>JBBMOE010000001.1:15009249-15272372 GCA_037975065.1 Chaetodon trifasciatus
AACCCACCCCACCTCCCCTCCTCACCCTCCCCCTTATATAAGACGAGAACTGAGCAGCATTACATGTTCCTTCAGCCGTTAGCATGAGCTGTGAGAAGAAGCAAAGAGCCAAACAGATGTTTTGTTGGCTGCAGAAAATATTTTGGCATTTCTTACTTCCCATTACAGTTCACTCCTAAAAAATGAATTATCACAAAAAATCACGCAAAGTTTTGATCAACGTGAAAAAATAAAGGCCATTAATATCCCTGTGTTTCACTTGGTGCAAGGTGAGAGGTTAGAGCGTGTATCATGCATTTGTAATGGATGAAGATGATCAAAAAACCTGCATCCGATGTTACATAAAAATGACCAAATCAACAATCAGGCACGCATTTGTAGCCAATTTGAAGCATGACAAAAAAAAAAAAAAAACTTGTTTGTGTACATCATGTCTCATCTCCTTATTATCCCCATGGTCAGGCCCTCTCTCCCTGGATGATGTGATGGACAGAAAAGCCTGGGAGTTGCTCGATGTTTTGCAGCTGCCCCGTGGCTCATGCAGAAAGTTTTGACCTATATGCTTACTGCTTAGCTCTAATTCACATCAGGCATCCTCATTATGCATCAGTTTTAATGCTTCTTTTAAATAAATTCAGCAGCACAAACTGTTAAAACTTGATCAAGTTTTAAGAAAAGTGTTTGTTTAGTCATCATCTCTGCGGTCTCTGGATGCCAAGTTAAGTCTAAGCACTCACTGATTGTTGTAGAGGAAACCATCATGTGAAGTGATAGCAACGACCCTGCAGGGAATGGGAAAGAAAACACTATTTGTCATTTGAAAATGTGCACTTTATTTTTAATTAATTCTTGTGTTCTTTGCCCCTCGTCCAAATGATCCTAAGAGCAATTTTAAGAAACCTTGAGAGTTGATTTACGACTTGGTCCTGTCATCTTAATCAAGTCCCTCAATGGAACCAGACAAAAGTCCAACACCAGTCCGAGCCCAGAGAGAGGGCCGAGCCAAGCGGCGGCTGACAGTTGTCCTTTTCTGGCCGTGATTTAGGTGGCGGCCCGCTCTACTGTTCTCCTGCTTCATTCGTTCTCCTTTAGCAGTGTCTTGTGAGAGGGGTTACGCCATGCATAAAGCTGCCCATGGTCTGCATTCTTGCTCGGACTGTTGAGGCTGTCAGGGGGCTCCTCTTGATTTAGGGCGCCCCACTTCAGTGGCCCCTATAAATTTAAAAACTAATTCAGTGCTCTACAGGACTTTCTGTTTTTGTAGCTGGCCCTCTGCTCCTTATCGTTACTGACAATTTTATGAAGTGCTCTTAATGAGTGTCAGATTAAAGGTGGCCCCTGAGAAGACTGGAGAGAGAAGCCTCTCCAGCCTGGTCTATCTGTGTGTGTGTGTGTGTGTGTGTGTGTGTGTGTGTGTGTGTGTGTGTTGAGATGTGTGGGGGATGGTGTGGGTACAAAGGAACCGTAGAGGAATGAGTCTGTAAGGTATGGTTCTTGCAGGGTGGTACACACAGATACTGAACACCTAAAACGTCTGCATGTGAGTTATTCATACACAGCGTCCACATTATGAGTCTGCAAGCCGTGGGAATGAAGAGGAGGAGGAGGAGGGAGGCAGAGTGATGTGTTTGCTCCAACAGTTTTCAGACTCCCTGGCATTTTATACCAACCCAAAAGTAAACATGGCTAACAGTTTACAGCCAATTAAATAGTACTTAAAGCCCAGCATTTATGGGGGTAAACATGTTGGAGAGTTTAGGGAGGCTCAGGCCAGTGGGATACTTGAACCCTGCTCTCAGGTTTGCTCTCAGTGCATCTGAACTCCTCTAAAGTAGATGGACGGTAAGAGCATATGTATACACAGAGATAGACTTGTGCCAGCAGATGTTCTCCTTGCAGTCTATCTATCAAGCAGACTGACAGCCATTAAAAACAGTGTGTGAGTAGTCTGCCTAATGGATCTAAACATGTCAGCGAGGAAGGGGCTCTTTTTTAACTTGTGGGAGATGTATTTGCAATTTCAAATCACACTTTGCATTTTGTTCCACTTTTTATCATCTTATGAAGGGTTTGCTTGTATTTCCGTGACATAATTCTCAGCTTTGTGACTATGTAAACATTGATTTTTCTCGTTCTTGTCTTTTTTGGTCTTAATAGATGTTGAGTATGTCCTGTTCCCAGCCGCTTGTTTAACAGAAGACTCGCTTTAACGCATCACAGAAACCAAGCGCGGCACGTGTTTTATGATCTCGTAAACGAGCAGTGATGTTGTGAAAACGTGTGTCTGTGTGCTTGGGGGTGGATGGGTGGGTGGGGGTTTGGTGTCTGATAGGGATTTATCTGCCCACCCACTCCTCCCAACCCACCCCCTTGTCTAGATGGTGGAGCACTCCCCAGAGAGCAATGCTGGACAGGCAGGAATCTCTGTCCAGATTTCCAGAGATTCTCCCATATCCCTTACACAAGAGTCTGGAAGAGCTGGGCCTGCTGAATGAGAGCTGTTAGTCTTTCACAGCCTTTCAAGCATGTCACTGTAGCCAACATGGTGGAGTGAAATGATTGCTCAACAAATATTTAAATATTTAAAACATAAAAAGGGTAGTCATTATCTCCCACTCAAACTCAGCTGTTGTAATCAAATCAGCTTGAACAAGGTTTTAATAATCATTTTGTGCACTTAATTCATACCAAGAAACTACATGCATGACTTGTTGCATCTGTTTGCTAAAACACTGGAAACTGCATTTTTTTCCTGCAGATTTTCATCAACAATGAGTGGCAGGACTCTGTTAGTGGAAAGGTCTTTCCTGCCTACAACCCGGCTACTGGAGAGCAGATCTGCGAGGTCCAGGAAGCAGAGAAGGTAAATACTCGACAGCATAGCATCCTCTGTCTGTCTTTTTCACTGAAAACAGGAATATCTAACTGCAGATAGCGTCAATGGTGGCAGAATCATATACTCAAGTATTAGTATCAATACCACACTATAGAAATACTCCAGGTAAAAGTGTTAGTAGTTATAGTAGTTATAGAAATATCTGCATCAAAATGTACTTAATGACACCTGTAAGTGTTACTAGTATACAACTGCATCATTACTATGATGCATTAGTATGTTGCAAGTGCTTAAATGGTGTAGTTGATCAAGGTGGAGCAAATTTTAATCACTTCATATAGTGCTGAGTAGTTTAATAAAGAACAAAGCATCATATTTTCTAAACTGATGATGTGTTTTATTTACAAAATATTAATCTGAAAAGTAACCAGGAACTATGTCTGTTAAATACATGTTGTTGCGTAAAGAGTACAATATTTCCCTCAGAAATGAAGTGGAGTGGAAGTAGAAAGTAGTGTAAATTGTACTTAATCATACATTGTTGGAGTAAATGTACATACTTACTTTCCACCATGGGATAATTTGATGATTATTATTATGTTTTGCTTTTAATTCTTTGTACACTTGCATTACATATGAAAATACATGACAAGACAGATTCCATCATCCATCTGATGGAGTCCAATAACACATCTGTTTACGGGATCAGGGTGGATGATCATTAGTATGTTTCCTTCTTGTCACTGGTAGGCTGATGTTGATAAAGCGGTGCAGGCAGCTCGTCTTGCCTTTTCTTTGGGCTCCGTTTGGCGAAGGATGGACGCATCAGAGAGGGGTCGTCTGCTGTCCAAACTGGCTGATCTGGTGGAGAGAGACAGTGTCTATTTAGCAGTAAGTTAACCAAATATTGGCACTTCTCTGCATCAATTAATGATATAATGTGTATATGTATAATAGCAACCTCTTATCCACTTGATTATTAACCTATAATTTTAAGTATTACACCTGCGCTGTAACTGCCCTGAAACTATAGTGTAACCAATATTCCTTTGTCTGTTTATTTTATTTTATTCTTATTTGATATATATTTTGGTTATTAATTCATGCTTTTTTATGCCTCCTACAAAGTACTTGGAGTCGCCTCTGTGTTCATGAAAAAGGCTACAAATAAACTCGCTTTGTCTCAAAGAGAACATATAACAGTAATATAAGGGCTGTATTTGTAGTTTAGTGTTATCTTAGTGTCTCATTTCACCCCTGAGAGAGTGTAAAGGCTGGAACAGTATGGAATTATGTTAGGATCACAAGGTTATATCACATATTTCTCAAACGTCTCCCCCATCTCTCTTCAGACTATTGAGTCACTGAACAGTGGGAAGCCTTTCCTGCCCACCCTGTTTGTGGACCTCCAAGGAACCATAAAGACACTGAGATACTTCGCTGGATATGCAGACAAGATCCACGGCACTTCCATTCCCATGGGTAAGATCTCTCTCTGAGAACTACAGCAGAGTTTTGGTGAAATGGACAAAAGGCAGATTGGTGATGAGGGAAAGTTTAGTAGGACTGCAGTGACGGTTGTTAAACAAAGACTCTTGTTTGTCTCTGAGGACAGCTTGGAGATGAACACAGAGGTGTTGTTTAGGTGAAATCCCTGGCTTGTTATTAGTGGGGCTGGGTATCAAACCACAATACTCTGAGCATCGACTGAACTGTATCTTCTCTAAGTATTAAATGCTCTGGTACCAAAAGTTAATTTCTTGGTAAAATAATGATTTTATTGTGAAAGTAATTTGTCAGGCAAAGTTTGTATTAAGGTGTCAAATAGAGATGTATTTTAAATGATTAAATAACCAAGCTGGAAACACAACACTGGAAGCAGCATCACCTTTTAAGTTACTATGACAAACTTGTTAACAAACTGTCAACCAATGAATTAACTCATCCAGCAGTTCCAGAACAACATTAGTCTTCATTTGGAGTTGTGTTTCTGGCCACCTTAATGTAAGACCAATATAAATGGGTTTTCAGCTCATTTTTGGTCTCCTCCAACTCCTGAGGGAAATATCTGGCTCGTTGGCTGCTAAATGCTCCACTGTGGTCACCAGGTAATAGCTAACTTTGGCTGGTGTGTGGTGATGGAAATGTAGTGTGCAGCGGGTTTTAAGAGCTTTTACTCTGAAAACAGCTGCCTACTGTTTGAACCAAAACAGCAAAAGCTGTGGAAGTGAAAATCAAAACAATGAGCTGAAAGATGCGAAAATGCTTTTTCATTACACATGGCCATTGCATTTCCACTGTTATTATATACTGATATAGCTGATTTAAGAAGATTGGTGTATTCAGTTGAATGAAAAAAAGTTTTATACTCAGCAAAGTAAGGTGTCAGATTGTGATCAATTAAAACTCTTATTTCCCTGAGGAGGCTGCTGCCAGTGTCGCCCCAGTAAGGCAGTTGAATTTGGGTGTGGAAGAGGGGAAAGTTGGCTGTCTGTTTCAACAGGAAGCACAAAAAAGGGAAATAGAATAAGAGAGAGGACACGGGAAACCTCCTGACAGCACTGTGTTGTCCCTCTCAAAGCTTCTCTTGCACACTGCCGCCAAATCAGCCACAGTGAGCACTGTCCCAGGGCTTTGCTTTAAGATTTATTGCACTAGTAGACTTTCAGAGAAAATAAACAAGCATTCCTGCAGCCTGTCTGATCCAAAGCTGTCAGTAATCATTTTTTGTTCTACCTGTCAGGATGAGGTGCAGCACATTGACCACCAGCAACTCCTCAGCATCTATCCGTCTTGCATGTTATGCTGAGCTTATTGTGCTGGATCTGTACCACAGAATGTGAAATGAATGGGGAGTGTCATTGTGTGAAGCACCTTTGGCTACACAGCTTGGTAAAGTTTACATTGCAAGTTCCAAATTGAAGTATAAGTCATTTGCAGGCGTCATACTTTCAAACAAACCCTGCAGGCACTTGAGCTCCCCCTGAAAATCCCATGTCTCGTAGGTTTGTAGTTTCGCTCTCCAAACAATAACAGTTTGGAAAGACCCAACATCCAAAGTTTGACAATTGAGAATCTTTACTGCAGTTTCGTGTCCATTGTTTTGCTTTCACTGTATCCCATTGAAAGTGATTATCTGGGCTTGTCATCTACCATTGATCATTCCAGTCCAAATGCAACATTAGGCAATGTTTCATCAGCTGACAACTGTTGTAACAAATTTATGCACACACTTCTCAATATCAATTGTTTTTGTGGAGAATGAACAAGCATGGCACACCCTCAGTAAGTACCTCCTCTTACTTAAGTAATGCAAGAAGAATGAGCAAACCTTTCCAGCATAACACCCATCTCTATGACCTAAAACAGTTACACACATGCCTGTGCTGTAGGAGGCTCCAAACGAAATGTAATCTCTCACCAGGGTAAAGAAACCAGGAATGTTGCGTGTGGATTCATTTACAAATTAACATGTTGAGTCAACAACACCGGGGGTATCAGGTGGTGACATTTTTCATGTGTTTCAAGCTTTAAATTAAAGCTAGAAATGACGAACCCTGTTTTCTCTTTGTGTGTATGCGTGTGTGCGTGTGTGTGTGCTGCATGTGTGTTCCTCCACAGATGGAGAGTATCTGACATTCACCAGATATGAGCCCATTGGAGTCTGCGGACAAATTATCCCTGTGAGTATTACCCTTCCTACAAGTGGCATGCATGATGAATACAAATGGACATAAAAGCTTGAAAAAAAACTCCAGATAACAGTGAATTGGCTGTGTTTAAAAGAGATGTCGGCAGTTGTAAGTCTGGCCTGTTTGTCGAATCACATTCTGCATTTTCCAGTAATTCCCTGACAGTCACTGTTTATTCGGGTAAATCCTGCTGGTAAGCCCCAAAAATAACGGTGCCAGCGAGCTTGAGTAATAGGGAACGAGAAGTGAGAGGCAGAGGAGTGAGCTGAGGGATTTAACATAGTGGGTCTGGGGAAAGGAGAATGGTGAGAAAGGAGGAAAAGATCAAGGAGAAAGAGACACTGTTGATTGTGCAAGAGTGCAGAAAGCGTGTGGTTCTGCGTTGAGCCCCATGGGCTCCTGTGTAAAGCAGAAATAACACAGGCCTGTGTGTTGTACAGTGATATGGGCTTATTGCACATGTGTTGCAATTTCCCGGCTTTCTCCGAATACTGTGGGAAGAGAAAATACTGTACAAGTGCCGAGAACATTTTCTCACTTGACTATGTTTAGACAGAGTGAAAATGAGAGTAAGTGACTTAAGAGCGATGAGTTATTGAGCTTGACTTGTGACCACCCAGTGTGTCAGTCAGATGCATGATGTCTTTTTCCTGCGTGTATGTGTGTGTGTTTTGTGTGTACATGTGTTTGTGTGTGTGTGTGTGTGTGTGTGTGTGTGTGTGTGTGTTTGTGTGTGTGTGTGTGGGTCACGCACAGTGGAACTTCCCCCTGATGATGACAGCATGGAAGCTGGGTCCAGCACTCGCTTGTGGAAACACTGTTGTCCTCAAACCCGCTGAACAGACACCGCTCACCTGCCTCTACATAGCCGCTCTCGTCAAGGAGGTAATCGACACAGTCACTATGCCAGCCACAATGTGTTCACGAGTCCGAAGTTAATACTTCATTAATTGAATCAGAATCACGATCAGGCTTCAGTTTGCCAAGAACACAGTGTTCACTATGAATTTGGCAAACACTTTATTTGGATTGTCCAGTGTTCGTGTAACCACAAGGGGACAAAAAACAGATGTTTAACAAAGTGTCACTTGTCTATCGGGTGCATCTTTTCAGAATCTGTAATTCTAATTTGTAATTAATCCTGAATGTAATTCTAATTTCCACCTTTAGCAAACAAGTTAAAGGATCAGTTCACCTTAATCACAGCACAACAATTTTTTCATTTACTCGTAGTGGTATGCAGCCATGCAGAGAGTTTTGATTTTATCAGCTAAAGTGTTGAGATTTTAATCCCTTAGATTTATGCTGCTTCCCCAATACAATGGAGGTCACTGAGTCTGCCATGTTGCACTGCCAGGTTTCTACCGTAGCCCAAAACAGACATGTTTTTTGCAACTATCGTAGGTTCTCCTTGGAAACAGAGGAGTAGAGCAAGGTGCATTCAGTTGGTTGCAATCTGCAACCTCACCGCCAGGTGCCACTAAATCTTACTCACTGGTCCTTTAAAGCAATGAAAAATTCCATTTTTCTCTGGTTGCTCAGGATAACCCACACACATCTCTGTGAACAGGTTGAATGATGAAAGAGATGTTATGTACACAGAAACAGCAAGGTCACTGAACAAATTCAGCATCTTTTATTGGTGCAGCCCCTCAGTGATGACTGAGAGCACTGCCAGCTACATGCTGTGTAGGGTTGACACAGCACGTTACTTCCTTCTTACAAGCTGCTGAGCTTTTATGTCACATTCATGTCATATCGTTTATACCAAAATTACGAGCAGCTGAGTGGGAGGAAATGTTCACGTCAGCCTTTGATTTGTAATTCCATGTCATAGACATCAGGACCAAGATATCTCCCACTTCTTGAAAGAAACTACAGACATGTCAACAAATTATTACATTAAAATAGAATTGAAAATTAACATATCCACTTGATTCAGTAAATTTTATTGAAGCTCTACAGTGTTTGTATCTGGTTTTGCTTGGTAATGAACTGAAATAACCCAAAAACTGAGCTAAAGGTTAGCACAATGGCTAACACCTTGGAATAATGTGTGAACATGCTCAATTTGGAATAAGGGATGTTTTTCCTAATCTTCCCATTCTGACGAATTAATGAATGAATGCAGCAGTAACCCTATAACACTAATCATAAAGGCCTATTTTAATGCCAAACTGAACTCAACAGTTTAAACCAGGCACTGACTGAACTGAGGACTGTCCCCAGTTCAGTCAGAATAGTGGTGGATGTAGCGACGGTCAGACAGTGAGGTGTTTATGTACTGAAGTGCATTTGAATGGTGACGTGATTGCTCAGCTTAGGAAAAAGGTGAATGAGCTACTTAGTTGGTGACTTTGAGTCTTTAAGATGAACTGAATTAAATAATTTTGAATCAGCAACTTGAAACTCAACAGAAATTTGAATAGCAGTGCTGACATGTTACGAGCGAGCACTGAGACAGCAAAAGGACAAAAGGAAAGCAAAGGACAAAGCATAACAGAGCTTCACATACAGTGCAGCTATTCAACTAAATCAAGTGGTCAATTCAAATCCAAAGTGTGCTGGGAGTGTATTGTATTGTAGCAAAGGGTTCGAGAGTGCAGCGAGTGAGTAAATTAAACAGGATAGGAACAATGTAGCATCACATGTTCATGTAGAGAAACCTAATCACGCTGTACAATTCCCAGTGTCCACATCCTCCCTGTCTTCCCCTGCCCTCTCTGGCCTCGCCTCTTTTTGGAGACTATCTGTCTGTTGCCTTCTTCTTTTTGATGTTCTCTCCATTCTCTGCTGGTAGGGAGGTTGGGTTGGGTCCGGATTCCCCCACACCGCCTGTGGTTTTGCTTGGCTCTGCTGTCATCTCTGCTAAAGCTTGTTTCCTCTCATATTGTTTTGACAGGCCGGGTTTCCACCGGGAGTCATCAATATTTTGCCAGGATTCGGGCCAACGGCAGGAGCTGCAATTGCTTCGCACATGGGCATAGACAAAGTGGCTTTCACAGGATCAACCAAGGTACTTTTCTCTAATAAAGTGGCTCAGATCAACAGCTGCCTACTGCTTGCTTTTGTCAGCAAGTGACATAGTGACCAACATGTGCAGAGCATAAGAGCAGGCTGAGTAATTAGGGGATGTTGTGTGCCTGTATTGAAGTCTAAATGACAAACAACTCACTTAAGTTGCATGCCCTGTCATTACTACTCATGACAGAGGGGCTTTGATTTTATCTAGCACACATGGACATATTTCCGCTGTCCAGAGTATACAAACACATCTCTCTGAAAACACTGCCTCATCTGTTTTCCCTCCACTGTCTCTGCTGTATTAACGTACCTCCACAGCGCTTTCATTGAACTGACTATCAGGACAAACGCAGGATAAACCCTGGTGACTTTGCAGGACAGGGGAGAAGTTAATGGAAAGCTAAATCATCAAGGACATACCATGTTAGGTGCTGAGCGCTCGGAGGTGTTGCGGTCTGAACAAATTCCTCAGGCCAGAGGGAACAGCCGGAGTGACAGCAGATTCCTTTTCTGCAGATCATTTATAAACATCTGTTATTTCTAACTGCAAACTAAACCCTCTACTAAAACCATTTACAGCAATCCTAATGTAGAATTTACGCTATGATGGGACCAGCCTGTATTTCACATGTATCTTTGGTACATGAGCCAGGTTTATGTAACGTTTGGATTTGACTTGTGGTTTCTGGAGATGTCTGTTTTGACTCTGGTGGTGTGTTGGAAAATCAGTGTGTAATTGTGTTGTGAGCAACCTCCAATAAGCCCACACAGGTATAGATGTCAGAGATTACTGAGCCAAACAGTCACAGTAATGAAAGCAAAGTTAGGCCACATGATGAGAGATATATGCTAACTTCAGTTGTGAATGAATGTCAGACTGAGGGAACAGTGTTTTACTGTTTGCTTTCCAATATCTCCGGATCAGCTGAGTGCTTAAGGTATAATTTGAAGTAGAAAACATGTGATAACAGGTGATAATTTAAGTAATTCATAAACTAAGAAATGTGAATGAAGAGAGTTTTAAGACACAGTAGCTGCAATGCTAGCTGTTGGTCTAGCACTTTTGTCCAGACTGAAATTTCTCAACAATTATCAGCTGGATTGGCATGACAGTGAGTAGAGACATTCATGATCACCAGATGAAGAACCCTGTTGACTTTGGTGACTTTTCCTCTGGGGCCAAGATGAGGTTCAGGTTTTTGTTTTCTAGCAAATGTTAGCATGCTAAACTATAATGATGAACCTGGTAAATATTATAGCTGCTAAAGCGTTGTTACTGTGAGCATGTTAGCATGCTGACATGCTAGCACTAAGCTCAAAGCACGAGCTGCTATCATGGCTGTAAGATCATTGTGTTCTTAGCTCGCTTTAAGTGAACCATTGAATGTCCCATTCAAGTCTTAATTCTAATTTTCCATTGTTTTCTTGTGTGTTAGTGTCGCTATGTCTGATTCTCAATCATGCTCAGAACAGTCAGAGATTATTGTTCTCTCTCCATAACTTCTCCATCTACTAATCAGACCTAATCAAAGTAGAAGCTGTTAGCGGTCACTACTGGTCCACATAAAGTATTCCATAATTGAATATTGACCTGCGTATCACCAGAATATGAAATAGTATAGAATCATAACTATTTACAGATATTTATCCTGTGTATAACTTGCTCTAACATTGCATCTTTATCATTTTCCAGCACAGTATAATATAAAACATACATTTTTATGTCGTCATTCTCCTTCTCTCTCTCTCTCTCTCTCTCTCTCTCTCACACACACACACACCCACACACACACAAACACAAAATGAGTGTGTGCACGCGAGCTTGCATAAATGCACCTTCTAACACAAACATCTTCTTTGTTTTATCATCTCGTCTTGATTGAACATTTCCTTTGTGAGTGGCCCAGTTTTTTTACTAGTTTTCCTGTTGTTTCATGTGATCTGGAGTCAATTACTGAGAGAATGAGCCAGTGCTATAAGAGACTGCTGATGCCCAGACAGTGAGTCACCGTGCTGTAGTAGCAGGGGTGGGGGATACTGGAGACCACAGCATCTCCTCAGAGAGTGGAAGATGGTAGTGTTGCTACAGGTGGATTGTAGGACCACAACTCATCCTTGTACTGACTCACATGTGGCTGTGACTCCACATGGAGGAGTCTCGCAGCCCAGCGTGTTTCCCTTACCCCTGAGTAAACACACGCTAATCCCCCATTAGTCAGCCTTATTGTGTTGTGGATCAAAGGCAGACAAAACACATCACAAACAAGAAGCCGAGTCAAGTATTGTGTTGCTTTCATGCAGCTTAGGTACCAGCCACAGCATAGAGGTTGATTCTGTTCTATCTATTATTTTCTATTATATCTTAGTATCTAAAAGCAACTCAGACACCAGAGAAGATAATGAGAGAAGATCAGTCTTTTCCAGGTTGGAGGTGGGGGTTTTTGGGTTGGCCATCGAGAGGGTATTTTTCCACTTTATCTCGTCAGTTCTCTCGGAAAATGAAACAGGCTGTATGAGTAACAGGAAGATGAATACTTGTTTAGGGTGTAGGGTTGTGAGGGAGGTTTGTTGGACTTCTCAGGCCTGTTATCTTTAGTTACTACAATATGTTACAACATGGAAAAGATACCAGTTAATGCAGGTAATTCATTATACTGTTGAGACTTACTTTTTAATGGAATGACCACATCGTTATTGCCATGACTGACATATTCCCTCAATCTTAAAGGAGCAGTTCAACAGTTTGGGGAGTAGATGTATTTGCTTTCCTGTTGAGAATTATATGAGACGATTGATGCTCTCTTTTACTTGTACATTAGATACTGGGTTTAGTGTAGATTAAAGACTGGAAGCTTCTAATCCTCACTGTTATAATCCACACAAAAGCAGATGTGTAAAAATGACAAATTGTGGTTTTATGGGGGGTTATGTGTAATCAGTGAGTTTTAGAGGTGCTGATCGGTGGATTTTAAGTATACATCATTCACAGTTAAGGAGTTAAAACTTGAAAAAACACTGGTATGGTCCCTTAAGATGAGTTACATATGTGATTTCCTTTAGTGACCTTATCAAGCAGTGCTGTTCTTTGTTTTATTTATTAGTTTTCATTTTGTTATGTGATATTATCACTCTTGATAAGGAGTAAAGAAGAAAAAGGGAAGATAAGAAGTTAATGAAAAAAAATGCAGCAAATCCCTCGTTGTCTTCACACCAGACTTATTTCATACTCCCCACACCCCACCCCCCCTCAGATAGTCAGATCACAGAACACCACCCACACATCTTGTGGTTGCTTCTTCCTGCCTTCATTAGACATCAGATGCTGTTACCGGCTGAAACATCATTTTATTTTTCTGTTGCTGCCTCCAAAAACCTGTAATAGATATTCATTCTGTGTGTTTGCAGAACTCATGTTTCAGCTGGCCTACCAGTGCATTCCCTGTTTGGAGCTAACCAGCCTCCTTAAGTTATTTAATGGCTCCAGCTGATTTACTGATCTGGCCACGGGCCTGCATCTATGTGAGTAAACCCCAAATCTGTTTCCTTTGCTAGGTCGGCAAGCTGATCCAAGAAGCAGCTGGAAAGAGTAACCTGAAGAAGGTGACGCTGGAGCTGGGAGGAAAGAACCCCAACATCATCTTTGCAGATGCTGATTGTAAGTTTTCAAGTGATGTTTTATTCAGTGCTCCATTTACCTGTCACCCTCACTGGGTGGTCTGTCACTGCTATTGTTTTGTTAGGTTCCCATTCTCAGGACCTTCGATCTGTGGATAAACACACACGGACTGAGAATCTTAAAATGCTCAAAACATTTGTAGTGCCATGAAAACCTGTGGATGGATGGGTTTCATATAAATTCTAAGTGGCTCACCAAACTGGGGGTGCCGAGGCTTTCAAATGCTTTCAGCAGCCGTGAGAGGGGCTCCCTAAGGCCAGTAAATCAGCAGAATGGACCCTGACTCAGTCGGGTGCTTCAGCCGAGACCTATAAATCACGGGGGTCCGTTAACCCTTCGTGCTCAACAGCAGGGTCCTGTCTCTCAGGTGTCAGGTATCAGATTTGCACAGGATACCTCCAACAAATATTGGGGCAAATATTGTAACAATATACTACATGGATTACTTTTTTTTTTTTTTTACCAAATGAAGTTTCTTTATGTATATGTAATGATGATTTCTTTGAACATTAAGACTTTCAAGTAAGACTTTTAAATTAGACTCATGATTAAGACAACTATTTGTATGGGACAGTATGTCTAATGTCTAATAACCATTTTATATCTAGTCATGATTAACTAAAAGCCCCTTTTTTCCTAGTGGATCTGGCGATAGAACAGGCCCACCAGGGCGTGTTTTTCAATGCAGGCCAGTGCTGCACGGCAGGCTCTCGCATCTATGTGGAGGAGCCTATATATGATGAGTTTGTTCGGAGGAGTGTGGAGAGAGCCAAGAGGAGGATAGTCGGCAGCCCCTTTGACCCCACTACTGAGCAGGGTCCACAGGTGAGGTCAACAGATCTATGGCTTTGTGAAACAGCAGCACAAGTTTCATTTGAGCAGCTCACTTTCTATTTTTTTTAACTCAAAATGTTTGCTTCTCTGTCTTTCTTTAATTGCCCTCTCTGTTCTGGGCCCATATAATGTCTCCTCCTCGCACACAGATCAGTCGGGAGCAGCAGAATCGTGTGTTGGAGTTTGTCCAGAGTGGCATCAGTGAAGGAGCCAAGCTGGAGTGTGGAGGCAAAGCTCTGGGCTTGAAAGGGTTCTTCATTGAGCCCACTGTTTTCTCTAATGCGAGGGATGACATGCTCATCGCCAGAGAGGAGGTACAATGATAAAGAACAGGGATTTTGGTAGCTCCAGCACTACTGATGCATGTACACGGGCATGGAAAGCAGTGCTGGAAGAAGTATTCCTGACACAAGTAGAAAGTAGTAATACCATAATATAAAATGCTTCATTCAAGTCAATGTCCTGCATTTACACCTATACTAGAATATGATATATACTAAAAGGTTAAATGCATGAGAAGATAATAATGTGTAACCTTTGTATTTTTCTCTGTTCACAGATTTTTGGCCCAGTCCAGATGATCATGAAGTTCAAAACTATTGAGGAAGTGATAGAAAGAGCCAACAACTCAGATTATGGTTTGGCTGCAGCTGTATTTACCAATGACATCAACAAAGCCATGACCGTCTCCACAGCCATGCAGGCTGGCACTGTCTGGTAAGTTTCATCTGCTGCATTTCTTTAGATGCAATCAGTAATATTTTTCATGTGGGAAGTATCAGCCATTTCAGACTCTGGCATCCATAAACTGTAATCTGGCAAGGTGCCACTTCACTATCATTACACAAGCCGCAAAGAAATGTTTTCCTTCCTTTTTTCACTTTTTTCCATTCAGCTCAGACATTCAAGATATAAAAATATCAAAAGCAACGTGCCAGTGCACGACAGCAATGCAAAACGTAGACTGTAAATGTAAAGTGACACCCTCATTTTATAATTTGTATGAATGAAATGCCCATAAAATGTTACCTCTTGAGTTCACCTAAAATTGTTTTGTTTCTTTTGTAATTACCTGCAGATGGCTATAAGTAGGGGTGGAAGTATAGCTAACAAACAGCATCTGCCAAGGATTTTTCACCACTTGTTATACTTGACTGCAATCCTCTGTAAGCTGAGGAAACATTTTTCTGCTTTGTCCTTCATTCTTGAAGCTGCCCAGTCACCAGTCTACTTCTCTTCCTCTGCTGAAGAGTTTGTGTGGTACTTTGAGAAGGACCAGTCCTCCTTTCTTACCATCTTTTCTGCCTCGACTTTTCAAAACAATATTCACCACTGATACCAACCACAATGGCTTCTTATAATAAAGACATTTGGGATTGAGTGCAGACAACCAGCTGTGCCTCTAGTCATCTCCTGATCTTACAGACATGGGTGACATTAGATTTTTCTGTTGACTTGGTTTGTGCGGCCTCACCAAGTGCCCACCCTCTGTCAAAATGAAAACACATCACACAACTTTTCACCAAACATTTTGCCCAGATCACCATAAATGTTAAACATACAGAACAATATTAGCATCATCTTTAAAAAGTCATTGTTAAGGGAAATACAATATATCCTGCTGGTTTCTTTGCAGCCTTACATTGATGAAAAGACTCTTTGTTTCTTGTGCAGATTAAGCAAACAGGATAAAACATGTTGGTGACCTTTTGAGGTGTTGGTAGCAGGATTGGACAGAGTCAGGCTAGCTGTTTCCCGCTGTTTTCAGTCTTTGTGCTAAGATAACCGGCTGCTAGGGATTGCTTCATATTTACTGTACAGACATAAAAGTGGTATCAGTCTTTTCATCTATGGCTAAAAGGGTTAAATGTCAGCACAAAGCAGCAACTTTTTTCTCTTACATCTCTTCATATCTCTAAGTAGCTACATTTACTCCATTTAAATCTCCTGTCTCTCCATGCTAAAGGTTACTGTAAGGAAATGCCTTGTCTTAACATAGCTTTACATAACAGAGAGTCCTACCCCTCCTCCTCAGGATCTCCTCAGTCAGAGTTTTGTCCCATTTTCTCAGACTGAAAACTCTTTGTCTTCAGGCTGCACCTCTCTCCGACAAGTTTTCCCACTCCTACTTTACCTCAACTTCAATCTACTCAGCCTCCATTCACTCTTTCCTTCTCAGGCAGTTGCAGTTACTGAATTCACAAATATACAGCCTGACAACTTTCAGCTGTGTTTGTTAAATAATAAAGGAATTATGTTGTTAGATAAAGAGGGCTTCAGAAATACCAGTGACAATGACTGTGTTTTTACATCAGTCTTACTGAACGCAGCTGTAATACTACTGCTTTGGACAAAATTATGCATCATTTTATAGCAGCAAACCACATGAGTCAAAGGCACAAGAGTGACCAATGTTTTGTGTATTTCTCAGGATAAACTGCTTCAACGCTCTGAGCACACAGTGTCCATTTGGAGGATATAAAATGTCTGGCAACGGACGTGAATTGTGAGTATGACCTGGTTGCCTGCCAACTGAATATTACTAACACTGACTTTGTGTTTTGAAAGCCTACTTTCCAAAATTGCTTAACATCACATAAATTTTTATCCAAGAGGATAGTGCAGTATTTCTCCATCAGGAGCCTCCAGCAGTGTATGCACCGCATTTCACAGCTGCTGTCAGCATGACAGTTTAAACAAAATGAGCGGCATTATTACTATTTCCTGTTGTCTGTTTTCAGGGGAGAAAGTGGCTTGAAGGAGTATGCAGAAGTGAAGACCATCACAATGAAGATGGTTGCCAAGAACTCTTAAGGCAGCCACGCTTTTCTTTGGGAGGACGTAGCGTCTTCCTCATCACTGACACCGCCTCTCGTCAGTCCGTCCACATTGGCAAACCACATTAACCATCAAAACTAGTTATCTCCATGGTAACTACAGGCTGTGACCACTCGCTGCCCTCCCAGTTCCTCCATCAACTCCGCATTGCTTGCCACGGACAGTCAGCCAATCCCTGTCCAGCTATTTCCACCTGCCCTGAGTTTGTGGACTGTCTCTAGTCTAACTGACAACGACTGAACTACCCCCATAATGTATACCTCCTCCACTAACTACACTAAAGCACTCACAGAGACGATGGGGGAGGTTGTTCTGACTGCAAACCCTAATAACAAACCCCTTCCAGCCGCTACAGCCTGATGCCCACCCCCCCCCACCCCCCCGATGCTGGATGCTCAGAGAATCAGTCGCCGCACTTGCAATCAACCCTTTACTAGCAACTTGTCATGTGTTGGGAGGCAGTTTGTCTTTGTACTGTGCGGTATGATCATCAAAAACCTCATGTGTCATTGTCTTGGCAGAATTCATGCAAGCATGTCAGCTCATTCAAGACCACTGATGTTGTCAGCCTCAGATATGAATGGTTGAAATGTTAATTCAGCATTAAAATTGATTTCTAATTGTCTTTGTTTGTATTTTAGCATCTATGACTTAACACTGTATGTCAACGTGAAGATTTTAACCTCTTAAAAGCATTTTACTCTCACCTGCTAAAAGAGGAGTAGATGTATTTTAAACATTATGTAACTGATTTTCATTGATGTCCATCTATGTTTATGTTTATACAATCATATGCTATGAAATGATAAAATGACCATAGTTTTTTCAGTAAAAGCTTTTTTACTGGAAAACTGTTCTCCCCTGAGTGTTCACTACATACTTTAGTTGGTCTCAGTGTTGACAGCCTGTTCAAGAAGTCACACAATTTACAGTTTCATTCAGGACTGAGGTCTTATTGTCCACACCTTTGTACAGAAGCATCTCATTTGGAAATGAATTGGCCCAAAAAAGATGATTTAACTAAAATATTTATGAACATTGAATGGATGTAAATTAACTACTCCAACAGTCTTCCTCTTATCTGTAGCTCATGATTACAGAACCTTTTGTAGAGGAGTCTCAAAATTCTGTCAGCTCCACCTACTGGGCAGGTAGACTCATGACCCCAAATCAATTTTAGAAGTAACACTTGTTTTTTTCTACTGCAAAAAGCTACTACATAACAGGTTTATAAAGCAACACAAAATCAAAAAAATCCACAACAACCAGTCAAAGGTCGACATGCAGCAGAGGAGACGCTTCCAGAAACATGGGCATTTTCTTAATGGAGTCTGGTTGGTTGTGCAGTGTGCATGGGTTGATATGTACTTCAGATAGTAGACAGGTCATCAGAATGACTGACATGTTGCAGAGGGTTGTGATCTATTGAGGGGGAGAGGGGTGGGACAAGCAACTTCCAAGACCAGATGTTGCTTAATAACAACTTCTGACATTTGCATGCATGACCTAAAGCCTTGTAAACTCACTGCACTGGTGTCTAAATATAGTCTTCATGAGAGTCACTGAGTAAAGTCATCAAAAACTGTAAAATTAAAGAGTAGGAGAGACAAATGAATGGTGAAGAGAATAGATAACATGAACACTGACTAAAAGATTAAATACAAATATTTTTGTAAGACAGTGTGACAGTGAGCCACCATTAACAATACCAGGACCCTGAAAGTGAGGTGGTTAAATGGAATTCAGGCATCATTCATTTGATTATTTACGCCTGTGTCTCCAGTGAAGTGTCAAAATCTCATCCATGAAAAAGTCAGACTGAGGAAAACAGGGATTTGCTTTTTCAAATCTGAAACATATGGATTTTAAAATGTAAAAAGGCTACAGAAAGCGTGGATTATGCTGTTGAAATTAAACTACAGAGGCAACATACAAACTGTTAAAGACAGAGAAAATAACACCATTTTAAAGTCAAATAATCTCCTTTCTTTAGTATGTTGTATGAAAAGATCCTTCAGGACAGCATCACTTTTTTGAGGATCCTCCACATGAACGTTAGCATACATTTTGATTTGTTTCTAAGCAAACAGCCGCACACGGTTACATTCATGCGGTGCCATCTTTGATATATTAAAAGAGAGATGAGGACATGTGCCCACTGAGAGGGGCTAAAACAACAGAAATATGAGTCTGCTTGGTGTTGGTGTTCAGCTGAAAAGATGTAAAGACACTGGAACCTTTCTTTGGCAATCAGCTTTTGAATTATCAGGGTACATTTTCCCACAATTCCCTTCCCAGTTGGTATCTGCAGCCTTTCCAAAGAGAAGATGAAAAAGTGATCTCCTTATTGCAGCACTCTGTTAACACAACAGGGAATGTCTGTGCAGACTATGGACACACACTCTTAATCTAAAAGTGCAGCCACAAACCTTTATGTTTCTCCTAGAAAGAGAACTGCTGGGATGAGGCTGCACTTGCTCTCATATTTACAGAATTACCAAGAATGATTTATGCTCAAGAAAGTCCACAATAAAATCAAGTTGTACATATAGTGTTTCCTCTCTTATTTTCAATATTCCTAGTTTGAACTTTAACTCGTCAGCTACTTTGACTTCTTAATCTACTTTAACAGCTGATGTAACAGTTTCCTTAAATGTGTCCACGTTGATTATAAACCTATCATCGAGACTGCAACATCACAAATGATTTAAAATCACTGGAATTATATGCAAAAGACAAATGTGTCATCAGAATATGTTCATGAGACTTCCTGGATTCATCTTTCAGCTTGTCTGGAAAAGCACTTGGAGAAAAATTGATCCAGTCAGGTCCATATCTCCTGAGAACCCTTTAGAAAGCCTTATTTTCTTAGTGTGTACAAGCATAACCCCACAGTTAAGGACATCAGCCTGGAAACAGACCACACACTGACAGGGACATTCACCCTTTGTCCAGATGGACTTTTATCCTTCAAAAGCCATGTTTATAGCTTCAGTTAATATTCCAGCGAGATAGCGCTGCTTTTCCTATTATCTGCTCTTTCATAATATTTTTTCACATGAGTTGACCGACCAAAGAGGGACATCTCTCTATGTCTGGCTGATCATGTGGGATGTTATCTGGTCTTCTTCATTTGCCACTAAAAAGGTTTTTTTTTCTTGTTTGTTTTGTTTTAAGAGACATTTTACAGACATTGCATTGCATTGTAGCACAATGTGTGTGTGTGTGTGTGTGTGTGTGTGTGTGTGTGTGTGTGTGTGTGTGTTGTGTGCGTGCTTCAGGAGAGGTCTGATTCTTCTCACTGAAATGTTGTGCAAGCATCTTTTTACGTGCTTCTCATTCCAGTGTAGTGTGAGTCAGGACTGAGTGAACAGATCTGCAGAGCAGAGACTCCTCCATACAGTGATGCTGTGTCTGCATGAGGGTGAAGACTACAAGACTGTTTAAAATCACAGAAATCTGTGAATCTACAGTCCGGATTAACTTCTTTTTTTTGTGCGCTATTAGAGGATTTAAAGGTTTGACAGGAAGACTGATACCATGAGCTATAATTGGCAAAAGGATTAAAAACAAGATGTAAAAGCAGTAAAACAGTTAAAACATAATCACGCTCTGTAAAACAGGGTTTCTTTAAGTCCAACAATAAAAGCAAGAATTTATATTTCATAAGTTTTGGTTTGATGATGGCAGTCCCTAGTTGTGCAGCATACGCTCAGTGTCTACAGGCAGAGCAGACAGTCTGCTACACAATGCAAGAGCCACAAACTCTGAACAGCAAACCACATCAGCTTCCCTGCTAAAGTTATCTAACTAACACACGTGAACACACGTCCTCGCCTGCACCTTAACTTGCTGAATGAGCCATCAAACATTCAGAAGTACACCGCTAACATCAGTTTGCTGCCTAGCAGCTAACTAACTAGCTGCTCAGCTGCAGCAGCATGACTCTCAGTGTGCTGGTCAGTCCTGCACTTTGGTCAACACACTGCTTCTGTTCATTCTGTTCATTCATTGTCCCCAGAGGACGTGTCCTATAGATCTTGATGATTGTCCTGACGTTTCCTTTTACACTACCATGAGGTTCATTCGTGGCTTTTACTAAAATATTTTGTCAACTATTAAATGGATTGCCATGAAATTTGGTTCAGACATCCATGTTACCCAGAGGATGAATTGTAAAAATTTTAGGTGATTTAGATGCTTAACTTTTCATCTAGCACCACCAGAAGGTCAAAATTCCTGTTTGTCAAACACCAAATACCTGCAAAAATAATACCATCCCCATTATCCTGAGCTGTGTTTAGTGCTAACGAGCAAATCTTAAAATGCTAACACACTTAACTAAATGATGAACATGGCAACCATTACATCTACCAAACATCAGTTAATATTGTCATTGTGAACGTGTTAGCATGCTGATGTTAGCATTTTGCTAAACACATTGTAGTGCCTAAGTGCAGCCTCAGCTTCTGCTGTTTGTGTTTTCATGGACAGTACAGGGATACAGTATGGGGGGGTGTGGCAACACAAAGAGGAAATTTAGTACAAAAAAGATTAAATTATTAACTTCAGCTGAACTTCAGAGTGAGTGAGGATGAGGTCTGTGGATTTTGTCTCCCTTCTCTTACGCCAGATTCACACTAGTAATGGATCTCTTCACATCCGGCATGTAGAGGAGTAATGACTGCAATGACCAATAACTCTCTCAACATACATGCAAACATGGAATATGAGTAAGAATAAGAGACACTGTACCCGTAAGAAAGAGAAATCCTACACTAAGTCAACTGTGAGTAACTATTAAAGTAGGAATATGACTTTACATCTTCACATAAAAAACTGTTCCTGAGGGGTCAAGTGTGAGAACCACCCTGCCCCCCCCCCCCAAAAAAAAAAAAAAAAAAAAAAAGTTATACAATGTGGTAGGGTCAGGGTCAAGTGTTGGTTGGGAAAAATGACAGCCAGCCTCTTATAAGAAGCTCATGACAATAATCAACTTTCATATATCAGAGTCCTCTTTGTTAGCCAGCAGACTAACAAAACTAACCTGTTTAACCTGAAGAAGACTGAATATGTTTGAGAAGCTGGTTTTGTGTATTGTTAAATTTATTGTGCCTCCTGAACAGACAAAATAAAGTTTCCCCTTTGTCTAAGGTCCCGTGTGTAAAGCTGTGACACATTAAAGGTCAAAATAATAACAATCACAGGACCATTGTTATATATAAAAAATACATACAGTAAGAACCTTTTGAAAATAAAAGGACAGTGATGCCCTATCACGTGTATGTGATTAATAGGTCAGTAACACCTCTGGTTTAATTTATCACATAAAACATATTTTGCATTAAGAAGTGATATCCTTAAAGACTGGTCAAGCCGTTATGGGATAGATAATGTATTGGATGATTTAAGCGGTGTCTTGGAATTACTCCAAGGTTAAGTGGTAATCCCATATCCATCAACACTTGAATCCCAATACAAATGACCTGGACTATGTATTTATTGGAAGGAGCACTTATGGAGCTTGATAAGTATCATTCACCAGCCATTACCCTATGCTCAGAAAGATGATCTATGGGAGCCATTTGCATGCTAATCTTCTTCTGCTCAATAGCCTCAAAGATTCAATTTTGCAGCACAGTTCCTCAGATTCAACCACTGAGATATAACTTCCTTCAAAGCAGAATTACAGATGTGATCTATTGGTTTTCCATGGTGTGCCAAATTCATTCTGGGACTAATGAAATGGCTCATTTATACCTAAAGGACTTAAATGACATAGTGACACTGCAGCTTTGAATGTCATCATAAAATTTGTGCTTGCCGTGTCTATGGCCAAGCTTGAGTAGTGCTTTCTTCAATGCAATGGCAGCAGAGAGGCAGAAGATGATGCCTGTCAGACTGACCCAAAGGGAGGCTTCAATGCTCAAAAGGCCTAATTGTGTAGGCTTAGCTTCCTTGGAAATAAAACAAATCCTCCGACTGGTAAATGTTACAGTGTCAGTGCAGATACATCACATGCATCATATTTCACATCATCAGGAACTATTTATGAAAGTTGGGAGGGGTGTCAATTTGTTCACAAAGGACATCCAAAAATAACCACAAGCCCACGGTGATGTCAGTGTAATGGTCATAATGTTCAGAGTCACTAATGATGTAGAAATAGTTTCCATCTGCCTATACCATCAAGTATGAGTCAAAGACAGACGTATGGATGTGATGTCAGCTACTGATCCTTTCTTTCTCTCCCTCTGTGTAATGCTTTAGATTAGATTGGATTTTATGTTTAGTCCTCACCTGTGAGTACAAGAGAAGAAGTACAGGGAATAAATTATTTAAATTATTTAAAAAAGTGCTCCATATCTTATTTGATTTAAAAAAGTAGATTTTATGATACCATGACTAATTTCATTACAATATCAGCACTGAAACCCAGTTTTCCTAATTTGTCTATTTGTTAGCCTGAAACATTATCAGTGCACCCTGTAATTATTAAGTTGCCACTCAGTAATCAATAAATAGCAATAGTTTTTTCTTCCTAATTCCCTAAAGTCTTGTCCTCGTCTTGTACCTGTGAGTTGAGGACTATGTCCAAATCTTCCAACCACTTTGTTTTAACCATGAAGTAGAGCAGTATCAGTCCTGACATTTTACCCTGTCAGCCTTAAACAAACACTGCTTAGATATCCAGTAGTCTCCCTCAGCCAATCAAGTCTGTTTTAAGAATACTTTCTCTACCAGAAACAGTCCACAAAGCAGTGGGCTGCAACATTACAAAAGCTGTGGAAAAAAAAATGCTTCTGGGAGTTTTTTAACAGGCCAGAAAAGGCGTCGTCTAATTCTGGATGTGAAATAAAATCCTCTCGACCTAAAGAATAACTCCTCAGACCAAAGTATACAAACACTGAACTCCTACGGAAACTCCTAAATGTTTACAACAAATTAGTGTTGTTTACATGTTTGGATGTTTGGACAGGCAGCACGTAGGAGCTGATCTCCAACGGAGCTTTTACGGTACTAGTTCACAGAACTATTTGTTTTATTCATAATACATCGCTACTGGAGTGTATTATAGAGCCAGGAATGGTTTTCAAAATAGAATGACAGAAACCATTTGGACGTTCAGCTGATGCTGTCTGAAAAGCACCATTTGGTCCATTTAAGTCTGTTCCCGGAAGAAGGGAAGGCAGACGTGTCACCAGTGTTTCTCAAGTCATTTTCTCATAGTTCAGCTTTTAGACTCAGTTTGGTTTCAGTACTTGTTCCTCTTGTGCTTGTGGTTTCCGAGTCAGATGCATAACAAAAACATTTACTCTAAATTTTAAGTTACAAATGATCTGCTAAATCATATTGTTCTCGCTGCATGTTTCTCTGGTGTGGCGGTGCACCTCTACTCAGTAAAGACAAAGGAAATGTTGAACATTGTAAGATACTAAAGGTCAATAGAACAGCATTATAAATTTTTTTTCTTTTACATCCTTTCTCCCTTTGTAGACGGGACAGCACAAGAACAAGCCGTGAGCCAGCAAAACCAAATAAGGGAAGGCCAGTTGCAAAGCAGACATGCACTGACATTATGTGCTTATCTTTGGTAGACTGGACACATGCAGCATGATACACTCTTATTAAAAATCAACATCTATCTAATGAAATGCAATGTTTTGCAGCCTGGGCAGGTGGATTCCTCTAAAATAATTCTTTAAATCAGGATGGATGGCATTATTAATGAAGCAAAGATAAGAGCTGCACCCACAGAAAAGAAGTCTTGCTGGCGTGATCAAACATAAAATTCATACAGTGAATAAGAAAAGAACTGGCTGCCGCTCACCAGCCTTTCACAGTAACTTTCAGCCTTTGTGTGTTCGTCTGTTGTATTTCCAAGGCGGGCAAGTTGGAAACACAAGAAGGCATCAAGCGAGGACTGTTGGACGTGGCCTCGGCCAAGACAGACCACTAAGATTCTTGTGTGTGATCCCTGGACAGGCTGCATCCTGTAGCGAAACACAAACACACCAGTATCTTTTGTTAGCTTCACTGACAACACCAGTCTTCTATCAAGACTTCTAATTCAGCAAAACGAAGCAGCAATTTTCACACGAAATGTCCTTTCAGTGAAGTAAGTTTTCAACACTGGGCTGGGTTAGCAGGAAGTAATTAAAAAATCTATGTTATCAAGTCTCTGCAGCACCTGAAATAAGTAAAACACAATGGCTAGCATTGCTCCTTCCTCTCCACCACTACTGCTCTGTCTACTCTACACACTGTGCATGTGCTTAATCATAACTTCAGCATCTGAAGCCTTTTATGGGACAAAACTCAGATAAGAACATGGCCTAATTACAGTATATTCTGCCTGCAGCTCAACAGGAACCAAACATTAACCTTTTGCCAGAACAGTACTGCTGGAGGGCTCCTGCCTTTTCAGTTGATATCATATTTTCCAAACAAATTTGCATTCAATCAAATTTGACAAACTGACAGAAAACGTGGCCAACCTGTAGCGTACGGGGCCATTTGGAACCATCAGAAATCTAGTCCTTAGTCCCGGGACTAAGAGTATCAGTGTACATTCAATGTAATACAGGTGCACATGCTCTGAGCTAACAGCTTATTACCTGCAATTAAAGTTCAGTTTTGCATTTTATTTCTTATGCTGACATATTGTCTCAAACAAATATATATATATACATATCGCAGTGCAAGTCGGTTATTGCAACCCACGTTTATGTTTGTTGTTAGCAGCAACCTCTAGTGGCTGTAGTATTTATGAAGGGACAACAGGAGGAAGTCAGCTGATGTACTATAAAGAGCAAGAAAGTCTTCATATGGAGGAAGGTGGTGTGGAAGGATGGCTCAAACAAGCACAGGACATTCATCCAGGAGACTGCTGTTTGTTAACTTGTGTAATGCAAGTTATGTTAGTACGTAAGAGTAACATAGTTATTTCAGCCCATGAAATAAACCTAACCAAGAAGTTTTGGTGCCTAAACCAAAGCAAACTGCGAGTGTTTCACAACATTAACCACATGAGGACAAGGGTTTAGTACGGCGCAGGTCTTGTAAACTTTTCACTGATGCTTTCCAACAGTGATAATATTCATATATGTCCTTTGGGGATTCATTGGTCGACCTATTCAGTCGTTTATGTATGCGTATGAGGATGTGTTGGGTCTTTTGTTGCGTTGCTATCAGAGTTAACAGGTACCAGAGGATATCAGGGGAGTGGAAGGGAGCTAACTAATGTGTGATGCACCGGCCCAGCTGACATGAGAAACTCCTTCATACACACACTCACACTTTTGGAATAACTAAAATTTCTCTTCTCGTAAGACAATTACATCATGTTCCCGTAATATGTATTCAGAACTTGGTACAATGCAGGTGAGCCAAAAAATGTATTCCAACATAAACGGTTATCTGTCACCATTTAGGGGCAAGGATGAGTCATCATTCAACCACACAGCAAATAATGAAGCTACTAAATGGAAAGAAATGCAAGGTTTCAATACATCATGCGTGTTTTTTCCAGCGATCAAAGAGTTGCTGTTGTAAGCACATTTTGTCACACATTTTATAGTAGCAAACTCTGTCGGATGCATTAACGCTGCACACACTCCCCCGACGAGACTGAGACCTCAAATTTTAAAAAGTCTTCCCTCCAGAAGAGCGATAAAACACGAACATCCGAGGGACATGAAACGATCTTTCACCTAATAGATTAGGTGGTGTTGATTTTTCATTACAGATGATGAAAAGCTCACATTAATGTGGCGAATGAATTAGTTTGTCCGTCCATCCATTTGTCTCAGTTTCATCCATTTACAACAGTGTATTCCATCAATGCAGAGCCATCTCACCGGATGTTCCATTTAAAAAGAGCTGTTATCTTTAACCCAATATGACAACTATTACTCCATTATGATAAATCACTGCTCATAACCAGATATGCCAAAGGAAGCAGCATGCTGTCCATGTGAGCCATTTGGACGAAGTGACTATGCTTTTAAGGAAAGCAAAAGGGAAAAAGAATAAGGAAAGTCTTTAAGCCAATCTGGGTCCCTGCCAACCTGCCTCTAACCTTTGCTCTTTTGGTTTGGGAGTTAGCTAGTTTCCTTTTTCCTCTGACATCACTCTCCAGGATTCACACAATGATAACATGGCCCCGATTGCATGACATTACTGCTTCCTAAATGCACGGGGGAGAATTGTGTTAAAAATCCCTCTCGACTACAGGCTCACTGCAGTTTCCAGCGAGCACCAGCTGCACAGCTGGTGTCCATGGGAGAGACAGAACGGATACACAAATTCCAGACTGTTATGAGGCAGGGAAAAACATTTCCTTGGGCAAGATGTTGCTTACAGTACACTACTCTGTAGTGTGTGTCTTTACTATTATGGTATTATATGGTAAACGTGGCCCCCCTCCTAAACCACAGATGTACAAGTATACAAGACCATCAAACATGTGCATGATGTTGCAGCTGAATAAATATATGTACATATGTTGATTTAACATTACATCTGAAGACTCTGGCATTCCCACAATGTTAATTACAATGCATTTTGCTTCCCTATATAAATGTACTACTACTTACAATGCAGCTCTACCTTCAAATTAGACATACATTAAAAGGGATTCCACTGTATTTACAAGTAAATGGTTTTAACTACAAACAAATTGGAGTCATTCATTGCCAGCTTTGAGAACCGAACCCTTTGTTATCTTTGTAAAGTAGCTTTACATTGCAATAAACCTTGCAGAGTGCTTAAACCCCTGCGTTTAATATGTTCAGACCCCCAGGGAGTCTGGTTCTGAAATTTAAAGCAAATTGCTGCTTGATATAAGCATTTTTTTTCTCCATGTCTCAGATCTTAATTTGTTGTTGTAGCCTATTTCAGAAATATAAGCCAAATACAAAAGTAAAACGCACACAAAGAGGGAAGAAAAAATGCACCTTGTGTGATTTTTTTCTTTTCTTTTCTTTTTTTTTTTGTGTGTGTAATGCAAGCCAGATGTGACCGGGACCATGGAAACAGGTGATGATAGCATTACACTGGGATTGCAAACAGATGGAGAAGGGCTTGAACTTATTCTTGTGTCATTGTCGGGGTCATAAATAAAGATTTTTATTTTTTTTTCCTCTGATGAAACGGTTTCTGTATAAATAACACTACAGCAACTCTAGGTGTTGTGTAAACAAGAAGAGGCCTCTCTCCGCAGTCAAATCGTAAGAATAAGAACCAAAAAAATTCCCCTTCATTGTAACCAAACAGACTGTTGCATCTGCTTGAAGTGTAGCCGGCTGGCAGGGGTGCTCGTATTACTTCACAGTGACAAAGCTGAGGATTAGCTCAACTGAGGCCCACAAGACTTGAGTGCCACCGTGGTTCAGTATATCTGTTTGTGGTGTGTGATTGTGGGTGCAAGTTGATCAGTTATAAGCTGATCACTGCAGAAAAGTATTGCTGTCAAGCTCTTCCAGTTTTTGCAGCATGGAGACTCCTCGTTGTTCCTTGCCTGTAAGTGTTCGGGACACAGGTCTGCTTCACATCAGGTGAATATATCGCTGGGAGAGGAATGTCTCCAGCAATCAGCCTTGATGAAGCGGCTGGTGGAGCTGTCCTGGGAGAGAGAGGAAAGCCACTGTACGTGTTGGACCAGCCTGAGAGAAGGACGGGACACTGTGCAGACCTGTGCTGAATGACAGGCTGGCCACCCCTGAGAGATGGTTATTTAGTGAGCAATTACATCTCGCAGCAGTGAGCAAAGCAATGAGCCCCACCCCCTCAAAAAATACCGTTCAAGCATTCATCCTGTGACCTCATCTCAAGAAGTAATGCTTTGCATGTTAAGTGCAAAGAGTGCTCAAAACTCACTGTCCATCTGCGTTTACAAAAGAGCCCAAATGCAGCTAAATCAGGACGACTGAGTCACAGCAACATGTGTGATTCAGAAGTTGTAAAGTGGTTTTTATATCGTTGTAGAGAATTATGCTATGATAGGGGGACTTCAGTGGCTTACAGAAAAGGGATTTCACATTTGATGTTTTCCAGGCTATCCCTGGAGCTACCACAAGAGAGCACAGCTGGCTGACTCTCCCACTCACTGCTGAACCTCCCCTGTGTCACACACAGGTGTAAAAGCCCAGTCCTTTAGCACAGATTCATACTGTCACAGCCTCAACCAGCCACCCCAAATGGGGCCTCCCATTCTACCATTTGGGAGAGTGGATTTTCACAGTAATGGACACTTAAGAAAACAACACCTTGGCCCGGTGTGGTGCCACATTGTGACAAATAGCGAGCTCTTAAATCATTAAATTACAGAGCAAAATGATTTATTGGCCCCTGTAGCAGACAGCGTGATCCAGGGAGCATTAAAGATGCTCTCTGTTTTAGATTTCACGCATTCTGTAACATGTTTATGCAGCTGGATTGTTTTATTGGAGCAATTGAATTAAGCTGTGATAAGTGAGCTGAAGTACCATGCTCAAGGGTACACTAGAAATGCCACACCTGTCAGTGCTGTGTGCTGGATGGGCTACATGTTAGCTTTCTCCTCACATCAAGTCAAGTATTCCTGCAAAACATAAAATCTGGCCGTTGAGATTCATATTTCAGTTTCCTGAACTTGAGTTTGTAAAAGCTTGGGATTTCCTTATTAGTCTTTATTAAAGACTATTACCACAGTCTACTTGGATCTTACAAGGCCTGTTACACCAATTTATTTTGTTCCCTAGTTTTCCCTCCTCCTGGAGCTGTGGATTAAGTGCTACTACGGTGAAAAAAAAGGCAAAGCTTAGTTGCGGTCTGCTCGAGAGGATCAGCTCATTTCCCTCACCACACAGCACAGCGCGCTGAGAGCAGAGCTTGTCTTGGAAGATCAACGTCTCCTCTTTTGTCGCATCAGTCATGCAGCTTCTGCATCACACAATGGCATCGGGGTGCTTGGTGGGGCGGTGAGACGCTTGACTGGGGAGCACAGAGGACCACCTGACCGCCTACTGGTGCCTGGGGATCACACACACACACACACACACACACACACACACACACACACACACACACACACACACACACACACACACACACATTGCTGATTGTGTCTTTATCTGTCCAGTGACAGCAGATTTGTTTGAATGTCTCTTTATTTCTCCTCCCCCTCCTATAGACTGAGTTAATGTGCTTTATTCTACTTTGACATGCCAAACTATATACATTACAACATGTAAAAGGCTGCTGCTTGCTCAAAGGATTATTTAAAACACTGAAGTACGGACTTCTTTCTCAGTTTTGTTGCAATGGTAAAGCTGTTATCCATTATCAAGTCTGCGTGTTCATTAATTGTACCTCTTTTTTCCATTCATAAGACAATCCACCCTTCCATTTCCATCCTCCTCATCTGACATGTTATTATAATCTGTAAATGTTTTGTCTGTTTGTAATATATGTCAGATACGAGGCCTGTGGGTATTCAAGGTTCATGTTGGTTTGTTTACACTTGGGATGTTCATGAATCACTGTATTTCTGCAGTTGTTAAGAAAAACATGAAAACAGATTTGCAAGCAAATGTGCAAAGTCGAGACTTTTGGACCTGGATAAAGAGCTAAGTGATATTTAATGAAGTGTTTCAAGTTTTTTTTTTGTTTTTTTTTTATTGTATGAGATTTCCAGCCTCCCACATTTCCGCAGCTGTGCTGAGACAAAAACCAAAGAGTATTTTCTGTTTATTTTTCTCTTATAGTCTCAACAGCAGTTAACAAGAAAGCAAAGGAGACCAGAGCTTGATGTGCAACTGCACATTCTCATTAAAAAAGGGGTTGCTAAGACAAGATAGAGAAACAAAATAAACAATCAGCGGTCGCACCATTCCTCATCCGGAGCAAGAATGTAGAAGCTGTCAGACCGCTGGGAACTGGGGGCCTGTTCGTGATGACACTTCTGATCTATTTTTTCTGCACCCTCTCAACCTTGACAAAGTCCAGCATCAGTGGATTTCTCTCTCTCTCTCTCTCTCTCTCTCTCTCTCTCTCTCTCTCTTTCTCTCTCTCACACACACACACACACACACACACACACACACACACACACACAGGCCATTTGTTTTGTTAAGTACGTGCTAAATGCTACAAGGTGATTATCAGGCGAGGGGGTGATCTTCTCCATTTTCTGCAGGAACCAAAGCGTTTTAATAATGTGTTAGGAAACACTTTGGGTCGAGGAGTTCTCAGGCCTCCTTGAACTTCACAGAAGTGGTTCAATGTTGATGAGCCCACCAGTGAGGCAGAAAATGCTTTGTACCTACTTGACACAGATACATAAGCATGTTAAATGAAAATATGAACAGAGTTTAGAAAGTTTTGCATTAACTTGTTGAGCTCTGTTTGTCTTGATGTAAATGATAGAACATAAACATTGTTGAAAAAGACAAGGACATGGGTAGCGGATGCTAGAAAGTTATTATAGGAACGATGTACCTTCTTGAAAACCTGATGCTTCATTCATTCAACAAATGTTAGGTAATAACTTTATCAAGGTTCATTTTTGTGGAAACAAAACTTTCCCAAGCTTTATGCTTTATGTTTTTTTACCTCTGAAATCTGCACAGGCTGAATTTCAGCAGGCAATTCTTTTAATAAACCGGTGGGAACTGAAAGTTAGATAGATTAGAGTTACTTCTATTGCCCTGGATGTTTAAAGACATTAGTAGTGCATGGGAGTCCAGTGCATGAGGCTGCAGCTAAAACAAGGCTCCCAAAGAACTTTTTTCCTCCCTTTTTTCAAAGTGCATTTATTCAGAATTGCCAGCGTTGCTCTTTCTACAGGTCTCCAAAAGACTGGTTTTACACTGTCTACACGCATTACTCCCATAGTCTGTTGAAGGCTGATCCTGTCACCCACATCTTTCCTGCAGCCGGGCCACCCAGCCTGGATGTGCCTCCAACATGTCATCCCTCTGTGTGGTCCTTAACAAAAGAGAAACAGAGAGACAGAGGGAAGCACAGCAGTGCCAACCAAGAGAGAGAGATGTTTCAAAATATGACAGTGTCATCTCTGGGAAGCAAGCACAGAGGAGAGAAAAGGACATAAAGTGAACAAAAAAAGTGTGCGAAGAAAAGCAATAGACCAAGCTGTAGGTGCTGTAAGGCCTTTTAACTGATGGAAATACCACTAACATATTTAAGTATGTAATGAAGAGTGAAGTAGAGATTACATCAAGAGTAGAATGAGACGTGCTCAGTTTCTGTTGTTTTATTTATTATTTAGGACCCGCTGTGGTCAAATTGTAACTTATTTGGTTTATCTGCACAATAAATAAAGTGAAGAGTCCAAAAAACTCAATGATAAAACCACAAAGAGAAAAACATGAACTAATATGAGCTGGAGAGACAATCAGATTTTGTTCTCAAAACAAACAAAAGCAACCAAAGAAGTAAAAGCCAATACAAAGATATGAAACATGGCTTGCTGCTAAAAGCCAAAAAACAGTTTTGCAGCCAATTTTTCTTTTGCAGTTGTTATTCATCATGGATTTATTATTGATTCTAAGCCAGAAAACAACAGAGAATCCTGTAAAAGTTTATAACATAATACTAAAATGGTATTAAAACAGATTTACAATTACAGATTGTCAGAAAGACAAAAAGCAGTCACACACGTGTGGCTGCAGTGACGTGAGCTGAAGCTGCCATGTACTGAGTACAATTTGTGGTGCTTTGTCACAAACGTGTGCAATTCAGTACTTTTGTGGTGATTGAAATCTATTATGTGGACCTTTGTGGTTGTTTCTGGTTGATTTAGTTGCCAATGAATGGATATTAAATAACCTGTACTGCCATCAAGTTCATTTGTAATTTGCAAGATAAAGCTCTGCAGGCTATAAGATAGATATCCAATGACCTAAACCTGTTTTGTGTTATGGATCCATTTTCTGGGCTGATTGATACCAGCCCACTTCTGTGATTCACGCAACACTACATTATGGCATGGAAAGATAAGAGTGGTGGAAACAAATGATTTGCAGGGCACGCTGATTGTCTAACTCGCCATCTGAGCTCCAGTGTTGCGCTGAGAAGCTTTTCTCTCATCAGAGCTGAAGTGCTGTAAGTCTGTAAAGTATACACATGACACTCATAACTCTTACCAGTCCTCAGAGCCTCATTTGGCTTTCTGATATCAGCTGGGTGTTTGTTTTCAGCCGTACTGTTACTGTTATTACGATGAATAGCTTAACATAATATTCTGAATTATTTAAAAGTGGTTTGTTGTTCACTGTTTGTTATTTGGAATCTAAATCCTTAAAAAATGCATCAAAAAATTTCAAAGCAGGTCCATTTTGAGGAATTTTGTGGGGTGAGAAGGGCCAAAAAGGCAATGTCTAAAGGAAGAAGGTGTACAAAGTTTTGGTTTTTGGGGGGGTGTTTCTTGCCAAAGTTGAAAGACAGCATCTCATAGGGGATTTTGGAGGCAGGACTGTATGACAGGTTGGCTCTTCTCCTGTAATCCAGAGGTCAGAGGACACAGAAATGCTGCTGGTACATCTCACTCCGTGTTGGGTAATAGCCACTCTGTGGAGGATACAGTATCATTTTGGCCTGACATTGCATAAAGACATCAGTCTACTTCAGACAAAGTTGTCAGATAATTGTACAGAGACCTCCTCTCCTCGCGCCATGTCAACATCAGAACTGGGAGGCTGGAACTGGCAGATTTTGTGAATTTCCCCCCATGAAATGCAACAAGCTTACTCATTTCTTTCAAGCACTATTTTTTTTATTTAACACAACTTCTGAAACAAGAGAAACATCATGAATGTCTTTGAGGCGAGACCGTCCAAAAGTCTGTGCTGTTGTTTGTAACTTGCCTCTCTCCACTCCGGCTACTATGGCGTTTTATCCTGCATTCATTCAGTCATCCAGAACTGCTGTCAGAACACTTTTGCCTTTAAAAGTGGTCAAACAGCACTTTGTACTAAATAGTTAATTTCAGAATATATCCCGGTTTTAGCAGCACTCCATAAACCAATACTTTTCTTACCTAAAGACAGCATAGTGCCACTTCTTGTCTTTTCTTTTCTTATCTTAGCTTCTCCTCTCTCATCTTTTGAAGCATTGTGTGTGTTGTTGTCATGTACCTGGCGCACACGCTAGGAGGTTCAATTGTGAAAGGAAAGTTAATAACTGACAGCATCAGCTTTAGCTTCACATTAACTGGATCAAGCACAGTGTAATTAATTGCTTGTCTGTGACAAACAGATAATGAAAGAAAGATGTGCTCTGCTGTAGCAATCAAACAGCTTACAGTAACTTGTCATGCAAATACACTGTTAAACTCTTTGAATTCATGGTTGGAAGTCAAGTCATCTTGCAGTAAAGCCTTGTACTTTTCATACATAAACTACTTAGATCAATGAAAACAACACTACCTGTCAGAGACCTAAGCTATCAGCCTTTACAGCTTATCTAAGGGGCTTAACATGACATATAGTTTTCAATATTAAATCTGATGGCCTTTTACAAATGTCAAGAGTTTCTACAGTGGTCCACTGCTCCTGGTAGGTACAGAAGCACATCATCTTCATAGCAGATGATGTGCAGAGGCAATATTCTTGTCCTCTATCCAACTGACATTTAGGGCACAGATGCATCTGTTTTCTGTTACAAGCTAGAGGCTGCTACAAGCCTGATTTAAAGATCATTTAACAGTGATGAGAAACTGCATCCTCACTTAAAGAATGACAACAGTGATTCCAGAAAAGTTGGAACACCATGTAAAACGTGTAAATCAGAATATGAATACTTGCTGATCCTTTTTGACATAAACTCAATTGAAAACAAAGACAATATATTTAATGTTTTACTTCATCAGCCTCATTGTTTTTTGTAAATATCTGCTTATTCTGAGTTTGATGCAGCAACACGTTTCAAACAAGCTGGGACAGAAGCATCAAACGACTGGTGAAGTTGTGGAATGAAAACACCTGTTTGAAACATTCCACAGGTAAGCAGGTTCATTGGTAACAGGTGATAGTATCATGATAGGGTAAGAAAGGGTCATTCACAAACAAGGATGGAGCGAGGTTCACCACTTTGTGAACAAATGATTGTATAAAGGATGCTTTTAAATTCCGCTTTACACGGCGTCCAAACGTTTTTGGAATCAAAGTTGTAGCCTCATCTTTACCAGAGCTCCCTCAATGTGGTTGGAAAAAAGAAAACTTGAGTTTGGTAAGATAATTATTTCTTTTGCGATTGCAGTGTAATCTCACTTGTGTTGACGCAAGAAAGCAGAAAAATTGCTCTTGTCAGAAGGTCTTGATAAATGAAATGGAGTCTGAGTCTAAGTCTGGAAACTGTGTGTGCGTGATATTTTTAGAACTTTGTAAGTAGTCTTTGAAGCAGATAAGCTTGAAGCAGCTGGCAGCATGAAGGATGCACACTCGCTGCTCTCCGCAGGTGGTGATGCCACTGGAACCCAAGGATCTCACTTTCAGCCTCCCTGATTCGAGAGAGCCGAGGGGCAAAGAAAAGATCCTCCTCATGATGTGTTTTTCTGGACAGACTTGGAGGAGTCAATGTAACGGTTGGGGATTACTATGAAATGGCACTCTGCAGAGAGAGAAAAGCTCTTAATTCAGCTTCTCAGTGTGTTTTTGTTTGCCATATTTCTGACAGTTTTTCTGACTTAAGGGGTTGAAAGGCTGAAACGTGGGAGGGAGTATTTGAAATCTGATTTGCATTTATGAAAAATTCAATTTAGACACTGAACAGTAAATAACAACATACTAATATTGTCATCATCTTCATGAGTGGGTGGGAAAAATAATAAAGATGAATAATAACAGCAAGCATTTCAACTTCTTTCATGACTTCAGTGAATGAGACAATAATTATGAGTAATAATGTTTGTTGATGGCAGTTCAGCTCAATAAATTAATTTCACAACTTGAAATTTCTTCACCTTTAAGTCCACGCAGGCTTAGGGAATAACTTCAAACTCCAAAATGTGTTTAGGTCGGACAACTCGGCTAAATCCTTGCACCACATGTGAACAGTGTTTGTCACAGATAATTACTGCTGCTACATTACACAATACAACTCGTTCAGCATGTCCAGACCTAAAGTAATTCAGCATGTGGCAAACTAGCACACAAGCAATGACACGAGAAAGTGAATCGAGGTAAACAACCCCATGATATCAAGACATCATGGGCGAGCAGCTGGGCCACTTTCAGCCACTAAACAGTGCTGCTCTGGTCTGCAGAGATCCTGCTAGTGATCATTCATGTGATCTCCATATCCTGTCCCAAAACATCCAGCCTTGATTTCACTCACTCTCACTCACTCACTCACTCACTCTCACACACACACACACACACACACACACACACACACACACACACACACACACACACACACACACACACACACACACACACTCACATTCATATTCATTCAGTCACACTCTCCTCCTCTCCCCTGTCTCAAACATGAGACAGTAAGTGCAAGCAAACACAATAAGTATTCATACAGTCTCTTGAGAGGCCTATTTTCTGTCAGTGCTTTCACTGGTGGATTAAGCTACCCATATGTGTGCGAACAACAAACTACAAATGCCTGGCCTGCAAGAAACAACAGTGTGTTGCTCATCATTTGTTGTGAAAACAGTCCCTCTGGTGGCCTCCCTGCCCCCAAACTGCATTTCCCCCACTGTAAATCATGATGAAATGGCTTGCAGGTGTCAGGATTAAAGAATACTTTGGGCCACAGACACAGTCACAGCTGCTTCCCTCCTTTTGCCAGGGCCTTTATTGCCATTTGTTTTTTGTTTAGAGTGATGGTCTTGTAGTACCAGCACTGGGTTGGACCAATGGCCAGCCTCCAGAGGCTTTACACTACAGTACATGGAGTTTTGCCATAACTGCTCTGACATGCAGTATACAGTCCTTTATGGTAATAAATAAAAACGCATTCAGCTATACCAGGGTGTTTATCACATGTGCCTCCTGTCTGCAAACAGTATGTAACTTTGTGCGATTATGGTGCCCCAATGTACCCATTGGTATCACTGAGAATGGACCTGAATGTATCGTAGCTTCCCCCCCTAAAGATCTCCTTCTCTACATGACATCAATGACAGAGAAAAGCTTGATTGTTTCTTTAAATGCCAATTTCTGAAAGGAAAATGATGGTTTATTACAACTTGGGTTTGATTTTCGTAGTTCTAGCCATCAGTTCTGTTACTTGTATTTCTGTCACATATTTGTTCTTTGTTAACATCCATTGCAGTTCACAGACCATATTTCTGGTGCAACTTTGACCTAATCGTGCACACTCATGCATTTCCTTTGCACTGAAAGATCATGACTCACATTATGGGAGCTCAATTTGGATTTACCTCTAAATTAAGTAGCAAAGCTGTTGGTCTGTTTACAACTTGTCTGATCATCCGACTGCCTGTTGCCTTGTTAAACCTATTTTAGCCATGTTCCATAACAAATAATATAATAAACCTTTTAATAGATACTTAAAACTGCAATAACTTTTTTCTGGGACACTTAGGGACATCTATAACAAGCTGTGAACACAACGCTGACATAGTTTCAGCTTTCAAAGTGACACTATTTGAATATCAAATGGACACACAGCAACATTAGCATTCATTTGAAGTTGTGTGAAAATGCCTGACTGATTCCTTGGCTGCTAAATGCTGCAAAAATTTCACCAACTATTTTGGTTTTTAGATGTTTTTTTAGTTAAATTACTACCGGGGCATAAAACAATGTGAATGGGATCAGTAAGAGGGAACCAAAACAGTAAAGTTGTGGGCAGAAAAAACAAAGCCGGCTCAAAGAGGCTACAAAGCTTGTAGAGCTGAGGGGAGCTGCAGTCAGATAATAATTCTCTGTAGGTTTGATCTCTGCAAGCAACTCCTATTAGTCATATGATCCATGGGCAATATGAAAATATATGCTGTGTTATCATAACCGATGGAACCGTTGGCCAGAGCTCTGTTAATAAAACTCAAGTTATAATAACATCTTGTTTTCCTTGAAGGTTTTTATTCTCTTTGGATTGCTGTCAGCTATAGATCAGTCAGTAAATTTGTCTGTTTTTTCTCTAATCCAAATGAGAAATGAGCCAGTTTTGATCATATGGGGGTCAAAGGGGTCAATGGAGATACATAATCCAGATTCATTCAGTAAATTCTGCCTGACACAGCACTGAACATGCATCTCAAACTGGAAATGATCACAGCCACTAATATAGATCTTTCTCACAGCAGACAATTTGCTTGTCAGGTGTAACTAATAACATTAATGATGGCTCTGTTCCATTTAGGTGCCCCAGTAAGCCATGCTAGCGAGCCAGCATGCACAATAGCAGGACCCTGGCAACGGAGCAGCTAAATGGAGCGCAGCCATCGTTAATGTCATTAACTGCACCTACATGTGCTGTGAGAAACATCTAGATTAGAGAGTAAATGAATAAAGTACAATCCCATATGTAAATAGAATAACATGCACTACGTCATGTGTGACATCGTAGAGTGTAATCTGAAATGCCATTTATCTGTCAAAACAAAGAATTAAGTGTGATAACATTATGAGATCTCTACAGAATATAGAGAAAACAAAATCACTCATAATCAATGACACTTGAAGGAACTTTTCTTTCAAAAGCTCCCTGACAAAAAAACAGGGAGGAAATATAATAATTTGTTGAGGGAATTTGGGTTAGTATGTCGTTGTGTGCCAGTGAAATGAGACTGAGCAGATCAGGCTGCTGAGTGCAGTAAGCTGGACCACTTGTATATAGTGTAGACCTGTTCCAAGCACGTACCAGCCTCACTTCACATGCAAGTTTGACGTGAAATGTGTGTTTAGAGAGCCTGCCCTACTTATATCATACTCGGGCAACATAGTTAGAATTGTGATTGCCTTGCACCTTGAGTCCAAAACCACTATGAGACATTATATGAGCCCGTTGAGCAGTGATGAGCATTGCTCCTGCAAGGCCAAAGGGAAACTGGATACCCACTGGGATTAGATAGGGTGAGTCTGAGGTTTCCCTCAGTATACATTCCTCACAATGGGCGCCTTCTGGAGACAAAGTGTTCTTTCTTTATTTAATTTTATATTGTCCATCTTTTTAGTTAACGTTACCCAGTTTTACTTTATAAATCCATCATATTTATATTAAAAAGCATTACCCTACATTAGCCTTAGGTTTTATATTAACACTGAAGGAACTGTGAGAAATGGTCACTTATACTGTCCAACCTCCTGAGGGTTAACACCTGACTCTGCAGCTCTACAGCTTTATCCTCCTTTACTTCATTGTTTTGTTTTTGGTCCACACTGACTGTACAGTTGACCCTTCACCCTTGTAGGGGTGTTCAGACTGACTGGGTTCCTCACTCATTCGTAAATGGCACTCAGGGTCTCCTGTATAAAAGACACTTAAAACAATTGTCCTTCCTTGTCCAAACCTACAGCCCACATTACCCACAACGCAACTAGACCACAGACAGTTCAGCTGAGGATTCAGGTGTGTTATGCTAGTAGCAGCTATTGTAGCCTCGAGCTGCCAGCCTGCAGCACAGATGAGGAGCTGCAGAAGTATCACCTCTCCATAACTCCACACCCTCAGATTGGTCACATAATGTCAAATGACTGATAATAGACATGTTGCACTATATAGCAAACAAATGGGGACACAACTTAAACATCGATTTAGGGGAAAATGATGGTTTGGCTGTGTTTTGTTGACCCAATCACCTGCCTATGAGCTCTCATGTAATTGCCATCATAGCTCCACCCAACAACTGTGTGGGTGTGCAGAGCCTTTAAAAGTACAACGTGTAGGATATGACCACCTGTCAAAGGTCACTGCAAACAAAAAGGGGGCAGCATTTCACCAGAGTAACCAGTGATACACTTTGGTGTAGTGATCTTTGGCTGTAACTACTTGCTGCCCTGAGCTCCTTAGCTCAGTTACTGTGCAGCTAGCATCCTATTAGCTGACTGGGTCAATTATTTTATTTTGATGTCAAACACACAATGAAGTGTGTTTTACGATGAGTTAATAACGCAATGAAGCTCGTCTCAGTTCAATAAAAGGGAGAAACTTAAAGCAATGTGTTATTTCCTTTCTTGACATTTTTTGAGTTTACTTTGTTTTCCATACATCTCTCAGCTGAAAATACGGGCCTGTAATATCAGACTATCACATCTTGAGGTACAAAGTGGTATTACAAGACAGGACGAGTTGGGGCTAGCTGGTTAGCATGCTATCCTCAGTAGATATCTCTGCCGCACAATGCATAGACATCTTTGACGTAATGTCAGAACTGTTAGTTTTTCACATTCAGATGATAATTTTTGTTAATTTCTTTAATGTTTATGACTTAAACATATCTGTCCATATCTTACACATTGCACCTTTAATGTCACATACAGAAAATCATTTTGACTTTATCTATATATCTGTATTATATTTATATGGACATTCATTAGAACTGACAGAAGATCTAAGAAAAGACGCCATTCAGCCTTCAAGCTGTTTGAATCATGGTAAACATGTTTCACAATGTCTTGAGAGACTTAGATCCCACAGTTTGGAGAAATGACTTCCAGGACATTTTCATGACCAGTGACTCAGTGTGTGAGGAATAAGGTATGAATAAATAATGAAAAGAAACACATGAAATAAGACTTTGAAGTGGGTGACATCAAAATTACAAAGGTGATGACAAAGCTGAGTCATGTTACATTCACGGCCTATTCCCAGCATGCGTCAGACCTGAAAGTCATCACCTCCAGACCAGCATGTTCAAAAAGACAAACAAGCTGCACTGGCACAGCAGAGCACCTGTTGGGAGAAGAAGTTCCTAAAAAGGACTTTATTGTAGTATTAGTTATTGAGTCAAAAAAGCAAAAAAGACTTAATGAAAGCAGTTTGTCACAACCTGGCATTTCAAAAACCTCATATATCCAACGTAGGACTGAGAACTGAACGTGAGCATTAAACTAAGCATTAAAGAGCATTAAAGATCACCCGGCATACTAAACAAGGTTTGTACACAGCGGCCACTTTATTAGGTACGACTGTAAAATCTAATACATTCCAATAGAACAGCTCTGCCATGACTTTGTGTTTTCAGTTTTTGTTGACACAACCCATTTACATACATGAGGCAAGGACAAAATATTGGACAAACCTTTTGATATAATGTGGTCCAGCACAACACCACTACCCACCACTGCCATCACTTGAGTTGAAAAAATTCCTGTTTAATTAGCAGACGTCAGTCAGTCTACACACTTGAATCAATGCGTCACAGTCACACAAATCTCTTGGATGCTGTCTTGCTGTGTGTAAATATTCTTTAAACTTGAGACTGTGAACTTTTGCACATTCCTGCCCAAAACTGCACAGCTCACATATTGTACATATTGTTTTTATAATATTTTTCATGTTACTGCCAATTTTCTGTTTATGCTTCTTCACTTGCAGTACTTGCTTTCATCTTTATTTACATTTTCTTGTACTGTTTATTTTTATACAACAATATACCAAGACACATGTTTGAAAACGTACCTGGCAATAAACCAGTATCTGATTCTGACATGAGGTCAGCGACATATTAACCTCAGCAGGATTTTTATACTTACATAGGTATATCATCAGTCTGAGCATTTTAAAAAAAAGTGACTGCAAAAAAATAATTGTGTGTGTGTGTGTGTGTGTGTGTGTGTGTGTGTGTGTGTGTGTGTGTGTGTGTGTGTGTTCTCTGAATCATTATGCTCCAAACATGAACAAACTTAAAAAGAACTAGGAGAGCATGGGTGTCATACTGTAGCTACAGTCTGACTACCAGCACCTGCCTGAAAAAGCAGCATGTAAAACATGACACAGAGAAACGCCACCTTGATCTCTCCTCTACCTCTCCCTGCATCCTCTTCTCCGCCACACTCTGCTTTTCATTAGTCTGTGCTGTGGCACCTGTAGCGGCTGAGACAGGGACGTATACACAAGTCAACCAGGACCATCTGCAGCCTGGACATGTTTGCCAGAGTGTGATACATTCTTCATTGGTCATGGTCCTCTTTGTAATGTTGTTATGTTTTATGCTGACAAAGAAGAAAGAGCAACAGGAAGACAAACAGCTTTTATGAATTTAGTTGAGTGACTGCGTAGATGACACTGTACCCCCAATAGAAATTAATAATCTTCTGCCTGCTATCACACATGCGTTGTTATGTCAGGAGAAATGTAAATGGGGTCAAGTTGTTTTGAATCTCAGTATTTGATTGGTAACTTGGTGGGACATTTGTGATGTAAAGAGAATTTCAGTTTTCATTTAAGAGATCACAAATATCACACCCACTGCACCCACTGCTCTGTCGTTTGGAGGTGTGCTGACAGCATCACTGACATCAAAGTGCCTGACAGCTTTAATTTACGCCTGTACTGAATACAGTTGCCCTCCACCAACAGAAAATCACATATAATGACATTGTTACACTGATATATATATATATATATATATAATGAAGGGGTTTTCTCTTCGTTGCCTCAGGATAACATGGTGCAGTTACTGTGGGTTACTTTTCAGAGCAGCTGTGCTCAACAAAGGATTTGTAATGAGATGTGAAATGAAGGTTGATCATTGTTTTTTTACAAACATATACACTGAAATTCACTGGCAATGAACACGGGATGGGTGACAGAAGCATAACTGAACTGTTAGGCTGAATGTGCTCACTTTGGTTTAATGTGTAAATTTGTGGTTTGGATGTATAATAAAAAGTGGAAGCTTGTGTGTTTGTTTGACTGTGTTATTTTGCTCTTTTCTACTCTAATTACATGGAGAGTTTAACCACCTCTCTCTGAGGGAGAAAGGCCACCACCAGAGGTCGACACTATCACATCGTCTCCCCACAGCTAACACTAACTGTTGACCGTTCACTGGGTCCTTTTATTTTTGTATAATACTTAGCGGAGGATTTTCACGGCAGGGTGTAGGGAGACACTCCAACAATCAAAACTGGAAAGTACTGATTGTTTAGAACAGAGTGTGAAGTTATTGCTGTGTCTAGCCTGTTATGTTTTTGCGCCTGGAACAGTGATTATACCAATTCTACCAGAATTTTGTCTGTTTGTGCAGTAAAGTCCCACATTGTCTTTGTTTGTAGTTCATCCAAAACACTTTGCACACTAAAATGTTGAATCTCAGCTGGAAGATATTTACACAGTGAAGGAAGTCATCTAATAAGCGGGTGGAGCTGCCTGTCTGTCTGACAGCTTCTCTCAGAGAAAACAAAACATTAATGAATAAATAAGGAAAACAGTCTGGGCCTCCCACTCCCACTCAGTCTCCTCCGGTTTATCATACTCCTATCCAACCATCCTGTGGGGCCAGAGCTGTGCTGCAGAGTCTGCGCTCCAACGTGCTATAGTGCAATCAAAAACACCTGGCCTCTGGGTTTGGAATGGTCACAACATTACAGCATATAAACGAGCCAACTACTCCATATAGAGGCCCCATAATTGTTGGACTGGGGAGGATTTCTGCCTCTTTTTTTACTGCACAGTTTTACTATTGTTGTAAGACACAAGACCCAGGGCCAAACTTAACTGTGCAATACAGACTTTATGAACATAATTTTACAAACAAGTAGGAATTACCCAGAAAGCTGTACTACACTGACTCACCAGGGCTGTGAGACTCTGCCTGGTTGGCATGGGAGGCAAACTGAGCTATCCTTCAGCTTTCGCCGGCCAGTGATTTCCAACACCTTCACATATTTATTTCACACCTGCAACACAAAAAAGAGATTTGGCATCAACACTTTTTATATTTTAGAGGTTTTGTTTGGCAGAGCTCCAAATAGCTGAATTTACACTTCTGGTGCTTATTACTTCAAATCAAGAGGCATGATTTCACTCGAGCAGCAATGAAAGACAATATTATGTTGTTTTGGTCCGCCCTTGTTTCTGGAGAGCTTTTGGATTGATGTCACAAACAACACTGGCCAACAAATTATACCTTAACACACTGGTACTCTGCGTGATTACCCAGAGTCTTATAATCCTTCCACCAGCCGATAACTGAGTACACCGCACAGAGATAATCAAAAGTCTTTTCCACTTGTATTCATGGGCATCAGATAATGGGAAAGGAAGGAAGGACATATCAGCATATATAACCTTAATTAGTGCTTTTATCTCAGTATGGATGCTTCTGACATAATTTATCAAAAAAATATTTAGGGATCAAATTTCACTACATACAAAATGAGGGGCACAAAGAAAGAAAATGTGTGGTGTAAAAATGCTTGAGGAATGGGGGAAAAAAGTTGGACAAAAGTGCATTGTTGTTGTAACATTAATGGGGATACAAGAATAAGAATTTTCCTCCTCATTATGACCAAGCTGCCAGGCAGGGTCTCTGGTTTCTCCCCCCTGCCGTGCCCTGGCACCCCCGCAGCATCCCCACAGAGACGGCTTCCTTGCCGTGATGAGCTTTTGACAGGCCCCAAAACAGCCTGCTTAATGCTGTGCCAGGCCAGACATGGAGCGGCTGGGATGCTGGCAGCTTCTTGGCCCACACCATGCATCACGGGCCTCAACCCATTTTACCCCTAGTTTCCCTCCTCTCGCTCTCTTTCCCTCTCTCCGCCCTTTCTTCCTAGTGCCTCAGGATTGTTATGCAAAGCTTTCCAAGCAGAGATGTGGGAGTTCTTTCAGGCACAGATGTATCCAAATCATATTTGTACAATCTCCAGTCGCAGGGAGAAATGTACTGTAGGACTGACCTGAGAGCTGCTGTTATCTGGGTGGAGCAGCCAGGTGGCCTCACCTGGGACATTTACCACTGAAACACAGAGACTCACTATCTGGAATCAAGCAGTAATTTTAGCTCTTTATCATGAATAAGTGCTGATCACTGTTGATTGTTCACATGTCCTCAGAAATAGTGACTCTAGCAATAAAATTCAGTGTAAGCTTGATAGTATATACAATGACAAATTGCATCCATAGATGGAAGTATCAGCCTGGATGTTTTGTCAGTAAAAGTGCTTTTTATAGCTGTAGCATGAGAACTTGTCATGAGAATAAAAAGTCAGGTTGCTTCAACAAAGAACAGAGATACACTACTGCCATCCAGTGTTGGACTGTGAGTACTGCCTGCAGAGAGTTAAAATAAACACATAGTCCATCTGCTACAAGACGCAACAACACAAGGATAACTCATTACAGCTATACCATGCCTTTTCCATTTGTGGTCAGTTTTATGGCTTTTGAACTGTAAACATTGTGCCAAGGAAAAGGAAACACATAATGCTTGTGTTGTGACATTCTTTTGTCACTGAGACTCTGAGTGCTGCTTCACTGCTGTTACATTAAACCTGGTTGTCAGTTTAGCAGTGGAGAAGAAAGTGTTGGTGGAAAAACAAGAAAAAAACTCTGTCTTATCATCAAAACAGCAGAGTTTATAATGACATAACAGTGCATGTGCATTCTATTGCGCTTTTCAGATTATTAGAAGCACATGTTCTCGTTCTGAAATAGAAACTCAACTCCTTATTGATTACACCTATTAAATCCTATTAATTATGACAGGATGGAGATGGAGAAAAGTCTCTTGAGAAGGATGTAAAACAGGGGCTTTTCCTCTAAACGACATCTGAAAGTGTGAAGTAAGGCAGGGCAGCTGAGACTTTCACACTCAACAGTTTACCATGTGTAAAAACAAAAACACACACTGGATATGGCTGCCAGCGGCCACACACACACACACACACACACACACACACACACACACACACACACTACAGTCACAGACAGTTAATGGTTGAAAACTTTGAGATTGTCTGATGAAAGCTGGTATGTGGAGGAAATGGACAGCAAACTGTTACCCTTATGCATATTCATAGTAATGATTTTGTTTATGATAAACCACATGTGAGGCACACATTTGATATGTGGAACTCTTCCTTATCCAGATGTGGAATGTAACAAAGTCCACTTACTGCAGTGCTGCACTTGAGCACAGTTTTGTGTTGCATTGATCACTGCCATATTCAGAGACCTGGAACTCTCTAGGCGAAAATACTGTATACATCCCTACTGTGTAATAATTGGTAATAATTACCGTTATGTAGTACGAGTTGGTAACAGTGGTGGAAGGAATAGTGTATGGAGCTACCAACAGGTGTCTTTGTGTGACAGGATATTGCGGTGAACAGGGATACTGATAGGCTTGAGATACTGTTTGGGTGACTTCTCTGCTGCTGGAAGCCCATTTACAATTTTTGTGGAGAGGCAGCAGCAACATAGAAATGTTAGCATCAACAGTCTCAGTGAGATAAGATAGAGTTAAAAATATGAAGCAAAGATGCACCGTCTGCAAATCTGCAAAATTCTGTGAAACTGTGGTGAGCATCCACACCAGCATGTACCAAAGCTCTGTAACACAGCTGGTACAGTTCAGCCTCCAGTGAATAGAACATGGTCTGATTCTAATATACTGTAACGCCAGTGTCTGAGTAGAGTATTTAATAGACAAGCAATCACAGAAAATACTCTAACCACAGTCATATGTCACAAAAATGAAATGCAATAAATCATTCCCGTGACCATGTTTTATGACACTTCAAGACACCTCTGTCAGATTCACCCACAGTTGGTGAGTATTTTCTTATCTACATTACTGGTGAGACAGCTGCAGGACTCTGAATGCTGCAACCACATATCATGCTTCCTCAGACAGTCGACAGTCATGACATGAACTATGTGCGAGCTTCCTCTCACACACGTTTCATGGTGAGATAACTGGAGACCTCAGCACAGTCCTGTCAGGAAGGTATTTACTTTCCCCGTCGTCGTGTCAAGAGAACACAAAACATCCACATGAGCTGAAGACACACGAGCTGTTTCTCATTCGCAGCTCACGCCATTTGCATATAAAACATTTGTTCAGCTTTCACACTTGAGATGAACACAAATGAGCCACATTGACTCGCTGCAGCCTGCAGTGAGGTTTGTCTTCCTTATATTGACACTTAACAAAACACATTTAAAAATGTCAGTCAATAATATATTTTAAAAAGTTTGGTGCATGTATTCAAGTCTTTTCATTTTATGCTAGCCTACTTTATACATCCACTCCACTACATTTCATAACTACATATTGTACTTTTATCTAACTGAATTACTAGTTACTTTTCAAATTAAGATTTTACACTTTAAAAAATATGATAATCTTTAAAAAAAAAAAAAAAAGGCTGTAAAGATTTTTCTACTGACCCCTACAGGAGCCTGACCCCTTCTTTGGGAATCACTGAACTAAACTAGCAAACTGTATATAAAGTAGCTAAAACTTGCTCAACCTCGACCAGCTACAACAGCAAAATGTTGCTTACAATCTAATAGTATCAGATATAATAATACTGTATATCAATCACAACCAAATATTTCTACTTTTGATATTTTAGTTCATTCAGAAGAAAATGCTTCTGTACTTTTACTTCTTGAATTTGTACATTGTTGTATTGCTGTTTTACTGTGAGTGCAGTGAGAGGAGGGAGAGCTGGTTCTCATTGGGATGAGGAGATAGGCTGTAACCGTATCTGCAGAAAGCTGCTGTGTGCGGCATTATTTCATCTCTTCATGTACCCTGAAAAATATGACAAAAACATCAGAGAATGGAAAAAGCATGACCTCAGACTTTGTAACCTGGCAGATATAATCCAATCATTCTGCTGAGGGCCTAACTCGAGTTTAACGCCAGTCTATACATCATGCTGTATATCTAATTTAAGGCCGAGCTGACTGGTCTTTGAAGAGGCAGTTTTGAAATCACATTCCAGTTTCCCCTCCCAAACAGCAAATTATTTCTACTCCCGCGAGACGTGTGATTTCGGACTCAAAGTTGGAGCAAATCACTTGCAGACTACTTCATGAGGAGCTTATTAATCTGAGACCAGGGGTCTGGGATTCAAGTTGAAGTATAAACAACCTCATCATCAATGGACAACACAAAAAAACTTTGACTGTAGAGTGTGTGCTTGGTTCCACCTCAACAACATCAACATACGTTCAGAGTTAGGTTTGACGCCAGATACCACAGAGAAAAGCTACAGCAAAAATGTGCCCCATAATTGGTAACAGTCTCTGAATTTCTGTAAGCAAGGTAGGCTGTAATTAATCCCAGCACAATGAGGATCCTCTGCGGAGCGTGCTCATGTATTTGTTATTGGACGTCACCTCAGGGCCACTCTGGAGCCCATCAGATACAGTGTCTAAATACACAGCAATCAGATGGCTTTAAAAAAAAAAAAAACATCCCCCACCAATGCCTCAGCAAAAATTACCAAAGGTTATCAAGGAGCATCTACCACCAGACTCTGACCGACATGAACCCACCCTCATTTCCCCCAAAACGTACCTCTGTGCCTTCTTTCTTCCTCATTAAAATCCTGGAATCAGGCTGTTTGACTTAAGATGGCCTGCGGCCTGAAGACAGATGATGGGAAAGGCAGTTTGGAAAGATGCTGAACGTAGCTGGCACTTCTTATCTACCACACCATTAACAAAGTTGAGAAATGGTATTTGCCATGTTGCATTAGCCTGCTGCCGTCCCATCATCGCCTGCCATTCCCAGCAACAACATGATCCAAATGCAGTCCAGATGTCTCACCCATCAAGCTTCAATATTTCACTAACCCTGCATTAATCTTATCAAGTGTCACAGACCCCTGCTTGATAACATCTCACAGGATTTTAGAAAACCAGTGCCTGCAGCTGACCACGGCTTCACTAATAAAAGAGTTTGCTTCTATTTGATATTCAGAAGAGTGAAACTTAATTCATCCGCATCGAGGAAACAGAACATAACCTCCTGCTGTACTTAAAGCGCAATTTTGTTGTGCATTAAAAGCCTTACGTTTATTTTAGACTTGACACTGACTCTCTTTCAGCAGGGAACAGTGTAAGTCTTACTCACCTTAGACTTTACATTTTAGAGTTGTGTTGAGCTCATTAAATATGACACAGTATAATACTTTTCATTTGCAATGGACATTTTTCACATTTAATAAAGATGTGCAATTCAGAGATTGTGCTGTTGTTACACACAATAGATTGTCTGCTGTACGATTCATATTTTTTCCAGCTTAAGGGTTCAGTTCAGCCCTCATTCTCACCTCTCCTGCTGGCTTAGTCCTGTTCCAGAAGAAGCCTTTTTATATGTATATATATATATGTATGTCTCCACAACGCCACTAGAAATACCAGCACACTGATTGCAGCCAGCAGAGGACTGTGAGATACACAATGACGCTAACCTGAGGCTTGTTGTGCTAAAGAAACTGGTTTACCATTTTCCTGATGCTCTCATCAGTGAGCCGTTTCATACCAGAGAGGAGAACCTAAAGAATATGTCTTATAGATCCATTTTCATCCATTATGGAAAAGATGGATTGTCACCTTGACACAAACACAAACATTTTGGAAATCAGATGTATTTATTCAATTCTGTGACAGTAAACTCTGGCACAACTATCTGCAGGCTCGTGTTTATTTTCTGCATAAAACTGCAATAGTGCCAAAACAGCCTGCTCCACCTTCTGAAGTGCATGCAATTATTAACACGCTCAAATAGAAATTTCAAAGCACAATACACTCAGGCTCAAAAGGCCATAGCATCATCAGTTTCTGTATAGTGACAAGAAACATTTCCTTGTGATACATGCTTAAAATGTAGCATTTAAAACTCCTAGTCAACAGCAGGTCTCATTATTCCTGCAGGACACTAAAACAACTGCACTCAATACGAACTGAATGACAACTAAGTAAGCTAGTTTCTCAACCTGCCATTCAGTTTCCTGAGCTGAGTCCAACTATGCCTTCACACCATGCAAACACCCTTTGCCTCTCTTAAGAATTCATGTCCTTGGAGGGAAAATCCTGTTTGATGGGTCCTGATTGCGAGGTCCAAAGCCTGGTTCCCTCAGGGCCAAGGTCACACTGGTTTCCCCAGCTCTGGCCTTCCAGGATCAGTCTTCCTCTGAGGAGAGTTGGGCTCCTTCATCATGAACCTCTCTGTAGGCAGCCATGGGGCCACTGTCAGGAGTGTAGCTCCCCATAGAAATCTTCAATCCCTCAGACAGTTTCTGGGCTGCCAGCTTGGCCTGCAGCTCCTGAAATTAAACACAACACAGAGAAAAAGTTGACATGAATAGGCTGGTAAACAGAAAACAAGCACATTATCATAAAGCAGCACAGCCATAGCTGTTAAACCCTCAACAAAAGTAGGACTGACAATAAGCTAAACAGTTGACAACAGCACACTGTTTGACGTCTGGCTCTTAAGTCATTACTTTGGATGTGAAGTGATACTCGATGCCTGCACTGCCTGAACGCTGCCCCCTAGAGCTGATGGAGGGATCTGACACGGACTTAATGCCATGTTTGATGAGATGAGATAAAGACCTGTAAATAATACTTATCACTGGTAAAATACATAAAAATATTTCTTCTTTTTCACAGAATATATCACCTAATGCTTTTTTAAAGGTATTTTGTTTACTGTATACAATTAAAGCTGTGTTCAGAACCACTTTAGGACTGTAACAATGCAGAGCTCTCATTCATTTGAATGAGGCCAGTCCAGCAATGTCGATACATGAGGGCTCTAGCAAAGAAACGCAGGGTCGTCCGGCAAAATAGGGGAACCTGCTCAAATTTAGTTTGACCACAATGCAGCTTCATCCAGTAAGGCGCAATGGTGACCAGCCAAATATGTGCAAGAGCATATTTCTTTGATATCTGAACACTGCATTTCTCCTATTTACATCACATCAACTAGACAGAAAATGATGCTGATAAAGATACTGCGAGTAACAGAGCAGGAACATCTTCTCTCATTATATAAACACTGTGCAGTGTTTAGCCATCAGATGAGCTCTCAAAATGATATATTTGTTACCCAAACTGGATTTCCTGGACCTTAATGTCATGTCTCAACAGTACCTGAAGCAGCACACCAGCACCAGTGCTGCCTCTTACATTTTTTAACACCAGGCTGTATTTGGTCTGAACGCCCGCCAAATCTTTGTAATCCCCCAATGCCTGATTGTCACCGAGGCATTCAGCGATTAATTTATTCAAGGACAAAATTTGCTCTGGCATATGGAAATTTCTGACCCTGTCAGTCTGTCCACAGTTTAAAATATGTACTGCACGCAAAGTGTGTGGAGGACTCAGCCGCACTTACAAGCTGCTTCTTGGTTTGTTCCTTCAGGAGGGCGGCTGACTCTTCCAGAGACAGAAGCTGGGCCGGACTGTGATGAAGAGGAGGGAGTTTGGCTGCAGTGATGTCATCCAGGTGTTTTCTGTCCTGCTCCCTCCTGGCCTGTGCAGAGAGTGGTGAGGAGCCTTCAGAAGACTGGTTGGGTGAGGAGGATCCTGAGGGAGAGATGTCACTTCTGTGCGGCAGTCTGGAAACACAGTTGAGAAAGTGTTATTCACAAACGACTGATAAGCTCTATGAAAAGAAAATGACAACTATTTATGTTTACAGACCTAATCATCAGATCATGAAACAAAATCCACTCACTGATTTGGTTTGAATTGTTGCCTCCTGGGAGCTGAAGTCTTCTCTGTTTTTTCCAGGACAGTTATATAGTGAGGCTTTTTTGGTATCTGCTGTCTGAGAAAGTAATTCTCTCTCGCTGTGCAGTTTAATGGGTCTTTGGACTCACTACTGAAACCAGTACTAGTTTCAGACAGTCTGACCCTTTCCAAGGCCTCAACAAGGTCACCCTCTTTTGTCTGATCAGAGTTCAGAGAGGCCCCAGCAGCAGCCGTCTCCATGGTTTCACCAGCAGCTGCTGTGGAGACGAACTGGTCCTGCTGGTCATCCAAAGTGTTGTTTTCCTGCACGTTGGCTGAGGCAGGTGAGGTCTCCCTCTCCTGCATCACATCACCTGCAGAAGCCTCATGTTGCCTGTTCTGGTGTGAGGCTGCTTGTGTGTTGAGTGTAGTGCGTTGTTGCATAGTGAAAGCCTGCTGGTACTTGGACTGTAACTCTGTCCTGGCAGCAGACACCAAGCTCTGTCTCCTCTCCTCTTCATCATGGTGTTCAATGGCAAGACGCACGTTCTCCACAAATTCTTTGATTTTTTTCCCTTTGTCAGGAAGAGTCTGTAATAACCTACTGCAAACAACACAAACACAATTCATGCTATATTTAAAGTATCATTAAAGGCATTAAACAAAGAAAGATTGGGATGAACACCGTTGGTCCACTAGTTATTCTCTAATCTGGTGTTTTGATTGTGGTGGTGGAGTCACTTACATCCCTTCCATAGGTGTGTATTTGTTATGTTTCTCCAATCAGCTTTCTCTCTTTAGTGCCAATCTGTATTTCAGCTTAAATTATTTCACATGTTGCATCCAACATTTAAATTGTTGTATAATCGCACTAATACTGTATATTTTATCAATTTGATCCAGACTGCTGTATACCCATAAAAGGTGTGCATTAATAAAATGTGCATTGCATATTAGTCACATTTGAATCAGTTTCTGCATTTAAGTTGAGCAATGCTGTAATCATTTTTCGTCAGCATGGTAGTGCAGACTCTGAATCATGAACATAGTAAAGCTTTGCACTTTTTTCTCTCTAAAACACGTTTGCCATTCCTTGGTCCAAAAAACTGACATAAACTTACAGCCACCTTATAATAAATGCTGTAACTTAGAATTCATAGTGCATTTACACATGTCGTGGACTTTTGCATATTTAAAACACTACAGTGAGTTGATAGTATTGAATATTGAGATGATTTGCTGTTTGTAGGAACACACTGACGGGCTCTTCTAAGTAAGAAGCTCTTCTTACATATAATCTTATTTGTGTTTCCTCTGTCACACTGCATAATCAAAAGTACATCAGAGCTACTTTGATGGTGGCTGTATGGCAGGAAGTGCCACACTGAGTCACGTATGAGCCAGTTTGTGTCTCGCATGTACGTTATCTTACATACATACACGGGAGGCTGAAACTGGGGCTAACAGAGTGAACTTACCTGTTAGAAAGTATCTTCTGCTGTCGTAGGAGCAGTTCTTGGAGTTCCTCTTTGCTGTGGTTTCTCAGGTCTCCCACCTGTCCCTGGCGCCCTGTCCACGACGAGGACATCGCTGTTAGCTAGTGACAGCTAGCTACAGCCATTCACAAACAGCACGAGACAACGTCTCAGTTTAACAGTGTAATTTAACGCTACACACAAACTCTAAAAATACGTAAACCTGGCTAAAATGTCATCTGTTAATTGATTCTTTAAGGGTTAGAGAGCTTTAGAAACTTCTACAGGCGGCAGGTTCACTTCTTCAACACCAAACAACATTTCAAAGTGGTGTTCTCTTTCTTCTTCTTCTTCAGCGGGAATCACCATATGAAGTGTTGCTCTGGCGCCCCCAGTGAACAGGATAATGTAACGCACCTTTTCTTCACATTACAACCAATGAAGGTAATTTGCTGCCCTCTGCAGGTCAAATGTAGTCATCAGCACCAAGTCAATGAATCTGACAGTAATTTCTAACTTGTGACAGTTCCAGTGCAGTTAGTCTAAACAAGCTTCACAGTCTCAGATTTTCCATAGCTGCATTTCCCATCCGGATGTTTCCCAACCACAGTGCCAACCTATTTCTCTCTCAGTTCAATGAACAATGACCCAGCTTCAACCAAGGGGTTACAGCTGTGTCCTTTTTTATTCCCTCTCAGAGTTCAAAGACAGTTTAACTTTTGGCTGCAGCTGTACAGCTAGAATAAAATCTCAGTAGGCATCATCCAAAAATATCTTTTCTTTTGATTTACTATTTTGCAACTTTCTGCATTCTCACTGTTTTCTCCACATGTACCCTCAACCTCTCTTCTAATCAAAATCCCATAAACTAATAGACATAGGTGTGTCATATGTACTTTAAGATACAGGATTGGATGTACTATTAATATCACTGACTTCACACTTTAGGTGCTGTCCTTCTAATACTGATCCTAATTCTTCCAAATGTCTAATTTCACCTCTTTATTTTGATGTACTACACACAGCTTTGGAGATGTTGGAAAGATTTTCTGTGAATCTACAAGTTTTCTTGCAATATCATCAACAGTTGCTCTAACACCACGTCTTGCCTCACTCTGAATGAGTCTATCTTCACTGTACAAAGTATGAAAATTACAATAACAAACACTGTTTGGTTTAGTGGAAAAGCTTAGTTATTACCAGGCAACTGCAAATTTGCATCATGAAGCCTGTGAACATAAATTAGTGTAAATGCAAGGCAACACCAGCCCTGCAAAAACATTATCTGCACACTAAATACAAACCATTTCTAAAAGTCTTTTTTGTGTTTTTTATCAGCTATGCTAAATTGTGATCCACATCACTAAACAATGAAGCAGTCTTACATATGCATCAGGCTTTAGAGAGTGTGTGGGGCTGCACAGTTTGTAAGTGTAGGCATACATTGACACAGTCACACATCTGGTTACCTGAACAGTAAAGTCTTTATTATCCAAACAAACGCTGGCCTCCTATCATTAATCGCAGTATGATATGTATCGATACGGAAAAGGCACATCATAAAACCTTTTCAAACACAGTTGTGGCAGTGCAGACAACAGCTGGATAATACTTGTGCCTGTGGCTCAGGAATGGCAGTCACTTCAATTAGCTCATTATATTTGAAGTGATTCAACAGTTCATCATTAGCACAGAAATGTAGTTTATATCACGTTATATCATATTATCCTGTTGCCAATTTAAAGAGATTCATTCCCACCACCAGTATCAAACAGTAGGCTGTTTGCAAAGGCACAAAGCATGTTAATAAATATTTTGTACATAATGTAATAATAAGAAAATAATATTCATTTCATTTGTACAGAGCCGATATAAAACAATAAGAAAATACATGCATTAACCTTATCAACGTTCTTCTGGGACTGGGTGCTCATAGCTCCATGAGTAGCAAATGTAAGAAGGCTACATTCACTGTAAACAAAACAAACATAATCCTTCAGTAGGCTACATTATTTACAAAATATCTTTACAGAGCATCAGATTATTTACACCCAACAGCAAGCAACATATTATCATCATGAAGAGTGCTACGTGCAAAACCTGCATAAGATGTTTTATGTCATTAAGCAGAATCATATCCTGAACCATATAACTAATATGCACATATCAAGTTTTGATGGTTTAAAAAAATGAGATCACAAACGGGCATTTAAAAAAAAAAGATAACCAGCAGTGAAAATAAGACCAAAGATGACTGAGTTTTAAAGGAATAGTTCAACATTTTAGAAATTACAGTTCTTTGTTTTCTTTCCGAGTTACAGGAGAGGATAAATGCCACTCTCATCATTGTATGCTGAATATGTAACTGCCGTCAGCTTAGCTGTAACCGCAGCAACGTGCAACTGTGCAGTTTAACGTACAGTCATGATGTACAGATTGGCTTTATGCTAAGTTAACAGCAGCTACATGTAGCTTAGCATAGCATAAAGACTGGAGGCAGTGTTCAGTTCTGTCCAAAGGTATCAAAATCCACCAGCAGCACCTCTGAAGCTCAATAATTAGGCCTAACTTGTTAAATTGGTTTATAACAAAAACTAGAAGCCTAAAAACTGTCTGGTGGGGCTCACTTGAGAGGATGACAAAAGTGGAGTTGATAATCGGTGGTTCTACATGCACATCTAAAGCTGACTGATTAACATGGTATATCTTGTTTATTTGATGTGTTAAACAAAGTGGAAAAAAGGAAAGGAATAGCCATTGCTCACTCAAACACAACAAATTGTCATTTTTACACTCTCTGTGTTTTTACAGATGGAACAAATGAGATATACTGGGTTAATTAGTGAGCTTTAAAGCTGCTGGTAGGTAGATTTTGTCTCCTGTGGACAAAGCCTGTAGGCTAGCTGTTTCACGCTGTTTCCTGTCTTAATGCTAAGATAATCGTAGCTTCATGTTTACCATCAAAAATGACTCTTACTGCACATCTCAATTAACAATGAGAACATGTCTTTTTCAAACTATGACCTCGAGATCAATCTATGTTGATCTTTGCTGTGAATTCCATAAGTTTCATGAAGGGTGAATAAACTTGAGGGGCTCTTGATCTTGGCTGAGAAAAGGACAGGGACGAAGTGGACTCCTCTGGAATTGACAACACTGTGTCTGTGTTTGTTTCCGCGTCCACCTCATCTTTCCCGTGCTGGACTGGACTCACGGGATGCTCTGATTCTGCCGGACGGGTGAAGGAGAACCTCTCACTCTGTGCTGAGGGGTTTGACCGCAGGATGCGGCTGTACTCAAGAGGAGTGTACATCAGTAAACTGGACTCCAGCCTGCTGGGTGGAGGGATATTAGACTTAAATGTCCTTGGCTGGATGGGTGTTGTCAGGTAGTGAAATGGACTTTGAGTGGGAGATGAAGGGGACTGAGACTGCACGGGTGATGAAGTTTCTGTGGGGGATGAAGGCTGTGTGGGGGATGAAGGCTGGGTGGGTGATGGAGGTTGAGTGTGTGATGGAGGTTGAGTGGGTGATGGAGGTTTCACTGGTGATAGAGGTTGAAGGGGTGGTGGGTGTTGAATGGGATGGAAATGAGCTGGTTCACACTGAACAGGAGATTCAACATCACGCCTTTGTGCTTCATGTCTGCAGAAGCACATTCAGACATCAGAGTGAGAAACCATCTCCAAATGAAGCCCCGCATATGACCCGATGCTACCAAACATGCTGCAACTTTGCTTCTTACCTGAGGGGCAGATCGCAGCCTACTCCGATCTCCCTAGTTTCCACAACCTCTTTTGACCTATTCTGTGTGGACACAAAATACTTCAGCTTGTCTTCTAATTCATTATTCTAGGAAAAGGAAAAGAGGAAACAAGGCTGTCAGATCAGATACATGCAAAAGACTGAAGTCATTTGAAAGTGATTTGATAGGTGCAGTGACACGAGAAAATCAGGCAGACATTGCTGAAAGCTCAGGATATCCAGTACTCAGCAGCCCAGGAAATCATTCTTAGACAGCAGTAGATGAAAACACCACACCCTAATTAGATCAGGTAGTAAACATAGTGGTGTAGTTGTCTTACCTCACACTCCACTATTGCAATTCTGTCCAGAAGCTCAGAGATGAACATATCCTTCTGAGCAACTTGAGCTCGCAGTGATTGAACCTTCAGAAAGAAGTGAGCATTTGAATACAAATAATTATTACCTGGGTCAGTCAGATCTTTTCTCTTGTCAGAGAAATTCAATCTAATATGGTTCCTTTAATAAGTCTGTTTCCTGGAAATAACATTAATAATTACACAATGTAAGTGTTATTTGGCGCACTGTGCGCTAATTAGTGCTAATTATAGGCAAAACAGGAATACAAAGTTTAAAAAAAGGTCACTTTAAATCAAACTTATTTATTCATTAATCATTTAATTTATGGAAACTTGCCTGTAAACAAATTTCACATTGTCACATGTTCAACGGACCTGCTGTGCACTTATTACAAGACTCTCTAAGATACACTTGCAATTCATCAGAATTTGTTGATTAGAAGTTTACTCCTTGAAGACTGTGCCCTGCCGCAAAATTACATAGTTATTTCCAGAATTTCTTGGAAATCACTCATAAATTACAGACCCATAATTATGCAATGTCCACGCAACACTCAGAATCATCCTGTCAATAAAAGGATGGCCACCTTTTATTGACTCTGGGCCACAGCAAGTTTTATGTTCCTTGTGTGCCACTCATCCACACTCTGGATGCTAAACAAACTTAACCCGGCAAAACACAAGTGGAACAGAGGACCTGAATGCACAGTGGAACAGTCTTCGTACACGGATAGATAAACTCTCCTCACCTCCTCGATCATTCCTTTGACCTTCCTCTGCTGGCAGAACACCATGTCGTTCAAGTGTTTGATCCTCTCACGGAGATCCACAGCTTCAGACTGCAGCTCTTTGGACCTAAACAGGAGCCAGTGAAACCCACATTACACTGGTGAAAAGGAGATTGTCTTGCATTTTCTAGAGACGTGCAGCCGTGTCAGGTGCTTCTCAGATCGAGGATAACAAACTTCAGAGACAAAGGACTGCAAGCACACTGATTGATTTGCAGCCACTGAGTAACTCGTTTCTGTCCTGCAGGTGAGCTGCTGAACCATGACCACTTAAACTCCACCTGCTGATGAAGACTGTGTGATATAGTTAAAAGCACACAGGAAAAGCTACTAAGTGGACCTTGAGTTGGGACTGTTCTGTCATTGTGGTGTTTCTATTTATGTGGACATCTTTTCGTACCTTTTGGCTACAGTTGCATCCGTTTGGTCAGTCAGCTCCAGCAGGCGGAGGTGCTGTTCACTATCCTGCAGCTTCTTCTGGAGATGACTCTTTTCCTGTAAAACACATTTTCATCAGAAAGTTCATTACATGCAAAAAGCATTGATGTGATTTTTGTTCTGATGAAATTTGCCTTACCTTTCCCATACAGTCCAGAAGGCGCTCCACCTCAATGATCCTCTGGTCCCTCTCAGCAATCTTGGCCTCTGCAATCCTGATGTTTCTCTCTGCTTCCTCCAGTCGCCTGATGTACTCATCGAGTTGGGCCTGTGCAGATAGAAATACACTTCTGTTTGGATGTTGGACTGGTTTTAAAATGAGCGCATGAATGTGCTTTAGAGAACAATCCATCATAATCAATGCAAAATGTGCCAAAACATTTGGGGTATGTTGAGTAACCACACATCTATCTTGCTGTTATGACACATGCAGCAAGTTTTGATTTCCACTGGCATTGAAACAGCATGTGATGTGCGATGGTGAAAGTTAACGAATAAGAAGTAAAAACCTGTAGTTTTTCAATCTCCTCCCTGTGTTTCTGTTGTTCTTCCTGCAGCTTTTCCTCGTACTCCTGCTGTAGCTTTGCTGACAGGTCCTGCAGCGCCTGAGCGTTGGCCTCCTGTGAAGACTGCACCTGAACATTTGACAGCACAGCAGAAATTTAGACTGCGAGGCTGATTATTCCTTATTGACACCAGAACAGAAGATGCAGCGGATGTGTTACTGTTCTGCAGTGATGATCCGTTATTAAATCTGTTAGATTCAATCTGCTTTGCTCTCTAATAAAGAGCAACCTTTACATTTTTAGACAGACTGGAACTGTAGCTATCTTTTTTTACCTCTACTTATAACCTGCTGCAGAAAATGCATGAACTGCAAAGATAGAAAACTGATAAGGTTTTAGGTAGAGAATACAAATTTCTACATGTGAAGCATTCCCATATTTCTTTGTTTTGTAGCTGTCACGCTGTCCCACACGTCTCCACTGCTGTTGACTCATCAGACCATTTTGCAACAGGCCATTTGAGCACCCACTTGTCACACCAGCTGGTTGACCAGTATCTCAATTAATGTGCCAGAGCACCAGTGTGATGTTTTGACATTTCTGGCTGCATGAGGGTGTGTGACTGAGTGAAAATACATGCGTGTGCAGGATTACCTGCAGTCTCAAAGTCTGGTTTTCAGCCTGCACGGCGGCCAGCTCCCTCTCCCTGTCTCTGAGTTTTTCTTGTGTTTTCTCACAGGTGCTGCGCAAACTCTTCACCTCCTCCTTCTTGTCCACTCTGCTCTGGCAGTTCTCCAGGAGGGATTTCTGCAAAGGAAACTTCTTTTACTTATCAAGTCAGCCTTTTCTGAGGTGGCATGCAGCGGTCAGGGAGCAAGTTCACAGGTTCAGTGACACTGATTTGGTTACCTGCAGGTCAATGTTTGCAGATATAAGGGAGCTATTCATCTGATCAAAGCTCTCCATGGCTGCCGTCCGGACCCTCACCTCTGACTCCAGACTCCTGCGATGTGAATTGGCAGCCTGCAAACACACATGTACACTGCAGTTACAGATGTATTCACAGCCTCACAGACTGGACTTTGACAAGCACTCACATCGTGTTACATAATTCATTACCCTGATTTCCTGTGAAAGCTTCTGAATTGATTGCTGCATTCCTCCAAACTGCCCGTACATCCGCTCTCTCACCTTCTCCAAAGAATCTCTCACCTGTATGCAGAACGTACAGATGTGATCCACACAATATCCCCCACAGCCTCGCATACAGCAGACGACGTGATGTTAGAGCAGAGAAGTGTTGACCTGAAGGCCCAGCTGCATGTTTGTTAGTTTCCACTCACCTCTCTGATGTACTTCATCTCATCCTCAAGGTGATTGAACGTCCATTCACGCGCCATCACCTCCTGCTGTCTGTCTGAGCTCACTCTCTGCACAACGCCGTACACTTTGGGCCCATGATGCTGCAGCAAGGTCTCTGGCGCCCCATTGGTCATGTCTCCGAGGTGCTGAGGGAGACAGGATCGCACCGGTCAGGTTTCTTTAGCCACCCTCCGCTGAGGCTGACTTATATCATCATTGTATTTCTGTATTTGTGGGCTTGCATGTGTGCACATATGAACACTTGCGGTTGCATCACATGTGTCTGTTTGTGCGTGTGGATTCAAATGCCTCCATATGTTCATTAGATCAGGTATTTCCAGCACCACTGCTGCTGAGCACTGGAAACAGGAGGCTGGGAACGAACAGCTAAAAAAAGTGCAGAGTGTATTGAAGGTGTCACATTTCTGCAACCCAGTACATGAGCTGCTGCTGTTTCTGCCTATTGTACCTCAAGCACACGGGTGCCCAATGAAAAGAGATGCACACCAGCACAGACGTGCAGCACTTTAAACAATGCAATAATAAAATAACAAATTATAGTCATGAGCTGAGATAAATTACAAACCTGAAGCTTAAAGATTCAATTCGATACATATTTCAGTACTGTAGTGAAAGAGGAAATTAGAAAGCTGCAACCATGCATATGTGTGTGTGTGTGTGTGTGTGTGTGTGTGTGTGTGTGTGTGTGTGTGTGTGTGTGTGTGTGTGTGTGTGTGTAACTGTCATCTACAAGCATTGGTTTGTTCATACTTGTTCTATCCATGGCTACATTATAAATGACAGCCCGAAGGCGCATGCACAGAAACCTGCTGAACAGGAAGATGTCAGTGACACACATGCTGAAGCAGTGGCAGTACGTGCCACGTCACAGTGTCATGCCTATTGTTGTTGTGGTGGATGTGGCTTTGTACCTGCTGAGGTGACTCCCTGCCAGCTGGCCTCTCTCTTTGGATTACCCCATTCTTCTTCGTCCATGCCCCACTGACACCCTTCTTGTTCTCAGCCTACAGGGAAAAAACAAACAAATAAATATTCACCCTGCAAAGCTGAAAAATTTTTAAGATAAGTGCAATCATAATAATCGTAATCACAATATCCTACAGCATGGACACCCTCTAATTAGAAGAGTTTCTGTTGCAGTAATCGGATAACTCATTTTAGCTAATCAGATAGATAGATAGATAGATAGATAGATAGATAGATAGATAGATAGATAGATAGATAGATAGAGGAAATATCACCCAGAGAAAGAGGCATCAGTCTCAACATCTCGCAGAGATAAGAGCGAGGAGGATCTGGAACAAAGATGCCAGTGTTGTCTCAAGGACAGGGCCGAGCCTCGCATTTCTCCACCACCTCATCTACAGAGGACATGCCGCTGAGAAATGGTGAAGGTGGATATAAATTCCAGCAGATGGGAGGGAAGAACAGCCAACATCTTTATGTTTTAACAGCACTGAGAGCTCAGAAAAGCAATGCTCTGTGTGCAGCTTTGAATTTTACAGTGCCAGTGTTTGACCACACTGGTGGACAATGTTTACCTGCTTCTTGCCGCTGAAACTGTCTATTTGTTGGGAGAAGCACACTGGGTTTCATTTATTTTCCTGCCTTGAGGAGCACGACCTCGTCACAGTCGTCACCGACTGCCTGGATTATGCTAAGACCTAAGAACAACTTAAGGACTCCACTTTGAAAGAGCAGTATGTCAGAGCTTTGTCAAGCATTTTACTTTGTTTGAGGCACACAAACTGACTGCTGTATCATATGACTGTGAAGGACTTGACTGACTGGATTAGCTCCTTATTTCCGACACCACCATGAAAGTTGTCTTTACATCACAACACAAAGATCCCCTCGTGTCGCTAGCTGGGCTGAATCTTGGTCACTCTGAGGAGACTTCCAGCCATTGTGGAGATGAAATCCAATGATGTAGGTGTAGAGACGTATATAAGTAGCAACTGTGCCTCCGTTCTTTGTGTGTGTCATGGGGCAGATGTATTATATCTCATCTAGGCCATAGTCACTGGTTGGATTGTGTCCATGATGTGTCAGGTTGCAGGATACACCCTTTCTAATTTTATGGCGAATGACAACTTTAAGCAGCGTTCCTGCTGAAACATAACATCTCTGGATATCTGGGGCAGAGCATGTTTAGCTCATTTCCTTCCTCTTCCTCATTGATTTTCATCACAGTCATAAAAATACGAGCACAAAATGACCGAGGAACTTCAGTGGAAATATGTTCAAGTGTATTGGCTAAAAAAGGACATGAACTCTTCATGTCTAAAGAAATGTAATGAAACAGTTGAATCAGGCCTGCTGAACACTGTGTCAGTTTTTGTAGACTGTGCTGGTATTTGAACTAAATGTTGTTGCAACAACAGTTCACAGCAATTAAAGCAGCACCTGTGCAGAGCTATGGGCTCAGCACTGAATACATAATAAGCATGAAGAGCACACAGAGAGGTGAGTTTTTAACCTCTAAAACCCTTCAGTTTGCCCTGAAGTGCCTTCAAAGTGATGATTTTCCACACTGTACTACAGTTTCACATGCAAATTATATACCAGCTTGTTTATCACTCCAGTGAATTGACATTAGCTTATACTGAGTGAAAATGAATCTGTTTTCAGGCCTGTGCCATTCCACTGAGCTGGACACCGTTGTAGTCATGTGCATCACTTTATACGTATTTTCAGGCTGACATATTTTGTGTCTTTTGGATCTTACAGCAATAGCTCATAATTGTGGGAAATACACTTATTCACTTCCTCACTGAGAGTAAGATGACAAAATTGATACCACTCTCATGTTTGTACAGAAAATATGAGCTCAGCAACGACTGGAAACAGGGAGAAACAGCTAACCTGGATCTGTCCAAAGATAACAAAGTCACCTGTGAACAACTCTAAAGCCAATTAAACCTGTGCCATACAACAATAAATTAACAGTTTTACAATATGTATTAAATAAACAAGATACAACTTGTCAAATACTGATCTTTCAAGGTGCAGGTAGATTTTGTAACCTTTGGACAGAGACAGTTTCCCTCATTTCCAGTCTGTGAGCTAAGCTACGCTAGCAAGCTGCTGGCTGTAGCTTCATTTTCAAGTGAATAACCAAATCCCCCAAAATGTTATTATTCCTCTCAGGCCATTCTCACTATTCTGTTTTTATTTTTTCATCCACCATTTTAGAGAATGAGCTGCACAGTTGCAGAGATTTCATCCTCAATGAACACACACTAAAGCACACGTCATGACCGAGCTCACGTGTGCTATTCTTCAGTGTCAACTCTTGACCAGACTGTCATTGACTCCAATGGCTGTGGTCACACCCTCCCAATAGAAACCACATTCAGAGATTATGGCAGCGTTTTATTAGTGGAGTGTGTGGAGGTGTGGTAACTAGATGAATAGCATGCTACTTGGCCAAGGTTCATACAAAACAAGCTGCAGTGTTTCTCCGTGCACAGTTAAAAAGACCAAAAAGCTTCTGAGCGCCAACAATAAGTAAAGTCACACTCAGTTCTCACACTCGAACTCAAACATCAACCTCTGGACCACAAATCCTGAAGACAAACAAAGGCAGGGCCAAACACACACACACACACACACACACACACACACACACACACACACACACACACACACACACACACAGCCTGCAGCATGTACTCACAATAATATTCCCATGGTCACGATGCGCAGGAACAGATATGAATACTGTGCAGAGTGTAATTTTGCTCCTATGTAAGCAAATGCCATTTTTATGAGTTGCGTTTGTTTGGTTACTCGTGTTGGAGTCAGTGCTGTGTCAAATAAGCTCACAGGTGTCTTTGTTAAATGTTGTCTGTTCAGCAAAAGTATTTTGAATATTTTCTATCATAAGAAATAGATTTAGAATCAGAGCTGAGCTTTGAAGTAAATGTGAAACAGCTGTGTGTGCATTATCAGCCGCACACGCCCTCCTGTCAGCATTATGTAACTGCTCAAGATAATAAAAAACAAAAAACAGATACATCTCAGTTGCTCCACCGGCTCTCTTTCTAGGTATTTGTATTTTTTGATGAATTCATGTTTTAGGTGCTTATCATTCCTCCATATCTCTGTTTTTAAGAGAGTGCCTCAGTGCGTGTGGTTGCACATTTAAAGCTGGAGAGAAACACACACACGTAGCTGTTTTTTTGAGTCAATTAAACTTCACTCATTAAACCTTTGCCTATCTACATAGAGCTGTCACGAAAGACTTATAGGCAGGGTGTAACATGGTTAATTGTGGGAATTTCAATCAGGGAGATGTAAGACTCACTGTGTCTGAGTTTGCGGTTTTTGGCTCGTTGTTTTCATTATCCCCGGCGTGCAGGGTTAACCTGAGACGTCTGATCCTCCTCTGTGAACAACACAAAGACAAAAGGCAAAAAAAAAGATGTTCAGTAGGAAAATGAGTTTTAGCATCAAGTCATCATGAGAAACGATAGAGAGGAGTTGACATTAAAACATCAGTGAAGCTCAGCTGGTGGTTGACAAATCTCACAGATCTCAACAGTCCAGTCCAGTCTCAACAGGGGTTTATTTATAGACTATGGCCACAGAGCTGCAAAGTTTATGTAAATGCAGTGCTATGGACACATCCGTTAAAATATTTACACCACAGTGAGTGCTTTGTCTGGCTTTATAACAAGCAAACTATAAGGATCATATAAGCAAATTATAAATTTGTTGTTATTCCCAAGAAAAAAAACATGCCTGCAGTAATGAACCAGAATCATACTCAGTTCACTAGATTATAATAAGTTCTTTCTTCCTTAGACAACAATGGAACAACTTTAAAGGTCAGTTTAGTACAAAGGCCTGTTTTATCAGAGAGCTGTTCAAATAAACATGACAGCCCTGCCTGCTGCACACTCAGCTCCCATTACGTGCTCTTGTAAGTGAACACATCCTATCACAAACATGAGCTTTCAGATGATCAGGGGCAGAAAGTGCTAGCTGGGAGTGGGAAAAATTATCTCACTGACAAGAAACGGAGAAGAAACGAGTGGCCAGAGAGTTAAAAGCAACAAGGGGCAAACAGAAGTGGGAGGGGGGAAAAATACAGGAGTGTTTGCAAAACACAGAGCAGAATGGAAGGAGAAAAGAGGGGAGACAGAGGGAGAGTTTCTTGACTTCTCTGCGACTTCTTACCTCACTTAAAGACTCTGGAGAGTCCTCTGTTGTGGTGGTGGTGGAAACAGCTTGTCCTGAAGCGTGGCGATGCATGTCTCCTTTTCTGTCCACTCCTCGCTTCTCTTCCTCTGCCTCTCCAGACCTCCTCCCACCCTTCCTCTCACTCTCCTTCCTGAGTTCTGCTCAAACTGTCAGAGCGACCATCTGCCCCGGGCTCCAGCCAGGGGAGAGGAGGGGAAATTCCACTCTGTCACGTCTGCTGCTGAGGCTGCTGGTGGTGGGAGTCCACAGGGGCCCCAGAGGTTCCCTCTCAGTCTGTGAAACGATCAGGTGCAACCCAGTTCCACACTCAGCAACACAAACACAGCAATGTCATTGTTTCAATTCCTGCCGGACTGCTCCTGGCTGACAGACTTGTCAGTCACTCAGCAACCTCCCTGCCTCTCTCACCCTGACTCTCTCTCTCTCATTCTGAGTTCCCATCAGACCTGTCGAGCCACATTTCAGCTGCCTACCTGGTCTGTGCCTCCTGCACTGAGAGCAGGACTTTGACAGGGCGGGACGTCCTACTGGGGCTGGAACAGGTGGAGCACTTTTTATCAGCAGGAGGGCTTAAAAAAGAGGAGCTGCTCCTACTGTCCACAGTTCAGGAGTTTGTTAGTACGTGACAAAGCGATATTTTTGTCTACCACTGTGCTATGGTGGAAAGGAGCTGAGTACATGTACTCAAGTACTGTACTTAAGTACACATTTAGGGTACTTCTACTTTAGTATTTCCATTTTATTCTACTTTCTACTTCTATTCCATGACATTTCAGAGAGAAATATTACACTGCTCCACTATCTTTATTTGAGTTATAGTTACACATCCCTTATCACATTGAGATTTTAGGCAAAAACATATAATTACTGTATAACATATAATGTATAATAACAGATTAAACTAACAAACACTATGTGAAGTATTTAAAATCAGCTCAGCCTTGACCAATTTTAGCACAGCTTCATTTTCAATAAAAAGTGCTTTCATCCAGTGTAAATCTGATATTTAGCACGTCCAATGAATGTTGAACTTATTGTTGTGCTTTCTTTTTTGTATTTTTAAAAGAAAATCAACTTTGTCTGCCACTTAAGATGATCAAAATGTGAAACAAAGGTGTCTATTGTTTTCATGTGTTGCCATATCTTGACAGTTCCCACCTTGAACACAGTAAATATAATAGTTGATCATTAAGGGGTAAATAAAGCAATAAAAATGATCAAGTTGTATAATGATATAAAACTGATAGCGTTTACTGCTTAATGAGTTCTTTTACTTGTAACAGAATATTTCTATAGTGTGGTACTGTCACTTTTACTTGAGTAAATTACTGAATATTCTCAGAACTACTGTGAGTGTGAAAACTTCACTTCTAGTCAAATAAAGTCAGAAACTGGTTAAAGGGACAGGAACACAGGAGCTGCTTCAGACAATGAATTATTGATGCTGTTGATAGAGGAGAGTGATGAAAAGAAAGAACACAGCGAGCATTATTTTTTAATGTTACTGTTATCTTCTGCTCGCAACTCCACCCTCCATGAATTTGGGTTTGTGCTTCGTTATCTTGTTTAATATCTTTAAGGACCATACAGACAATCACCCTGACAGCCAGATCACATTCCTTGTCTGAATTGCCTGCAGTCACTCCCTCTCAATAGAAACTCAAGAATCAAGTTTAAAGGCTGAAACAATCTGTAAGCTGCATTATTTTTCCTAAAATATCTGCTGTCAGTCAACGTCAAAACATGTCAGTAAGTATGTAAAGAAAATTTCTCAGAACAATATAAGAGGTATTTCTCCACGCCAGAGAAGTTAATGAGTAACCGGACATCAAATAAATGGTGTTGCTTTACTCCTGCAATCAGTGAGCTGGTCACACAGCCAGGCCTTCGTCCAATCCAGTGTCACATGGAGATACATGTGGAAATCCTCTCTCATAAATGTGTGGAATCCACCTCCTGTCCTGATTGTGCTCTCATAGTTTTGTGATCAGGTCTTGATTCAGTGCTGGGTTAATTCTCTGGGACCGGTCTGACAGGAACGGCTACATGCACATGAAGCGCATGTGACTGATAAAAAAAACAACATTTTACATTCACTTTGCTCTGCTGTATGTTAACTTTATTCACACCAACAAATAGCAACATGTAGACAGCAGATTCTGAATGTAACTGAGTCCATTCACCCAAGTACTCTACTTTAGCACAAACTGAAGGTACTTTATACTTTTATTCAACTACAGTTCAGGGGAAATTTTTCTTCTTTTCACTTCACTACAATTATTCATCAGCTATGATTTCTAATAACAATTTAACACACAAAACATGACGAATTTATAAAACGCGATGCTTTGTTGTAGATTATATCTCATTAGAGCGATTAGTCTTTGTTCCAGCTTCTTTAATGTGACAATCTGCTGCTTTTCCTGAAAGCACAGTAAACTGACTGATTTGGTGTCTGGGTTGGTTGATTGAACAAAACAAGCCATTTGAAGGTGTCACTTTGGCCTTTGGGAAATTTTAAAGGGAATTTCTCACTATTTTTTGGATTTTTTACAGATCAAAAAAGTAATTGATTAGTCAAGGATATAATCAGTAGATTGATGAACAGTGACGTTAGTTGTAGCTTTGAGTAGACTAGTTAAACATTAGCTCTGGCTCAACCAGCCGCAGCAGTTAAACTGCTGCTTACACATTATTGCATGAGCACCGGCAGTCTAATAATGTCAAATATAGTTGTACAACAATCACAGGGGACATTTGTCTGCAATGACATACTTTAAGTACATTTTGCTAGTAATACTTAAGCAACGGTAGCAGTACCACACAGTAAAAATATTCCATTACAAGTAAAAGACATGCATTGAGAATGCATCTGAGTACTTTAATGCAGAGTTTACTGTGTCACAGTAACTGTGTGAGGTGTTAGTTGCTGCATGTAGACTATGGTACAGGAGCTTCTCTCCTGTGTGGTAGCGGTTGCTTGTGCATGATTTTATTGTTGCAACCAACAACAATGGCTGTTGTCTGTTCAACATCCCTGCAGCAGGGGAATTCAGATTGACTTGTGTTTCAATGACCGCTTGACGGAAAAGCACCAATACAACTGTTGACAGATGTGCTGTCAACGTGCTGTCTGTGACGAAGGTGACACAGCTTTACTATGATACACTTTTTACAGAATTGCGTGTCAACCTTAAAAAGTGACTGACATTTGTTGTTTTAAGGGTTTGTCAAAATATCTAACTTCTGTTAATGTACAGCTGGAGAGGAAGAAGGCTTTCACTCACATAGATCGAAGCTGCTGTACCAATGTCTTTTCTGAGCACTGTATTGAAACATTGCTGTGAGAGATTGGCTCTCACAGCAATGTTTCATGGGACAAACTGTATAAAATTGACCTCTAGAGTTCAGCTGAAGCTAATATGAAGCTTTAGCAGTCAGACAGGCAGTGGTGGAGGGGTGGTAATGCTAAGTGGGGATTTGGCTCTACAAACACAGTAAATTTGGAAGACGTCTATTTGATCAATATAAATGCTGAAGCCTTGTTAATTTTGCCCGAAGTGTGGATTTAAATTTGCACAAAACGAGGACTTTGGACTTGCTCCCCACTCTAAGAAGGACTCACCTTGCAGCCAGTATGACCATGAGGGACGATTACAGCTGCCATTTCCTCTGTCAGAGTATAGCCTGATCACATTCAATGCATTAAAATTAGGTTTAATAAAATGTAAACTTATCCTAGAAAAACCGTCTTCTGTTAGATAGAGAAACTAGTTTTTCCAGTGGAAAGGCTCAAAATAAAAGACAGTGACAGCAGCTTCATGGATCTATAACAGCCTCTGATAAATCACTTGTTCAGTGATCTATGTGACCCAATTCATCCTGACAGGATGGACTGGTTGGTTACTGATGTCCCTGTGTCATATGTCACGAGTGGATTTGAATGTACACAGTAGTAACCGAGAGACTGTCCACTCTTCAAGATCAATACTGCGTAAGTGATGAATGATCTAATCCCCCCTCTCTGTTATCTCTTGTATAGATCAGGCCTATGGTGATTGACACTTTGATAATGTGTATGTGTAGCACCTTATCATTAATGCTCAAGCCTATCGAAATATAAAGGAGCACAGAAAGAGGCCTTTTCATTTTACACCACAGAACTCTTAACTCATAAAACTCAGAATGTACACATTCACATTATTTGTATGACCTCAGTTTAAAGTTTTAGATCTCCATTTTATCAATATGCATTTCTCTGTTTATTTCACCTTTCAGGGGAAAAAACAGCTATGAATCCTGGTGTCTTTACCTTTACTACAGCTGGGGGGCAGCATGGCACCATGACGTTTTTATAGAAATTCTTATTTTTCCTGTCTGCCTCCACTGAACCGCCAGAGTTGTTTCTAGATCCCTGTAAGACTTGTAAAACTTGTATGTTTCGTACTCAGAGGAGTGAAATAGAGAGCTGTGTGAAAGAGCTCTAAATCTTCACATTAGAAAACACCCACAGGTCCGTCCCTCCAAGACAGCTCTCTCCCAGCTGTCTGCCTCTTTATTTTTCAGCAGTCACTGAGGCTGAAGTCACTCAGGCACACAAAGGAATCCCAAGAATGATCACCTTGTTAGGCATACACAACTTTTCCCTCTTAAGCCGACCAGGCTGCAGCCCCTATTAGTTTACTGCTTGGCTTGACACGAGAGAGAGAGAGAGAGAGAGAGAGATAATGCCGTGGCACTTGAAAAGGTTGATTTGTTTGTTCCACACAGAACAGCAACAACTGAAGGTCATGCCCTGCAAACAATAGCCCATCAGCCAGTGAGAGTAAGAAGAACCAGTCTATTCACCTCTGATGCAGTCAGCTGTGGACATCAGTGTAAAGACTGGGAGAGAATCCGTTTTCATGTTTTATTATTTTGAAATATTTAAAAAAAAAAAAAAAAAAGGGATTTTTTTGGACACTGATTGACAGAAAAAGACTCTTTAACATGAAAGTAAAAACAGATCTCTACACTGTGGCCTGAATCTTTTACAAATACATACATTTTCAACCGTGTGCTGCAGCTTTACACCAGGAATCAATCTTTTTCTTTTTTTTTTCTTTCTTTCTTTTTTCTTTTTAAACCCCAGAGACTGAGGGTCAAAGCTCAGGCTGCCTTGAAAGATGATCAGGCCCAAACACGGGATCCATATGCTTCATTTGTTCCAGCAGGAAATATACAGACCCACTGAGCACGAAATTAAAGATAAAGAGCTGCTATTGACACAGCTGCTTTGACCCCACACAGATTCTACTGGCGGATGAGCGAAGTCAGTGATCACCAGATCAAATATGTCAGTCAGAACCACTGGTGGGAAGTACAGTTACTCAGGTGTTGTACTTCACACTTTATGAGTAATTTGTATCTATTATTGAGTGCTAAAGGTTAATTTCTTAAAACATGTGATACAGCGACTTAAATCCAACCTGTTTGATTCTTTTTCATAGTTTCATAAATTTTTTAGAATAAAGTGACATTTTCCTTAATTCTAAAGCTGCAATTCAAAATTCTGTGCTCGTTCTGTCTGACATTTCTGGACCGTTCTTGTAACAAATCAGAAACAAAAAATAAGATTTTGATATATGATTGACATATTAATAGCAATCATAATATTCAGATAATGTCATGACTGAATTTTCCTGGTGTGGGATCATTAAAGTCTTATCTTTTCTTATATTATCTTATATGTTAAGATATACCTGATAAATATTCAATGTTATACATTAAATGAGCACTTCTACTTGATAAATTATTTGCACTTTCACTGATTAATTCTTCAGTGAGAGAGGTATTTGAACGTTCATAGAAAAACCAGAAAGGACACAAGTTATTATTCAAAGTAGAGTATGTTTACACATCATAACACATGCCTGGAGGGGATCTTTAAGTGTTAAAACCAGAAAATTACTGAACAAGGACAAAGCATGTGAGAGTAACTGGAAGCAACTTTATTTTAGTCTCAGCAGGATTTATGAACATAAAAATGTGTACAGAGAGGTAGTGGCAGGAATCTGTCTCAATCCACTCTCCCTCCACAGGCATCAGACTTGGGCATATTCAGAGAGTGCAAGTCTTCACAGTGTAGCAAAAACATCATCAGTTTATCTCAAGTGAAGAAATTCCCTCATTCTGTTCAAGGAGAATTTAAGGAGGTCCACACGTGTTCTCTGACAGGCCTCATGTACACGCTGGCACATTTCAAATACACATGAGGTTAAACAAAACGTTCAGTATCAACACTTTCCCCTTCAGAGAGAAATCACCAGAGACAGAAGTTAAAGTGTTTTCAGTACAATAACTGCCGTCAGAGATGAAACGGTTTGGCTTTGTTCGCTGCTGTAACTGTCAGAAGTTGTAGATCAGAGATGTATATTCAGGATCAATAAACACAGAAAAGACTAAAGAAAGTTAATTTAGGTATTTCCACATGATTGTATGAAGCCGCCTTTTCCTGCAGTTGTATAAGCAATACCGTGATGTCACTAATATGTTACTATATAATAATAGTAACCTGTGTGATGAAATGACAACACATGCCTGTTGGTAACATTTTCATGGATCTATTACTTGACACCAAACCATATAAAACTGTATAAAAATGGATGTGTACACAGTCCCTCATTTACTGTTCCCTAAAGCCATCACTGAGTCAGGATTTGTATATTCAACCATGAATAAATAAAATAAAAACATCCTGACACTCCTCACTTCATATATTTGATTTCATCTTCATTCTTTAAAAAAAGAAAAAAAACAAAAGGTAAATATATTTTATTTTACTGAATGATACAAAAATTAAGAAACTGTACGTGAATTTAACATGTTTGATAGGCATAAAAAAGTAAGGGTTAAAAACGTCATATTGCTCATAAAGGCAGTGCTGGTTGCGTTGTTTTACAGTGCATTAAAGAGTTCGTTTTCAAGTTTACTAATGCTAGGAAAATCACAGACAGGCATGTGTAATCCACTTGTTAATAAAGGAATAGAGACTACATGTGGGAATGTAAAATGACCACATTTGACATTATATACATGCAGTTTCTACAGTCCAGGCTAAAACATCAAAACTTTCATGATTGCTGCTCAAATAATACTGAGTGACTTTATGGACACTGATATTGGACCTAGAATTAATATCCCAGAGCATTTTGTGTGGATTATGTGTGGATTTGCACAAAAAATACTTCAAATTATCCGGATATTAGCGAGAAAGTCTCACACACGTTTCGGAGGAATAGCTACAATTTTGTTGAAAAGCACATGGCACGGATCACCAGCCGTTTGGTCCTACAGTAATGAACACACAGCAGCTTTATCCTCCACCTCAAGGTTGCTTTACAAGGTGAAGGTGGACAGGATGTCGTCCTGACTTGAAGAGCGCTTGTAGCCCGATGATGAGCTGAAGTACGTCTCCCCATCGGTGCTAATGTCGTCGTCGTCGTCATCTTCGTCTTGCAGACTGTTGAGCAGCGGGGCCGAGGTGTTCTTACGCCTGGAGGAGACACAACAACATTATAACGAGGACACTGAGAATATGTCTGTATCGTTTTTAAGCCTTTTCTTTTTTTGCTCACGCTGTTTACCTGATTTCACTTCTCAGAGCTTTGAGCTGGCTCTGGAGCTGCTCATTGGCCTCCTGTTGCTCATCCAGGTCTCTCTGCAGCTTCTTCTTGCCGTGCTCCAGTCGGTCGATCTCCTCCTCAGCCTCATCCATCTGCCGTTTCACCGCTTTCAGGCGCAGATTCAGCTTGAGGAAGAAATTGACATGCACGATTAAAAGGGTTCAAACAAAGATCAACAAGTATTTTCACTGTATGGTTGACTGGCTATTAATTTAATCATAGGCCTGTAATGAATTGAGTTTAATGACTGTTTGAGCATTAGAGTGTTTTATGACGTACTTGGTCCTTTTGATCTTGCATTGAATGCTGCTCTTCCTCACTTTGCATCATCATCTCTTTCACCTTCCTCTCCAGACGGCGGTTTACCAGCTGCAGGTTGGCACGCTCCCTGAAACACACGCAGCATCATTCTGACAGGCATAAATCTTTAAACTCAGAGAATTAAGAGCTGGTCAGAGTCTCTACAGGGTTTGATTACGCAGTCGGATGATTCCTGTGAATCAGCTCCAACATAAGCTCCAAAGTTGTAGCCCAAATCCATCAGTGTCCAAGTATAAACTAACTTTCATCTGAAAGCTAGAAGTCACTTCCTGCCTGTCATACCCAAACTAATGAACCTCTACTTTTCAGTCAACCTTCCCTCTGAAGTTTTCCTCTTACATCACCTTACTCACAGCACTCATCTCTATTCCCAGTCGGAGCCTTTGTCTCACCTTTCCTCCCCCTCCAGCCTCTCCTCCAGCTCCAGTATGCGGTCCTCCAGCTGGGCTACCAGGCCCTCTTTGCTGGACTTCTGGGAGCCCTCCAGATAAGACACTCTGGTCTTCAGGTCTTTGTTCTAGAGAGGTCACGAAGAGGGAAGCGGTGAGGTGCTAAACATTTAAATGTCTGTTCATACCAGTACCAAAGATATGAATTTGAAACTGATGTGAGAATGAATACAATCAAATGAAAATGATGAAAAGACATATGGATGAAATGAGCTGGTGCTCCGTAATGAGTCTGTGGAGTAACTATGTGTAGTTGTTTTCCTCCAGACAGGGGAGTGTGTACCTGTCTCTCCAGAGCCATCTTGTCACACTCCAGGTCCTGTCTGCTAGCCCTCTCCTGCAGGAGTTCATTCCTCATCTGCTCCACCTGTCAAGCCGAGTCCAGACACTGTCATCTCTACGGTCCCACACAGTCTGATGACAATTATTATCAGAGACTGTCTGAGTCTCACTCAGCAACAGAAACCACTGCAGAGCTCAGTGAGTCAAAATGCTAAACAATAGAAGATTAATGCTCGAAGGGCCTCAGTTAATTGGCGAGCTTGATTTTCTTGTTTGGCCGCATTCCACTTTTTGTTGAGAGCTTGTGTGACACATGGTTGTAGTTTCTATAGATAAAATATACCTGTGTGATTTCAGACTGTATATCAAATATTAGCTTTTAAACCTGGCAACACTTTTGTGAGGCTGTGTGTGATTATACAACATTCAGTGTTCAATACAATACCACCTGCAGCTGGTTAGCTTAGCTTAGCTTAGCGTAAAGACTGGAAAGACATGAATCCACCTACCAGTACCTCTAAAGCTCACTGATTAACAAGACATCTCTTTTGTACAAAAACTGAAGTAGAAAAATGACAAATTGTGGTTTTATACAGGGTTATGTGAATATTGTAAGCTTTAGAGGAGCTGGTAGGCAGATTTTGTCTCCCCCCCCGTACACAGTCTTTATGCTAAGCTAAGGTAACTGGCTGCTAGCTTTATATTTAATAGACAGATATGAGAGCGGTATAAATCTTCTCATCAAACTCTCAGCAAGAAAGTGAACAAGCGTTTATCCCAAAATGAATGAAAAAATAAATCCTTTAATGCTAATCTGTCTTTGTACATCCACTCACAGAACACGAATGAGCCCGGAGAGGCCTCACTGCATCAACATGACTGCTCAGCGATAGCCTAGTTCAAAAGAAGGGAGGCTGAAACTAATCGATACAGTGGTGATAGTTCTTTCTTTGTGAGGGAAGCTTAGAATTGGTGATATTTTATGCCAATTAGTGGGTGACAGTGGACTGCTCTGATGAACGATGGCCCCTATAACTGGTGCAGCCAGCACAGTGCTTGAGGGAGCTGAATCAGCAGACTGGAACATAGAGCGAAACTAATCTGCTTTGTGAAAGACGGCAGGAGAGGAGAGGGGAGATTACTCTCATTTAGACAGGAGAGGAGCACCTGGTGCCAGGAGAGACGCAGGTGTTCTTCCTGCTGCCTCTGCTGCAACCCCACAACCCCACCACCCACCACCCCTCCACCCCATAGCCATACACCCCCCGACTCCCTCTCATCCCCACAGACATTAAGGCACACACACCAACACTCACCCGCATACATGTGTGTGTGTGTATGTGTGTGTATGTGTATGTGTGTGTGTGTGTGTGTGTGTGTGTGTGTATGTGTGTGCGCGCACTCACACACACAGACACACTCAACCTACTCCACTTTGACTGCACAAAGCTCGAGTGTTGCCTTGACAACCGACCTCAGCCTCATGCTGAACTGCTGCCACTTTGTCACAATGCCACTCTTTTCTCAGTGCCAGGAATTTTTTAAAAGGGAAGCTGTAGATTTAAATACTCTACTCAACCACACTAAGCCACTCTTGATGCCGCTACATGGCATTAATGTCAAATTTTGGTCACAATCGTTGAATCTGTGTTGGATCCAGACTGAGAGGAACCTGTAACTGTGCCGACTCTCACTTTACACACGCTGCACTTTACAGTATGTGCTACAAAAGACACACACATTAGCATAAAATCAGTAGGGCTGCAATAAAGCAGTATTATTTCAAACACTCCAGCACCGACATCCTCCCTCTGATTAGTAAGCACTCTCCCACGAACAAACAACAATCCTAAAAGCACATGTACTTTATCTAAATCTTACTTCACAGTGCCTCCGTCAGCAGCTTTATCAGCGAGGAAGGAAAACTGGAGCATTTGCTTGCAAGGATATAAAAACTGGCTTCAAGCACAAGAACTGGATTTGCTCTTGAGATGAAGTTACTGAGCGTAATTTCCAAGTGAACTCCAGCAACCTGAAAACTTGAGACATTTGGCAGCTCGCATGTGTTGGCTCGGGCGCTGCGTTAAGAAGGATCTTTTGTGGCTGATGCATGAAAATTGGACAGACGCTCTGAGGCCACGCTGGCAGGCCGCCAATCTGAATGATTATGCAAGATCATCTTACAAAGCAATAACCTGTCCACTTTATCCTGACCAGAATTAAACTGGGAAATTGTGGAGTGTGCATATAAGATGTAAAGAGAGAGAGAGACACACACACACACACACACACACACACAAACCTGAGAGGGTGTTCATATAACCCATCAGCCTGCATGTGAATCATGTGAATTGACTCTTCCAGGACTTGAGACCTGAAGCTGTTTTGTGGAGTTCACGTGTTCGTTTGATTCAGATTAGTGATTGCGGTCATGATGTTAGAGGTGGAAGACAAGGCAATAGGAGATCTGGATATCATTTACAGGTTGAGATGGAACAGAGACACATCTGTGTGATCTAAAGTGAACATGGACAGCAGGTCACTGACACGGGTGAGCACTGATAATGACAGTGTGTGTGTGTGTGTGTGTGTGTGTGTGTGTGTGTGTGTGTGTGTGTGTGTGTGTGTGTGTTGTACCTGCTCTCTTCCTCGGTCTATCCTGTCCATCAGCTGGTCCCCACTCTGACGCTCCTCATCCAGGTCCAGCTCCAGCTGAGCAATCCTGTCCTGCAAAACCAAGTGGTTACATCCGCACAGTGAGTATCTGAATGCAGCTCATCCACTGACAAGGTTTACTGAGATGTGCAGGTATCCTAAATGTCTAAAGGCCTTTTATCATGTCCACTGATAGCGAAACCTTTATCAGTGGCTTTATGTGGCATCACTATGTACCTCCATGAGTTTGATGTGTCGAGCTTTGTCTTCTTTATTGTGGACCTTTGTCTCAGCCTCCACCTCCAGATCACACACCCTCTTCTCCAGTGTCTTCTCCCTGAGCACAGCTTCGTCTCGTTCCCTCTGACACCGTCGTAGGTCCTCCTCCTTGTGTGACAACTAAAACCAAATGTATCAACATACTTATTAGCTTAAGTTAGCTTATTGCTTACACATTTTATTGTCCTGTGTAAATACCTGGAGCACAAAAAATGTCTTCTGACACATTTGGGATCCCTGAAGATCAGCAAAACTGGTCTAGTAAGGGTTCAGTATCTCAGTTAAGGGTCTTCAGCATGTTATAAATGCTTCTGCAGTAAGTGTGGATTAAACCCAGCCCCGCTAATGGAAGTCCATCTCCTTCTTTAACATGTTGTCTTGAATCTTATCGAGCATTGCTGCTGTAGCAATGCCCAACAATCTAGTTGCTGCTTAGGGAAATGATGATATGGTCCCATGAGTGACTAATGAATCCAGTGCAGCTCGTGTTCTAGTGTTTCCCCCTGTGTTCAATCAGCAGCAGTGCCCTCCACAGCTGGAAAATTGCCCCCATAGCTTAACGCTAAAACAATGAAAATTCATCATCTGCCCTTATTTCTCACCCAGAACAAATATTTGGCCATTAGTGCAGAACTGTTCCATGTTTCATCATGTAAATACTTGAGTAAGACCTAATTTAAGTCATGGAGTTGAAGCTGAGCAAACAAAGCCTTAGTAATAGGTGTAATGGGATAATCATCCTCTCTCAGGCCCTGAATAGCAATACAAAGGTTTGGATATGAATAAATTACTGTATTAAACAAATTAATAAAGCAGATCTAGAAGGTGAAACCTGCTATGACTTCAGCCAACAGCTGTTCTGGCCTCTTGGCCAGACTTTTAAAGAAGGCAGGTGCAACCCTGATCCCAAAAAAAGTACCTCTCTCCATCCTTGTTTGTGAATGACTGAGTCTTTCCAGGATGCCCCTTTCATACCCAATCATGACACTATCACCTGTTACCAGTGAACCTGTTCACCTGTGGTAAACCTGATTTCCAAAAATCAATGACGTTGATGAGGTAAAACATTAAATATATATTGTGTTTGTACAGTTTTCAATTGAGTATATAGAAATTGATCATATTCAGTTTAATTAATATTTTACCCAGCGTTCCAGTGTTTCTGGAATCAGGGTTGTATGTGGCCTATACTTGTAATTTTAGTAATAGTCTGCCAAGTACATGGGTGGAGACGGACGGGGTATTTGACAGCAGCTGGAAAAGTGGACTCAGTAGGCCCAGTCCAGAACAGTTAGTTTCTCAGGAGAAGTGAGGGAGGATGTGAATCCTGCCAGTGCAGCTTTCACAACAATGATATCACAACACTGACATCCTCCTTTTCCTGCACACCAGCTGGACAAAGATACATCACCACAGATGAAGGCAGGAAAAAGGATGTTGACCTTGTTCTTTACTCACAAGCACAGCTGAAAGCCCACATCAAGAATATCCAGATGGGTAAAAGTGCAGCATGTTATGTATGTCAAATAAAGTCTGACGGTCATGAGTAAAGGTTGTAGTGGAGAATTCCTCCCATAGAAAGAAATGTCGGTACACTTTCTTTTTTCTTTACTAGGAAGCCTCCTGAGCTTAAAATCAGGGCATAGCCTGCCAAAACCTCTATTAAAGGTACCTGGTGGAGTTTTCATTATAAACAGACATGGCTTTGTTTACAGAGTTAGAGTTAGGTCACCTGTGTGTCCTTGAGGCCTAACAAACATGCTGAATGCATTTCCTACCTCATAAAACATTTGCAAACCTTGCCTTATCTGCTTGTTTACAGTCATCTTCTTCTCTGTACTGCTTCCTCTCACCTCTCGCTGTATCACATCAAACCCTGTGTTCATGGTGCATATTTTGTCCAGGTGTGCATGTAGGTACAACACAAAACTAAACACTTTTTCATCATACCACCGGTGCTCAAAGCTCTACAGGGTTTGATATTATTTCTTTTTAAATGACCAACTCACCAATACTAAAAGCGTCAAGTTTAGATGTGATGTGCAGCTGTTCCATCTCTTTCACAGACCCTGTAACTCACACAGTCTCAGGAAACTGCAGGTGGATGCTAACCCAGTAGGAGCGCTGTTAAACGACATTATATCTCACAATGCCCTGAAGGCTTTTCTTCTTTCACTGAAAGGGGGTCACTGTAAATACAATCTCAACCGCCCCACCTCATTAAATAAATGTTTGACAGATGAATAAAACAACATAAGCCACCCTCTTTCGACCATAAATTATTCACATTCATCTATTTCTACCGCCAACAAAAAACATTCTTCACATTCCAGAGTGCGGACAAGGATAAATGACTTGAGCAAACAATGAAGAGTGGTCACAAGATTCACCATTATGATGTTATGGCCACACATCAAAATTCCCCACTTTCCATTTTAATTCTAGCTGAGAGTGTAAACACTGATTTGAACAAAGAGCAGAGATTTTCTGTGGGATGACTCAACTTCACTTTAATATTATGTTTTGGGTCTGAGAGGGCAGCAGGGAGCACAAATACCTAAGCGATGACATCTCTCTCTGAAAGGAGAGGATGATGTTGAGGGAGGGGGTTTAACTGGTTGAGTCAGAACAATGGCTCATCATCCACTGTTCTGCATGGCAGTCCTCGGCTGGGTTGACTAATGATGCCCTTTATTTGACCACTCTCGCCATGAAAGTGGTGTCAACATTCAAATCTGTGCCTATTACGTTAGAAGAGGCTGACATGGCCTACTGTACCTCATCCTGCAGGGTTTTTGTGGCTTGGAGGTACTTCTCCAGCTCCTGTCCTCGCTCCTTCAAGAGCCTCTGCAGCTCCGTCAGCTCCCGACGGTTCTTCTCTTTGTAAATGTCGATCTGCTCCTGCAGCTCTCGGGTGGACGACTGGGATACATCCACAATATCATTCATCTGCAGGCACAGTGAGATGGAGAAAAGAGCAAGAGAAAGAAATGTGAAAAGAAGATTCATTTCCCTCTATTTTATATGTGTGCAATATTAGTTACTAAATGTTTTTAAATGTCACTTAATCTTGCCATATTATGAAATGTATTTTCTATGAACGGGGACTTTCAATTCTCTCAAAGGCTTATTTTAAAAAAAGTGAAATACTTCAATGATCACCAAAAAGAAAATGTTCTTCAGGAAATCTGGCTTTTCCTATTTCTGCTAGTTGGCATTTTAAATCAACATGCCTGAGATTAAGCTTTTAACATACCCCTTCCCTGCTCTTTTCTTTGATGACGTTCTCTGGACTTAATGTACGTGAAACTGAATGAGCACTCTGCATTGTTTAAATGACTTCTTATTTCATAACTACAGCTAAACTCTGTTTAAAAAAAACAAAGAAAAAAGCTGAAGAGCGTTTGCTGGGATGAATGTTACTGTGCTCCAGACTCGAGTGCACTTACCTCCCTCTGGAGCTTCTCCACTGTGCGGTCCAGCAACCTCCTCTCATCCTCGATGTTGTTCTTCATGTTCTTGAACTGCTCCTTCTGAGTCCTCTCCTCTTGTAACCTCTCCTCCAACTCCTTGTGTTCACCGCTCAGTTTGGTCAAGTTCCTCTGCAGAAGGACATAATGTTAAAGATGCTTGTGATAGAAATCTGTTTCTCCACATGCAGTTTATCGCAGTGTTGCTGATCTCACCTGCACATCCTCCAACCGAATGGTCAATGCTCGATTGGCACGTGACATCTCCTCTTCTTGCTCCTTAATTTCAGCTAAAGATTCTTCCAATTGTTTTTTCTCTCTCTGTTAAGTGGTCATATACAGTCAGACTTTCATATATGGCACAATATGCTATAGAAATATAGTAAAACTAGCATCAGCTGCTGGCCTGTGACTTTCCTGACCCCTCACCTCCAGTCGGCCAACTCTGTCCCCCAGTCTGCTCTCCTGCAGCTTGGCTTCATCGATGATGCGGTTGAGTTTGGCCACCTCATTTTCCAGCTCCTGTGCCCGCCTGCGCAGCCGCTCAGCCTCTTGGGTCAGCCGTCCTGCTTGGCCCTCCACTGCACCCTTGGCTGCCTCCACTTCAGCCTTCTCACGGACCACTGCTGCGCTGCTCTGCAGATCACAACAGGCACAAGGCTTCAGTTAAAAGGAGGAAGGAGAGTGTGAAACTCAACAGAAAGTGGAACAATGATGCATGATGGTACGTTTGAGACTCTCTCGAATGCCTCATGGAACAAAAAGCTGTCTAAAGTGATTAGATTCTCGCTGAAGTTTTGTTGCTGTGGAGACTCAGCGTAACAATGTCCTCCTGTAATTCTCTCACACTTGAGAATAAACCACGAATGGAGGTAGTTAAACCTGAGCTCTCATTAGCCACTGCTGATTGAGGGCCACACAAAGACAGTAAGCTAGCAAGACAGACCTGCCAGTCCCCTGTGTCACTATATTCAGTTTTTCCACCTCATACTGCTGTAAGATGGCTTTTTGGACACATCTACAAGTGTCCACATTTATGAATGGAGAGTGTGCTCTGGCTCTAAAACTTCAGGGTGGAGTGACAGGAAACAAAGACAAAGAAAACTGACAACAACCACACGTCTCAATCCCGATGACTGACAACACGTTCCAGTTGTGATGACACCTTTCCAGTGAGTGATTGTGCAGGGTGACAAACACCTTGCAAAGGTTTGTTTAGAAACAAGACTTTTACATGGAATGTTCGGAAACCCGTTTGGCAATTTCCTTTATCTCAGCACAGTGAGGTATGTCTGTGTTTGGACATCTGAGGACGCAGACCAGAACACGTCTGCACAATCTACAGTTACCGATTCATTATATGACAGAGCTGCAACCGATGAACAATTCATTTAAATCAACACTCAAGGTGTGAAAATTGGTCAGAGGGTTAACAAAGCACCTTGCTGACATCAAAGAACGTCACCAAGTACGTTGTGTGTGTGCGCAAGAGCATGCATGCATGCATACACAAAGAGAGAAAGAACCAACTGATGAGTTATTGTCAAGCAGCACCTTTTTGAAGTGCTGCAAAAATCCAAGCTTCCTGCTAAGTTGCATCAAAGTAAGCAGGAAGAAAAAAAATCATAAAATATGGATTCCACTGAAGTGACGTATCAGGAAAAACAGGAAGATTTTAACTGCAACAGAAAGAAAGTTACAGTTTTGTGACTTGTGGTTTTGTAGATAGTGTCATTGGAATTTGAAGGGGGTTTTGAGGGTGGTAACTTATTCACATTAGTTTCTGCTGGAATCCAAAGTCTACTACTCCTCACTCCTTAATACTAAGGTGACTAAGGTGAAAGGCACTCGTTGGTCAGCTCAACTTGTCATCAACGTGCATGAATAGAGGAACCTCCTGTACCGAAAAGATGATGCTTCAGTGGTGGCAGGCCAGTCAGACCTGTTTCCCCTGTCACCACAAAGCCGCCCTCATGTCTGCCTCACTGGGTCATATAGTTTGGTCACAGGAGCGAGAAGCCCAGTACAGACTCCATACTGCCAGATTCAGAGATAACACTGTTTCACCGCTCAAGATTAGCCAAACAAAAGAGAATTCATGTCAGATAACAAATAGAAAAGAAATAAAATAGACTTTATACAAACTAAATCACAAGTGCAAACACTGAGGATATAAAGGGGGGTAAACTACAGTAAAGATGAGAAACACCTCTCAGTATAACACAGCATCACTAACTACAGCCTCCAAAATTACCATCAAGCCAAATCAACACCTCTCTTAACAAATACTGAACATTATAATTTCCGTGAAGGTAAATAAATTAGCAGTTTCCTGGACTGATGCATCTGCACTTTGTGCTAATGCTGTTAACTGGCCTTCCACCTAAAATGGCCCAAATATCTGTCAGTGTTGTTATGATGAAACTACAGTTGAAATGAAGTCATTTTCCATGGTTTACAGTAATATTTCTATCCATGTAAAACATTGTGTAATCCATGTGGTTGTCTGGGCTGCACTGTGATTGTGCTGAAGGTGGAAGCTCAGGAAAGCCTTCACGAAAAGCACTGACAGAGTGTGTCAGAACTGTGTGTGTGCTCCATTTTAACAAAATACAAAACACGTTCAGCCTTCACACTGTCCCACTTCCCACACTGGGCCGTACGAGTTAAAAACAGGGGCAAAGCCACCCAGCCAGAGAGAGGGAGACCCTGCTGCTGCTGTCTGTGAGAGGAGATGGGAGGGGACGCCGTGATGAAGTGTTACAGCTGCTCATGGAAAGATCAACTTTTCTTCAACTGGAAGACAAACATATGAATGTCACCTCTATGAGAACCATTAGAAATTAGCCATCTAATTTATTATAAATAAGCTATTCAATTTCTTACAAGGCTTCACTGACTTTACTCTTATTCACACTACAAAAAGTTAATCATTCATTAAATGTGTTAAAGTGTGCCTAACAAATACTAAAGGATTAGTACTAATAAAACACTTTATCAGCTATCAGACAATGATTTGTTTCATTTGTCTATTTGATACAATTCTTTATCACCTCTTTAAATCCAAATTTAATGAAGGGACTGACTACACAAGCACGATTCAGTGTTTCAGCATAACATCATGGAAGAATACCTGGTAATATCAAACCACAAGTCCATTTTTCCCCTCTACCCGAACTCAAAGTTTGACCTGGGTCCTCATGTGTACTCAAACTGTTTGTCTAAAGTTGCACATTAACTAACTTTGAGCAGTCTTTGAAGCGCAACATGAATGCTGGAAGTGAAGTGTGTCCCAGGTTGTGTGCTGTGGTCTTGGTTCTCTCAGTTATTCCCGTCAAATCAGCTTCCAGCAGAGCTAATGATCTAAAAATAAATAAGCCCCCCGCAACAGAAATCCACAACCAAGCAGAGTGTCGACCATCGTCCTGAACTCCATATTTCTGAGAAAAGCAACTTCTGTAAATGTCAGCATATCACTGCCTTTCCCCTGGTATAATAGATGTAATCTAAAAAACACCAGAAAACTATGGACCTGGATTTGTCTTTAGCCGTCCACAAGTCATTCAAGTTGCTATGCGACATTTTTAAAAATCCCTCAGAACTACTGTAGACAGACATGTTGTCATTTCTCTCCCCTCCTCATTCCTGATGTTGCTCTTCGTGTGTTTTGTTTTCTTTTTTGGAAAAAAAAAAAAACATGTTGGAGGTATTTTTCCATATGTTGTCACCACTGTCCACCATCAGGCAAACTCTGAAAACATTTGTTCCACAAAGACCAACAGAGTGGCGCCCAACACGCAGTGTGCAGTGCAAAGGCTGCCAGTGCTCCTGGTGATGGTCTGTTCATCCTTATCGCACTAACACATTTCAAATGGGTGTGATAACTATTTAAATTAGATTTGGTTAATTTAAATATTTTGGATGCAACTATCACACGGCCACTTAACAACAGTTGGCGTTTCAAGTCAGAAGTATTACAGCTGGATGTGTACAAATGCATTATACAGATGACAAGCTGTTTCACTGGTGCACTCAGCTGCAGGTACTCCTGCAGGATGCACTGAAACACATGACTTCCTTCTACAGCAGCTGTAAAAACATGCTAACGGTGATTTCACTGACAAACACTGGCCCACAGCGACTGACTGGCCGATACAGAACGAAGCTTCTCCAAATGTTTCCTCTCACACTTCTTCACTCTTTTTTACTACTTGTGAATTCCCTCTCTTTCCTGCTCCTCCTGTTGTAGGCCCTCACTCACACATTTCCACTTTCTTGTGCTGTCAAATCTCATCTCATTCACTAATTTCATATATCATTTGTATTTGTTCGGATAACTTTCCCTCTGTGTACTACAAACAAATATGTGTGATTCTTTCTTTTAGGCCAATCATTGCAAACCACAACCTCCACCTCACCGTCCACTGCAGACTGTACGACTGATTCAACACAGAAAGCTTCATCATCCACCTGCTGCCTCTGCACGACTGCATGCATCTGTAGACTCCAGTAACAATCCTAACCTACAGTCATGGCCTGCATGCTACCAAGCTGTTACGCTTTCATGTTTTTAAGGGAGTGGACTGGGATAATCGTGTCAATGTTTTTCTGTTTCGAGTTGACTTCTCATTGAAATACAAGCTATTACCTCCTGCCCTGACAACGTCAGTCTAAACAAAGAGATTAGAGTTTACCAAAGATGCTAAAATATGTGTGGCAGGCTGTAATAAGCCCTTTAACTCTTGTTAAGTCCAAAGACAGACTAGAACCACGGTGAATGTTGTAGACATGTATTTTATGATTACTGGTCAGACAGTTGCTCATTGTTTGGGTGGTGGGAGGGAAAACTAAGTGACAAATCCTGTTTTTGAGGTTTTGAGCTTGAGTGATAAAGCCGCCTTGTGACAAAGGAAAAATAACCTTGTTGCTTTGGATGGAAATGGGCTGCATACCCAAGCATGACTTAATATAACTGTCCAAGGTCATTCAGAGTACAAGTTGCTTCCTGTATGGTATCATGTTATCTGAACTTAACCCTCATATCAGGAAAAGAAGGAAAAAAAATGTCTTTGGCAGCAGGGAAGCCTGGATTTGCTTTGCCAGCACGAAGTATGTGTTACAAATACAACAGCATTGCTCATAAAAGAAGGTACCCACACCTGAGGTTAGCAGGAACAGAAGGCCTGTCATGGACTGAAAGGAAGGATTGAAGCAGAAATTAAAACGCGACAGCTGAGAAGCATTGGCATCTCTTTGGTGAAAGGAGGACGGTAATCAAATCTTGTCTTGTCCTTGGAGAACTGGAAACAGAACGCTGCTTTTTAAGAGTCCCTGTGCAAAGCCAAGCTGCAAGCCTGCAGGGGGGTTTGGATATAACAGGGACTCACAGAGACCAGTGACCATGCAGATACTCTGAGACATTGATGGTTCTGAGAGGAATGACATAAAAAGAGAATTTGAGAAAACTGAGTCCTGAAAAAATCTTTTTTTTTACTGGGATTTGGCTGGTGACACCACAAACACTTTGCTGACAACTATGGCCAAGACTGCAATCCCTATATACACAAGCATGGATATAAGACATGAAAGTGCACCTAGCTTGCAAGATTAGTAAAACAACAACTTCCTAGACACCACTTTAGTCCCTCACTGCTTCCATCCACAAGACTACAGAGACACTTCTGGCAGTCAGTGCAGAATTATATCTAAAAGCAAATTTGGGGTTTCCTGGGACCAGATTTGATCAAACTGCAGTCTGTGATCTCATCTCATGTTTCTGGATATTAAGAACTTTTGGATTATCTTACCTACAGCGCTCAGTTTTGTCAAAATATTGAGCAACAATCTGTGAATCCATTCATTTTACGTGTTAACCTGGGTCACACGACATGAAAGCAGAACGTGTGATGGGACACAGTGTACCAGACATGACGCTTCTTAACCATAATTACGTTAATTACAGAGCGTTCATCAAAATTACACTGTAAAAAGTGAAATCTAAGTGAGCTGAACTATCTTAAATAAAGGCAGTATATGTTTATTTTTACCCATTTTTTTTATCTTCTTCCAGTCAGTTCACTTGTTTCAAGGTTTTTGTCCTTAATTATCTTAAAATCAAATCATAACTTGTTACTGAGATTTTATTACTGGTTCAGAGTAAATTACTGCGAGAAACTAGAATTTTCTGAATTCTACAGCTGTTTGTTCAACACTGAAAAGTACAAAACTGCTTTGCTGAACTCAGAATTCCTTTGTATCTACAAAAATGTACTTGTTTTCAGTCTGGCCGCACTACCTTAAAGATAACTGTGGGCTCTTTGAGACAAGATACTTTTACTTGTTTGAAAATCTTCTCCTCTCTTATTCTAAGTAATATTTCCCACATTTTACTGCTTTTATTTTTTGATGGCTGAGTTTTTTGCAGTGTAAGAGTGTCAGTTGACTGTGACTCAGACTTTGACTTCAAGCCTTCACAGTGCCAGAACTCAAATCAACAGCACAGTAAAGTCTCCAGAGAAAGAAAAGACGAATGTAAGTCTGACTGTCAGATCCTGATTCATTGTCATGAGAGCTAGACGATGGCAGAACATTAAAACATTGGGAAATTAGCAATCATTTGCAACTTTACAAGAAAACTCAGTGTCTTTAAAAGCACTGTTTGATGAATGTACAGTAAACTCTCAGGCGGTGTCAAATGTTCTTGGTCATCTCAAGAGAAGACGAGTATTTAACTTGACTCTTGCAAGTTGTTTTGACAGATTCGGCTCACATCACCTCACTGATGCTCACAGGCTCACAGGGATGTGACCCTCATATGGCCACGCTGCAACATTTTCTGAACTGAAACCTTTCTGACTGAACTGCTGGGCATTTAGCTCCCGAGTGTTTAATGTCATCAGTCTATAAAGTTATCATTAAAGCTATTTGAAGACCTAGAAGACCTCATATTTCAACAAGGATAAACAGCTAATTCCTTGCCATCTTTGTGAAGATCCAGAAAGTCTCTCCATCATTTCCCTTCTCCCTCACTGGCCCACGTCTCCTGCTTCCATCGCTCCTGAAGCTACGCTGGGAAATATCGCATATCATCAAACACACAGACTCATGCGGGAGTCTTTACTTTCAAAACAAGCCTCAGGGGGAACTCTTCTCTGGGCTTGCTAAGTTTGATGATGAGACAGGGAGACTTCAGTTCACACACTGGCAGAGATTACTGGAGAGGCAGGCAGAGATACGTATGAGTGAGAACGACACAGGTCAGAAAATGAGCTGCATTTATGTGAGCGGAGATCACTGTGGAGGCTTGTGTGGAAACTGTGGAGTTGGGAAATGAAAAAATACAACATTTGGGATTGAGGTTCCAGATGAGAGTGTGATAACAATGTGGCCGTGTTGCACACTGTGGCTCGGGGCTGTAGGTGAAACATAACAAGAGCTGGAAATGGTGTGATAAGCGCAAGGCTCTGTCTTTACAGTTAGGCACGGAGAGAAGGGCTGAGACCTATTAAAGCCTCTAACACTGAGAACCTGGAGTGCTGCGGAGATGGAGATGCGACCACAGCACCCTGAAGAGGTGGAAATGAAAAGATCGGAGCCTGTCCTGCAGGTCGCTGTAGAGGTAGGCCGAGAGCTGAGCGAAAAAGGAGGTCCACAGGGTGCACATTCTTCAATTTGACCCCGACGTTCCTGGAAACAAACCCTTCCCTCTATTCGCCGCACCTCATCTTTCCACATATTTTGCATACCAGCACATGCTGACACGAAAGATCAAATCCACATCCAAATGTGCAGACGTGTTTGGTTACGGAACATTAAGAACTCAGATAAGTAACACTCAAAATAAGCAAATTCATATCTTCTCAGGAAAGTATGACCACGAGTTTTTCAAGCTGGATGAAATTCCACAGATTTCAACTGACTGAAAACACAATGCAGCTTTCAATTTCAGACACAAAACAGGCCTACCGCTCCTTTCAGGGGGTCAGCCACGCATCCCCTCTTTCTTCAGCATACTGACCCACTTATTCAGCATGTCCCAACCCCCGCTGCTATTATTGTGCGAAACAAACTCATCATTCATCAATGACTGAGGTCTGCAATTACCCCCACTCTTTCAGGGCATAGAAAGAAGAGAGGACAACGCAGCTCAGGAACGGCACCTCATTAGATTAGTGATGGCTTGCCACTGCAATTAACTAGTATACAGAGCAATTTAGTGCTCCAGTTTCCAGCATTCTTCTTCGCATGGGCTGGTCTGGTCACCGCACAACGCCTGGGCCACTCAATGGGGGGAAGCAGCACATTGGTTAGAGATGGGGCCAGAAAAATAAAAACAATGCCCAGTTCACTCTGGCTCCTATTTTAACTCTGTGTGACAGCTTCACACAAAATAGCCGTGTACATGAGATAATAAGCAGTTTCCCCTTTTAATGTCAGATTTTCTCATAACCTGCAGCTCAAACTAGAAGTGTCCACATGCTGTGAACATTTTGGACTTCAAAATGCATCAGGTTTCATGGGGAGATTTAACTTCTGATCTACAAATGGCTAACAAAGTCTGACCTGAGGACAGAGCGTTAATTCAAAGACACAAACCAAAGGCTTCCACGAGCGAGAACTCTTTCATATCTTAAAAGAGAAACAAACAATGACTTCATCTGGCCAAGTGTTTACAAAGCACTGAGGGTAAAACCCCTGATGACAGAGTCCCTCGGGGGAGCAGTACCTCTGTTCGACAAAAGGAAATGTTCTCATTGCCTCTTGCTGCAGAGCGCTGCTGTGGACCCCCACCAGGCCTGCAGGAAGCCCAGAACAAGGACAACTTCCAGTCTTTGAGACAAACAGGACACACGTGCGACCTACTGAAAACAATGTGTCTTCAGTCCTTTCAGTGTCTTGTCTCCTGCCATTCACGTCTCATTTCAAGCAAGTCAACTCCTAACAGTTTCATATACAATTTATATCTAAATTTTAATCATCAAACGTCGCCCTTCCTGTAAAACATTCCTCCCTAGAGGGGCAAGATGAGATAAGAAAACACCTCTGCACTTGACTAGCAAGAAAGACTTCCAATGGAAAATGATGACAGGCTACATTTAAGTGTAACAGTGTTTCATTTTCATTTTATCAGTCTGTCTGTTGACACAGCTGAAGTGTGTGAACTCAAGTTCAGCTTCATTTCCATGAGTCACTGCTGCAGGTGAACGTGCTCTCCGATGCTGATCCGTGTGTTTTAACCACTCTGTCATACAATGCAATTACATCACCATAAAAAATGGGGACATGTAGGATGGTCAGCATTTGTCTGCAAGGCAGCAAAAGAGAACTGGACTCTCTGCTTTATGAGTAACACAGCAGATATGAACAAAAACATCTGCTTATTGTTTCATGTTATGAAATCTATGCTCAAACAAGTATAACTGGAATTTAGAGGGTTAACAGAAATGTGGGAGGAACTGTGAACACTGAAAAGTCAATGGCTAACTTACTTTTTAACATGTACATAAGGCTACAGTGGTACTCCTGAGACATGAAATGCTTTCACTCAAGGGGACTGAGCCAGTCATGCTGTTGGATGATAAAATGTTTGAAATGATTGTTTCTGGCCTTTTCTTTGCCTGAAACAACAAATCATATGTTAATATCTTGAATTCAACATTTCCTCAAAGGCACTGGGGGCCCCTTTGCCTCCTTTTCCTGCTCTTCCTGCAAATGCTTTCAACAGATATACAGTGATACTGATTTCAAGTGCCAAGCTCACTCTGGATACAGTATTTCCTGCCTGCTTTAAACCCAGTGTCTCAGTATTTTGATGCTGATAGCAGAGGTGTAAATAAAGGCACTTCAAAGCGGCGCCCAAACCTCTGACATATGGCACAACTTGCAATGCAAAACACACACAGACACAGTTACAGCTCCCCTGATGCGGTGCTTATCTCCACACTCCTCTGTGACAGGGTGTGTTTCTGTAATGGGGGAGGGCGAGAGTGAAGGAAATGAGGAGGAGGGAACACAAACTGGAGGAGAAAGGGAGGGGAAAAAACGAGAGGCTGATTACCTGCTTGGCCTCTTCCAAAGACGCCTGCAGCCTGCTTATTTCCCTCTCGTACTGCTCCCTCATCTTGTCCACCTCCTGATCATGAGCGGCCACTTCCTCTTTCAGGGCTCCTTTCAGCGCAGTCAGCTCCCTCTCACGCCTCCTCAGCATCTCCTCCTGCTCCTCCTTGGCAAGGAGAACTTCCTGCAGCTCCAGCTTCAGCTGCATCATGTCCTGCAGAAAATAAACAGTTTGGTAACTTTACATCACTTCAGAATTTGAAGAATCAGACTGGAGGCGTGACCCTGCTGTTTGCGGTCATCTTTGGTCAAGCAGACTTTTCTCACCGCAACCACATTCACTAGACTGATCTAACATTTGTTTTCTCTTGTTTGTTGGTTCATTGAGTTTATTCTGACATGTCTCCAGAGAGAAAAAACCTTCACCATATGATGCTGTTATTGATGTCAATATTGTATTGTAGTATAGGATTTGACAAATCATTGAGTCCCTTCAAGACAGGCTTGTCTCTCAACTGGCTGCATTGGAGTTTAAACATTTGAATACAGTGTGAAACAGAATCTTATCAGCTCACTCCAAAGATACATTTTACCGTATGTATTTATGCACAAGCTTTCAGTATTCATGAGACAGAATAGAAAGGCTTTCATCTTTCATGGTGAGCGGTTGCCATGAGCCACATGTTCCACAATCTTAGAGCAAAACGAAAGTCTTTTTTTCTCTAGATCAATGAACACTGTGCATTACCGCCATAATGATGTCTTTCTCTCCATCAGCGCCTGACTTCTTGGCTGAGTCAAGCTCGTCATGCATCTCTGACAGCTGGTCCTGCAGGTCTCTGATCTCCGTCTGGTATTGCTCCCTCTCCATCTTCACCTGGAACAGCCTGATGAACCACACAACATGTCACCACACAGTGCAAGCACTCTGCATACTTTAGATATGCACATACACACCAGCACACCTGCATCTTCGCACATACAAATGGCAGCACCTGTGTTGGGTCTGAATGTGAGGCCCACAGAGCACAGAGGTTAAAACGGATAAATGAATGGTGGCAAACCAATAATGTCTAAACCACCTCTACAAGACAACTCCGAGGGGGAGGGTGATAAGTGATGTGAGGCACCTTGAACAAATCCCCACACAGTCATGTAGACTGAATCAGAACATCTATTCCTGCTGGGGGAACAGAGGAAGAAGCTATCTGCAGCTGGCCATGTCATGTCCCTGGTTTGATTCCAACTGGAAACTTTTCTGTCACCCTTGTGTCCTGTCTGCCTCTCACTATCAACTGTCCAATGAAGGCAGAAATGCCAAAATTAATGCAAATAAAAGAACAAGCTTATAGGGGCTAAGTGATGTTTGGTATTGGGCCATTTGTCCTGAGAAAGAAACATAGTAACACTGAAATTCTAGATGCTAATCAACTGAGAAACAAAACTTCACAATGCAGTTAACATTAAAGGCCTAACACAGACAGAGTGCAGCATTCAATGGCACTGAAATCCACAAAAAGTATCACAGGAAGCTCAAAGATTTTCCTCCAATTCCTATTTGAAATGGAAATGGAGAACCCTAAATGACACCAGCAAGCTTTAAATAGTGGTAACACTCACACCAGTCCAATAATAATAGTTGTATAATATGTAAACCATTAGTTAGACAGTTAGTGCTGTCAGAATGAATAGTAAATCAGTCACTCAGCACACATTAATATGGAGGATGAAAGATAAACCTAACAAACCACAGGGGATGCAAAGGGCTGTACAATAACAACTGACATGGTGACAACCTCAGTAACTATCAACAGTGCTTCTATCAACACTGGTTTCAGTGTGACAGTGCACGGAAATATCAAGTTAAGCAACAGCTGATAAACTCCAGTCAAGCTAATTATTGATATTATTTATGGTTATAGGTGTGAGCCTTAACATGGTTCTTCTGATACACTGCTTCATCATTTCACCTGCTCACAAGGAGCTTCACCAGGAGGGCCTGACATGTAGGAGGTTCATGCTACGATCATGCTACAGGATCCCTCACCAACTTCCCACCACAAACAGTGCCAGTTGTGTTTATAGGCGTATACAACACAAACAGAGATCCCAGTACATGGAGCTGAACTTGGTGTACAGTTCTTCTCACAAAGCTAACACATGTAAAAAATACTTAGCACTGACCATTAAAACAGTCAACACAACCTTCTGGAGATGATGAGCAAAGCTTAGCCAGTTGACTGATCTACGCTGATCCCTGGTCATTGTCGTTGTGCACTTACTCTTCGACTGTGTTCTGGAGCTCAGTCTCTGTTTTGGACAGTTTTTCCTTCAGACGCTTGCACTCCTCTGCACTGCGCTCCAGCTCCTGCTGCAGCTCCTTTAAACCTGCTACTGTCCTCTTGTCAGCCTGATTTTTCTGTTGGTGAAACACACATATGTTCATGTTGACATGTCAATGTAGATACATAATATCTAGTATTTTACACCTGCAGGCTTTTGGCATTTTGATTGAACTGATGGTCATTTTCAGCGTTGTGTTTTTTAGTAGCAGGATCTGTTTTAAATATTGCAAAAGATCCCAATCATATGGAAAAGCTGTAGCAAAAATGAACTGAAAGCCATCTTACCCCAAAGGAATTGAATTCCCCACAGCGGCACCCAGTTTCAGTTATTTTACTTTTTATGCAAACAACAGTGTTTTGAATTCCTGCTTCCTTTACTGAAGCACCCACACAACACAGCATTACAGGCTTTAAAGCAACTGTCCTGTTTATTCTATTATTCTGTGCGTGAAAATGTGTCTTTGTGTTAAACTAAGCTCATTCTACATTCAACCAGGAGTCTCAAAATATCTCTTTAAATTCAACAAGTTGAACAGTAATCCCATAGGCCTACCTTTCAAAGAAACCATTGATTAAAGGATATTCTCAGACAATAACACGTTTAGCAGTAAACTGACATGCCAACAGGCTAGTGTCAGAGGCACAGCTACAGTTAGACTGTTGTTACCTCCAGTTGTCTCTTCAGTTCAGTCATTTCTCTCTCCAGCTCAGCATTTTGCTCCTGCAGAGCTTTGGCCTGTGCTGCAAAATCCAGGGACTGAAAGAAGAAGACAGGCGTTTCAGTGCTGCTTATTTCTTATTGATATTCAAGAGGGTAAATATTCAATAGCTGAAGGTGTCTGCAATACAAAGCAAACATGTAAAGATGCCCCTCTGACATGTAGTTGGCATATCAAACAAGAGATATCAGAGATTTTTCTTTTTAAACTACAATGATATGACAAAGTCTCACTTTGCTGTCGCCTTGTGAACTCGCTGTGGCCCGAGACTTCAACGTCTGTATCTTCTCAAAGACGAGGTTGACCTTTCTCTTGGTTGTTTCATCACTGTCGTTGTTTCTGCGTACGCGCACACACACACACACACACACACACACACACACACACACACACACATTTGTTAACACCCTCTTGTTATTAAAAGGTAAAAAACTTCTCTCAGTGTTTTGGGGATAAGGACTCAATTCCAGACTGTTCTGGGAACACAGTAATTCATTCCCAGATTAGAAAGGGTCAGGCAGGATCACGCTGCTTTGATGTGTCACCTCGCAGCACACACAGCTTCATTACACCGTCCAATAAACTATGAGGCACATGAGCAGAAGAATCAAACATACAGACGCTATAATGGGATTGCTGCAGGGTCTAATTTCATAACTGTGTAAATTAGTAGGAACCAGAGCTAAAATAGTTGCAGCAGCCAAGCAGGGGTTAAGAAATATCTCAACTGCAAATGCTTTCAAACGTAATGCAAACTATGAGAGATTGTAGGAGCTTCTGAAAATTAAAAAAATATGGATTGCTTGCTTCTGGCATTCGATTATACAAACTTTACTGCAAATGTAGTAGTAGTAGTAGTAGTAGTAGTAGTAGTAGTTTTGCAATTTTGAGTAATCCTGGATTGTTGTAACAAAACCAGTCACACCCACACATCTTTTCACACAGGCCCATCTCTCTGATGGTGGCATACTTAAAACTGCAAAGTGGAAACTTGTAACAGTGTTGTTGTGGTCAGTAAATACCTTACATTTTATAAACATCTGCTCCTCCAGAGCTAAGCAGAGCTGCTTTGTCTTAAGTGTTAAACACGGAGCATTTCTGAGTTCATCGGCAGATGTTTGAAAGCCCAAAGACTGGAGGATTTTCTCAACCCACAGAGCAACATTTTATCCTTCAGCTAAAGTGAAAACACCAGAATCCACAAAACTGGAGTTGCAACACTTTCACATGACAGCAGTGAGATATTGTTTCAATAAATAATTCCCCGCACCCCCGAATCCCTCCTCTCCTCATACAGATGATTTTCATTAAACCTTTATAAGCCCTGTAGGTGAATGTTTGTCTTCTGGGTCTTGGGAATGTAACTCAGTTTCAGCCTCAGCACTTCCATCTGTGTTTCCTTTGCTTTGTCCTGTGACTCCTGACCTGTGGCCCGACACACCCAAGCAGTTTCCTGTTCTCTTTCTGCGTTACCACAAGAACTGCAGAAACCTGAAAACTGTTTCTTGCTGGAAAATCCCGTGCATCTAATGCAACTGCAGTAGAGTATAGGTTAAATGTCATATGTCTTCAACTCCAAAAAAAATTCTTGACTTGCTGCCTTCATTAAAAGACTGTAAAGAACGCAAGAATCTCTCCACCTAAACTGCAGTTAACCTTTTAACTCAACATGCCTTTCCATGAGTTGACAGGCAGTAAGTGTCTGATTACAGAAGCAAACAGAACATCTTCCCCACTTCACACCGCAGCAAAGACAAAGCAGAGAGAGAAAGTGGGATTCTGCAAAAGAGCAAACTCCAGACAGCTGGATCACTCACAGCCTGGATGGGAGGGTAGAAGAGCACATTCCTTCACTTTTATCACAAGCAGTTCAACTCTGATAAAAACCATTTATGTGCTCCCACGGAACGGTCTCTCCCTTCATGATGCATGGCCTTATGGTGCAACAAGTTGGATTTGGGCTTTAGAGCGAACAATAAGCTCAGTTCATGATTCAACTCACAGCCCAGGATTAAGACCATAACATTTTCAAAACAACTGGTGACGTTTCCTTTATGAATATGAGCAAATAAAGCAAAAACATAGATTGAAAAGAACAGAAAAGTCAAGGTAACTCACCCATCCTTCAGATAACTGAACAAAATTTGTTTAGCTGTCTCTTCATGTGATTGTTGTGAAAGCTCCTGTTGACCTTTCAGAAGATCAGGTGTCGCCTGGAAATGACAGGAAATTAGAGGGAGATCTTAATGAAATAACAGGATCAAATCAGACAAACAACAACGATATTTCAGATTCCTAATGTGAGATCCCATCGTAGTGCTATAGCATAGCTCTCTGGCTTTTTACCTGAACATCTGCCTCTGCACTGGGCTTTTTGACTGCAGTGGAAGAAGGCTTGGACAGGGATGTTGACAGCGAAGCTGTCGAGACCTTTCCAGCTGAAGAGGCGCCATCCTCGCCCTCATTACTCTTGAATGGTAGTGAAGAGCGAGTCTGTGGCTTTTTATAACCCTGTATGTAGCCCACGCCTTTAGAGATGGTGCTCTGGGGGGAACCAGGCGCGCTGGTGGCACGAGAGGAAGTCCTGGATTCGACCTTACCATCTACGGTTGTGAGCCAGGAGTCCTGACTGCCGACTGTCTTCTGCAACCGTAGCTGTGAGGGCCGCAGGACATGCTCCATTGATGTGCCTCTCTGGCGGCTGAACTCATTCATGTAGCTCGAGTCATCTCGCAGGCCGAGGGCACTATCCACGCTGCGTGAGCGCTTTCTGTCCTCTGGATTGATCCTGTTTCTGCGGCCCGCCCTGCCCCTGCGCTGGTGGCTGCCATCTTTGCCATCAAACTTCTCAATGAGCTCATCAACACCAGGAATAGAGCCAGTGTCAATGTCTCTGCCTGAACCAGGAAGAAAAGGGATGTAGCGGCGGTTCTCGTGGCGGTTGATGGTGTCTGCATAAAGCGCGTCCATCTGTTCATCTACCTGAGTCTTGGAGGTGGAAGATGAGGAGGAGTGGCGTGAGCGGGAAGAAGATTGAAGAACCGGCCCGCTGGAGTCAGTCCTGCGTAGAGGAAGGACATCAGGCTCACGGCGGGTGCGCTCCAGGCTGGAGTTGGCGCTGCTCATAGAGCTGGGGGATCTACATGACGTCTTGCTCTGCTCACTTGTGGGACTCAACACAGTTGAGGGCTGAGATTGGGCTGGAGGCACAGGTTGGTGCTGAGTTTTTAAGCCTGGCTTGGACTGAGGTGTATTCAGGTTGGTGAGACGTGGTTTGGACTGTGGCTGAGCCACTTGCGATTGTGTCCTGGTCTGAGGTTGCGCAATCTGGGCTGGAGGCAAAGACTGGGGCTGGGATTTCGGCTGAGGAAGGGCTCCCTCACTTGGAGGAGGTTGCTTTTTCTCTCGCTGCATGGGAGCTTTATTGTGGTCCAGGCTTAATGACTTGGTTTGGGATGGTGCAGGCACAGCAGATCGGGAGGAGGACCTCTGCTGTTGGTTCCCAGTGTCAGCCAGAGGCAGAGGCCTTGAAGGAAGGCTGTGGAAACCATCAATGTTCAGGGAGTTGGTGTCGGGATCATATGGCTGCAGTATCTCAGGATGCTTCTGAAAGTTCAGAAGGGAGGATGATTTCTTTCCTTGTGAATCTGCGATGCCATTTTCAGGACCAGTGTAATGCATCATCTTCTGAGACCTGTACTCCATGAAGGGGCTGTTAAAGCCAGCCTCCTTTCCTCCCCTGAAATCATACTCCTCATAGTTCTCAATAAAAGAGCCCTCTGTATCGATGTAACCATTACTGTCAGGGTCCATATAGGACTGAGGACCCCTGTCCTGGTTGTTGAGAACTACGTAGGGGTGTCCATCTATACCCTGTACGCGGATGCTGAGACCATATGTACCAGCTCCATTACCGTGGGGCCTGGAGGGGCGGGACGGCTGAGTGTGGCCCCGCTGTGGTCCGCTGTTAGGAATGCCAGTCACTCTGTAGGACTCCATCAGGAATGCAGAAGGAAAATAAATCCCTCTCCCTGGATCAGGTGGCCCACCGCTGAAACCAAAGGTTTAGACAGGCTGTATTAGTCAGCGATGAGACACTACATAATTCAGCATAAACAAATGTCTCCCAGTTCCACACTCAGCCACTAATGAAAACTTAAAGCCTTGCAGCATTGAATTACGCCATCCACTTTCATTCTCTTTTCTTGTTTTAGCATTCTTGATGTTCTGTTTTCTCTTTCCTGTCGAGCTGCTCGATTAATGTGCCCTGACCAAATGAAGAATGAGACAATAAGCTCCCTGTGCTGTCTGCAACAACTCAAAAGCCACAATATCGCTGACAATATGAGTCAATCTCAGCCAGTGCGTGACTAACAGGTATGGTATAACAAAATGACTGTTTACCAAGCATGACAAAGAATACAGTTAAAACAGGTGAAGGAAAAGGGATTGGAAGATAACACTCTGACGTGAGTCAGTCAGACCAGAGGAAAAAGTGAGAACTCTGTCAATGGTTTGTGTTTTGAGTGAATGTGCAGTGTATGGGTGTGTGTGTGTGCATACACTGTGTACTTGATCCTTGTCAATGACATTGTTATTTGCAGCTCACGCTCATGCAAAGGGAGCGACATAATCGTGTTGGGTCCAATTTAGTCACACTTAGAATAATTGCGGGGTTGTCAGAGTTGACAGATTTGCAGCACGATCATGAGAACACAGCTGGCAATGAATATCAAACTGTGTACAAATATTAAAGTAAGCTGCTGAATATTCTTCAGACACATTTATGCCTGGGAAGTCGACGAGGACAAAGCCATCATCAGCCACCCTGTGTTTCACTGGACAAAGGGCTTTTAACAGGTTCCTGTTTGCCTTGCTGATAGGGTCCCATTCTACCCAATGTTACAATACAAAGACGCACTGAGATGGGCCTGGAGGAAGGACACTGATAAGAGTGACAACAAAGACAATGCAGGACACAGCACATTAGCATGAAATAGGTACAGACAGGCCTATGGACAAGCCTATTTAGAAAGACCATAGCACCATGTAGGAGTTGGGAGGTATGACGATATGTAGCTTGAGAAGATATACATTTGTCAACTGGCACAGACTTCATCATAGTGTTTGTCTCTGGTTGTATTAGGCCATTGTGGGCCAATAAACGAGCAGGATAGCTGTATGGCAATACTGCATGTTTTATAAGTTTTGCATCAACATGTTTAAGCACATTCATTTGTCAGGTTTTCAGTTTGCTTCATTAGTCTAAGCAGGCATTCCTAAAAGCCTATTAACTTGATTTTATATGAAGGTAGCAGAGGCTGTTCTTGTTTCAGATATAGTGGCCTGCCTCAGCTTGGTTTTGTCAAGTCAGTGAGGATGGTGCAGCTTCTCACAGGAGGGAAGAAGAGGGTCTCAGGAAAGTGCCCCGTCCTACAGGAAGAGTGCAGTTGAGGACAAATTAAAGCTACAGACGACACAGTAGACTCTTTCACCCTCAGTGTCACATATATCCAAAACACAAGGCCTCCAACAAGCGTGCAGCTTCTTTCCTCCCATTGTGTTTTTCAGTGAAACCCTCAGTGAGCTGCCCCACTGTCCTTCTTAGAGGCAGTGCTGCCTTCACTGAGCAGAGAGGTCAGCTCAGAGGACAGGCTGGATGTCAAGGCCCTGGCTTTGATCTATGCGGAGGTTCAGACTGCAGAGATTTAACAGAGCAGATTTTTATCTGCTCGTGTGAACTGATCAGCTTTCTGTGTCACACAGAGACCACAGTTTGTCTAATAGCTGCAGCGGCTCACAGGACGACATCAAGAAAAAGACTTGTTTTCACGGAGTGAACGCAAAATCAGGATTAAGTCACTCAAGAGGAGGATTGACGCTGAGAAACTATTATAAAAGTTGCGTAACATGATGGAGTTGACTAATGTGGAGCGTCAGGTAAACTCAACACGAGCGCACAGGAGCAAGTGTAAACACAGTTAAAACACGGCGCTAAGGTGTAAATCACAAAGGACAAACAGCTTCACAGCAAAATGTCCAAGAGGACAGTGGGTTAGTTTATCAGACAGGTTGGTTTGACGCAGTTCGTGCTCAGTGCAACAGGTGGTAGGAAACACAGCCGCCTGAGATTCACTGTAAAACTTCACAAAGCCACGAGCCACTCCATTAAGTTAAGCAAGTTAAATGAACATTTTTGGTGTTAAATGTTCAGTTTGTTTGCTTCTTATTGAGTTTAAAGTTGTTAACGCTCCCTAAGCAAAGTGGACATCTACAATGGAGACTGTTCGCTACTTTACTCACCAGCGTCGTCTGTCGCCCTTGTTCAATTATCGCAGCTTATAAACGTTTTCTTTAAAATGCTTTTTTTAAAAGGTAAAATGTGGAGCAAAGTGCACCCCACCGCAGCCTGCTAACTTCTTTAGTCCTACGCTGTTTTCTAGGAGAGAGCAGGACAGTGTCAGAAGGACGTCCGACCCTCCGGGCCGCTCCGCCCCTCGAAACAAGCGCACAAACCCGCCCACCCACCCAAAACCACCGGCTCCGCTGGTCCAGGAACAGATTGCACAACATGGATCCTCCCAGAGTCCTTAGTTAGACTTCTCCCAGGCCCGGACCAGCTCGGCCCGGCTCGGTTCAGCTCGGTTGAGTTCGGCAGGGTCTTGGGAGGCTCCGAAACCAGCGGAGACAAATGGAAGGTGGGAGCTGACACCCACTCCGTTAATTCGTCTTTCATGACAGCTGATTATAAAACAAATATCATTTCTGTTAAACTAAATAAATATCATTTTTTAGGCCGACAGAGAAAGCAATGGGAGCCTTGTTTCTTGTGTCTGGGAGGAACTGGGCCAACATAAATAACTTTATCACAAACACACAAAGACTTCATAACTTTGGAGGTTTGAGTCACTGTTTTGCTCTGAGAAAGAAAGAGTACATGGGTGGACCCACTAGATAATAATCCTCATGTAGCTTTCAGAGAAATACTGTACGAATAAGCCAAAAACGCCCTACTGAAATATTTCAGAAATGGCAGATTAAAGTAACAAGTTACATATTGTAGGTTCATGAATAGCTGCTCATCTCTTGTACAAACTAATGGCTGCATGAGATCTTAATTCACTGGAAGAATACACACGCGTATGACTCAAACCCGATGTTCAAGTTTAATTATTTGCACTGTGCATAAATGCAATTTGAAGCTGCATGTCTTTAAAAACCTAGAGCGTCATCTAGTGGATAGTAAGATGACCTGAATGCGGTTAGTTAATCAGACCCTGTGGTGCATGTGTGTAACTCACAGAGCCGGTGCAGTAAACGCATCACCACAGATGATCCCTCTGAGCATGTGGACATGCACAGGGATGGTGGGGGTCCAGCATCACAGCGTCAGGACATGCCATGAGGCAGGTATTATGCTGAGTGGGACAAAGAAGTGTGGAAAAATGTTCTGGAGAGTGAATATTATTTTAGAAATAAAGTGTCTGTGGTGTGCATGTACTTTGAGAGGAAGTGCAGGACTAAGCAAACACTGAGCAGTGATAAATAATATCCAGGATGGCTTAAAGTAGGCAGGAGCAGGATTACAGTCAGTTTTAGTACACTGAGAGATCTACTGTGGAAGATGCTGGATATAAATATCTTCACAAGCATGTGCGCGCAAAATATCTCACAGAGCAACAACGTCTGATGAAACTTGGTTTTCACAGCATCTTAAGAGGGCCATATCCTTAAACTGTATATACGATGTTTTATTAAACAAACCATTAAAAAAACTAATTAGAATAATGACCAAATTAGCTTCTAATTACTGTCACAATAAAAAACTAAACTTTTTATTGTTGGTTACACTGTTAGAAAAGTGTTAATTTATCTCTATGGTTATTCTGGAGGCTGGAATTTGTGGTGTTTGTATTGTGTGAATTTTAACTACTGTACAGAAGTATAAAGTAGCATAAAATGAATATAATCAAAGTAAATATACCTCAAATTTGCACTTAAGTGCAGAACTCTAGTAAATGTACTTGATTACTTTGCAGCACAGACAATGATGCAATGACATACACTGAGATTTTGAAGACATGATAACTCAAAGCTGTTTTTCTAAATCTCCCCACTGCAGCATAAACTACATTAAACTGGAGGCCCAGCTGCCCCTGTGCCTTTGTAGTGGCCCCCTGTTTATATTTGTGTCCGCAGAGACAGCGCAGCACCGCAGCCTTTAATCTGAGCTCTGTGCCACTGTGTTGGGTTACAGCAGCACACAATGAGAGCTCTGTTCTCTGCTGAGGTGCCACAGCTGGGACCTCTGGACATGCTCAGTACACAGCTCAGTCTTTTCCTGATCATAAGAGGGACTGCAGGCTCTCCAGTGGACAAACTGACATGCACCAGAGATGTCATGGACACACACTTACAGCTCATTCAGTTTCCTCTTTTTCCATTGTTGATTTTTGACAGGAAAAATGTTGGAAAAGTTTCTGCAAATTTAACCAATGTGACAGATGAAAGCCACCACTGAAGACAATGTGGTGGAGGAATGACTGTATTTTCCTCTCCCGCTCTTGTTAAGTTGTTTAGGTTTGCAGATGAGAACACATTGGTGGGTCTGTTATGGAACAGAAATGAGGCAGCTTACAGAAATTAGGTTTCCTCCTTGGTGGACTGGTGTACAGCCAACAATTTGAAGCTGAATGTTTCCAAAACAAAGAAAGTAGTGTTCACAATGGCTATAACTTGTCAGGAAATCCAACAGGTGGAGAACTACAAATTCTTGGGTGTAACGATCGTGTAAGTGGGAAGGGCAGACTACAGTAGGACTGAAGAAAGGTCAGCTGGAGTTTTACTTTTTTTTCATTCAGCAGCAGCACTTCACGTCCTTAACGCCTTAATTACCAATATGCTGTTATTATGAGACAATGGGCCCCTCCACCTCTCCTACACAGGAACAAGGGACCCAGACTCCTTCAGTGACATGTTGTCATGTCTGCCAGCTCTGCTGCTGGTTTGGATGCTGCACCTGAACAAAGGTATTTAGTTCACACTGGAGATGCAGAGAGGCTGTGTGACACCTGCCCAAAGACTCATGCAACAACAAATCCATAGACACTCCTCTGCACAGATATTATATGAAATACAGCACGGTGAATGAAATATTATAGAAAACCATTAAAAGGAGCCTGCAGGTTTCAGATGCAGGTTGTGTTTTCCTAAAGCAGAGCTGTTCTGTTCTAATGTAAACTGTTTTACTACTTTGACTGTATTTTAATAAAATCTTACTGTAGTCTCAGGATGAAGTGCAGCTGTAATATCATAAAGAAAGGTTAAAGTTTACACTTTCTTTTACAGGCCTTCAATTTTATAAGAATTTCATGACCAATTTCAGACTGCAGGGAAAATAGGAATGTACTTGAAAGAAAAGTTCATCTTGGTAGAGCATACATCCTGAAAGTAGCAGAGAGGAGGATGATCTTACTGTTTGGAGCAGCAGGAGCAGCAGGCTCTTTGGTCGGGCTTCAAGGATGCGAGCCAAGGACTTTGTGTCAGCTGGCCCAGCAGCCATGACAGGAAGTCAGCCTTCAGACATGGTGGTCCCTCTCCAACAGAAAACATGCACACCCACAACCATCAGCCCACCACACTCACACGTTCTGCTTTTCCCTGCAGAGAATTTTGAAAGAGGACAGTCATGATTTACGCTCCGTCACTGAGCTCACCACAGACAGGACAGCAGTCAGCAGTTTTCCACTCAGTGTCACCTCTGTCAGAAAACTGAACTGGGATCAGACCTCTCAGGATGTGATGAGTACTCATCATGCTCACATCTGCATGAGGCTAATTCTGTGCAGATGCAGGGTCTGAGATATACAGCACAACAGACCTCCAGCTTTAGCTTTTCACAACACTTTTGGGATTCATTAACTTCAGTCACAAGAACCAGATTGAGAACTACAGCGTACAGAACATCTAAACCAAAGATATTCATGAGAAAATACAGTTTAGTTTGTACTTTTCATAATGGCTGCATCAGTTTCATCCCTGCACTCTAGTTTCATCTGCTTCTATTTGACTGAACATACTTGAGATATAAATTCACTTTGAATTAATATATTCAAAGACACAGTTACATTCATTTAATTTCCCCTGTTAATAAATATTCATGCATTTCCTTTTTCTGGAGTGGCTTTCACACTCTTTTTCTTCATTGTGCATAAATCTAAAAAAAAGAAACAAAGAAAAGTAGGAGCACAGCACATGTACAGTACGCTGCTATCACACTTTATTAAAAATAGAAACATATATTCATAGCACTTTTCATACAGACTACAATGGTCCACTGGTAGTATTTTCAAAAATGAGTTACATACTATAAAACACTCATTTGGCCTAAATCCACTGTAGAAATGTCTTAAAAAACAAAACAACCAAAACAAAAAGAGAAACAAAACCACTAAGGAAGTCTAAAATAACCCCCATGTTTCTGAGCTCCTCCTGCGTCATCCTTCCTTCCTTTGTCTTTTCATAAAATAAAACTTTATGGAGAGGAGAAAATGCAAATATGGAGAAGAAACGGAAACAAATGTGTTTGCTCAGTGAGAGAAATAAATGCACATACAATTGAGTTTAAAAAAAGATGGCACATTTATTGCAACATAAATGTTATATACATTGTTTTTTTCTGTTGAAAAAAGACAGAAAATTCAAATTCCCGTTGCCGCAGTTGTTTTTTTTTTTTCTTTTTTTGATGTGCACCGACAATACCTTTTCATGTGACACAAGAACAAATCTTTTTCCAATCAACAACGGAGACTGAAGGAGAAGATGGAGGTCGCACTTTTAGGAATCTGGAGCTCGTATGAAGCCTTTTTAAGACCTAGACTACGAGCAACGATTCTGCTATGTTCTTGAGATGCCATTTGTAAATTTCCTGTAATAATGGACAGGTTATCGTAAATAACCGTACATTTTACTATCTAATATAGTAAAATAAAGTAAGAAACTTTTTACTCAAAACATTTGCTTTCAAAAATCTAGAAAGAGTAATATTTAGAATTCAAGAAATATTCTTACAGTATTATTGTATAAAAGACTAACTACAGTGAAAAATAAGCCAAATGTTTTTTTTTTTTTCCTTTTGATTTGCTTTTTTTCATATATTATACAAGGGAAAGCATCTGGGAATACAGCAAAGTCTATCTTGGCAAACAGAGGAGCAAAGAAATATAGGAAGAACAGGAAATTTAAAAAAAAAATGAAGGAAAGAGAGCAGGAAGTGGCATACATCATAACCTCAACCAAAGTCTGCCAGCATGAATACACGCTCATGAATACTGAAATGAAGAGCAAGGCCACATTCAGTCAGAGAATACACAAAAACTGTTTCAGTTTCTTTTTTTCCACTAAAACAAAGCTGTTTAATCATAAATGTTTAATGTAAACTCTCGGTGTGGCGTCTTTTATTCTAATTCAAGTCCCTTTTTTTGCACAGAAGAGTCATTCTGAACGTGGCAGCCTTGTTTAAGGTGTAGATAAAGATAGAAGACTATACAAAGAAATAAATGGAATACAAAGCGAGTCTTAAGACCTAAGACATAACGAGGAGAAACGTAAAGCATGCACACTGATAGGGAAAACAAAATAAAGCCATGAGTGATGTCTTGAAACATAAAAGAAAACCCTGTTAACTGCTTTTGTTCATTGTTGTGCTACAGTTCTATGATACTCGACAAAGTCCATGAAATATCTAGTCTGAGTATATCACGGCTTGAATCGAAACAATAACTTAGACTTCTTAGTGGCTGACTGAAACTGGGCATTATAATGCTGGAAGCCTAAAGACATGACGTGGTACAACACAAATAAGCATAATTAAAATTTACTCAGAATAACTGCATTTGAAGTTTAATGTCTTGAGATATGAACAGAAAGAAACTTAAGTGATGTGTTCATCAGGCCAGGAGAAAGCGTGGTCGTCGTTTTGTCTTTTGTACTTCATCAAGCAATCTCTGGTCAGGTGGTGGCGTGAAAATGGCAAAAGAAAAAAAAATCCACCTCTGTGCTGATGTCAGGAGCATGTAACTGTCCGGAGGCTACACAAAGACAAGCATCTGCAAAAATATGTCGCTGCTTACATTTAACACTACAGTATATGGCAAAGGAAGGGCCATGAAGTCCCCTTTTCCTTTAGTTAAGACACTAAAAATATGCAGGGAATGCTAAGGTTCGCAAATAGTTTGCTCTCTGTATTTTCACTGCTCACTACCGAGAAAAAAAAAAAAAAAACTAAATGTGAGCTTTCAGTAAACCTACAGTTTGCCATTTGTCTGTCACCTTTGTAGACAATATTGCTGATGCTAATGTGGTCGGGCCTATTATTCCACTGGTCAGTAGCACAGACACTGCTCCAATCTCCACAGAAATAAACACGGGTAAGTTTTGGGTACATGTGTGGCCAGTGGCAGAATGAATTAAATATAAATATAAATAATATATCCTCTTTTTTTTAAAAACAACATGGGGCGCTTTCATCTTTATTTCTAAGAGCTAATTTTCATGTAGGTATATAAAAACAAATCCCTCTAAACCAGCCAATAAATTAGTATTTTCAGTACTCAAATATTTTCCCTTCATCTTGGACTTGCCAAACATTGACAGGGTGGAGTGCTCCGTTTTAATGGTGACACTGGCAAACTATAGATTAAGTGAAAAGCTGCATATTTCTCTTTGAATTTTGCTTAACTTTCCCTTTAGACATACACTTTATAGCTCAATAACATAATAAATAGAAAAAAAAAGAAACAGACAAAACAAAAACAATTGCTGTTACAATGCATTCGTCAATTCAGTTTAGGCACGAGGCAATTTCCACATACGGCTGGAGGAGATTGTGAAGTCTCTGATTGTTCAGAAGCGACACACTTCTTGCAGACAGTGATATGTGCTGATTTTTGTTTGTGGGGAGAAATTTGCAGGTGGAAATTGGTCACAGGGAGCTTATCTGAGCATTATCTGGACGCTTGGTTCTTCTTCAATCTTAGGACTGGATTGTGTTAGTCTCGTAGTTTTGCTTCGAGTGGTCTGTCTCCTCCAATTGGTGTCACAAATTGTGAGTCCTGTCTGTCACTGCTGGGAAGCAAGGTCACCGACTCAAATGGGGCAGAAATGATCTGGATCTCTTTGATCTGGACAGAGGAACGGAGAAACACACAGATCGGAGGTGAATATTAACAATCATACAAGGTACACAGCAAAGTCTATCTGTATTTTTATATTTTAGGTTCTTATAAGACTTTATTGATTTTTAAGTGTTATTGCTACTCTTTCACATATAAGTCATTTATTATGCAGCAGTGCCAAACATCATGTAGTTCTAGCATCTTCACAGAGAAGATGTGTATTACTGTAAATTAAATATCTTTGGGTTGGTTGTTAAAAACAAGCAATTTATAGATGACACCTTACAGTTTGGGAAGTTATGGACATTTCTCTCCATTTATACTGAATAAAAATTTAAATAAAATCCAGAATGACATCAAAAAAGTTAAAAATTGTAATAAATTCATAAGAAAAATCAATCAGATAAGTGTTAAAGGAGATAAAAGAAGATACTTTGCTGGGTGACCTATTCATCTTCTGCTTGAGACACCAATCCTAGAGGTGAGAGTACCTGTGTGCTCCTCAGAGGTGGCCCATGGGGTTAGATGTGTCAGTCAGGCCTGGATGGACCCCTGTGTGGGCTTGTTGGGCATCAGCGGAGCCACCAGACACTTTTTCCTCCTCCCTTCTCTTAAGGCAGGCTGCTTTGGGATTCAAATTCCTCTCTGCAGGTTCAGAGAGACATACGTGGGTTTCTTTGAACAAAAATAGTGATCTGTTCATTTTCTTTTCATGATAGCACACCATATGAGTTTCACACAAAAAGTGATATGAAGATCCAGCAGATGAGTGAGTGAAGGCCTGGAGGCGTTATCATTGTCTTTGGAGCATTAAGAGCTATGTAAATAATGTGTATTATTATTATTATTATTATTACCATGATACAATGTTTGGCTTCAACATCTACACTGACTTAAATATCTATAAATATAAGCATCCGCTGGCATTTTACCACAGTAGACTTGAACAGCTTCCCAGCAGTTTCTCTGCTGTGATATTTTGGCTGAGAATCCAGATTTGGCAGCTCTGTGAGTGAAACAGCTGCCTATAAATCAGAGTGCAGCTCTGTTTACTGCAGTACTCCTTGTTATTTACAGTATCCTTTCTGGATGTGACACTTAAATTACTGCCTGCAGGAATGTTATGTGAAAATGTTGAAGCATTTTAAAGAATCGCTATTGATCTGATGTAGCGCTGACATTTGAGTCACTGCTACAGTGCAAGGGTGAACCTTTCATTAGCTGGACTCTGACCTCTGACTTGCTGCTCCAAGTTAAGTATGACAGCCACAGCCTGGTGGAGGATGAGCAGTTTAGTCTGGGGCTTCTCGCTTTTCAGGTGCAGCTGGCACATGCGTCCCAGCTCCTTGAAGGCCTCGTTGATGTCTCGCACCCTCAGGCGCTCACGGGCGTTGTTTGCCATCCTCCTCTCGCGCTCACGCTCGGCCTTCTGCTCCGGATTCAGATCCTCATCTTCAGTGATACTGTGGGAGAACGAACTGTTTTATTGTTAATGGCACATAATAATAATAATATATAATATAATACACTAAGTTGAAACTGAGAAGAACAGAACTCTCCCTCTATTCTACTTTTAATAGTAAGACAACTGCAGAGAGATGACAGGAAAAGACGTGAGAGACGGGAAAGACATACATCGTAGGTCCATGGTGGGACACGAAATCCACAGGCCACTGCGGTGCTCCAGCTTAACAAAACTAAAACTTATCTCCACTGAAACAGTGTCGTGGTTGCATGCAGGCACAGCTGATAATTAGTGATTGATCTATAATGATATGAACACATTACGTTGAGGCCAAGTGGCAAGCTACACTATGGAGTACTACAGTACCACACTTTGTAAAAACAACATTAACAACACTGAATGTGTCAATTTCATTAAGCAAAATGAATGACTTGCATTACTGTTGGCGACAGCTTATCAATATAATAGAACACAGATTCACTGTGTGACCTGGAGCTACATGTAATTCAGTTTCAACTGTTTGTTTCCTACTTATTGCTGCTGCTACATGATTAATAACAAGAGGAGGGCACCTGTCCAGGTTCAACATTGCTTTAATATATTTCTCGTTCTTGTTATTCCTTCTTAAAAAATGTGTTTTTGTAGGTTCAGCATCTTAACCACAAGCATTTTTATTTCAAATCTGCACTGACATCAAAATCAGTCACTGACAGAAATACATCATACAGGCATACAGGCACTGTACAAACCTCAAAGGTTTGTACAGGTTTGATCAGGTAATACATTTAATATATTGTTCAGAATCATGTATTATGTTATATTATGGTCTGTCTGCACAGATGAATGTCACTGACTGGAGGAAACATCTACAGGCCTGCTGAGGCCTTCTCCTCTCTGTGTGCCAGCTGCAGCGTCTTTAGCAAACATCAACCAAAACTACAGGATCAATCCTCAAGATCTGGGCTGGTATTAAACAATTTTCAGTTCAAATAATATTTTTACTCACACTGAACTAAACATTAGTTAAACGCTAATTTCAACATATTCATTCTTACCTCGTGCGTGTGCCTGCTCTGGGTGTCCTCATATTTTTGTCAGTCTCATCATCTGACTTGTCATCAGGGGAGTTATCCTGCATCTCATCCTTGTCCAGTTTCTCCACCTTCAGCTCCAGGGTGGGGGGCACCTGGCCAGCCAGGGCTGAATTAAGACCTGCAGTGGACAATGTGAATGTGCAGGTAAGACATTAGACATAAACTGAGCCATGTCCATATCATGTCGCCGCAGCATGCAATGAGGTGATAAGACTGCATCAGACCTCTGAATGTTTCCACTTGGCTGAGTTCTGTGCTGGATGTGGAGCTGGCACTGGCCAGGCCTCCATGGCTGTTGTTCAGGCTCGCAGCATCGTCAGCATGGGCACCACCCTGCTGCAACACAGACAGGAAGGACAGTGTCAAGAAAGGAAGCAGATATTCTCTGGAGATGATACATAAAACAGTATTTTTGAGCAGGAGGAGCCTGATAAGAGCCCAACATGGAGGACTGAAGTTCAGGTATCATATAAGGGATACTGCGTCACTGTAGATCCACAGAAGGATTTTAAAGAGTGTGTTCTCATATGTTCACTAGTACATGCCAAATACAACCATGATTTCAAAAAAGCTGAGACGCTGTGTAAAATATAAATATAAACAGAATGCGATCATTTACAAACAAACTTTGTTCATCAACAACAGTTTCACAAAGTGTCCCTGAGGGCATGTATTAATATCCTTTATACAATCATGTGTTCACAAAGGGGTGAACCTCTCTCCATCCTTGCCTGTGAATGACTGAGCCTTTCCAGGATGCCCCTTTCATACCCAATCATGATACTATCACCTGTTAGCAGTGAACCTGTCTACCTGTGGAATGTTCCAAACAGGTGTTTTTGGAACATTCCACTACTTTCCCAGTCTTTAGTTTCTCCTGTCCCACATATTTGAAACATGTTGCTGCATCACATTCAGAGTAAGCAGATATTTACAAAAATCAATGAAGTTGATCAGGTAAAACATTAAATATATTGTCTTTACACTGTTTTGAGTGAAAAGGATCAGCAAGCTATCACATTTTGTTGTGTTTATGTTTTCCACAGCCTCTCGACTTTTTTAGAATCAGGGTGGTAATAGTTTTTGACATTTTGATGACATTTAAATGAGATGCTATCTGACAGCTTGTATATATTGTAAGACTTCACTTTTCATATGAAAAGCTACTTTCTTTCAAGTAGAGCGTGGCCCAAGTTCAGGGTCTAATAAGTCATTCAAGTCTGGCATATCCACCAGTTGGGGTTGCTTTGGTGATTTGCTTCACAGTAGTGCATAACCAAGGGTGAAAAACACAAAATAAAAGCCACCTGTGTCACAATTACTTTAAAAAAAGACTCATTTATGATACATTCTGAAAACCTCTTTATTTATGTTACATCATGCTGCTCACTGCTGTGACATTCTCAGACTTAGCTCTCTGTAACCACAACTAAGACCACGTCTGGTTCTCATATCTGAAATGAGACAAATCCTTCTGCGTTCTGTTTCAAAAGACGTCGAGCTGAAGCCGCACAACAGTCTGACCATTTCCTTGTTATTTAGTCCACATTCATAACAGAAAAACTCCCACTGTGTTGTACCACAAAGTCCGTCCTTCCTAAGGTTTACCACATGTTCTTGAGCTATTTGATTTCCCCTCTGAGAACCAGCGAAAGGCGGGGATATCTTCAATGAGGGTGGAGGGTATTCCCCCCTTTTCTTATGGAATGTGATCCCCAGTCACTGTTGGCCTCTGTTAACCCCGCCACCCTGAGACCCTCCCCTTCCTCAGCACTACGCTAATCTTTGCTGCGCTCTCAACAGGTGTCCAAACAACTCTTTGTCTGGGGGAGGAGGAGGGAAGCCGGGGCCCTGGCAAGAAAAGAACGCTGCCATTTTCATGGCTGGGCCTGATTACCATACAGCTGAAGACTTCTATTTGGGTGGAGGCTGCGGGTTCAGACACACGTTTCCAACGATTCAGATTTCCTGGGTTGTTAAAAAGAAGTGATGAAAAGGGGTGGAAGGGGGTAGAGGGCGGGGTGTCGGCCGGAGTAAAAAGCCTGCGGCTGTGCCGTGCCGAGGCTGGTGAGCTCTGTCTGAGGGGACGTCTTCCCACACAGGAAGTGCTGTGTTAGTGCAGACACAGTATGTTATATCTCACAGTCGCAGTCGGTCAGCAACACTGTCACAAACCAGCTCTCTGTAACAAATACATCAAACTGAGCTCATCTGACAACCACAGGAAAACTCTTGTTAGGGGACAAAATGAGATCCAACAACTTGAGCGTCAGAGTGGAAACACCCAGCGACAGAGAGCACGGAGCCTGACAAAAAACAAGAAGCCTGAATTGAATTTAACATAAATCAATGTGGGAACAGAGATCTGAGACCACAGACCAGAAGGGGAAATAAAAAATGCAGATAAGAAGCTGGACCAAAATACAGTGCAGCTTTGATGACCACGCCAACAAAACACCAGTGAAATCTGTTTTCTGAAAAAATAAACTAAATGCCTGTCACAATGAAAAAGGAATATTATTTTTTCATTCTTTCTTTTCTTTACACAGAATTTCAAATAATTTCAGAAGTAAACATTTCTCTTTCATATGCGTTTGGTGTGTGGAGATAAGTTTGCACATGTCAGATAATATCATCTAATAAAATCGATGAGTCGATGGACAGAATAATAATCCACAGCTGTTTGGATCACTGATGAATTGTTTGAGTCACATTTCAAGAAAAACTTCTCTGCTTGCAATGAAGATTTGCTGCTTTTCTTTGTCTAATGTGATAATGAACTGAATATTTTGGGGTTTTGGACTGTCGGTTGGACAAAGTGATTAACTAATAATGAAAATAATCATTCGTTGCAGGCCGAAGCAGTACAAACACACTTCTAGAAAAGCAGATAGATGCCTGGTCTTGATCTGAAGGTAATGTCTAATTTAATGTGAATCACTGGAGGAAATCATTTTCACCCAAGGACCAGGACTTTAAATGAGTGAAATAAAAACATTAAAACATATCATTGAGTCTGTTCATGTCAAACTGTCTATGGCTTGTCTTCCATCATTTGCATCCACTATCTTTCCATATAAGTAATCTGAACTCCTTGCAACTAATTCAGCAACTTTTTTTTTTTTTTTTTTTCCCCTGCGTGTGACCCAAATTATTTCCAAACACCTCCGGATTACAGTTGGACGAGTCACCTCAGTTTAATTTCCACTGCAGATGTGTTCAAATCTCTTGGCTCTTTAAAATGAAATACCTCAGATGGAGGATGGGTGAACACATCATGATTTATACTGAGACCTGCATTTCCCCTGTTTTTCAAAAGGTTTACACTTTAACTGGAAAAGGAGAGCAACACAAACCCCTCTACAGCAAAGCACAACTTCACTCCATTGCGCCTGCTTTTCTCATTTCTTTTTCACCCTTGTGTATACAGCCGCTCTCATGAGGAGGTTGAGCCGTAGGCCAGCCATTACACTTATGGAAAATATGTCAGGATGAATTCAACTGTTCATGTGTGGAGAATGTCTACTTTCTACACATGGCAGCAGACCTGTGTTGAACAGGTGGCCAAGGCTTCTTGTGTTGCCAAGTTTGACAAATAACATATAGGAATGCACCAAAGAAATATGTTTTCTCTCTCACATTCAGCAATATCCTGAATACATATAAATCTAAATACTTGAAGTTCTCATACCATCGCTGCTGTCCGACTTGGAACCAATGCAGAGGCAGGGAAGTTTGCTCCAATGGCTGCTATTGGCCCATTTTGCGCCTGTCCCAGCAGACTGTGTATGTCGCTGGGCAGACTGGCGGTGGAGCCCACTGCATGGTTCCTCAGAACAAGGATTGCATCATCCAGTCTGTCCAGACGATCCTCCATTCGAGACTGGGAGGACCAGAGGGATTGAAGAGCGAAGGGTTGGGGAGAGGGAGAAGAGAGGAAAAGAGGGACAGAGCAGCTTAGTATAAGCACATTAGGACAAAAATTGAAAACACTGATTGTATGGTGTGGACTTGAAAAGACACAAAAACATCTGAAACATAAGATAAAGAAAGCAATTCAAATGGAAGATCAATTGAGCCATTTCAGCTTGAGTTGTAATGTCAACAAATGCCTTCATTTGTGGTTAAAATGAAAAAAAAAAACAAAAACAAAAACTGACAGATGCACACCAGCCACTTAGAGTGCTTCATCAACTAATTTAGAATTTAACATCTGCACCTAAGATGAGTACTGCATGCTGAAACGGCTTTAACAGGCAACACAACATGACAATATGGCAACACGGGCAATAAAAAAGAAACAGCATTTCACTGTGAAGAATGAGGACCATAGGTCAAACTTGTGAGACAAAGTAAAATGAGGAAAGATGTATGGAACACGTAATGGCTCTGTCGGAAGAGTACCTCGCAGACATCCTTTAAGAAAGACATGGCATCCTGGAGATGCTCATGTAACTGCTGATGAACTCTGTTTTTCTGGCAAAGTCAAATAAGAATAGGACAGGATTATGAAAAAAGATCAGTATCTATAAATACCAGCAACACACAGTGGAAAGAGATTGTTTCTGCAAAGACGCACAGACAAGAAGTGCAGGATTTGGAAGGAAGCGCACAGCTGCTGACCATTCACTTTGTAAGGATGAAAGTGTTCATTGTTTGCACATTTAATAACTCCTACAGTATTGGTCTTGTCTCCTTCTCTTTGGGTTTGTAGGAGGTGTTACACAAAGTTCACGTCCTCCACATTATATTTAATACAATGCACAAAAGTTTCTTTGTGCCGTTGGCTCCCAAATTGTGTGTTTTGTTATTTCTCTGTTGGAAGAAATCTCATCGTTGGCAAAAGATACCTTCTCCATTATCTATTATCACCTTTGATTATAGAGCATAATATTAGTTTGTGTTGTTATATTCATTATAACCAGCTGTGCCTTTCGTCATCGCCAAGTGATCTGAAGCAACGGGCTACTTTACAGGCATGTTTTGTGGATAAGCCCTTTTCGCATGGGGCTAGTATTACCCAGGGACCTCACGTAATTCGTAATAATTGCAAAGGTTGTCTCTGAGCTTAATCCCAAGCATATCTGCCATGTCCGTAATTTGTATGGAAAAAATTCCACAGCAAATTATCTACCGCAATTCGCCAAACACAGGGGTCATGTGATAATATTAGTCCCGTGCAAATTTGTTCAGGAAGCGGATGCTTGACAGAGCCTTGACATCATATCCCAGGGACAGTGTAAAGAGTAAAATACAGGCTTCGTTTATTCCGCATGAACGCGCCGTGCAAAACAGAGACATTGGGGGGTCGCTTCCAAATCACATCGGACTGAAGTCAGCTATTTTAAAGAAATAAATACAGATAAGTCTTAGCCTAACATAAACTACTGTCAGTGGCTCACTTACCATATTCACTAACAAGATTAGTCATTTTGACTGGAATATTATCCTCATCTTGTGTGTTTAGATAGTTCATCGCTGTTTTCTAGAACTAACGGGGCTTTCCAAATTCAGAAGTATTCTTTGACTCAACTACCCCGGGAACTGTGATCCATGCCTTTATTTCATACACTCCCAAATATGAATCATGACATCATCATTTGAACTCTCCTTCACCACCTGACAATGGAAGATTTCATTCATTAAAAACTGTCATAGAATCTTTTGAAAGTAATATGGAGCCCGTGAGCATAAAGTTTAAGCATCTTTAAGGCTCAATGTTTGCTGTTTCCATTGTATTCGCATTACTTTCACCAGCAGCTAATTTTCATGTTATCTGCTATCATTCACTTTCATTGTTCACTTCACTTGTGTACTCTCGCTTATCTTTGGTGGCCATGAAGAGACAAAACAATGCTGGAGGCAGAGTGGGAGGAGACATCTACATAGTGATGTTCAATATCGTCCTCACGTGCACTTGGCTGGTTGACTGGACCTATGTGATAAGATTGCAACTGGAATGATTGCGCTCCACCTTTTGAGCAATGGTGGACAATAAATGTGGATATGTACTTATTTATGTATTTCCAAAGCCTAGATGGCTTTCAAGATGAGATTTGTCTGGATGTTTTTTAATGATTTTGAGCAAACACTGCTTTGTATTATTTGTCTCTATGGCTACAGTTTTATTTATCAGGAAAAGCTGTTTGTACTCTTATAATAAGTGCTCTATAATTCAACATTTTGCCCAGCATGACACCTGCATGATTGAGATGCATGACGTGTGCATCAGGTAGCAGGCTGGGTGAAAGCTGATCTGTGGCTCTGCTCGCATGGTAGCGAAGGAATCCTGGGGATGCGGTTCAGCAAACAGCTGCAACCGCCACACCAGCCCCCTTAACTAAACCCATCCCCCAACTGTCATCCCTGTCCTGGCCCATGGAGTAGAGGACAGATGGCAAGCCCCAAGGGACAGGTATTGTTCAGTTTGGTTATCCCTTTACCCCCACCGTCCCCAGCAAAACATTTGTCAGACAAGAATCTCCCTGCAATGCTAGCTCTGTCCTTCATGAGTAAATTATCTGAAGTAATGCAGACGGGAACTTACCAGCGAGTGAAGGGAGTTCTCATAATTTGGAGAGGAGGGGGTCTGTCCACCAGCACGAGGCCACTGGTTGGTACCTGATGAGACAGAAAGAGACGTAGTGGTGGTCAGTGGTAACAATGACTCAGTCTCATATCAACATGGCTGATGGCTGTATCCTGCTCCACTGGGTATACCAATGCAAAAGCTAACTGACACACACAATAACAGGCAGTCCAAACACAGCGGCATCCTGATTTTCTGGATTCTTGTTGTTCCATATGGGATATTTTTATCTTTATGGGCTCAACTGCATCACTTCCTGATGGCTGGACTGCATCCTGACACATGAGCCAGCGGAGGGTTCGTCTAAAGCCCACTTCCACCCTGTAACGCAGGCTGCATCTGCACATTAATAAGCATAAACATGTGAGGCTGGAGAATAATATGAGTACTGACAAGCCTGATTTTAAACAAAACAAAAACGAAGTTTTCCTTCACACAGTTTTCCTTCAACAACTTTTGAGTCTCTAGAAACACATCAGGCTGATCAAAAATGCAGCACAGCTGAACAGTGTCTTGGCACGAGGCCTTCATCAAGGTTTTTGATGAAGGAAATATGGCAAGCATCTGGGTCCAATCAAGTTCATACTCCTCCACTACATTTGCTGGCGCTGCTGAGTTATCTTTTTAGTTTTTTTTGTCAAGCACCTATCTGACTGGTTAGTACAGTCAGACTGTCTTCAAGTATTTCACAGCATGCACATCTGGAAACATCTGAGTACCATTGTTTCATTTATACCAACATGTCCCATAAACCCAAATCTACTATGGCTTTTCCTTCATGCATCTTAATAATGTAATCTAAATACGGAGAAACCTAAGAAACTTTGTGCAATAGATTACAATTTACCTTTGTCTGGAAGAAGTTCACAGTGGATTTTGTACATTTACTTGAGCCAAAATGTGAATCTACAGGCCAGTACAGGAAAGCAAATCAAGCTGATTTGATCTGGTGTAAATTAGTGCAAAGGACAAAGGGGTCCACATCTGCTCATCACATTTCCAGTTCCACCACAATATTTCTTTCTCTCTCTTTTTCAGAGCACAATCATCCAAGTAACCTGCCTGCCATGTGCAACAGGAGGCGATGCATTATACAATTAAATAACCTTAATGGACTTTGACAACAATGAACCTTTCCAGGTTATTTACAGGATAGGATGTCTTTCCAGCTCAGGGCTCTCAGTATTCCTCTGGTGTCTATTATGGTGGAAGCATGCCAAACCGAGCCAACATACAGGGAGTCCACTATAGCACACTCTACAGATGGAGATTTTGTTTTGCTTATCTTTCATTAAGGGTGTACCTACAAACTCATTTCAGGTGCTGTTCTCCACTTGTTATCATAGCAAGACAATGAAAAATGCAGACCAGGATGAGGGGGATCATTTATAGCAGAGGGGCTGTGGCAGGAGTGACTGGGATCAAACTGTAGTCATAAAATAAAATGATAATTCAAAACCTCCAACGTGTAGAAGTCTCATCTGTGAGCAGATTGACTGATACAGTATTTTACTCCTAATTATTCAGTGCTTGTTATTACAAATCAGGGCTGGTGTGGTCAAACCAAACACATAATAAACCACTGAACTGAAGCGAGTAAGACTCTAATGTGTATTTTTGACAAGCACAAGAAAAATAACACCTCTCTTAGGGCTCAAAAAACTACTCAGAATGTTTTCCATTAATTCATTTCAATGAAACGTCTCATTAAATGTCTGTGGTCTTCTATATTTGAGTTTTCATCTTTCTTTACACTCGCAGCCTTGGAAAAATCAGATTTTAATTAATAGACTATTAAAAGTGACTTCAGAAAAGGAAATGAGAGAGCCTCTGTTGGGCCTCAGCTTTCTCCCAGGTGAATGAGACAGGAACTCCACATGAGCCCGTGCTGGCTGGCGGCTATGAAAAATTAGCCTGGGGCTCTGGTCCCCACGTGCACCAGAGAGGGCTAATTGAGCAAAGCAGTCTTGAGTAATGTTGCTGTATATTGGTCTAATCCTAATGATGAATGGATTTTCAACAGCGATCCAAATTTTGTGCCAATTTCAAAATATCATTCTTTTCCTCAGCCCAGAAGTGTAATAAGGGTGAATAATTGGCCAAACTGTACATATTTCCTACAATCCTAGGTGTATTCATTTTGCATTAACTGCATTGCACTTGTGTGTTTTATTAAATGTTCTATTATAAAAGCTTAAAACAATTCAATTTCTAAACATATGACAAAGCAGACTGTAAATTAACATTGTTATGCTGCCAGGTGTGACATGCTGTACTGTAAACAGGACAACGGGGGGTCTCCCTATGCTGTCATAGTCATCATCAGCTGAGTCACAGGCACCCTCCTTCGCCCACTGGCAGATAAAAAGGCCTTTCGCAGCCTTGACTGCATATGTGTGTGTGTGTGTGTGTGTGTGTGTGTGTGTGTGTGTGTGTGTTGGGGGGAACAGCTGTCCATGGGGCAGGGCAACAGCTGAGGATGAGGGGGGCATACGTAGAGACAGCTGTCGCCACTCCATTACCACACGTGACACAACTGGCCGCTGAAACAACACACTGGGCTTTCCCTTACTGTCCCCCCTCGTTTGCTCTCCTTTTACTCTCTGGCCTCTGTCAACACGTCTGGCAATCCATATTCTTCTTATACGCATTTCTTTTTACTGCACTTAAAAACCCAGTATATTACAGACGGGAACCTTCTTTAGGTGTACAGTTCAAAGGAGGACTTGTCAGTCTGTCCTCAAAAATCAAGCTGACAGGAAAACACAAAGTGCCAAGCACTTGTTTGGGGAAAAACGGATTATGTAACAATAAATCTACTCTCTGAAATTGTGCCTTATTACAAAGTAGGATGAGCACTATGAGCCACTACTATAAGCCATAAAAACTTGGATAACAGTTCTACAAAAAACTAAATATGAAAAGCTTTTCGAAAATGCAATTCAAGACCCACTTCAAACATTTTCATTATACGAGTTTCAAATCCTTAAGCACCCTAAAAGCCACAGTCCCGCTCTTGTTCATTTACACTGGCATTTCAGGGCCTTGTCATTAAAACTTCAGTTCCATCATTTAAAAATAAAGTCCAGGCTCAGTTGAAACTTATTCTGAAAGTACTGAAAGTCAGCTAGATCTCAATTTACGAACTTGAACAAAGACCCCCATAAAAAGCTAAGAGCCAAAACTGAGGGTGATGTCACCAAGCATTGGTGTGGAGCAGCGAAAATAAAGACCATGTTGTGACACTGGACCAGCAAGTCAGGTAGTATTTTAAGGTTAGAATAAACTTGATTTTATGCTTTTAGGACAACTCACAGGGCAACTGCTGTCACACCAGATAAAAAGCAGCAAGTGGCTAAATCTGGTACAAAGCATCTCTTGTCTTTGCTTGAGATTAATGTTTGTTGTACACGGTCCGAGAATTATTTTACCATGCAGCCACGAGGAGAGGGTACCATTTCAATACTTGTTGTTTCCATGGCTGTGCAGCCTTATCGCAGACTAAACTAAGCTTTCTCTCAGAATAGATTCATGTAAAAATAGCATTAACTGCCCTGGCATAGATAAAGCACGGAGAATGAGTTGAGAATGATTAGAACTCCTTTACGACTAAAAGGGGTATTAAATAAAGTTTTAGGGAAACTCCACACTTCACTCTGCTTATGCTTTAATTAATCCAACTACTGCACTACATAGTAAAAGTAATTAAATTAATTAAAGTCGCATTCATGAAAGCCTCTTAATTAGCTTGGCTATTCCAGGTCAAGCCCTAAGTCTAACACATTCTGACGTGTCTGTCGCAGGCTTGAAAAGTCTTTGTGAAGTAGTTTCAGTGAGTACATGTTCTATTCTACTGTTAACGCCTGGCATAGGTGTGTACGACGTGCTTACCGGGCCTTCCAGATGGGGTGCCAGCAGCAGTCACCACAGTGCCTGCTGAGGCAGCACCTGCTGTGGCTGTCAGAGGTGAAGGGGAACCCACTGGTGTCGACGGGTTGGATGGAAAACTACTGCTAGTGTGGTCAGGTGAGTAAATCTGTGTAAAGGAAGAGAGAAAGTATGATTCATCATTACTGCACCAACAACAGCGCTAAATAAAAATAAAATAGACTTCCCAAGTCACTGTTTCTTCATATTCTTTACAGCTGTTACCATCTCCAAGCCAAACATGTATCATTAATTATGGGGATTTTACTGCCAGGACTGTCATAAAAGTGCTCAGTGGATGCATGTGAGCTGTTAGTCCTCTGTGCTCAGAGCAGGGCCTTAACAAAATGAACAATAAATAATATGAACTTTGATGTCTTGCTCTGAATCCACTTCTGCAAATCAATTGTGCGTCTGAAGATTGACACCAAGAGACAAATGTGGTTTATCTGAATAGCAACACCAGTATTGCCGAACATGTAGCACAAATGAGTGACAATGACATTTTTCTTGGCAAATTAAACAGTATCTATCTGTCATCTATGGTTAGCTATGTTTGATCTCCTGTGTTTCTCTAATTAAAAGAAAAAAGGCTTTTTGTCTAGATCTTACCTATTTGTTTTCTTACACTTTTTTGCGTGTACCTTTCAAGATATAAACTCACTGACACTGAAATAAAACTGGAATTCAAACAAGTAAATACGAGCTCTGTTTCCTAAATTCTAAATTCAATATCACACCAATTTAGAATGCAAATCTCACCTCACATGAACTGCACAGATGTATCACAAACAGACTCATTCATGTGTTGTGCAGTGTTATATTGAAAAATGATCACACTCATCACAACAGGGAAAGGAGAAGTATATCTAAAAACAGACACATCTAAGTGACTGCACAAGCGGGCTTAAGTGTAATGGGTTGAATTAGGGTCACGCCCTGGAGATGGCCTGTCGTTAAGGGGTCGGTGTTGGCTCCAATTAAAGCACAAGACTAAAGAGTGAGACTTTTCTGTTTTTTACATAAAATGACTCATATCCTAATAGTTAGTTGTAAATCTTTTACAGGGAAAGGTTTGTTTCTCACTTGTACTGAAAGTCACTACAGTTATTATTCCTCTGTGGCTTCAGAAAGTGCAGACGCCCAACCTGGAAACCCCGTTAAGCCAACTACAGTAAATCTCAAGGGCTGCAGTTCAGCCTGCACCAGATATTGTATCATGAACCATATATCAAATCTAGTATGATCCAACTGCTGTTTATTTTATGCATGTTTCTAAACTGCATGGAGAGGACAAATCGGGTGAATGCCTTGATTTTCTGCTCGGTGCCAACAAGTTAAGTCTGAGTTACAGTTTCATTCTACAATAACAGACAATTCACAGTAACTTTGCTGTGTCCACACATCCTCTGCTAGGTTATGCTGAGGTCACTGAGTTTTAGGATGACATGTCTATCACAGGGGAACGAGGAGATTACCTCTTCAGAACTTCCACAGGGATTTCATTTGTTTAAACAAATGCTGGATTAAAGTGCAAACACATCCCTGATTTTTTTCCCCTGTAATAAGAGGATATTGTGCCATAATGGAACATGTCTGAAAGAACTCAGGGTATTACTGGTGGATCCTGACTAATTAGCAGAGAAAAAAACAGCAGATCCGCAGAGATTTCTCCTCCAAGTTAAGATCAAATTGAGCTCGCAGGAAACCGTTTGACTTCTATGGGGATGATAGAATGCACTCATTATTAATAATCTCCTTATTCAATCTTGATCTCTGGGCTTTAGTTTTTCAATCAACTTGGAGTACCAGGATAGAGGCTTCACTGAAGTGTGCCACAGAGTGTGGAGGACGAGGGATTGCCCGGTCTGTGAAGGGAGGAATGGCTATTTATGCTTTTCTACACGCTGAGAGCACAACGTTTCTCTCAGCTCAGCATTTTCACTGTCAGATACACAATTCAGTAAAAACTAAGGAGGATTAATCGTGTGGTTGGCACTCTGCTGGAAACCTGGACTCCAAACAAATCTCCGAATATTTCTTGGTTTCTCAAAAGCAAACTGTTTATAAGCGTGACTTCTGACCCGACAATATATGACTTTCTATTCTTTTCACTCACTGGCTCCTAACGCTGCTTTCAAAGTGAAACATGGCTCATTTTACTGGAATAAATGAAGCTCCGCCTCATCATCAGTTACGCTCCCGCAGGCGGCGTGGGGCCAATAAGCACGGCCAATTTAAAAGGGCGGAGAACAAAAGCTCTACAAAGGGTGGCCTGTGGAGTTGAGCCACAGCAGTTATAAACTCCCCTGTGCCCCCTGCTCCAGCCACCTACCCCCACCCCAGTCCAACCGTGTCCATTTCACTCCAGCTTTGTCATGCTAATAGTATTGAGTCTGCAAATATAAAGGACTTAATTTGTTATTACCATCCCTAAACTCTCATATTTTGCCTTTACACTGGTGAGAAATATTCCTATTGCACGTACAGCTTGTACTTTGGCATGTGAAATTAAAACTGAACAAAATTCAAACACCAATATGTCAACGCACACATCATGTGGAGACAAAATGTTTAATGTATTTAAGGAGATTTAGCTGAAAAGTTTTATGTTTTAAAAATCCAAAGCAGCTTGTAATAAAGCAGAATTTAAAAGAAATACTCAATCTGGTATATGCAAAGACAATCCCAGAGAAAGAACATTATTCCAGTTGGATAGTGTGTGGACCTGTGAAGGGAACTACTGGGATAAGTAATGCCCATTATGTTTAAGATTATATGCACTTCAAGTCATTGCCACTTCGTTCAGTTCAAAGCGTGACTCCCTGTGCTTCAGCTCTCCACAACGTACGTCTGCCCATTCACTGAATGTTTAGGTTCAAGGTTAAACGTTAAACCACTGAATGGTTTCCCTTAAATTTTCATTTAATGGGCAAATTTCTCTTTTAGATGAAAATCGAAGACTGAGTGAAGCTGTCTTTTCAATCATGTAGAGTTTTGTGCCCAGGTTAGGCAATGTTATCCTTCTGGCCATCTTAAATACACTTTCTCTTATACATTAACTATGTGATGGAGACTGAATCGACCTAAAACCAACAGTCTACCCATCAGCTGATGTGTACAGCTGTCAGACATATTTCTTTCCATTGTGAACCTCTATGAGCTGCAGCAAATCAAACACTTACTACAATACATTACAGGATGTCACAGATATACAGGGCTGTTATTCCAAAGTGAAGTGTAATCCAGGGCCTTAGGAGTATTTTCACTATACAATGTCCTTTCTTGAATACTCTTAGTTTAAGCCCACAATTATCCAGGCTTAGGCCAAAAAACAACTACAAACATGTCCTCTGGGCTTTTTTAATCAGCAGTCAGTATAGCACTTAATTCCCTGCATGATCACTGAGGTCACCATCTTTACAGACAGAAATGGGCCATTATTCTATTTTGCGGAGAAATGATTTTGAGAGTGTGGGAGCACAGAAGTTAAACATGAGTTTCACGCATTGAGAAGAGGTCAGACATCAGGGGAGACTGTGTCATTTGAGTGTGTTTACATGGCTATCCTGGTTATGATCGGGTTTCAGAATCTGGATATGCTAGTTAGAGCACTCCAACAGAAACCAGGATACTGTTGCTTTTAAAAACACCTCATCCAGGTTTCAAGATGGAGAGAAATCAAGACAAAGTCGCACATGGGTCATCAGAAACTTGGATAGTGTTAGGATCATACGTAAAGGGATATGAATAACCAGGTTTCTTGTTGTTCCATTTGAACATTATAACATCAAAACCAGGATAAGTGCACATGGAAACGCACTTTCATATTGTGTATATAGTGGATGGCAACTCTCAAATCCAAATCCTTAATTCACTTTCCTCAGGGCTGCATGGTAAAATAAACAGAAGTCCAAGTTAAATGTGGGGCTGTAACTCACCGAGGCTAAAGCCTTGCCCAGTGCATCTCCAGTCTGTGAGCTTCCAGTGGCGTTCCCCCGATTTGCAGCAGCTAAGAAAACACAGAGGGAGGCTTTGCAATAGCAAACTCAGACAAATGAAGAGTGGTCACGGTACACAATGCAGCTGTGCAACTGCCGGACTCACTACTTCTTACAGAATCGATTGTCAGCAATGATTACATCAGGGGGCACTGAATTAGTTATTCCAAACAGGTAGCTGAACTGTTAACACAAGAACGTACCCATGACCCCATCCGCTGCGTTGGCAGACGGGGTGTGCGCTGCGGTGACGAATGGTGAAGTGCTGGTGTTGCTTCGGTGGAAGCTGGACATGGGAGGAAGACTGGCATTGATGTCTGGAGAGACTGAGTGTGCAGGGTAATTCTGGAAGATTAAAAACAGAAACGCTCTATTTTCAGTTTCAGCCCCAAATGTGCATGTGCATGCGCTTGTGCGTGTTTGTGTGGGTGTATGTGTGCAAGACAGAGCTGATTTATTCTCTGAACTCTATATTCTCCTTTGACAGGCTGTGATGAAGCAAAAGTTAGTGGGGGGAGGGGTAGAGATAAAGAGAGGGCAGGCAGCATCTGCAGGCTCTCTGTGATGCCCAGCCAGCTGAAGGCAGGCAGGCGGACAAGACCAGATCAAACACTGACACAAAGAGGGTCAGCAGTGTCTTCACTGATAATAACCAGACAACAACCTAAGACGCACACACCCACTCCATCTGCGCTGAGCGGGTGGGGGCTGAAAAAAAGAATTTACGTGCTGTGTGTGCTTAACAATACACGGCTAGATCTCTTACATAAGTGTGATGCAAAACAGAGTGACTAACAATCATTCATCACCTGTTTATATGCTGAGGTATCACCAGCTGAGAGGTGCTGCTTACCAAACGGTCGTGTGAGTGCAGGGTGCTGTAGTTTCCTGACTGTGGCATGTGAGATGAAGATCCTGCGAGCATCCCCCCATAGCCGGGCTGACTGATCCCATTGGACGAGTTCCAAGGGTCAGACGAACTGTGGGTACCATCTAAAGATCATAAAAGAATCATTTCAGCATATTATTGTGTACAAAATGCACTTCAGTTTTGACCCAGTGCCAGACGGCGGCTGATCTCCAACCCTATTAAAACTTGGGGTCACCCACAGCCAAGAGTGTTTTTTTTTTTTTCTTGGGACTGAAACATGATCCTTGTCCTGAACACAGCTGAGATAACACAAAGCTGAAACCAACAAAGAGGTCTGTTTTACTGTCTAGATCTGGCAGTCAGTTACTCTGAAATAAATACTGAGCAATATGACTAAATATTGACAAAAAAATGATTAATTAACACATTTAAAAATATGCACAGGGCTGAATTTTATATAGACAAAAATGCAAAACTACACCAACTCTAGAACAGAAAATAATAGATTATAATCTTAAAAACTGTGGTTTAAGAGGGCATTTACACTAAAAATATGGTGTTAAACTCCCTGCAGAGTAAATATGGGAACTTGCTTTTCAACTTACCAAAGAAAGTGCTTGCAAACATACTGCTGGAGGGTTTAGGAGGAGAATAAGACGGTGAATCTCTGTTGAAGTCTTCTGAATTTGGAGATGGTGCGTACACCTGCCGTGAGAACATAAATGCTATTAGTAAGATGGCCTGCAGCCTGCTGTGCAGCAAAGCTTTATGGGTCTATCAGCTGATTATTGTGTAGAATACAGGGGAATGGCTGTCACACATACTACTTCAAGCATGATGATGCCAAAACCTATAAAAGCTGTCCATAAGTAAACACTTTCAACAGAAATGCAAAGTACAATCACAATGAAGAGTTTGGGTACATAAAAGTTGTGATTTCAAACACACACACACACACACACACACACACACACACACACAAACAAGTAGAAACACATGTACTGTAGATATGGCCCTAAACCCACAAATGCGCACACACTTTAATGACTAGCAAGCAATCAAGCTCATGAGGGGAGGAGTGGATTATCATGAGTATTTGCATTTCAGATCAACTAAACCTCTAATGGAAGTATAATGATACCCGCTTACATGCATAGACTAAATGCTTAGCAAATTACAGCATTCCCAGAGAGGCAGAAATCAAATAATGGTACAAAAACAGCTCGCTTTGCTTTCTGTATATTTGTACCTGCAAGCTGGTGGTGGTAGTGAAAGGAAAGGCACAATGGGCATGTTGTTGTACGGCTGTGTGTGTGTGTGCCAAGCTAGGGCGGGAGGATCAAAGAGACTGGAGGCCAAACACCAGTGATGTGGTCTCTGACTTCATCCACTCCAGATGGAGAAGGAGAGGGTGAGTGTGAGGGAGAAAGACAGGGCACGAGGGAGGGAAGAAGGGAGAGATGGTTTGAACAAATTCTCCCTCCCACAGACGGGGCTTGATGACCCCACCATTGTGTAACACTAATCAGAGCCAGACCTGCCAGCTAGATTCCACCTGCACACTTCCAGCCCGTGTATCATTCTCTGCAAGATAAATCCCTCTTTTAATGGCCGCACGTTGCACTCAGGTGCTGGCAGTGAGACAGTTCCCTCCTCAAGGATTGGTTTCTAATGTCTGTGGATGTGATAACGGCAACAACGGTTGTTCACTTGCTTAAGTTGCTTTATGACAGAGCACTGATGGGAAACATGCCATACAACCAAAGTATGCAAATTCAATCATCCTTGCACACACAGCACACACGTGAACATAATATCAATACAGTGAGACTCAGGGCTGATGGGCTTTGGGTGTGTAATTAAAGTGCTCTGGGAGGGGTGGGGCTCTCATGGGTCTTCTGGCTTACACATGTGACCAGGCTTGGTAGTAGTTCCGTGGAGATCTCAGGTTAGCCTCACACAGGAGCCCGGGCTTTTGTCTTTTGCCTCTGTCAGACGCTCAATGGGCAGCATATGGCAGAGGATAATGCTAATTGTCCTTTTTACCCTGGGCTAACCAGTCAAAGCATTAATAAACCATCCCAAACACTGGGTGCCTCATTCCGCCAGCCTATGGAAGAGAGGGCCCGCCTGGGTTTCCTTTTACAAGGCCATTAATTAAAAGCCGTCACTCATACGGATCAGCACACCAACAAAGACCTACACCAGTTGTTTGAGCATCAGCGAGAATCTTTTATTAAAAAATAAATTCCCATCTGTACCCTATGTTCACAAACCCTAAAGCTAAGGCTCACTAGCATAAAAACTATCACTAAAATCAACTGTTTAACGTTTAAACGTTAACTATGTAATTTCCGCTGCTACAAGTCTCAATCAAAAACAAAAAAAGGCTTTAGTGACATTGTGAAGTAGTGTGGGATCATGGGACTCTTCATCAACCACCATTGCCGATGAAAATGAATAATTGTGTGCCATCATGAGTAAGCAATACAAACAATAGCAAGCAACAGAGTGACTAGCTAGCTTGCCGACTTCCTTCGTCACTCTCTGATGTATCATCTGCAGTTTCCCGCGTTTTCCCGGAAGTTATTGCAACTAGAGGGGTTAAAGGGGATATGACGTCATTGACAGGCAACCAAATGAGACATGCTGCTTCCTCTCTGGGTTTGACCATTGTTGGAGACATTTGGGATAAAGTAAGCACACAACTCAACAAAATATATAACATAGGTCGAGTCATTTTCACAGACATTTTAATACAGAACAGTGAGGCAAACAATGAGGTAATAACTTTACCTCCTGATAAATGAAAGACTCATGATTTAAGGTAGTGATGGTATAAACAGTTTAAGCTGTTGGTGAATAACACCTTGCTTCAGAGAAAAGATCCTGTATTTGAGCTGAGTTGGCTCAGTTCTGTAACCTGGCTGAGCCTTTCAACAGCCCTCAAGTGCGAAGTGAATATATCCTGCACACATTGTCTCCAAGCCTGTGGTACCTGCCTTTGAACTTCATGCCACACCAATCAAAATGTCAAATGTTACAGCAGAAGCTGTCAATTCAGACTAAAGGTGTAACATGATAACTGGGAAGGAAGGTGAAAACAACATAAAGAACAAAACTGAGGAAAAACCAGCCTAATGGCCACGAAGCTCAAAGAGAAAGAGTTTAACGGCACTGTTAATGACATGTCCTGATTTTGTGCTGCATGTCATTGTTTGGAATCAAACCATATCTCTGAGGACATTTTGTTTCAAGTCCAAATCTTACACACTTACAAGGCTCAGTGTGACGACAGACACAATGCCTCCTCAAACTACCGCTCAGCTCAGCCTGCTTGGAGGAGCATTATTCAACATTTGTGCATGATACCTGCCAATGATTTCTGGAAAATAAAGGGCTGAATATTTTCACGCATAAAACTGTGACATGAGAACTAGATTTTCACTGGCAAGCTGTTGATAGATGAAGTTAAGTCTGACATCAGGGATGTTTTAAGCAAGATGCAGATGTTGCCAGTGCGATGAGCTTTACAGGAACATTTCACACTTATTTGGTCGAGTTTGAAAAACACTCATAAAAAATCTTATTGGAATAAAACCTTACAGAGCACTTGGAAATACAATTATATGAATTTTCAAAAGCCTGTTCAATGCACTCACACAGAAAGTAAATGCTCTCATATGAAAATAAATGAATACTTCAGCATTATACACATACTCGACAGTTCACAAGCATAGAGAGAACAGAATAGAGTTGAATCATATATTCTATTATATAATCTGCCATTGATTCTATCAAACACCTTGGAACATTTCACTAACCAAATTCAAAGCACATAAATATGTGTATTAGAACACACACCTTTAGTCTGTATTATAATAGAAACATGTAAAATAAAATGCAGCACGTTTGGTTTTCTTCTTCTTCAGCAAAGCAGTAAAGTCTTTCATCCAAGTGCACATTCTGACGGCAGAGCAGCCTACTGGGAGTCAGGTCCTCTAAAAATAGAGCAACCACAGTGCCGAATAAAACCTTCCAGTCGTTAATGCCACAAAAATTTGGTTTTGGCATCAATGCGACCTCATTAACTACTCACAACGTGTGCAGCGTATACATACAATATATGACAGGTCGACAGACACACAACTACATCACCACACTACCCCCACTCATACTTTGTGTTGAACACATGCACTGAAGCATGCATGCTTCAGTGCATGTGTAGCACATGTGTACGGATTAGCGTCTGGCGATGCTTGCTAAACTCTACTAAGCATGGCAGAACCTGTTGCACCGCAAAACAACGACAGGCATGACCCACCTTAAAGAGCACATGTGGTCTCTTTATTTGTTTTTGCTATTTTTGGATCTAATTTGATGACATTTCACTTGTGAAGGGGAAGCTTTCTATGAAGCAAAACAAAGAAATAAAAGGTCTAACAATCACTGCAGGGATTTCACTTGGATTTTTTCCTTTTCACTAATGGGCAACGGAAGAAAGATCAGTGAGTTGCTCCATCTGTATTGGTTCCGTGCCACCAGCTCACAAGCCAATGGCCCACTGTGAATTCTCCCAGTGCTCCAGATGGTGAGCCCGGTATGCAAGTCTGCATTTTAACAAATTAATGTGGATCAAGTTGATGCAAAAATGAGCACCATCTTTCAGAAACAGAAAAAAAAAAAAAAAGTTTGTGGTGGTTACTTAACAAGTGCTTTTGATCATAACATTTGCTCCGTTTGGCCCACATGCTATCAATTTTCTCCCCATCACCAACTGTAACACAAGCCTGTTAATACTTAATATGAAAAAGATCAAAGTCATCTCTTGTGCAGCGGGAACAAAGAGGAAATGCTGTAATGGGTTATAAGGAAAGTTGAAACACAAGCTTGAGTCAGATGACCTTTTCAATACAATATCATAAAAAGGCTAACCTCTTTATTTTTCCTTCATGTGCCCTTCATGTAATCGTAAAAATAGCACGGGCAGTGACAGGTGGAAATCTGCCTGTGTCATTTGCTTATGACAGGATCATTACTTAAGGATTACTGAAATGCACTACGGAGCTCTTTCAGCCATTGTCACAACTGTGTCCTTAAGATTCATAAGCCCACTGCTTAGTTTTTCACTATAACCTTCACCATGAAAACAGGAGCATTTATTTCAAAGAAACACGTTCTAAAAACTTTCGGCAATATAAGCACAACACATCTTTTACATCAGAAACAGTAAAAACTCAGTTCCATCAAGTCCAAGTGCAACATACGCACGCACGCACGCACACACACACACACACACACACACACACACACACACACACACACACACACACACACACACACACACACACACACACTTCTTGTATTTACTAGAAAAGTGCTCGCACAGAAAACGTTTTCTGACTAACAAAAATCAAAGAGGTCATTACAGAGAACTTCAGAAATCACATTAGGCTCCCTGTGGTGTTAAGAATGCCAATGTGATTAAAAACAGATGGAATAACAGCAACACTGGTGCTTGGAGCTCAATCTGCAAACAGGAAAGTCTAACCTCAACAGGCAGCCTCTTTCCCTTAATCATTCCCAGACTCCCACTTGTTATTATTTCAACCCAGTCTCTGAGCTGAAGCAACCAGCCAGTAAAAATAAATTCAAGGCTGCAAAAAACTTTTTTTTTGCCACACAGTTTCATTCTGTGTGTGAGAAAAAGTTTTTCAAATGGCATAACTTTTTGCATGCCTAGTCAATAATATTTACTTGTTTGTGCACAGCTGAGGTGTAAAGTAGCACAAACAGTGTGCTAAAATAAGTTTAAAGACAACTGCATTGCATTTTAAAATTGCACTGTCACACAGCTTTAACTGATGTAATGGAAAACCAAGCGAGAGGAGCCTCGGGCACATGCAGTCACACACACACACACACACACACACACACACACACACACACACACACACACACACACACACACACACACACACACACACACACACACAGGCAGGAACACAGTGCTTTTATCTTAAAATGAATAAAGTAGAAAATTTACAGACACAAGGACAGTCAGATGGACCAGCAGACTGAGAGCAACAGTCAGTGAGACTCACTCATATTCACTTCTCCAAGCTCTTCTGTCTAATGCACACACATTCCCAAAGAGTCTACTCACCGATTTCCCGTTGTAGTAATACATTAAAGAGTTACTGCCCATTCCAGGGACAGGGTAGGCGCAATACATTATAGCTTTAACAGTTTACGTGGTAAAGATACACTCCAGCAGCACACTGGCTTTCTCTCTAGACATACATCCAAACCGTTCAAAAGGGACTAATAATTCTTCCAGTACTGGCCTCCACACACGACCCACTCAGAGGAAACTTATGCAAAGCAGGATTGTACCATTCCACACGATGGGAAGGGGTGGCTGTCAGAAGGGAGTGGCTCATGTGGTACATCCCTCTCTTAAGCCTCTAAGTGCTGAGGCAAAGAGGAAAAGGACGAGGGGGAAGGGAGGCGACGGGGAGGTGGGTATGAAAAAGATAAAGGGAAGTGGGTGGGACAGAAAACAAATGTGTGAGCGGATTTAGAAAAAGAGGAGAAGAAACATAATTCCAGGCATAAAAAATGCATATTTTCTGCAGGGGAACCCCAACAAACTGGAATTTCATTCTAAGCAGGATTTCATTAATATGTGGAATTAAAAGGCGAGCAAATGTGTGCATAAATAAGTGAGCCTGTTCTCTTCCACACATTTTAATCCAGAGTGTCTAATCTTTTTGTTTTTGCGATGATTAAACGAGTCTACAGGCAGCGAGGTAAAATATGGCTTTTGTAAGAACACAGCCATCTGGCAACAAATTCTACCTGTTCCCACACATGGCTCGCACACCAATTAGGAGTCATTAGTGAGGGAAAGTGAAGGCTCATCATGAGAGTAAAAAAAGAAAATGAAATAAATAAAAGAAAATTGTTCAAATCCATGAATCTAAATCCAGGTAATGACAGAGAAAAAACATGTTTTTATGTGAAGTGGGAGAGTTTTGGTGTTGGCAGAGTGAGACCTTTCGCTGAGAAGTGGCTGTAAACACTGAGTTGTAAAGCATGCAACAGCTGCAAAGGGGCAGGCTCGTGACGTTGGAACATGAAAATAATGCTCCATTTCCTAAACCCAGGGGGCCTCAGATGGGGGGGGGGGGGGCATTGCCAGCCATTTTACCATGGTTTACTGTCACTGCAAGCCACACAGCTCCCTATTACCTTTATCATGTGGGAGGAGGGGAGAGCAAAGGAGAGGAGAAGAAAGGAGAGGTAGGAGAGGACAGATAGCATATTCCAGTGAGAGGCTGGTCTGTGCAGTCTGAAGCCTTTCATGTCTACCACTCGAAGCTTCCTGGACTAAACACAGGCCTGTAGACTCATTGAGAACATTATTGTTATAGAGAGATGAAAGCTTCCACTTCCCTAAGAAAACTAGGCCTTTATTATGCTTTTCCTTTTAGTACTGTTATTATTTATCCCCCTTTCTTCTCCAGGACTCTTTTAAATTCGTCCAAAACACTGGTTCTACATGCGGTTACCGCTTTCTATCTGGCGCTGTTTCAAGTTGATGCTTTAAGGAAAATGGTAATGATAGAAGTGTTTGAAGGGGTCTAAAACAAGTCCAGACACATAGCATGGTGTTGGGAGGAAAACACATGAAAGCAGGGAGAAATGGGCATTAATTTGGGAAATCATGCACATGCATCATACCAGTGCTGGATGAGTCAGAGCACTGCCAGCCCTCTTCTTTTAATACTGACTCTGCAGGAGACGCAGTCAGAATGTCTATGCATTTCAAGTACAGGGGAAAGGTTTTAATGAATTTTTCCTTATGAATCACTGGTCCTCACACAGGTCACAGGCTTGATGTTACAGAAAACAGTCTCCATCAGACAAGGACAGAGTGAGAAAGCTGACCTGAGGTTTGTGGAGGGAGAGATGTGAGGCAAAGACACCGCAGTGTGTGAGATGAGAGGGGCAGGTGCATGCTGGTGTTGTAAAAACAATGGGAAGTTAGTTGTTGTAGTTTGGCTCACTGATTTGGCCTGTTCAGCGACACAGTCAGCAGTTGGAGCAGCAGGAGAAGCCATGACACACAGCTAGTGGAGGCAGTAAAACCCTTACGTCCAGTTAGCACAATTTGCATCAAAGGTCGTACTCATTCTCAGAGTCGTAACTGAGTCAAATCTGAACACACAGACATGAGACACATATTTTAAGATTGACTCTCTGTTCCACTTCAGCTCATTTTGTAAGCATATTATTACTTCACATGTCCATAAATCCTTAACTCAGAAATCATAGGAAAACGATGATCCTAATAACTTCCAAACTTGCCTGAGAAAAAGAAGTTTTTAAGTTTTCTTCACTATGAAAGCAACCCAGTGATAATTTGTACATCCATGGCTGCAGTGCAAGCATGGACTTCTAATAGCTTGGCATTCTTTTAATGCTGCAAATTTTGCCAAAATGTAAACCAATATAGGCTGAAGAAGCAGGGCTCACGTTGTAGCCCACAAAATGTCACTGAATCCATGGAAACATCATACTCACTATTTACATGCCCCAGTAGCTCCAAAATTTAGAGCAAGAAAGCAACGACGAATAATAACACAAGCCTTTTCATGTTGCACTGTCAATGGATTGATTCATTGGTAATGCAAAGGCTCAGAGTGTCCATCAACGTGGTTCTTATATCCCTGGAACAAGAACACTGCCCTCTATAAAGATGTCTGCACAGTGTTGACAACCTGTGGACGTACTGACAAATAAAAGTCAACAATTCATAATTGTGGCCGGGGGGACAATGGGGCTGTCTGGAAAACTCTAGTCTAGGAGATGGAGGCTCAACTCCACCCAACCGTTCACACTCCCCTCTCTAAAGACACTCGAGTCATCTGAAGGTGCTTTTCTTGGGATTTATTTGAGTGTTGAAAAACACAGAGCAAATCCACAGGCTGAGGTCACCCCTATCTCACCCCCGTGGATTTAGCGATGATGTCATCAGACAGGAAGATTGTTTCCTGTAAGAAGCTCTGGTTCTAATTAGAGAGGGCTGACTTGGAGAGTGGGGGGTGCACGGGGGATTCAGACCCCCACCCTCCCAAACTCCTGGCTGTGTCATGAATGGACTTATTTTAAGACAATAATTCAGGGTTTCTGCAGACTTTTAAGGCCCTCTTAACACCACACAGACTGCAATTTAACACCCGTTTCATGGTCATGCTGCCAAAGTGTAAAAGTATGATGGTGTAGGGACAATACAGCCTACAATTATTATTATTACATCACATTTTTGTCAGTACTTTCCAGCAGTATACAAGAATAACTTCTATAGCTATAATAAATTAATTTAGGCGACCTGGACAAGCAATAGAAATAGATGGATTAGCTAATAACAATAGACCCCTGAAATAAGTTTTTGTGCACTTTACAACCTTCAGAGGATTCAGGGAAACTTTTTACAATTTGTTTTCCATCCCAACTTTGTCAAAAACTTTGTGAGTACATCAAAGTGCAGTATCAATATCAATATCATGTATGGAAGCAGACTGAGCTGACAGTGTTGTTAAAGTTCTACATTAGTAAATTAGCCCACATATCTGAGTTTATTTAGAAAAGCTTAATTCTTCATCCCTCCACAAAAACAAGTTTTAGAACAATAATGACAAAATTTTGTCAAAATAATGTTCAAATATGCCTCACATAAAATATTACACAACTTAATCAAAGTCAACAATAAACTGAAAAACCACAAATGTACACAAGCAATGCAAGCGTTTTTCATCACTCTGAAGCCTTTTTTTGAGATAATAAAAAGGTGGCAGGAAACAGAGGAAAGAGAGATGCAGCACAGCTCCCTGGCCAGTGTCAAATGCGGACATTGTGGGTCAAGGTTGCCATCTTAACCCCTACAGGGGCCCAGCAGACTATCCTCTTTGACAGGAGTAAGCTAAGCTTTGCACCAACACTGCTGAGCCTCTCTGCATTACAACAGGCTTTACCACAGCACAACATGCATACAGCATGAAGGTGTCATTAACATTGTCATTAAGAATACAGGTTCATCATAAAAGTCTCTTAAATTGCATTCATGTTTCCCTCACTTGTGTCTTAGTCCGTCCCACCAAAGATGCATGGAGAGACACAAGGAAACCATGCTACGAGAGAAAAAAAACAAGGAAATATGTATCTAGAGAAATGAGGCGCCATTTCCTCTGAAGCGTCTCCTGAGGTGGCATCCATTTCTGATGATGGCGGCACCTGATCACAGCTGGATCAACTGTCAGTCAGTTTTAACAGCTGTACAGACTTTTGATGAATTTGTGTCTGCACACATGTACAGTGTAATGAAGGCACACAGTTATCAGTGCCAGTTACCTGTTTAACAAACACCCGAACATGAATGGTGCACTGTGTCCTGCTTTGAGGCACAGGAACCGCTTCTACTGGCAGAATCTGATTAGATTATTTATTCATTATTAGCATCTATGTTTATTGGTATGATGAATGTGAATTAATTATTTATTAACCCAGAATGTGATTATGGCGTTTTTGAACACAGGAAATCAATTAGGATAAATGTTTCAGGAAAAATTGAGATTATGTAAGCACATCAAACCTGTTGTATCCCTTATCAGTCTCACGTGTGACTGAATGGAGATGGAGATAAATGATGTAAAAACTCTTTTGTTCTAACAGACTCTCCTCTCTCTGACTTTAACTGTATCCACATTAAAGTTAACACGTCATGACAAGAAAGATCTCATAAACAAATAAAGTTGTTTTTGGTCCTTGTTCAGACCTACAATTAACATAGATTTGTAACAAGATGGTGAACCAGAAAACAAACAAAATCTAAAACTTTGGGAGTGATACACTTGAGCTTTTAAATCACTAAAAAAAATCAGTGATATCCAATAAGGAGGCGTTTCAGCCGATAAAACATTTAAATACCTAGTTTTAGTGTCCATTTTGAAAGTACTGAACGAGAGCAGTGCAGCCAGCACCCACGAAACAGGCTGTAATGTAACACTTCAGGGCATTTATGCACATTCACTGTACGTCCACTGAAAGTGTTTGTTTTTGCCACTGACAGGTTCAGATAAGGGTCTGACAACATTATGGAAAGGACCCCTACAGAGACAGACGTTTTTGCTTAACCAGAAACAGTTGATGCACCGGCTCTTGCCAAAGCAACCAGACTCCATTCACAGAAACAGTAACAAAACCTTCTTGGTTCATCTTTCTCTGTTCCAACAATCAACACCACCAAAAACAAACCCTTAATTCACAGAATCAGGATGGGAGTGAGAGGGAGAGCGGACATCAGAAATCTGAGTGTCTAACTGAATTTAGAATATTTGTTGACAGCCCTACAAACATTGATAAAAGTCTCGATAAGTGAGATTTCCTGATATAACAGAGCTACTCAAAGATGATGAACTTGTTTGGATGCACATACAGTGAGTGCAGAGACTCACTGAGAGACTTGACTCATTTATTTTTGTGGTTTTCATGACAAAAATATTCATAATGTCATAGTGACATTATAGCACAGATGGCGGAAATCATTAAGCAGCAATGTTACCATTCCTGCCCATTAAACTACTGCTGTGGTGTACTGTATGTGATGCGTGCATTTATGTTTTCAATTATTCTTACTAGGCTGTAAGAAGGCTATACGCAGATTAATACTGGCGGCCTTCAAATAAAAGCTATTTGAATTTGCTCTAAAAGACTGAGAGCAGTAAATGTATGGAGCAAAGCTGCTAACTATATCGATTCGCCAAGCTGGGAGACAAAACACATGTGATTGGACATCTGTCCTTCACCATTTGATGGAGGAAAAAAAAAAACTAAAAACTAAATTGTATTGTTTCACAGCGTAGAATAGATGTGAAAATGAAATTCAGACGTGCATAAGACAGATGTGAAGAAGAAAGCCCACAGATTCAGTGGCAGGAGAGTGAGGATGTATTTCTTCACTGGCTCATTTTCAAGTGATTTTAAATGATGTGGAGTGAGTCTCCGTCCATCATTATTGAGCCAGAAATGGCAAACTTGAGGAAACCAGGTTGATTCAAGGAAAGACCCACTGACAGCAGAGTTTCCCAGTTTTTAAAAGTCATGTATTGCTCAGGCTTGATGAATTTGCTGAGCACCTACTACTTGAGCAACGGGTCTCATCTTCTTTGTCATTGAAATGATTACATCTTTCCATGCAGCAGAAACATCAGTTTCATGGCCTTTTGTAAAACTGTAATAACCTTTTTGGTATGTCAGTTAGACAGTGTGACGTCAAGCTCATTCATCCTTATCACAGCTCTGTACTCATGCTTGACTTGCATATGGTATACTGCACTTACAAGAGCAGTGGAACAAAAATGTAAATGTACACCTGCAGCTAAGAACCAGCGATGACATGAAGTTCATGTGGTTCAGTGATGTACTTTCCAGGTCACAGGGGCCTGGTTTAGATGGTCTCTAAATAGCAAACACTCTACCTTAGTGATTGTTGACAGGCTTCGTTCACAAGCCTGCCAGCAATCTGAAATCAAGGTTTGCATTAATGCCATACACTCACACAAGCCCTACATGAATAATTTACAACAGGCCAGAATGTGAGTAATGACTTTAATCTGTGCATTATTTTTGTCCTTGTTGTCCTCTTAACTCCTTGTTCTCCTCACAGATGAAAGCAGTCAGGCCTCTGGCTTGTTTGCCTGTTCCATTATCTGTAGCCTTTAATGTCAGTGGTAAATTTCAACAACCCAAACAAAGATAAACACAAAGCCCAGGGTCCCAGAGGTGGCTGCGACTGTTCAGTATCACCCCCCGTCAAACTAAGAGTGTCTTATCTCATGAGCCATCTGATGAGGCCATCTCTGGGGAGCTCACTAACTGGGGTCAGGTCAGAGCCTAAAATATTGTCCCCTGCAACACTTCTATCACCTGCAAATAACGTACTCGGCCAAACCTAACCTGGAGCACTAAAATGTGGAATACACATTATACAATTTATAAAACACACTGACGTTCCATTCAACCGTAAAACATTCACTTCCAGGTCTGGTTTGTCATCTTGCATTGTGCAGGCAGCATGTGCTCGGCTTGTCTGAGCTTGTTTGCTTGAAACGGCCGCCTCTCGTTTTATATGGGTGGGCTTGATGAGAGGAGCAAGACTCTACCATACAGTGCAGTTTATGTGTGAACCAGAGAACCAAAACAGTGATCTAGAGGCAGGTGAAAGCTGCTTAAAGCAGCAGAGATGCCTGTTAATGTTCAGCAGGTTTGGCTGCATGAGCGACCCTTACACAGCACGTCGTTATTTGTTTCAATGTAAATATCAGGAACTGACACCGAACTAACAGAAAAGAAGCGTTCATCTCAATCTCAATTTTATTTCACTGATGGGCAGTTTTCTCCACATATTTAGATCAAATTGAGAACGAGTGATTATCTTACTGAAACAAATCCTCTGTACTTACATTGATATTGAGTTTAAATTTGTCGAAAATGCCTCTCTGCTAAAAATCTGAATAAAATGATTTAACTTAAAAAAAAATCCACATCAGGTGTTTTTATTTATTGGGTGAAATAAATATAAATCTTACTCTTAAACTGATGAACAAAAAGTGTGATTTTTATTGCTGCTGTTACAGCTTGTGATGCAACTGTTTTAGGAATACTTTGATGTAGAAATGCCAGTTACAGTTCAACAACTAAGCTAAACTGTGTTCAGCTCTGACACACACTCTATTTCCTATATTATCGAACAAATCACTGATATGAAATCATAGCTGAGTTTCCAGGCACTTAAATTGATATATTACCAGTCTAACTGTACATTTCAGAAGCATAAAAACACTGCGAACAATTATTCTCTTGGTTTGACTAACGACCTGCAGAACAGAGTATAAGCAGCTGCTTCATAACAGATTGGAAAATCTGACCTCCTCGCAGGCACAAAAACTGTTTTGGCCTTATTATTGACCTCATGTTTTCCTCTCCTGCCCTCCCTTGCTTAATCATGCTTGTACCATAATGCCATCAGACGTGAACGTTCCAGGACGTAATGGAAAGTGCATACATGTACATATATTTCTATTCTTGAAGCTTCCCAGAGTCCAAGTTAAATGCATTTGTTTGTGTATCAAAAGTATAAAATGTGCAGCTTTGTACAATTTCTGCTGGGTGGACCTAAAATCTAATTCTGCCCAGAGATTTATAAAGGCCTGGGGTGATCCTGACTGTTTACACAAGGCATTGCTGATCCATTTCATCCACTGTCTGTTCACCAAACATGAATACTACTGTATGTCCTGGCCTGCTGTGGTTCAAAGGAAGAAACAAAAAGAATCTCCTTTCTCAGCAACAGGAACATTAGGCTACCAGTGTAGTACAATATTATGATCTCTTGTCTTTGAGCTGTTAGAGACAGATGGATAAAGAGACAGAGAAAAAATATCTTTCGAATGTCATGCACGAGACAGCACTGCGAGGAACATTTCTAGGTCTTAAGATCCAGAGCCTAGAGCAGACTTCTTTTCTTACAGCTTGCACAGTAGAAATCTCTCAGAAACAAGGGTGTCTGAGTGATCTGTCAAAAGCAAATGTCAATCTATTTTGTCATCCACACTCAGAGTTCTCGCTTGCAAAAGTCCCTGAGGGGAGCTGAATCTCAGCCCACCACTTTCCTTCTCTCATCCTGCAGCCACATCATCACCAAAGCCAGGGAGGAAGTGTCACATCAAGCCACTGTGCCTCTGACAAGGGTTTGTGAGTGTGTCGTGTGTCGTGTGTGTGTGTGTGTGTGTGTGTGTGTGTGTGTATATGGGGGAATGATTATTTACACAAACAAACTGATGTGCGCACACACACACACACACACAGACACACACACAGACACACACACACACCGAATGCCCTTGCAGCTTCCCATAAATATCCTACGAGATGCAACTTTCCCCCCACAAGCCAAAAAAACCTCTCTCCCTCTTCGTCTTCAGTGCTCCTGTCAGACAGGTGCCCACGCAGCTGCCCATCAGCATCCCTCAGCACAGCAGCCTGTCTGTCCAATGACAACATGCTCTGTCCTTCACTCTGTTTATACAGTCAAATAATGCAGGGAGCCAATTATAGCCAAGGTGTCTACTACAATACAAATACAAGGGAAAGCTTTCATGCTTGAGCACCTTTAAAGATGTTTATCTGTCACACAAGGCTGTGAGATATTACATTATTATTAACATTACATATTGTAAGAAAAAGTATTATTTTTATGTTTCACTCCTGCGTTTGGGAAGGCTGAAAATGTAGGTTAAACAATGCTTAAAATAGCAGATAACAAGGATTTGTTAGGCCTATGCAATTACTACCACATCTGCAGTATCCCATGTCTGCAAGAACACATCCAGCAGACCACAGAGGAGAGTATGTGTGTGGTAGAGGGAGGGGGGGGGCATCTGTATATAAGATGAAAAAGCCCCAGAAACATTTAAATGTTTGCAATCACCAGCTGGCCTGTCCAGATAGCCTTCACATCCTGGAGCATTGCAGTGTCAAAACCTAAATGCACAGAGGATGTGCTCCCATAAATATTTTGATTCAGCTTCATCATGTAGTGTACACATACACACACACACACATTATGCTTGGACTTGCAACTTACATTGCCCATGTGATTTAAAACTCCTACATTTATTTTTAGACTGAGGAGCGAGAATACAAGCTCGGAGTAAAAAGGGGATTTGAGAATAAAATAAATAAATAAGAAAATTCCCAGCAGTAGACATAATGATAGGAAGCGTTGTGTTGATTTTTTTTTTAAATCAAGCAGCTATTCAGGTCTCTGGTGAGGCTCTCATGCTTGCTTACACAGGCAAAAGCTTTCAGTGGCATCTGCAGCTGCATTCAAGCTTCACAGGTACGCTGCAGGCTCTTCACACAGCTGCCTCTGGCAAAGTAGCTCTGACTCCAGGTGCGCCTTCCCCTCCACACTTCTTCAACACCACCCTCACTACTGCCAGTGTCGGTGCCGGAGACACAAACATGGGTCTTGGCTGATAACCACCCTTAGATATACAGCAATCGCCCTCTGCAACAGTCACTTCACGTGTTTTTAAGGGTCACAAGTAGATCTTTACACCATCCAACAGTTAATGCCACCTCAGCTCACCCATGCTTCCTATTAGTCCAGTACCAATATCTTAACACCTCTTAAAAGCTGCCAGACAACCTCCCACTCAAACATTTCCCACATATAACATCTATCAAAAACTGGTTTTATGTTTTCCTTTCTCTGTCAGCAGGTTATAAGCGACCTAGAGCCCTTTATTCAACACTCCCATCTTTATTCTTTCAAATGGGATCAAAGACTAACTGGGATAATTCCTCCGAGCTCCAGGCTTTATCTTCTGAGCAGTACTGAGTGACAAGAAGAAGCTGTATTTTATCCCATGCTCTGTCACTGGTTTTCCCCATCTTGCATTGTATGGCTTGATTGTACTCTTATGAGTCACAGAACCGCACCTGCGCCCATGTGTTAAGTACTGACAAATAAAAGCCCAGCGTCCATTTACACAACAAAGAGATGTAACCCGTGAGGCAACCATTCTTTGCCTCCCTCCCTCCGTCTGACAAGACCTCAAATATATCACTTACTTAAGAGGAAGGCAGCACACGTTCCCGCTGCTGCCAGAGACTGCGTCTCTCCCTCATGCTCTGACAAACTTCTTTTCAAATACAAATCCAGAAACAAAACACATGCCAGCCTTTTATGTTCCGCAGCCTGTTCCATATTTGATTTCAGAAAAACAGCAGCAGAGGTGACGATTATCAAAGCTCTGAAAGGCAAATCCAGTCTCAGACTCCCTGACCAAAAAAAAAAGAAAAAGAAAAAGAAAACCCTTTTATTGTTTAAGTAAAGAAAAGGGTGGAATTGTGTTAAACCAGTTGCCTCTTATTAGGAGGAGAAGAAAATCATTGTCTTGTACCAGTTCTAGGAATTTAAGGCAAGGCTTAATAAAATCTTTGCCAATCCACCAGGGTTTAACAATGAACATCTGACTTACTGATTTATGCATATTAATGAACTCCAGCACCCCCTGTCTAGGCGAATGCAAGCTGAGCTCCACACTTCTCTGCATCCTAATGGTTTTTGCTCCACCGGGATCATTACCAGTAGAAATTTCAGATATTCTGTGCTATTAATCTCTGTCTGTCCTCCTGTTCGGCTACGTAATGACTAATTAAACATCAAAAGAGCAGAGCTGGGGATCCGCTCTGACAGCCTCTCTTTCTCCCAGGAGAGGCCGTGAGGAGGCTAGACTGTGACAGGGCAGCACTGAAAATCAATCACCTCGAAGTGCACATGTGCACGCACATTCACGCATGTACACGTGCACATACACACAACCACAAAAAATGTACAGAAAGACGTGCCCTACAGAGACATTTACATACTAACATTAAACAACAGGCAAACATTGAAAGTCTGGACTTGAAATGAACAGGCACCGCTGGCGTCACTGCTGAGCGAGGCCCACAAAAACAAGTGAATTCCCACTAGTGATGTCAAGTGATGTGGTAGTAATGTCAAGTGCACTCTTTGTGTGCAAGTGTTGAAAGGGAGGGCGTGTGAGTAGCATAGATGTGTGTGCGTGTTTGTGTGTGTGTGTGTGTGTGTGTCTGCTTAAGTAAGCTCACTGTGAAATCTATTTATATGAGAGGTAGATGATCTTCCACTCACAGATGAAGGCAGCCCAGGAGGGACCTTGCGCACCTTTTTTGTTTGTAGAGGATCTGTGGAGAGATGAAAGCACGTCTATTCATTCAACTATGAAACTGCTGTAAACAAACTCAACATCAAAAATGTACGACGTGGTATTGTTCTGTATGAAGTTTTACTTGTGATTAAATTTTGAAAACCCCTTTCAAACAAACTCCTGATTCTCATGCTCTACATTTTCATGTTGGAGTTTGTATTTGTATTCAAACTTTCACTTTCACTGTTCAGACTTTGGTTACAGACTTGTTTTCCACTGAATTTACATTGGGCAGTTTTAACAAAGGCTAATGGTGCTGACCTATAGTGTTATCATGTAATATGATTGGGAGCAGGGCCAGTGATCTCCACACCAAACCAGGGTGAGTTCATACATGTGAGGCGGAGTGGTGGGCTAAAGAGGACTATCCTTTTGAAAGGCTTTTGAGAGTTTTGGGTGGCAGCTTTGCTCAGATTTGGTGCCAAACCAAAATCTGAACATGACTGTGAGAATAAAGTGTGTGTTATATGCATTGCTGCCTATTGTACAAGTAGCAACAGTATCCATCTGCTAACAAGAAGAATGAGTGAAACTGTGTCACCAACAAAAAGCATTCATTTGATTCTGTTTACTGTAAGGCTCAGATTATTTTAAATACTGTATAAGTGACATTTGTCCCTGAAGACGAATTCTTCTAATCGCTGAGATAGCACTGACCGATGGGCAGAGGATCTGTTAGAGAACGTCTTCTGGGATTGGCTGCAGTGAACGAGTATAATGGTGCGCCTGACTTCCCTGACGCAGTCACTGAACCAGGACTCGCCAAGCCAATGTCCGGCCTTACAGATGACTGAAAGAGGAAAGAAACACACAAATACTTCAAACCAAAGGAAAATATCAGCTTTCATTGTGAGAAGTGAGTGTTTACTTCAGTTGTTTATAGTAAAAATAATCTTACAGACAGCCAGAAATTTCAAGCCCCTTCAACTACATTTTCCAAGTCGTCTATTTATATTATGCAGTCTTCAGTATCACAAAAGTAAAAAGCATGCAGGCATTAACAGTATGTTTGCTGTGAAAAGCAAATGTTATAATATAAAATCATTATAAATATGGACCGTTTGTGGATGTACAAATTGTTTTTTAGAGTAACATATCACATATTAGGTGATATGTAACGTCTGTTTACTCTGAGTCACCGCACAGGCCTTTGAAAGCTAACCACGTCATCCTATCACCAACATCTATTTGACCTCTTTAACCCCAACAAATTGGGTTAAGAGGCCAATTAAGAGCTTGGTCTAATTAGGGCAATCTGCGGCAGACCAGCAGAGCAAGATTCATGTGAGCTCGTATAACTCGAGCAATGTGTAGTAGCTGGCCTGAAAACTCGCCACACGTGCTCTGAATCCCCTTTGCAGGCTGAGGATTGACACAGTAAAACTGAGACCTTTCCAACAGCTTTTGTGTCTGATTGACAAATCTAACATGTGCTCCATTCAGTGTAAATATTTAGCATATATATATATATATATATATAGTGTGTGTGTGTGTGTGTGTGTGTGTGTATATATATGATATGTACTAAACAAGATATTGAGATTTTTTCTCTGATTTAAATGTAGGTCATAGAAACTGTCAGAGGCAACGTGACACAAATATAATCTAAAAAAAATTCACAGCATTCACATGGCACAATAGAGCCACTTCTGCTGTTTCCTTTGTTCAATGATATTGACTCCCTGCAGCGACACTGGCTCTGGCCTCTTTTACACTGTTAAAGCTATTCAGGAAGGAACCATTCAGGGCTTTATTTATCTTTTTTCTATTTTTGTTAGAACCTGTGAATTACTTATATTCAATTTAATTTACCCAATAATAATGGTGAGTGCTTTTGTATCTGACTCAGAGGAGGGAGCAGGCAATCATGCAAGAACCAGATAATCAAACCACTCATAATAATAGTTTATAAACGTTTGCATCTCCTGATTGTACCTAAGACCATTTCATGTGCAGACTTTGTGACACACAGATTCAGAAATTCAGATTTGAAAAGTTTACAAAATCATTTGCAGCTTATGTAAAGTGCACCTGAGCACTGACTGGCAGAACTGAGAGAAAGTCTGAATCAAAACCACAGCAGGGATCTCTGAGTCACAGAAGTCACATGCCACACCAGGCAATTTGTGGGCAATAATAAGTGGATCATGACATCAACTGTCTTATTCAATTATTTGGTTTAACCGGTTGGAAAAACACACAATGAGCTGTTTGATATCAGACTGAAAGCAGGCTATAAATCAGTAGGTCTCCTGCTGCGTAACTCGTCCAGTGGTTATTGTTATTTATATGTTGCTATGGCTCATCCCACTATACATTCTCTGCAGATTCTCTGTGGAAAGAAACCGATCTTCTTAGTCTTCCTGTCCATTAATCTAACATCTCTGCAGCTGCAGATCTGCACATATTCCACAGCTCCTGCTCAAAATGTCTTAAATGGTATTCTCTCTAAAAATACTTTTATCAATAAGGGGCGTCGTTCATAAACGCTCATTGGATATGATCAAAACTGTCGAACAATGTGTGATCACATAGTGCTGTGTTAGAGAAAGCCTATATTCTTTCACACTGAAATGCATTGCAAAAAAATACTCTACTTCAGGCAGACTGTTCTGCAGAATCCCAGTCGCCTTTAGATAAATAGTGGATATATCTACATAGATATCTGAACGGCAGTGCCAAAGGATGCTCTCAGTTTCTTGGTGTTGGGGTTACATCTTGTTAAGCCTTATAAACTCTTAGAAAGAGTAGGATCTTGCGTAATTCTAAAATAAACAGGAAGCCAATGAAAGGAAGTTAAAATGAGGTAGACTTATGTTAATAAATTATGGACTCCCAGTCCTGGCAAAAGCCCGACTGCTGTGTTTGTGGTAGTTACATAGAAGGGAGGAATAAAGGGATTTACAGTAAATCCAGCCTTGATTAAATAAAGCATGGATTCCCTTTTTGAAATCAGAGCAACACTTAAAAGTTGGAGAAAACCTGCCTAACTTCTTACCTGAAAGTTAAAACTCACTGTGCTTTGATAGAAACGTTTGGAGCGACATGAACTTGACATCGGATGAAAACTCACCTGGCAGCCAGATGCTCCAGGATCCCTCCCATAGCCAATGAATGAAGCCCTTTCTGATTTACCTGTAAAAACAAAAAAAGGACAGTCATAGCAGTCATTATATTTTATGATAGTTATGCACACACCTGCATTTATCCTGAGTGACAGAATACATACAGTGTCCTGATTGTTCTGATGGACACTTTATTTGCTGCTTCTTAACATTGGGACAATGATTTGTGTGTAATTGTGCCTAACTGGGTTTTTATTGTTTATTATATGGCCAATTCAATGGAAAAGTTATGATAAAACAGTTTGTAACATCATGCAAGGAAAGTCCTCACATTACTACATATTAAGCTACAGCTCATGTTCTCTTTCTCCCAAACATGCTGTCTCCAGCAATTTGGTGATTTAAACCACCAGCCTGACTTTCACAACTGAGACCTTCAAAGACCTTTAGAGGTCCACAAACATGCTGAAAGGGGCTGAGCACGGACCTTATGTTGTGATTTAAATTTGATATTATGGTCACAAAACAATTCAATGATGTCTCACAGTATTAAAATTACTATATAAAATACCATAAGCAATCTCAGAGGTGCTGTTCCTTTTACTTTTAACAGCTCAGTTTTGTTTGTTTTCTTTCCCTTTAATCTGCCACCGACTTTGATATTATCTGATGCTGGCTGGAAGCAAAGAGGGGAAGAAGGAAGGAGGGATGGGATAAGTGAATGATGAATTAACTGACTGACTAACATATATATATATTTTACAGTCTAGCAATAAACCGTTCAGCCTACATGAGCTTTTAAAACAGTCATACCAAATTAACTCAGGTTTCCATCTTTGCTTTCACAGAAATAAGACTCCCTTTGGTCTTGTTACAGTGTACAGCATACTAAACGCACTAAACTATTCAACAGACCAAAGAGCAGTTTAGACATGTGGGACTGTTGTGGTTCTCTAAGTTGTAGCCGAATGGTTCCTTACTGTGATGAACCCAAAACAAAATGTACACTCTGTCAAACAGTATAATGTGTCACAAAGTACACAAATTATGTTTTCAGTGAACTAATTACAGATTAATTCATTGTCAGGGAGCCTTTCTATCAGTGTCCAATTCGGTGTGTACACCTAAAAGAAAGGCTCCCAAGCAGCCATCAGGGGAAAAATAAAACTTACAGCACACAACACACATGAATCATACACATCACAATATCCAAACTCAGCAGTTTTACTCCCCTGGAAAAACAAACAAACAAACAAATGAGAGCTCCTGGGGGAGAATGATGAATAACTTTAACAGCATCGTACATTATTTCTGTCAGACTTCCAAATATTACAAGCACAGACACAAGCGCTGGAACTAAATTCTGTTTACTCTGGGGAAAAGGTAAATATTTTTTTGTGAGTTAAAAACTTGCACTGCCTGGAGCTTTTGTTACACAATGACTGATCTGAACATTGCTTTCACGAGCGCAGGTGAATAGAGGCACATCTAAAAGAATTCACTTGTGCTTATCTGAGCCATCCTGCAGCAGACAATTGTTCTGCATCTGTGCAGACTGTCTCCAGAGACTGAGCAAGCTGAAGAAATCAGGGAAGATGGTTTAACTAGCAAAGCTGCCTCTCTTGTAACAGTAATGCGATACAGTTCTGAGCCATTGCTCTTGCAAAAGGAAATAGGATTAAGTTGTCGGCTACCACCAACGTTCCCCATCATGGCAGCATGATGAAACATCTCCTTTGACAGAGAATTTTAATTTCTTTATTTCCTGTATAATATCTAAAGGCAGTTTAGTTCCATTCATTTTCACTCCTAAAACATGTCCTGAGGAGAAGGTCTGATCAAGTGCAAGAGTTAAATATTCATTGGCAGCATGTGTTTTGTCTCACACACACACACACACACACACACACACACACACACACACACACACACACACACACACACACACACACACACACACACACTGTGTCTTGTGTGAATAATTGATGGTCACCGTTGTAGTTCGGGGCCCACCTGAGCAGACAGATGTGTTTGTGAAAGTAATGCTACAGTCCACAGTGTGACACAGTGAAAGAGCCGTACAGCTCCCTAAAAACTGTGGAGCCTGGCAAAAGGAAGTCTACTGAGGCGTTCCAGACCCTGTGCTCAATCAACAGTGCAGCCTAAACTTAGACAACACAAGAATACACAGTATAACAAGGAATCAGTGAGTAAAATACCATGAGTAAACATTTACTGCATTTGTAAGCAATGAGATACTCCCGTTCTCTTGCCAAAGCATCTACAACGACACCACTTGTTACATTAAGAAAACGCTCATACAAAAATGAGCGCGACATCACGGCTCCTAAATGTAGCCAAAGTCCACTTCTTTTATGCAACTTATATATGTGTTAATATTAAACATGACGGTCACCTGCTATGACTGGTGCTGCTTTTCCCAATGTATCAATTTAACTTCCTTCTTCTGTAAACACAACACTAAGTAGATCAGAGCATCAGTGCACAAATGGATGCAATGTCCAAGCTTTGATTCAGTGTATAAACTCTGTTACACACCCTTCCTCCTCTGTCTCCTGCCCTGCATAAATCTCTGCATGAACACACAGCACAGTTGAACTGTAATAAAATCATATTTTTTTTCTTTAAAGTACCAAGTGAACCATGTTCTTCTACTGGGAATTGATCTGGATTTGCTAAATCCGAGAAAGCTCACAGTGCTGTCATTTAAAATTTGACAGACAGAATTGGTTCAGGCAGAAATACATAACATTTTCAAGTTATATTTTGAAGCTGCAGTAGCTGAAGTTAATATTGTCTATTCGGTGTTCTTGGAAGAATAAGTTAATACCCTTGTATTGCTTTGACTTAAAAGTAGCTGTCTGAACATGATTAAGATCATGAATGGTAAGGATGGTTTTCCTCTGTCTATTTCAAGCTTTTTTAATTTGTCAGTTCTCATTGTCAGTGTATTGAATTTGAAATGAAGTTGGGTAAAAACATTTTTTTCGGTAGATCAGCAGATGAAACATGAGTAGTATATCTAAGTGAAGTATCCAATAATGCAGCACCAAAACCTTCCTGAGAAACTGCTCAAGCATTTATTTGACCACTCGACATGGCAGCCCCCATTCATGTTGTGGGAAGTGAAGCAGTGAGAACAGCAAGAGAAGGATGCAGCAGTGCTGAGGGGACCGGCCACGTGGCAGCGTACTTAGGGATAAACTTCTGTATTATGTCCAAAGGTCATGGAGTATCAGGTCTCTTAGTTTCTTTAGACTGTCCAGCTGAAGATGCATCAGCTCTGACCACTTTATCCGTTCATGCATCTCATTAGACAGAGCAGTGATATGCAGATGGATGATCAGTGACTAGTTGGCTCTCCCCCATCCTCTTCTGAAAGTCCTTCTGGAAACAACCAGCAGGTATTTTTCCTCATCGTGCAACAGAGACACGGATTAAATCCCAGTGTAGCCTCATAAACTTCGCAATGAAGCAGCAACCCAAGCTTTTAAAACACTCCCGAAAATTCACAGTCTGCGACTACGTGGCTTAGCCGCTTTTGAAATTTCAAGAGAATGCATATTTATGATGTTGAAGTAAAGTAGAACAAAGTGATATATCAAGCGGAACATATTGCTGGGTTGGCCAGTTCTAAAGCCAGGAGCCTAAATTAGCTGAATAAAATATACCCTTATCATGCAGTGACACCATCTCCTGTCTGACGCACATATACTGCAACTCAGTGTGAGGAAAACAGGCCACTGCAATCATCTGCATTCTCAAATAAAAAAAAAACAAAACAAGTCGTTAAATCTGAAGTTCTCTAATTGAAGTATTTAAGTTTTGAAAGAGTAGCTTAGAAATCACAGTTCCTGCTGTGAGGGAAGGAAACAAAAATGAATAGAACTTCATGTGTTACAGGCTTGTTATTACAAATGCTTTGTTTTCCTGCTCTGAGCAGGCGGGTGTGATCACAGCCTCACAACAAGAGCAACAGTATTATTGTCATTATAGTTTTTGAGTTACGAACTGTTTCTTTTTGTGTCACAGGCCTTCTAATGAGTCTAAAGTGCAGTGATTGATAGGAAGCAAAAGTCATTATCTGCCTTAAAACAGAAAAGACAAAAATACTAAATGCCAAAAGCAACATGAGTGAAGTGGCTTAATTACAGCAATCACCATCAGTAATATAAATGTGAGTACGCAGGCTGCCATCACACAGTATATCTCCTATGCAATGAAAAATCAATCTCATGAGGAAAAAAAAATCCATCAATTCTGATTAAAATATTCTGTGAAGCCGCTTATTAGCATATCACTCTGATGTGTGAAGGTGGAGCTGTGATTGTGAAGTATTTCACTGCAGAGGAATCAACAGAACGTGTCCTGGAAGACAGATTGATTCGGCAGAAAATGAAAAGAGAGATGCTAATATCTACAAAGAGACAAAAACTAAACGTCCGTGTTTCACTCTTCTTACCCGCTGAGCTAACGCTGCTCATTAGCTATTTCTAAAAGTCAAAACCTACACGCTGCCATGTAACCAACTGCACCAAAAAATGTACAGAGATCCAAATGTTGAGCTAAATCAAACAATGCTGTGTCTATTCCAAGTAAAAACCTGTTAAAAATTATTGAAAGTACGTGCACGCATACCTACGTTACAGTATTTTATCCTGAGTCAATAAATTGCAATAGCGCTTTCAGATTTAAATTTATTTGTCCTTTTGCAAGGAAAATTGTTTCCACCTTCCGTACAGCCTCAGAATACACAAATACATCAAACTCAACAAATACATACATGAATCCAACATACAGCCACGACCAGCACATTTAATCAAACTTTACATGCACAAACACACAAACGCAGGCACATTACAGTCTGGATGTTTAGTTCTGTGCTCGCAGAGGGGACAAAACAGTAAAAATATGGCTTTGGGTCCTACATCTGTATCATATTTGCACTATCCAATATGTTTATTATAGTATTTCTCACTGTAACAGGCACTATTTGTACAGTCAAGCTGGATAGAGAGCAGCTATTGTGAGGTCTATCCAGACTTTAAACATATTCAAGCACTGCTATAATTGTGCCACTCAAGGCCTGTCACATGCAAGTTGTGAAGCCACTCTGGTGTTGATGAGCTCGAGGATTTGTCAGGACAGAAGTCGTCATCCAAATGTCAGGCACTCTGAAGCAGGACATCCTTAATAATTCACCTGTACCCGGGAAATGATTTGGCCAACACATACTGATGCCACTAGAGTGCCTTCAAATCTTGCAGCAGGGTGATGAGTAATGAGTGATACACTGTGCCCAGTTTCTGCTAAATATAGCACTTTGTACTGGACTTCAGCTATATTGTTAAACCAGATCCAAGAATCTCATGCTTTCACTCTTCCATTGGTTTTTCCAAACTCCAGCCTGCTTTCATGTGCCTTTTATCATCTTTCATTCTGTAATGATGTCTGATGTCTTATTCTTCTAGCTCTTTCATTGCAGCCAAGATATGCATATTTCTGTCTTTTTTTAAAATCTTATTCTGTCAGTTATCCTTTAGGTTTTTGGTCTCATCGCCTGTTTTTTGTCCCAGAGACCATTTTCTACTGTTGGCTGTTGCACAGCTACACTATACAAGCTGCGGGTTAGGTGCTTTGTTCAAAGAGACTTCAAATGTTTCTCTTTCACTTTCCTTACCAGGTGGTCTGTACTATTGCATAAGTCTAAACCACCAACTTTACACATGTAAGCTTACTTCTTGAACTGTACCAAACTGCCTGTCAACCACTTTCTTCTGTAATAACCACAGTATGTGGTGTCAGACCACAAGAGATGTGATGAACCTGAAAGCAGCATTGTGCCTGGTGATCATTTTCTCAACAACAATGTAAAACCAAAGCACCCCTCACACCACTTCATCAAGCACCTGGAAAGCACCAATACACCTGTTCAATTTCAGTCATTATACATTCAAGTGTGACAAACAGTTTTTACAGCAATGCATCCTCTCACTTTGTTAATGGTCATACTTTTCCATGTTAACATATGTCTACAATTCAGATCAGTTGTAACTCCACAAAAGATAATAGTTTGGTGATGACGTTAGTAAAATATAACATTTAACCCCATTGGCCAAAATTTTCAATCAAAATAAAGAATATAATTTGTAGAAAAATCAATCAAATCAGAAAAGCTCAATCAAATTTTTTACTTAAATTGATTAGAAAACCTAGTATCCATTATGAATTGAAAATCGAAGTGACATATTCAGTCCAGTGCAACCTCAGCTACCTACAGGCCGAGCTTAAGAGGTGAATAAACAACATTAGGTGCTGAAAACTTACTGGAGGACAATACAGGAAGGAAAAGCTGGCCAGTCATTCAGTGTGCCTCCTTTATTGATCACAGGGCTGCAGCACAGCGCAGAATGGCACTGTGTCGAGCCCCTTACTTTGATAATGTGAGGTAGTGACCTAAGCGTCTCGGGGGATCAATTCAAAACCCTCGCCACAAAAACAGCCAATTAGTGAGCGTGCTTCGCTGCCTCTCCAATGCATTCCGAGGGCCCCTTTCCATCCAGAAAACGAGTATTTTCCTTTCTCCAAGGAAAGCCACGACCATGAAACAAACACATAATACAGGATGAGGAAATGCTGTTAATGGAGAAACCAAATGAATTTATCACACGCCAGCTCGCTCGGTTTCTGCTGGTGTTCGTGCGTCTGTGCTCATGTTCCCGTGTGATGACTTGGATGGCACAGAACCACAAAACATTAATCCTATCAAGTTAACAGACCATTTCTTAATGTCGAACCACTATCAGGACTAATTCATGGCAAAAATAAATATTTTATGAACTTTTTACAATCTCTATTCAAAGCTTCAAGACCTTTTTGTTTTTCTGTTAATTTCATGAAAGGAGCTGCTTATGTGATGATTAAATCATGAACTGACAAACAGGGTATTCTCCCCATATTATTTCTGGTCTCTCTGGATGCTAAGTTAGACAGGCTCCACTGTTGCTAATACATTCCTCTGGCAACAAGAGATGGCACAAGGGCAAGTCAGCTGTATATGCACTCACTTTTTCCCATACCTTTTAAAATGCCTCCTCTTTGTTTCCTTTTCTCAAGACTTTGTGTACATCAAGCTTGCCAAAGTCATCTGATGCTTCCAGCAGATTCTGTCTGACAGTAAATAAAAGCTGGCTGGGTTAGAGGTTAGGTCAGTCTGGATGAGGAAAGAGACACTGAAGACGCTGTCTACAGCCCAGCGTCAGGAACAACAGTAGGATGGAGAAACATGATAGAGCCACAAAACACTTAGGAAACACGTCTCCCTGGCCCTGAGCTCAAGATCAATTTCAGCATACAGCCATGTCAGCAGTTACATTATTCAAAACAGCGAGAGCAAATGTTAATGAGTTCTTATTTGCATATTTATTTTGTTCTTTGTTGAAATGTCACTGATTATTATGTACTATGATGATAAATGCATCTGCTCATGCAGCTTGATGTGTAATTAGCCATTAGGTGGAATGAATAGATCAATTAAAAGGAGAGGGACCAGGATTAAGAGGAATCAACCCAGGAGGAATGCAGGAATGAGAAACAATAACTTGGGGGGAGAAAAAGCTTACCAGCTCTGCTTTTTGATTAGGCTAGATGTCTGGAAAGGGTTACTAATCAAGAAAAGGTGTCTAAACTCTCAGCTGGATCAAAGATATCCCTCGTTTTACTGCACATTCTTTAGACCTGAAGTATGACTTTCAAAATCAGGAGCTGCTGCCCTTCGCACTGGCTAAACAGTTTCTTTTCTCCTAAAATCCATCTCTGTGTAAGGGAGGAGATGTGGATTTCCTGATTGCATCTATCCCCTCCTGGGATAATCAGGTGCCATGGCTCGGTCTATTTGAATTTTCTCTAACTCGGTAAAAAGGAAAAAGGGGGCGGTGTAAAGGGGAAAATGTTTTCGCTTGGCCTTTGCCTTTTTCCGAGCCCAACTATTCTCCTGCCAGTGCTTGTTATTCACGAACGAGGAAAAAAATGCATTACTGCGGACCAGATGGGAACATTCCACATGACCAAACCAATCAATCACCTTGGTGGGACGCAGGTGTGACACAGCCGTGCAGCAACACACCATTTCACAGTCTATCAGGCACAAACACATGGTCACCAATCAATGGCACCCTGAGGACCCATGAGGAGGGGTGCTTCTCCGTAGCCTCGCTGGTTCATGGCTGATGACTTCATAATCACACATCCTTTCTCTCAGAGGAGAAAGCCGATGAGCTCCCTAATAACGTGTCCCACCATGTGAACACCAACACCGTAATGGATGCTGCATTGGTAAGGCCGCTAACATGCTCCCCCTCCTGCATCACACATTCACATGTGAGCTCACCACCACCGTCCCTGTCAGCTTAAGAGAGAGGGGCTGTCCGGGGAAACAAGAGCACACTTAACAAGCTAAAGAAATGTCCCCCAGTTGGACATTAGAAATCAAGTCAGTGTGTAACATCAAAGCAGGAGACTGTGTTCAGTATTAGATGCCAAACAACTGTTGAACAGCGAAACAACAGAGAGCCGAGGTGAAGGACAAGGAAGGATACACACATGGGTTAGGAATGCTGATCCAGCTCCAAGCACTGTGGGCATATTTCCTTACACAGAAAACCCCTGCAAACCCTAAGCGGTCTACAGTTTAAGAACACAAGCCTGCTCTAAATAAAACATCAAAACAGCCTGAAGGGGATAAATCTTTTGATGAGTGCACTCTGTGGGGGATGGCATTGTATGTGAACAAAAAATGTAGCAGCCATTTAAAAGAGTTTTGTTGATTTGAAGTTGACAAAAAAAGTACCTTCCCACTCCCATATTCCTGGCAGGAAAGAAAACTCTCACAGATCCATGCTTCTCTCTACACTTCCCACACCTCACACTCTCCAGGCTGTGCCAGCACAGGACAAAATGTCAGGCATTGTCAAGTGGGAGTAAAGGCGAAACAAATGTTTGCATTTTATCAACCAATCACAATCCACTGCAGTCCATCAAGACGGGTGTGTAACATTATCTTGTGTTTTGTTTGCCAACATGGATACAGGACGCCTGGGCAAGCAGTTGTGACTGTGGAAAAAATGGAGGCGGGGGTTAGGAGTGGTGGGCATAAGAATTAACCATCAACTGTGGGCCAGGTTTTCTGCGGCTCCTCTCAATAAGGATGTAACCTTTGATGTATCTTCAAAAGAGTTGGAGTTAGGTGAGGGAAACTTTAGAGCTGAGACAGAGATTGATGCCCAGGAATCAGAGGTCAATTTCATGCATGCTGACTGTTGTAGTAGTGGAGTTACTTTATTTCAAGAAAAAGAAAGGAAGGAGAATTAGAATGAATTTGTCACCCATATTGTGCCCAGCCTGGGCTCATACATCTGTTCTACTGGGCAGATTTTGTCCTGAAGTTGATCCACTTTGTGATACATGCAAGCAGACCACCACTTCACGTGTTTAGCTATTACACAGCCATCCTGCATCTCCATAAATGTGAACTTAAACACGCCTCCCTATAGATTCTGTACATTTTGGAGAGCCAATAAGGTGCTAGATTCTTGAAAAGACAAGGTGCTCAGTGGGCAGATTTAATATATTCATTTATATCTGGGAGCCATTTGAGATTCAGTTATACTCCATGAACTCCATTGACTTTATCCCTTAGGGTACTTCTCTCCAAGATGTTTAAGGATTGTTCTCTCGAAGGTTTAACGTAATTGTTGGTGGGCGGTGTGATTTTCGGACAAAAGAATTTTTTTGATCAAAAACCAAAACAAATCTATGAATGGCCAATGTAAGCTACAAGTTAAATTATGGACACAAAGTTATTTATTCAGGTTGGTCTCAATTGATCGTATGTATCAACTGTATCTTAGCTTTAATGCTCTCAAGACACATGTGCAAATTCCAGAGGTACTAAAATCAGTGCCAACACTGCATAATACATCAAAACTAAGCAATATGTTTACTATGCACAGAGATCATGTGAAACATGTATCCAGCCATCCAATTAATAGAGTCACATACTCACTAGCATGACTTATGTTTATAGCTGTACACAGTAAGTATAGTTTTGTGCAAAGACAATTCATTTTGACATTCAATGGTCACTGACTTTTTGGTGTATATCGAAACTACACAGTGATAAGATATTCAATGCTTCCGGCACTTGCAGCGTCAAACGCTGAGGTCAGCAGACTTTAATTCTAGTAATTCTTCTCAATGAATCGTTTCCCTTTTAGCTTTGTGCTTGTATTAAATAATCTCTAACATTCTTCTTGGCATCAGCTGCAGGCAGCATGAGGTGAGAGAAATGTGAGAAAGGGGGGAGGGGAGAATGAAAAAAGAAAAAGAGAGAGATGAGGGATATACAAGGAGGCACAATGGGTCTTAGTGACAGAATTTGGATTTATCTGAAGTCCTTTTAACCACTTCTCATAAATGTGCATTTTCAGCAGAAAATAAAGTTTTTAAGAAAGACAGACTCTTTTTTGTGTAAACATCTGCAGACACACATGTACACAATTATACACAAATATCCTGGGCCCTTATAACAAACAAAGCAGCTCTGCTCTGGGCCACGCCAATCAACACACATAACAAGCAGTCTCTTATATAAAATGCAGGGAAATGAGCTATGAAGACACCTTTCCACTGATTGCAAATAAAACCGTGGTGCTCTCACCCCTGCAGCTGCTTTCCTAGAGACTTGTTATGTCATCATACCTTGGCCATGCCCCTGCTCTTCCTTCCTCTTTGGAGAGACAGCCCTCCAGGCCTACGCAGACTACAGCTGATCCTCTGCAGCTGGACAGCCTCGTCAGTCACATGCTGGGGGCCAGGGCTCAAGGAAGGCATGGCCGGGGCCGGGCAGGGTCGAGATCGGCGGAGAGAAGGACAAGGGCGGGGAGGACTGGGATGTGTGGGGAGATGTGGGCGGCGTAGGGATGGAGAAAAGGGATTTGCGCCCTTTCAGCTCATCTTCAGCTCTTCATGCTCCACTGACCGCGGTAATAGATAAGCACACCCTGCAGCTCTGCATAATGACCGGCTACATCCACTAAACTGTACTGCACCACATCTTCTAGCCTTCCCTTCTCTGCTCTCTGTTATTGTCAAATATACAGCAGATACATACATTCTGCAGTCATGCACACAAGTGAATGTGCAAAAAACTGTTTACCATGACTTAATACGGTATTCAGCTCTTACTGTGAAAGCTTGCTGCATGCTGTGTGTGTGTGTGTGTCTGTCTGTGTGTGTGTGTGTGTGTGTGTGTGTGTGTGTGTGTGTGTGTGTGTGTGTGTGTGTATGACAGTGGGGGAGAGGGAGCAGCATTGACAGCACCTGTGACCCACACTGCAGTGGAAACTGAGTGCACACCTGAACAGCACCTGGTCACATTCACAGCCTGGGTTTGAGGAGGGTCTCCCAAGGGCCAGAGCATTAGCACATGACACCTGCCCCAGTAAAAACACATTGGGGATGCCAGTGTGATGTGGGAGTTGACACTTCATGAAAAGCCTGGAGGAACAATTACAAATGAAAAGCGGAAAGACTGCAAGAGATGAATTCTGTTCTCCTGCAAAAGACTACGCACTGCAGCACGGTTATACAATGCCGTTTTTGTTTCTTAAAAAAATGCAAAGTCACTCACACAACTCAACAATTTCATTCTTCAGTTTTAAGGAGAGGAAAGGAAACAACAACTAACCATCACCAACCACCACCAAACATTAGGATGATGCAAATCTTAGGTTTCAGCATTGTTGTGTTACCATCACATTTTGTGGCTCCAAGCTAGAGACAATTACACAGTCTCTGATGACCCCACTATATATCAGTGATATCAATCCAGGACAAAAATACTGATCTGAGCTATTTGCAAAACCATCAAATCATAGCTAAAAATGCTTGGAGCATACAGTGAGACACATGAACAGTGTGTGGACTCAATTATTGCTGAGAGAGTGCAACAATAATAAAGTACTGCCATGAAAACAAATATTAAACCAAATTCTCTGGGGCAAATCTGTAAGAGTTTGCATGCACGGCCTTCATGGGATTGAGCCCTGAGGTGCTTTAGATTAGGATTATTAGGATTAGGATATAATACAATATAGGGAGCTTGTCTGTGATGTATTATATAACTGCACATCAGTACTGTGCTGTCTAGACATTTTCTTATTGCCCTTGAATAATTAACCTCATAGTAAGAGAAAACTCCACCTGACTGATGGAAACAGAGACCAAGGCAATAGCAGAAAGTGGTCATCCATCGTGACATTTAATGTTCTGTTTAACTACTAGGTGGTGTCTTTGAAGATGGTAATACTGAGATTGTCTCTATTGTCGGCTATGGGTCACAGGCACCTGCAATACCCAATGAAATTCTGCTGCAGTGAAAGGTGGTGTACAGGGGTTGGTGAGACTAAATTGGACATCAACACAATTGCTCTATCACACTCAGAGACTCACGTTATGGTCACATGTGTGAGTCAACAGGCTGGGAGCAAGATGCATGCGGCTGTATGCGTGCGTTGATGACAACATTAAGCTGATTAGCTTTCATGCAGGGCTAAAGCTGTATGAGTAATATGTATGAAGCACACCAGGAAAACGTGTGAATGAAAGTACAACTCAGCAGTTGTGATATCACGCCCTCAGACACATGGCTGGAAGACACAGCGGTCGTCACCACAGTTATGCATTGGGAGTCAGTGAGAACCCCAACTTTGTACTGTCAGCTGTTTGTATATATTAAACAAAATGAAACTTTTGTTGAGAGGCATACAGAGTTATGGAGTACTATAAACATTAGTACAAGACTACGCATGATATAGACAAGAGATCAGGGCTGTAGCTCTTGGTCCTGGACTTGTTTGTATGTTTGTGTCAGGGAAAATTTACCAGCACAAACACAGACGGAAATCCAGATGATGGCTTGCTGGCTTTTCTGCATCTCGACAATTTCATAGCAACAACCATGATGTTTTCATGCTCGAGTACCATTTCTAGCTAGGTCATTCCGCATAAAAATATAATACCTAATTTTAATTTTTTGAGTTGGCCAGTGAGGAGAAGTCTGAAGTCAAACAGCAAGAATGTGATGAAAGGTTCCTTTAAAACATGTAAGGATGAATTTATAAGCAGACATTTTGCCTTAAAAAAATGATAAAATAAAGGAGGGAATAACAATTAGGAGGGATTCCATTTTGATATCCTTGTAAGACATTTCCCCTACTCTTCATTTTTCCAATAAAGGCCCACAGCTGTGAATAGCTACATCAACCCTGTCTGGCTAATTAGTACAGCAACTTTAAAGCATAATCTGAGGTTAAGTCTGAGAATCCACAAGCTTTCGACACTTAGTGGAAAACAATATCAGTCCATTAAGTAAATAATGACAAAAAGGCAAACATTAAGCAGCGTACACACCAATCACAATACAGCGTGAAATAAAGGAGCAGAGTGCAGCTCTTTCAGTTGTAGCTCATTGCCTGTGGTAATTGCCCAGATTGCTTGAAATCAACCTCCCCCACTGGTTTCCCCTCATCGAGCTGACACCGCAAGGAAAAATCTTTGCAGGTAATTAGATCTAACCATTCCTTGTCAGGGCTATGAACTGCTGGCTATCCCTGTGGCTAAACAATTAGAACAACTGAATGAGAAACAACCCTCCACTACAAGGCCTACGGAAGACCTTACGTTAAGCATTACTACACACAGAGAAGGAAGTGGAGGCTCGGTGAATTACAATCCCTCATCAGTGGCACAGGAGCATGAAACAATCAGTAATGTGTGTGTGAATTAAAAAAATAAATCTTTAATCCAAGAACAGTTGGAAGATAAAACATTTATCTTTTGTCTTGAAGTCTAACTCAATTATGGTTTCAAGTCATTAGTGAATGTCATGTTGTTAGAGACGATAAAATGAAAATTTTAATTGCCAGCTAATCGGTGATGTACAACTATTACACACAGATACATCAGTGAAACGATGTTCTGTCATCACAACAGGCTGGAATAGAGGTGTGCGATGGTTTAATACTGTCACAATACAGCAAGATATTTCTGCAAAAAAGGGTATTTTTCACAATATATTTCTTTCTATATCACAACTACAGTATACATATAATTACAATATAACTGTAATCACTCTAATTTCAGCTGATGTGGTCAGGTTTATACAGCCAGCTCTTACATATTCATTCTGTGTAACTTTGGAGGGGCAGACAGTGACAGAGCTGTGCTCTAATTTAAAACAACTCTCTAATCAGAGTCACTTTCCCCCCCATTTTCCCACCCACCGCAACTCATTATTGAGCAGATGTGCTGTGCATACAGTATGTATGACAATATAAACCAGGGGTGGGAAGTTGTGTGTCTGAGAGGCCACAGGAATCACACACTGACTAACTACAAATATCTTTGAGTGATATGTCAGTAGACTGTCTGGTGAAGCTTCTTTCAACACATGTGACAAGCAGTTGAGTCAAACGGACTCACATGGCTGAGACTTAAAAAGTTTGTCCATAGCACACTCTAAGCATGAACAATGTGGCTGCCACCTGTGGGGCAGCGTGCAGGGGATGACGTGGCAGTTAGTAAGAGGATTGTAGCACAAGAGGGTGGAGCTAAGATGCATGTGAGACCCAGACCCACTGATGCACAGTCTGCCCGATCACGGGAGTCGGCCCCCTAGAGAGAACAGTGTCATCATTAGGCATTCACCCAAAACATCATTCTTCAGCTTCAAACCCCGACATAATTCTCCTGCAAGCCTCGAATAAGTCGCAGGAAACAATCTTTTCAATTTCTGTTTCATTAGATGCATGGATTACGTTACTAGACGTACCTCACTGTACAGCTGTTACAATGGTATGACCGCCGGACTAGTTTACATGCAAAGCTGACTTTTAAAAAATCTTCAATATTTAATTCACGAGTGGTGTAACTTATCAATTATTCAAATCTAACATAAGCTCCCCTTGCCAGCCATCTAATATCCACCATAACTATGTAACCTCACCTCACACACTCACTCCTTCAAATGAAATGAAAGCAAGCTTTTACTAAAGAAAAAAAAAGAAAAGAAAAAAGCTATCTTAACAGGAAACTGTTTATAGCATAATGTTTACTGTAGGTATATACACACCGACATGATTAATGTTTTCACCATCCTGCTGCATAAAGAGGATTCCCGCTCACGATGAGTCATTCTGAGCACATTTCAAAATACTGTAAGTACTATAAGTACAAATCAATGTATATAAAGCACAATACTTCAATACGCTGAAAATCACATGTACTGCAGGACAAAAAACTGATAATTATTTGTGCATTAGCACAAGACTACACATCAATATTGTCTAGTAATTAGGTACTATCAAGCCATTATCTGGGCTAAATTGCAAGCACATGTAAATCATAATGCGTATGTATGACATATATTTAGTTATTGTTTGTCTCTGCTTTCTGCGATCTACATTATTACTATTATTTTGCCATTTGGTCGAACATGCAGCAGCTTGATGCTCAGAGGTTGCAGAGGATCAGACCTTCACAGTGGGGTGAACGGTGCATTCATCATAGAGAGGTCTGTTTTTCCTAATTGGAGCTTAAGAAGCGTTCATATGTTTTTTCTTTTCCTTCCTCCATACTGATGTTCTCCATTGTGTTCAAACTCTAAAAATAAAGCTATTTGGCTAAGCAGCAGTATGACGGCTCAATCAGTGGGTCATTTGATAAACAACAGAGAACTGACTCAACTAAAATGAGGACTGACATTTCTTGCCACAGCAAAAGAAAATAATTTAGTCAGTATTTCTTTCCAAAGGAAATTTCTAATCAGTGTTGCATTTTTGTAATACAAAGCATGTTTTAGATCTACTGTGCTGATAAACTAGACAAAACATAAACACGGAAAATATGCCATCAGGGTTATGAATTGGGTACTTCCCCACCAGGAACAATACAATGAATAAGAGGCAGGAAACAACAAAAGGTCTGAAGGGCTCCAACACCAGGATGACTGCCGACCTCCACTGGGTCATCGTTAAGTGTCTATAGATGATCGCTGTCCACAGTTTCTGCAACAAAGTTTGTCTTACATGGTTAGCACTAGGAAAACCCGATCAGTATCAGTCAGTCTGATCAGGATCAGACTGATTTAACTGTGAAGGGTGTCAGTGTTCAGATTAGTAAATCAGTAATGTCTCTGCCTTGTTTTCCTTTTATACAAACAAAGACCATGAACTGACAAGGCCTGTCCAAAGCAAAGCAAACATGTATTTACACTGCCAGTTTCACATTTTCATTAGACATGTTCTAAATTGGTTTTCAATGCTAACATTTAAAAAGAATAACCATAAATTGGGTATTTATTTTGATCTACAAACACAGACCACTGACTGGGTATTTCATCCTGCATCCAGCTATCTGCTGCAGGCTTGTCAGTGCGTTCAAATGCATCTTTTAACAGAAAATGTATTGTGACATAATGACAAAAGCATGTGATCAGGTTGCTTTGTGAGCAGCTCTTTTTCAAAGAAGGCTTGATGTGTCAGAGCCTTAATAGTAAATTCCAGCATCCAAAGCCAAGCCAACACCAAGGCAGAGGAGCATCTACAATGAGCATGAGATCAAAGCAGTGCTGTGTTAATAAAATTTTAGTGCCGATCAAAGGATGAAGTCCTCTTACAAACACCACAAAGTGATATCATGACAACAGCATGATTGTGTGGGAAGCAAAATAATAATGCTGTGCAAGTACTTTATTGTCCAACACAGCACACACAGACTGATGAAAACCATCTGCTTAACCACGAATTCCACACACCTGATGAAAAAAGGCCTGCCTACAACTGTATATTTCACTGCTACATGGTTCATTGATGAGGAATGATCCTTCAGACATGATTTAATGAGGATATTGAAAACTCCATAAAGCTATGCAAATCCCTGATATTACGGTGGAAAAACTATTTAGCAAGACCAGACTTATCTTGACGCTGAGATAAGCACAGGCAATTCCAGGTTCACAATCATGCTGTCAAAATCTGACATATCACTGCGACACATCACATCCATATTCTGCAGCTTGTACGCAAAATTACAGATGCATTTGAAACGGGGAGAGATACACTCTGTGTGTGTGTGTGTGTGTGTGTGTGTGTGTGTGTGTGACACAGTCGTGTGATCAATTACAAGAAAGATAATATTTTCCTTCAATTCAGCAGCACCAATTTGCGAACTAATCACCTTGCTTGGAAACCAGTCTCCAGGGCCAGTACATAATGAGCTGAGATGTAGTTAGCCATAAAACCGTCAAGCGGTTACACATCACTATGATACCAGGCCAAAGCGCTGGATAACACAGCTTTTAATTGTTACAACAGGAGAACGTATTACAAGTCAGTTATAGAATATGTAGTTGCAAAATGTATTTTTTGTGATTTTCAAAATGTAAACTATGATGTGGCAAAAAAAAAGAAAAACACATTGATTCACTTGTGTTTGGAGCAGCAGGCTGATCTTTAGTATATTTAGTATCAAAAAAGCCAGTAAACCTTTGACCAATCTGAGTCTGTTGTTACACCTGAACACTACATGTTGTGATTGACAGTGTGTGAAAACTAGTTACCAAGCAAGCACAGATGTCAAAATAGATTGAAAAAAAAGATCTTTGATAATGGCCAAAGTGTCCAGCTTCTGCCATTCCAAGTTATAGAAAAATGTTAACGTTAGCAAAGCTACAGCTCTTAAAAGAGCTAAGGTCTATGTTCTACGGTGACATCCTTTTTGAAAATAACATCCAGTTTAAGATCCATTTATAAGAAGATGTTTGAAATGTGATGGGTGGTGTCAATGACAGGGTACTTGAGCTCATCCTACAAGGCTATGGTGGGGGTACATATGAACAAAAAGGTTCAGAACCACTGATCTGAGACACACTATGATAAAATGAAATCACTGCTGCTCTGAAAATCAAATTGAAAATCCAGAAATAGAAACCAAGCAGTCATCCAAACAAGCAAACAGTGAGGGCAAGCACGATTTGACATAAGGTAAAGAGTGCAAAAACAATCTTTGAACACCATTAAATAATCTACAAAAAAGAAAAAGAAATTCTGATTCTTGTGTGAGAGGGTCTTTGACACGAGAGTCTGCTTAACCCCACACCCAGAAATCACTACCCCGCTGCCAATGATAGCTGCTGAGGGCGGTTTTGATGTCCAGGAGACAGCTTCTTATGACGGAAAGCTATACTGATGGCGTGACTTCTAGCCTGGGGGAGGGTCATCACAGGAGGAGGAGGGAGATACAGAAAGAGGAGGGGGATTAAGGGAGGAAATAAAGACAGCAGGAGATGGAGAAAAAAACAGGCCTGTAGCGTGCAAGCCTTTCAGTAGTGCTACCTCGAGATGCATGATGTGCCCTAACCTCAATCAGGCAATTTTTTTTTAACAGGATGTCTTTCCACTACCAAAGGGCATGTGAGGGGTGAGTTGGAGAGAATCACTTACTTACCCATTATGTTCGAGTTCATGAAAGGTGTTGGGGACAATCCTTCATGGGACACTAATCGACTGTCACTCAAATGATCGCCATAATGAGGGCTGTCTGCGAAACCCTGGGGGAAGAGATCAGAATATTAAGCACATTACCGGGCAACTTCACTAATTGAGCGATATGGCACACCACTAATGAGTGAGAGAAGAGTACCATGGCTTATAAACTGTCCTGCTTCTTGGGTATTATAAGTCCAAAAACATTAAAGAGACAGAAAAAACAGATCTTTACCTCTGTGGCTCATGTTTTAACTGTTGGTTCACATTAATAATACCTTTTATACCTCCATTATTTGCCATGAAGATACAATATTCAGTGGACTTGTTTGAAACAATGGTGTGTTTTACATTGTGGTTTTTATCACCTTATCAAAGATCAGTCATGCCTTGTGGATGTGAAAACTACAAGTTATAAAGCCTCCCTATTGGTTTCATCTGAATTTGAGGATGGAAACAATCAACAGAGGCTTTTAAACACTCATCAAAGATTCACCTTTTTAGATGCTATTACCCTTGTGTTTTTATGGAACTTTATTTTATTATTATTTATTGTCATCATTTTATTATCTGACGTCCCTCCTCTACTAAAATATATTTTAATATTTCAACTGTTGTTTTTTTTTAAGTACTCTGAGCTGCATGAAGGTCTGATATAAGTAAATAAAGTTGACTATTACTAGTATCACTATTATTTTTATTATGATTATCTCTCCTGTACATCACACCCTCAAACAGACTTAAGTGTGCTTAAATCACAGTGACTCAGTGAAATAAATTGTTTTATGGACCACATGTTGAAAGAAGGGATTTTCATACCATTGTAAGACTGTTTTCACAAGTGATTAAGTGCTCTCCTACTCCTACTCCTACTCTCCTTTAAGAAAAGGGAAGAAAATGCCGTCATCGTTAAGGAATATTTCTGCTTTAAATTCAACAGCCACTTAATTTCTCAACATATGAACCTCATATTTTCAACTTGTCATCCCCAACAAACAGGTAAGAGCTGTAAACATTTGCAGGTTTGTGCTGGATCTGTAGGAACCTTCGCTTTATCTTTATTACATCTATAAAACAAAAATAACCGAACCACATATATATTCTTTTGTGCTTATTTTGGTTCAGCCCTCAGATTCTACCATCGTATCTATACGATAACAGATTTATACACCAGCCCATAGTTCATAAGGGCGTGTTGTTACATAGAGGGGGAAGAAACAGAGAGATTCAATCCTACATCATTCCAAGGTACCTGCAGCTTAAAAAAATTGCCTTTTTCTCCTGGGGCTTAACAGTGCCTTTTCATGACAGTTATCAGCTTCGGGGGCTTAGGTCTAAATATCGGTCACAGTATGGTTTTTGAAAACTCGGGGTCCCATGTAATAAAAGATACTCCGTTACAGCGCTAATCCCAAGCCCTGTGAAAATCCTCCTGTGCTCCAGTCAAATACATCTCCCCAAACTACATTAACTCCCACCAGAGGGACCGAGCAGCAGTGGGCTTGCATTTCTATAGAACTATTTTCACCAACTCATACCCTTTGCATTCAACATACAGTAAAAAAAGTAAATCTTATTATCCATCTTTTTTTTTGTGAGTGGATGGTGATGGAGTAATTTCAAAGGTAGCGGAGTGTTGTGCTGTGTCGAGGGAATCCTCAGAGATTCCCTATTGTGCTCCTGCCAGGCCGCACACACTGTTAATCACACCATGAACAGACTCAATAACAACAACAGCCCCATGAGAGGCTCGAGCAAACTAACACAGACTTACATACACACAACTCACACAAGCAAGCAAAAAAAACATTTCCTCTCTTCTGCAGCAAAACAAGGAACATGATTCAAACTGCAGACTTAATGGAATATTTCAACATTTTTGGAAATGTGCGTATTTGCCTTCTGGCAAGTTAGATGACAAGATTGATACTCGTCTCAAAAGGTAGACGGATTAATGCATGCTATGTTTTACTGTGTAGTGTAATAATTTGGAGGGGGAAGAGAAACTGATTTAAAAGCCATCGCTTATGCCTCCCTTGAGTGAAACCCCATAAGCTATGACTTCAGGCATTTTCAGTGGTGGGAAACTAGGCATTCTTGTCATCATCCAAATAGATCATAAGATTGTGATGTTTATGGAAACATTAGCAATATCTGGTGGCTTCCCTCCAACACACAGCTCCGCTTGCTCACCAGAGCAGCTCCAGTCTCTTAGCCTGTCGGTGGCGCAGTAGCCTTCAGTGTTGATAGGCTATAATTCGTGACATGTAACCAATCAGACAGTGCTGTGGGCAGGACACTGAGCAAGACTACAGAGTGGTGACTGCAGACAGAGAGAGGCAGCAATATCAGAGCCAAAGTAGCACAATTTTAAATTAATTTAATCCTAAGCCTCTTTTGTTTTTGCTGAACTGAAAACTGATCTGGTTCGCAACTCAAATCCGCAATACAATCCGAACCGTGAGTTTTGTGATCCATTGTACCCATAGCTTAGCTTTGCATAAAAACTGGAAAAAGGGGGAAACAGCTAGCCTGGTTCAGTCCAGAGATTTAAAAAAAAAAAAACACCTATCAGCACCAACTCAACAATATAACATGTTAATTAGTGAGATCTAGAACTAGCTGTTTCTCCTGTTTCCACTCTTAACCTCGGCTACAGCCTTATATTTAATGTACAGATATAAGAGCAGTACTGATCTATCATCTACCCCTCTGCCAGAAAGCGAAACAGCATTAACTAGTCTTTTACCTAAATATTAGAAAGCACTTCATGGTAATGAACACTGGACACTTTGATTGTTATGACTGCTAATGTCAATCCAAGCTCATTGTGCGTGTGTCAATGCAACCACACTGTGTTTGCTCCTCTGGGATTGCTAGATCATCAATCACAGATCCCTCATCTTTCCCAAACATTGGTGGCCGACATCTATCTGAGACACTAACACACAATGTCATTGTTGCCACAGGACTACGTTGGCACTACTGGCTAAATAACTGTCAGATCACAGTGGCAGCATGCAGGCCGGAGCTCACGCCGGGTCCCCCAATCACTTGCCACAGCATTTAAGAAGTGTTTTCTTCCACACTCTGTGCTACATCCCAGGTGAACATGGGGCTGCTTGTGGCAGCTTAGGAAGTGATGATATGCTCATGATGGATGCGTGTGGGGTCGAGTATCAAGTCGGGGCAGGGCACTGGGGAAGTGGGAGTTGTCGTGCAGTGGCGGTGGGCACAGCCCTGACTGTCAGACCGCCAGCCTACAGCCACAGCTGCCCAGGATACAGCGGCTGGCTGGGAGCCAAGGTCAGCACGGCAGGGCTCGGGACTGTTCACAGTTGACTGATCACACACTCGTAGCTCACCAGCTCAAACAAGCTCAGGGACAAGACTGAATTCCCTTTGTAACAGACTGAAAGATGAAGCACTGAAGAGTTCTTCTGAGAGCCTTGGACAGACATTGTGAGGAGAGCATAATTTAGGAAATTTTTTAGATTTGCACTCGTTTGATAATCAATTATTTGATTCCCATTTAACAAAGTGATGGAATGAAACTAGTCATTCCGAAAAACATCTTATACACATGGACAACATTTTCAACACAGGAAACAACTATAGCCACATCTGTTATACAATGTAATGGCTGTCAAAGTCAAGGAACAGCAGAGAATGACAGGAAGGCCTCCACAGCAGACATCTTCAAATCCCAGGGACACAAATTTTGACACGGACTGTGACAAATTTACAGAAACATGCAAATGATGCTTTCATTTTAATTAGTTCTATAAAATCTATCTGGGTGAGGAGGCAAGTTGCCAATGTGTGTTAATGTCAGCATGTTGGCAGTGTAGAGAGTAAGAAGCTCTAGTCTACCAAACGACCCTGAACAGGATGAGCTGTTGAAAGAAAATGGATGACAAAATGGACATATGGATGGATTTGAAACACACCAGGGAGAGAATATGACCTCTGAGCATTACCCAAAGTCAGTAAAGAAACATTCCTGATGAGTTTAGATAAGCTAAAAGATACTTTATTTTCATTTTGATACTAATGCTTTTGTTTATTCATGTTAAGGTGCCAATATGAGCAATCTGTGTTTTTATAAATGTGGTAAAACATGGTTTGAAACAGCATTACCAACAACACAAAACGTATGTCAATTTGACATGGTGGAAAGATGATACTGATAATAATAATAATGTTAATATTTAGCCAGTGCACACGTTTACATAAATCAATCATGTCCATTATTGTTGTCAGTTTGCTGCAGGTACGTTTCTTACTCTGTATAGTTTTCATCCAACTCCTCAGATAATGGTCATTTTATAATGACAAAAATAGACATAAATTCTTTAAATGGCACAAGTCAAGTATCAGTGCGCTCCTCCCTGATTAGACAGGTGATCAAATAGATTGATACAAATTAATGTTGCAGCGACTCTGCGCATTAACAATTAATATATTCTAAATAGTGATTTAATGGTCATCGATTAATGATTAACATCCATAGAAGGAATTTTCTACTAGAAGGAATTACTCTACTAATTTTCTACTACTTTCTACTCTATTTTCTACTGAATCTAATTTTGCCATCATTCACATGGTTATGCATATGGCTGATATGGTTACAAATCACTTCTTAAAGCAGAAAATACTGGATATAATATTTTATATGCTATATTAATCAAGTCTGGTGTGTATGCAGCTGTGTGGAGAGTGTGGCATGTGATTGTTTACGTGCACGCCTTATGGAGGTGCAAACAGCTGTCTGCTGGTTGATGCTGTGCCTTGCAATGTCAGAAACAATCATTTATATGCACCTGCAGCAAAGATATCTCAAGTGTCTCTGTCTTATAATTCAAATCAAGCTGCCTATGTTACTATAGCCTGTAGATGCTCATTCGGGAAGGGCACAGAAAAATAAACAAGGTAACGCTGCCCGAGTGGCTCTGACATTTAACTGAATTCTAATAGAAAGTGACAGGAGATTGACATTAAATGAAATTCATACAGGGCATCTAGAACAACCAATGTGTGAGGGACAAATAAACAGGGGGGATAGCTGTTCACACTTGCTCACACTAACAGTGACATGTTCTCACTTAAACACAACAACTGAGACACAGTTTAATATTTCTCCCTTTAAAAAGGCAATAAACTATGAAACATTACAAAATAGCCTATACTTATTTTTAATGTGGCGTTTTTTTGAATTCATTAAAATTGACTTATTTTTCTTCATCAACAGCTATAAATGTTTTGTTTATTGTCCCTGTTAAACAACAGGAATATGTAATTGTCAATAATTTCCATTGCTTTAAGGGGACAAAACATTTTTAGAAATTAAATTCTCATTTTCATCTTTTGTGTGTGTCTGTGATCCCCTAAAAAATATTATCTCAAGTATTGAATCAATTGCTTGGCTGCACAGAGGACAGACTGTCTCCTTGAATAAATGAGAACACTGCAACAAAAAACACATTTTTGCTTGAAGCCAGCTTCAGTTATGGACAAAGAAATGTTTAGCTACAGAAAATTTTGTAGATTTTGAATGTTATTTATGTGTCAGTAACCCTCTTTTTCTTCACAGCTCTTTCTTGGAAGAAGGGCAACAGTGACTGTCCATTCACCAACTGTCTTGCTCCATAACATTTTTTGATTTTTTTTTTTTGGTCTATCCTGACCCTGGCTGGATAGTTTTGCTATTACTAGTTCAGAGGCTGGAACCATGTTAACCTGTATCTAGCAAGAGTCACTGAATAGCAGCTTGGTGCCATTGCAATGACAGACACAGGCTTTAGCCATCATCTCTTTTACTGTAGTTTAAGACAGTTTACTCATGCTAGCGTTTACAGAATGTTATTGGCAGGTAGGGGAACGCACCAATGGCCTTGGAGGTCTGCCAAATGGAGGTCACAGAATCTGACTCAAACCCTGCTTAAAAACATGAATCACCTGCAGTGTCACTGCATTGGCTCGCTTCACCACTGTTGACAGAAAGGTTTCAAAAGGACGAACAGTGGCAAGCACTCATCGTAAGGCTCAACAGCTTGTTACTGGCCTGCTTGTGTTATTGGCCGGCTTGTGTTTTAAGTCACTGTAAATTAAATATCTTTGGGTTCTGGACAGTTGGTTGGACAAAACGAGACATTTGAAGACGTTGCCTTTTGTGGTGCACCTTTCTGCACTATTTTGTGACATTTCATGAACTTAATGGTTAAATCAATTTGTTCATCAATAATAATAGTTGGTAAAATGATTGATAATGAAAGTAATCCTTGGTTGCAAAATACCAACAGAGAGAAAAAAGTTTTCCCCATTTGATCAAGTACAAAGTTATTATATCTACCCTGGGCTGAAAAATATTTACTTTCACAATGAAAATTCATGGTGTGTAAAATTAATATACAATTTGAGCTGAAACATTTTAACAGACCATTAACAATAACACAAGCTTCCAGTAACTGGGTTTTCCTGCCAGCTGCATAACATATTTGGGCAGATGTTTAAAAAAAAAAAAAATCTAATTCCACCGTCCATGAGAACATTAACCCGTCCTTTCTGTCACAGAGAAATATGTCTATTACAGTTAATACAACATGACTGGGATAAGGTGAGACTAAAACATTGTGAATGAACTGCTTTGATGTAACGGTTGTTAAATGATGTGCTGTGGAGCAGAAAGGCCATTCAGAGGCGTTAAGGTGTGGGTCATCTTACCCGGGAGGACTCATAGGAGGGACTGGATTCACCACCTGGGGCCCAAGATGCTTGGTTGGTCCGCTCCTCCATACCTGTAGAGAAAGAGAGAGAGAGAGGCACACAACTCAGTCAGCAAGTCAAGATTACTCACATAGTTTAGTGTAGATACAGTATATCTACTTCCTGTTTCTGTAAATGGACTGCATTTACACAGCCCACTTCTCATCTATTGACCACTCAGAGTGCTTCACAACACATTCACCTGAAATTCAGTGACACTCTTCAGAGGTAACCTGCATTAAAGTAACTATAGATTAATAAAACAGGGGACCTATGTTGCATCAAGTCTGATTGACGCCTCACTTGAATACAAACGGTAGTAAAATAAGTAATGAAATATTATCTCCCTCCAAAACTCGCATGATAGGGATGCGATTACACAAGAACATTTTTTCCCTGTTTGGAAATGAACAAGAAAAGTGACTCATTCATCTCCTCAAAAGTTAAGCTTCATGACACAAAAAATATTTACCATTAATTTCTCTTTGCATAAACACAGTTTTGTGTGCTTCAATGCATCAAAAAGCAACTACTTCCAAACAGCTGAGCACTAAAACTTGTTGTTAAATGAAAGAAAACCTCTGTTTCAAGAGTCAAACAGATGAACAAAATCAATAACTCCAAGCAACTGCAAAGCAAGACCATCTGGCATATATTGAAAAATATAATATCTGATCCTTAGAATCTAATTTATGTGATATAGTCTGTAAACATATTTGATGCTTCAATTGTTCTTGCTGTTTGAAACATTATTGTGTTGCCGTAAAAGGCAAAGTCCCCACAAACAAAACATAATTGCAGAGTGGGTAAAGCATCAACATTCTCCAAGTTATTGATTGTCCCAGTTGTAATTTCATCTGTCTTGGCAAACTGCGATACCATTTGTTCATTTTTAGCTTCAAATAAAAAATATCAGATTTATAAAAAAAATCATCTATGCTTGGAAAAATAATAACACAGAAAGCAACAAACAAAACTTTTCAATATTAAGACTTCTTTTAAATTTAAAAGCTGATATGCACTGAGGTGCCTCCATGCAGCAAGGTCCGCAATACAATCCAAGAAACAGCTCTGATAACAGCTGAAGTAGAATCTGCACAGCAACACACAAGCAAAGCCTGCAATCAGAGATCAAAACGTGGAGAACGTGGACTATTTGTCTGACTCTTAAAGTCAATGTATAGCTCAGCAAGCAGCTTAACAGACAGGCTATAGCCATTGATTTCCCTTAACTAGGTTCCATGCAGCTCAACTGATACTTCTTATGCATTGATAAGGCTATTCATTTCAAACTGACCAATTCAATATTAAAGAGAGTTGATGAAAAGGCAGCGTGATGTAGTTCTGAGGTACGTACCTATCTGTGAACAATACCCAATCTGAAATGTGATAAATTCCGTAGACAGTGTGGATGATTCATTTCAAGCTCTCGTGCTGCCAATCAATTGTTAGTCAGAAATCTAATTATGTACTTCACCAGAAAGCCTGTGACATTTCTCGAACCAGAAATCACGCTCCAGTGAGCAGCACTTTAGATAAGTTTCATGCTGACAAACATGTTGTTTTGCTGCTAACGCACACCAGGTTCATTTCCCCTTTAAAGCCTTCGTAGTTACCATTAGTGGCTAAAAAAACAAATTGTAGAGTCAGTAGCCTCACTTTGATCATTTGGCTGTGTTGTCATGCACATTCAAAACTGTGAGAGGTGCTTTTGTTAAAAATATAACTTCTATACATAGGTTTACATTTTAGTGCTATGACAACACCAATGTGACATATTGTAGCCCAACTGAGGCCTTTTACACACGGAAAGTAACAATGGTCAGTGTTTGCTCTCTGGGCCACTGGCTGTCATCTCGTCTGATTACCATCTTCCACCAGGGCTCAAGGCTCCCCTCTCTTCACAAAGCAGAGACAAGGCAGCACAACAAGATTACTCACTGTCAAAGAGGCAAAGGGAAAGAAAAAACACGCAAATGCACTGGCTATAATTTAGGTTTAATGAATTTGGAGGATGCTACTGTGCTGCCAAGTACTCCATGGACAACAGAAAAAAGGGCATCATTCCCTTCTCACACAAAAATATGCTCAAAGTTATAATCAATATTTTTGTGTGAGCCATGAACCGAATCACTGTGGTATGATGTAATGTTAAAAAATCTGAAGTGAAGAACCCACAAATATGTATCACCCAATTCTGCAGCTCCACTTTTCAGCCTCTTTTAGCTCCCTGTTTGGGTTTTATAAAAACACAAAAAAATCTCATGCATTGAAAAAAATAAAATAAAACATAACCTATCTACCAAACAGCAGGCATACAAAGTTGACAAAGATCTGATGTACATGCACTCAATTGTCAGTTTATTAGGTACACCCAAAACTAATGTATTCTAACACTGCAATTAATCCTTCCTTCATAAAGGTTATAATCAGTTCTTCGTTAAAACTGTTGAGAAGAGGTGTTGATTCAAATTCATGGTCATTTTGGAGGGTGTGTCTTGTTGTGTTGTTGATTGTGTTACATTACTTTGTGACTTTCCCGGTCACAACTACTTTCAGCAATTTTACCGGCCATATGGTGAATACATTCTGTATCCTTGAATGTCCTGAAAGTGGTGACCCTCAAGAATTTTTATATCCCACATAAATAATAGGTGTACAAACAGTACTGGTATTGGTGAGATGTCAGGATTTTTTCAATTCCATGACTTTTCCAGGTTTTCCATTACCGTGAGTTTGCAGCAGCGTTCATTGTGGCTGTTTTCATGCCCCCAAGAGCTGATGCTAAAGACACATTCAGGGAGCTTCATGGTAACATCTGCTCACTTCAAATCAAGCACCCAGAGGCACTCATACATGATTGTAGGTGACTTCAACCATAGCAACATGACAGACATTTCACTCAGCAAATACGCTTGACCGCGTATACTCAGGTGGTGTATGTCCACAGATGGTAAACCTACAAAGCCATGCTCCAACCCCATCTCTGCCTCTCTGACCACATCTCCATCATGCTGGAAACCAGGAAACCTGCCTCAAACACGATCAGTGTGGCCCAGTGATGTTGCCTCCATGTTTCTAGACTGTTTTGAGTGTAGTGACTAGCAGATCTTCAGAGAGGAAGCAACAAGTGCAGGAAATGTGGACCTGGAGGAGTATGTCTTATCCATCACCAGTAACATCAGTGAGTCTGTGGATGATGTTACTAGCAACAGAATCACCATCCACTCCAACCAGAAACCCTGGCTGAATGCAGAGGTCTAGTCTCTGCTGAAAATCTGCTTGTACAACATCCCAGTCTGGGTCCTTTGTCTTTGTCCAGTCTGGGGACTACGCACACCAGCTCTCATCTGTGGCTCCTCACTTTCCCAGTCGATTGTCCCAACATGTTTAAGACCAGCTACTATAGACTCTGTCCCAAAGAGTTTAACATTGTCATGCCTGAAGGACTATCACCCTATAGCACTCACCCCAATAACCATTAAGTGCTTCAAATGCAGCAGTGTGACATTATTCTTTTGATACCCTGAGCATGACATAAGAGGACCATGGCCACCATGTGAAAATGGTGAATTGCTACCTCACGCTCTTCTCACTTATTATTTCTATTTATTTATTTATTTATTTATTATTATCATTATTTTAATTGTTATATGTATATGCATTGTGTTATATTGTGTTTTATTTTCTTGGTTTTATTTTTGGTACTCCCTGCACTGGAATCTGAGTACCTTTTGTTTCCTTTCATGTATACCATATTCTGGAATGACAATAAAAACATCCTTGTCCTTATCCAATAGACTCAAACACCATTAAAGACATTCAGACACAAGGATCTACTTCATCTATGAACAGCTGAGTTTGATGGAGGATAACATCTAGAAAATCCATTTCCTTCTGAGATCACATACTTCCCGTCACTCAACAACAGTTGGCAGCAAGTCTACAGGCCTGAAGGAGTGAGAAAAAGACAGAATGAAAAGGCTTCTGTTACAGGCGGCATCTTTACTAAAATGAAATGAGAAATGTCAGTCATGTAAAAACTAGTTAACCTGATTCCCAGCACAAATATGCTGTGTATCGCCCCAAAATAAATGAATGATCCTTTTGGGCAAACACACTGATGGACGATTATTATGCATGTTTGATGAGAATATGAAAATATGTATGTGTAACCACCGCTGCAGTGGAGTTATTCATGTCACTATGTCACACCGCAGACCACAGTCTGGTACGTTTAATGGACGTCCATGTTAATGTAAACAAATCTAGGTTTGCTGACGTATTCGCCAGTTTCCTGTATAAATGAACTCAGAGCAGCACTAATGGTGAATCCAATGACTGCATCAAACGCATGTGTACAAATAATGAACGTGAAGTAAAAACTGGACTGAGAAGAACCAAACAGTTCACACTATTTTCAGACGGGGTTGATGTCCATGTATAAATTACACTGACTTATCATCATTAGATCAGAGCAATATCCTGAAGAAAGAGGTAACAGTGCTCTTATTGGCAGAGAGTCAGAGACAGAAAAGGAAAAAGGACATTGATTTGGTTGAAGACTGTCGGTAACTGCAACACTGTCTATGAAACAAAGATGACTATTATGATCTATAATTTGCTTTCTGGTGTAATCAGTCAGCTCAAACCTCAGATGGGGCGATACAAAGGTATTTACCATGCAATGGTAGAAATCCCTTGGTGTGTCTGCTATATATTTGGGTTGCCTTGTTTTTTTTCCCAAAGTCTGTTCAGCCTAGTCCTGCCCTGCAATACTTTGATTGGCTGTGATTGGATAGTACTCGAAAGGCAGGAGACCACTGTTTTTATCCCGTGTGAAACCAAAAGTCAATCTTGACTTATCATTTAAATCAAACCTTGACATTTTCCTAAACCTAAAGTCTAAAAATGTAATGTTAAGTTTCCCATGGGACACCAACCCAAGTCTCCTGGATGAAGGTCCTGCGTTTGACCCATTCATCCATCATGATCTCCTCCCTCTTTATACTACATCACCTGACTTCCTGAAGACTTTCTGGCAGACAGGGTTTCCTAGCCAATCACAACACAGATGGGGAGGACGACTCTTCATGTGACATGAGAGGGACAATTGGTGGTGGTAATGTACCCTTAAGCTGGTTTGCCAGGTGCTGCAGACAAAGATGGCCACAAGAAAACATGGAGGAGGAGAGTGATTGGGACTGTTTCGTGTCGTTTGTTTTTAACTCAGGTGTTGTCTCATGTGAGTCAGCTGTTTTTGTTTTTATGGACGTTCAAAATAAAAGAAAAAATAGTCAAATGTGAGAAAGTATGGTTTGTGCAAACTGTGAATATATTAAGTAAAACCATAAAAAAAAACATTTCTACTGACAAAAATCTGTTAATGAATAATTTGATCATTTGTAATCACTTTGAGAATTGACTCACATCACAGAGGACAGCAGCCCAGGCTCTCCATTGTGACAAGCTTTTGGTTTTAACACCAAGCTGAACTCAATGTGAGGCAGCAGTGAGGCTTTGTGTGGCTGAGACCAGCAATGAAACATGGAGTTATTTTTTATTCATTTTGGGATCTAACTGCCAGGAAAAGCAACCTGCACTAGCCACCGGTCAAAGCAAACAAATGCACCACTACATACCACTAAATGAAAATTACCCTTTCAGCAGCAGCCATCCACTGCCCCACTACACTAAAGAGTCAATGGCCTCATGAAATTTGCATCATCAACACAGCTGGAAGGGAGAAATGATGAATCTCTGTTTGAGCCACTTTTTTCCAATCCATTTTTCTCAGGCACACTTTCGAAGGGTCTTGCCAGTCCCACTCTGGCTCAATTACAGTATCTGGCTATACCCAGCTGAGATGCAATAATCCAAACTCTCATTCCCTGCAATTTCCACACTTGTGTCTGCACACTCGCTCGCCTTATGTTCACAATCACTTATGTATATGCCTCTTCACCTAGCTTCAGGATCAAACACACTGGAGCACATACTATCAGCTGAAGGAAGGAGGAATTTACTCACTACAGACGGGATACACTCTAAGGGGAGGGGGAGTTCATTTTGATGTCATCATTTTTTACATGATAAAGGTTTAATTTTGCACAAGTTAATGTTTTTCAAGAGCTATGAAAATTACAATTACCACCTACCAAACATCAAAATTTACACTCATATAGATGCAGACCACATTTATAATCTATGAATTAGGAATGTAAGTGATGGCTTGATGAAAAAAAAAACATGGTATATTTCATATCTGTTGGTCTTTCAAGTTAGTGGCTCAAGATCAGCCACAAAAACACTAAAAACTAAGCCATTACAGATAGCTGATATTTGGAAAGAATAAACAATACGTATATTACAATACAGTTGTGACAAATATGATGAATATGCACCAATATTTTACAGCTGACAAACACAATTCTATTTAAACATTGTAAACATTTTTTTAACAAAACCATTAACTTGAATTAGTATCTTTCTTCAAGTCATGTCCAATTGTTACAATTTTTGTTAGAAATGGTGCAAAAAACAGCCCACATTTAGACATTTCTAAAGGACAAAGCTGGTCACCAAACAACACACAGCCATGACAATGAGCTCCGGCTGTAACACACAATTCTCCTGATGGTCCACAACTCTTTTCTGCTCTGAACAAAAAGCACCATGCTGATGTTGGTCTATTTTAGAAGTCACAGAGTGCAAGGCCCAGCCTACAGGTGGTTATCCATGTCTTACTATATGCAATCATAAAACACATAGCAGTGCCTTGTTAATACAATGCATGGATCAAGCACATCGATGGTTGAGATCATCCTAGCATACAGTCAGTGTACAGTGTGTACAGTGGATGCGGTCTCACACGATCTTGTGAGACTCAAAACTTTCATTATGTATCATCAGTGTGTTTTAGATATGACACAACAAACTGGCTTGTGAGACCTTTTCATTATCCACAATTACAAAACACACAATGAGTTCCCAGTTTACTAGGGACACCTGTATAATCTGATCCAATCCAGTAAAAAGCCCATAAATACAATGCATCCTATCTTTCACGCTCTTTGTTGGCACTGTTTCAGACCGGAGTTGATTCAACACTGCAGTCATTTTGAGGTTAGTGGTGTTGGTTTCCTGAACTGCATTATATGAGAAGATATATGGAACATTTTGTCCACAGATTAATAAAAACACCTCCAATGTGATACTAAAAAACAACCACAGCAATTATTATATTATATATATACATACCTATATATAATGTATATATTATAGTATATTAAACCTTTGTGTCATTAAAACATAAAATGAACATCTTTATGGGAACCTCACCAGAAAGATGTGACTTCAATTAAAAACCCTCATCAGTTTGACCACAATATTTCCACCACAGATCATTGCTCAGTTTAGGCGGGTTGTTACTGGGGCTTCAGGGCTAACCTCCTTCACTTATCCAGCAGTTGGGAAACAACAGACGAACCTTTTCTTGAGAAGCAGCAGCGTTTACTAACTGGCACACTGTAACCTATACTGTGCATTTACAGTAAGAATGACAACTTACTGCTAACCTTTACCTCCACTCCGCTTGCAGTCACCGTCACTTTTCTGCCTCTTGCTCTCTTGCACTTGCACAACCTCATACTTGCTATGCACACACATTACACACTGAGCTACGGTGCTCTCATTAACAACAACAAAAACACAATGACACTGAATGTTTTTCATGCTCTTTCTTCTCCGTATGTGGTTGTTATTTCAATATGGACACAAGCTTTGTCTGAGAAAAGGCTGCAGGCAGCAAGACAAAAGACTGCTGAAAAAGACAGGACAGTGTAGGAAATCCTATATCAGAGCGCAGACGACAAGACATCTCAGGTTGCTCCAATTCACTCTGAGTCGTCTGCAGAGTTTTAAGTCCACCTTTCAGTATCGGCTCAGCTCGCTTGGAGTCTCAGCAGAGGATAACAGAAAACAGGATGAAATGGAGTGTTTCTATTGGTATCATTCACAACATTTGCCAATGGAAACACAAAAACAACCATTCTAATGTGTGACGAACCGGACTGCTTGGTGGAACTGCAGCTTAAAATTCATCCCCACAACTCCATAGTTCATGAGTGACAGCTCTGTTCTTGTTTCTTTGTCTTTTCGTTCAGTTTCCACTAAGTGTGTGTCTTTCATTTCACAGATAACTGACTACAACGAGGCTTTGTGGATGCACACAACACATGCTTTCAGAAAACATAATGTTTGATTGTTGACTGTCTCTAGTAGCACATCAGACAATAGATGTGCTTTGGATTAATGTCCTATAGCATTTATAGCTAGGAAGTGATCCAGAAGCAAGGAATCTGAACTCTTGCCATTTCAACCAAACCATCCACAAACCTATTTAACAATGAAGACACTAATAGAAAAACATAAAAAAAAAAAAAGACAATTCAGTTTGTGTGTATATGAGGGTGATCAGAGGGACGGACCACTTATCAAGCTGGTACTTGTACAAAGAAAAAAAAAACCTACAGAATAACTCAATGAGGGGATGTCTAACAACTAAATTAAACTGTACTATAATTCACAAGCAGTTCCAGCTCTGCTCACAAGAATCTCACTCAGACATATTAACCTGATGCAAAATTTGTCTCCAACACACCTCACAGCAAAGCCCAACACAAACATGCTGTATAGTTTCCATGACACTTAACACACTTTCACCACAGCAGTCAAAACATGCCAGATTTATTCATCTGACAGTCAGATAAAACACTCACTGAATTACACCATAATGTAATTAGATCAATAAATTCATTTACACATGTCTGTGGCCTAAACCTTCCTTTGCTCTACATCTTTACTACAGCACTCCACTTTAACTCCAGGTGGAGAGCTTATGTCTCAAGCACCAGATGTGAACAGTGCAGACACAAGCATCACAAAGGAGGGAAAATAATCGCATTCAATGCAAGAGTGAAAAGTAAGACCATATCAGAGAGTTTGCTGGAATAGGTTTGAGGGACCAGGTCCTACCTGATGCACTGAACTGACTGCTGCCAAGTGTGGTGGGCCTGTTTTTCCCTCCGCTTACAGGTGGAGAGAACATCTGCAAGGAAGAATATGGACCTACAATCAGACTTAACAAGTGAAAAAGCAACCATTCAGATTATCAGATGCAAGTACCCTGAAAGCTGTTCAAGACTGTCACAAGTAAAGGATAGTTTGTAAAATCGTACTAATCGACACTAACATGAATTGATCAATTAGTCATGTTTTATTTAGCCTTCTAGATCCTCACACCTCTAAACCCTCTGAGATGCGGGGCACCAAGAGGCAAAAAGAGAGGTAAAATCCATCATACCGCACTAAAATCCAGCAGGTCACTTAATTCCTTGTCTGTTCCGAGAGCGGCAATCCGCTGCTGAGGATTCATCCTGGCGATCTAGAAACCTGAGGAAAACACAGTCCATCAGGCCACATCTCTGCTGCTTTATTCAACAGCGGGGACGAGCGCCACAGGAAATGACCAATGCCACGAGAGGCATTTGTTGTGGATGTCGAATAAAGACCATCACTGTGAATTTGACAGTTTGGCCATGTTATAATTTGCCAAATGGTGCAAACACTTAGTTCGCACGGCTTTAGTGTTTTTCTCCACTGCCTTGGTTAAAAGAGATGGGGTGGACGCGCTTTCAATGGATGGCACAGCATGTGAAAAACAGGACCTGCAGCATCGCAATAGAGCTTAACAATATTTCTCTGTGATAACACCGCTCACTACTGGTAAGATATTTATTGTTGCTTAGACTACCACTGACCATGTTAATGTCAGTGATTTGTGATGCAGGTTTCACACGCATAACGCTGGTTAACATTAGCTGAGGCACCAGACGTCACTTTGCTAGCTGGCTAACGCTAGCTGCAGTTAACTGATTCATATGGACTGACAAGAGCTCGAGAGCCGCAACCAGCTGCGGCGGTTTTAGTCAATATGGACATTAGTGCGGAGAAGCCTTACTGACGAGCAAAACATAAATTACATACTGGTTCAAGATAAGTAGCAAGTAGCATGGCCAAACAAATATTGCAAATGACGCTCTCAATCCCCAGCAGCTCTAGAATACAAAACGCAATGATGGTCTTTCTCAACTCCCAACTTCTTTCACAGGTCCGAAAGCTTTTGGTAAACTCCCACTGATTATTTACCTTTTTCCGATTAAAATCCCGACTAGGGTGATCTGGTGAAGACTCGCTGTCTTGCAATACGCCTAAAAAGAGCGAAATATTGGTTTAAACGGCTATACCTGATAAAATATCCTCTCTATATATCAGTTACGAGTTTCCCTTAGGCAGACATTTTTGCTTTGCGAAAGCCTCAGCACCACGATGACACTGGTTATTGTATCCCTCCGCCGAGCACAGTGACATGATGGTCCCACACAGCGGGAGATGCTGCGGGAGTCAGCTCACACCGGCGTGGGTCACACCGACGCACCACGTGTTTATCTCTGCTTTAACACCACTACAGGTGCATTTAATGGATTCTACTGGACTGCAGCGGCGTGAAAAAATACAATACAGTCTATTCATTTCAAATAAGTTTTACTTGCCGTGATTTTTATATTCTTCGAGTACTGTCCGTAGCTGCTCTCACAGAGTTGTTTTCTTCATGTTGGCAAAATAAATACATGTAAATGTACAAATGAACTAATACATTTCATGAAGCAGAGGGATGTAAGCAAGGCTGGATTCCAACCAGGCAAAGTGTCCAACTGCCCGCAGAGCCTCAGACCTCTAGAGGCCCCTAAAGCCCCACCTTCATTGCATGTCAAATGGATTTAGTAATTTGATTTTTGGTAAATTTTTAAGGGAATCTACAACAGTAACTAAAGTAAATAGCAGTTGAGGTGGGTCCTGCATTATAAGCTTATTTTGCTGTGCCTTGTAGTTGTTACTCACCTGGATTTAATGGGGGTGACAGAGGAGGTACACATTGTAAAGAGGGCAGTGAGGAGCGGGTGTCAGTATGGGGCACAATGACAAACTTTTGTCCCAGGGCCCCTTTAAGGGTTAGTCCAGACATTGATGTCAGACCTAAACTTACTCCCAAAAATCTGTCTCATCCAGTGTTTGCACTGTATTTACCAGATAGAAACAGATGTACAGTTAATAATAATATAATAAATTATCTTTTGTTATTTCAGGGATTTGTATTTTTTACAGATGTTTACAATCAAAGTAACTATCAGTTGTGTTTGGTGACTTTACTCCTTATTTTGCTTTTAGTCCATTAGCTTACAGCATCAAGTTTCTTGATTGCAATTAGATATATGCTTTTATGACTGGCATTCTTGTAGTGATAGCCATTACTTGTATCTAATTGCAGGCAGGTCTACTTTTCTTGTGAAAATTTAAAATCTGTGTATCCAATTATGTGACATTGTGTGATAAAAATGCTGGTGGCTGCAAAATTTTATTTGGTTTCTCTCATCAATTATGTAAATTTGAAATGGTTATTATTATCTAAAAATTCTTTATGTTGCCATACCAATGAAGTACAATAAAAGTGCTGCAATGTTTTTTATCTTGGAAATTATTTTATTGTAAAATATGTGGACATTGCTGATCTTTCTACTTTTAGGGAAACAGATACCATACCTTTTCATTTTGTCACTGTACTGTACATAATGTTTGGCAGAAGATTGTCAGTCATATTTTTAGTCTCAATAACGAATCTTACACTATTATTTAAAATGACATAATTTCACTATTATGACACAGAAATAACTTTTTACTCTAAAAAAAGATGAAGGGTACATTTTACATTGATAAGAACGAAATTCTGTAAATCCCCTTTTCTTTCCGAAATTCAGCGTCTCTTTTCATATGAAAAACCACAAACACTCCCCGTTTCTGTCTCAGTAGACAGCATTAACTCATGCAAAACCTTCATAATTTTCTTTATCTTCATCCCTTCCATTTTATTTAATTTATTTTTATGTATCGATTTTTTTTTTTTTTTTTTTTTTTTTTTTTTGAAGTGCTTTCTGAACTTCAACCTATATGAAGTTTGATTTGTCACTTTTCCTACTGTTTGATCTTTTGCCTTAACTCCTGGTTTGTGCAATTTGGTGCCATTTGTTACCTCTTGTATACCGTATTGAATGTTTTGAATTATAAAGTACAGACCATAAGAAGTATTTGATCGAAATTTCTGCAATTGTGACATATTTTCTTTAACTTCAGTTGAGGTTGTGCTCTTATTCTGAAGGGCTCCGAACGGAAGTGCTGTTGTTGTTTGCGGAAATCAGGCGGGTATTTGAAAACAAGCTAGCTGACTGTAAGTTGTTATGAGTGTCAATATTGGCTCAGTGCAAAGAAATTAAGACTGACGAGGCCGTGAAACCATGGCGAAAGAACGGACGAAAACAACACAAACCTCTGATATTAATCAGACTTCAGGTCCAGGGGCAAAAAAATCGAAACCAGTCCGTAGATCTGAAGAAGGTCTGAGAGCAAGGAAGGAGAGTGACCGTCTGCGAGTAAAAACAAGGATAAACATATCTTATAGCTTTACAAGATGGAGAAAATTAAAAGAAGAAAAGAATCTACGAACGGATGGAGACGTCGCCAACTATCTCTTGAACTTGTAAGTATCCTGCGAAGGTTTGCATGTTTCTGACTAATAACATCGCTGCGTGACCTCGACTATAACGTTATTAAATGCACAATATGTAACATTTCCGCATTAAAATGTGTTAAAAACGAATAGACCTATGTTATAGATTTTGTTGAGTTGTGTACTTATATTATCCTAATTGTTTCCAACAATGTTCAAAATCCCGAATTTCATTCAAGGTAACGGTGCATTTCATTTGGTTGTCTGTCAAATTGTCATGACGTCATAACTCCTTTACGCCCCTTAGTTGTTATAACTTCCGGGAAACATGATACACTCACTAGTGATGGAGTATGATTATTTGTTGCCTTGTGCTGCATGTTTCGTTGTCAAAAACCATGTAAAGCGCAAACGTACAGGTGAGCCAAATAGCCCACGATGATTATGGGACAAAAAGAAGTAAATCCAGGGTAAACGTTGGTGTGGCATTTCCAAGATGGAGAGAGCTTCATGACAACCTAGGACTGCAGAGAGATGCATGTCTTCTACTAGACTGGTAAGAACCAGCACCCATATGGCTAATATTATCAAAATAATGACTACAATGATGATGATAATAATAATAATAATAATAATAATACAACTCCCATGATTCCATTGTCTTTCATGACATCATCAAAAATGCATCCTGTGAGAAGTATTTGGCTGACAAATACACATTGTCATCAAAGCTCATACAGCAGGCTAGGTTAAACATAGAAAGGTTAGCTGTAAATAATAAACATGCAGAAAGGGAAAAGGTGCATCTTCTAATTTCCTCTAACTCCTATTTTAATGGAGAAAAAAATGCAAAATGGCTTAAGTTTTCAACAGAAGTGATCTGACACATGACAGCTCTACAGGTCTGTTGAGGGCCAATAACATGCTTCTCATCGTCAGCTTTGACAGCTCAGCTTTGCGAAGCTAAAATGTGGCAGTGCCAAATGCAAAGTAACACAGTCTATAGAAATACTTAGTCTTCAAAACCATTGTAGTGTTTTGTTTTGTTTTGTTTTGTTTTGTTTTGTTTTGTTTTTTTAAATTCTTTTCAAGATCACTGTTAAAGACAGTACAGTCCTTCTTATGTGCAAGAACTACTTTTTCCTCCGCACTGGTGAGAAACCAGACAAGAGAACTGCAGTACAGTCGGGCTGAAGTTGGCTATCACTGTGGCTTGTGGATGCACAACATGTGTTATTTATCACAATATCAATTTCTGAAAGAAGTTTGTTATGAATTTTACTTTACACTCCCTGTAGAAACTGCTTTGTGAATTTGTTGTTTGTGGTTTAACATGACTTTTATAGGTGGTTTAATAATTGAAGTAGCATTGCATAGAAGCTGAAAAGCTCTAGTTTACTCCAGTAAATCACAAATCCAGATTTTCTTCCTCAAAGATTTTATAAAAATATGCGTCCATTTAGCATAAACTTACAGAGTAGACAATGGACAATAACAAAATAATATTATCCCAGAGGTGTTTATCAACAATTATTATGTAAGCTGTATACCAGTGTATGTATAATAACTGTAAAGTTGACATGATGGGTAGATCGATAGATGTTCAAATGATCATATATTTCGGTATTGGACGCATTTCAGTTCTATTTTAGAAGATGAGGTTGAGTGGTTTATAAATCTAGACAGTTTGGTGTGGGAGTTCAGGGTATTCTCATCGCGTATTTGTCAATATACAGTTACATGAAGTGAAAGAGGAGACAGACTTTGACCGAAGCTTTTATGACTGAAAAAGGAACAAACTTGAAACTGAAAACAAAGATCGTAAGAGTGTGGAGAAAGCATGGATGGTGGATGAGTACATAATTATCAACAGTGGCCCGAGTTTGACCCAATACCTATACTCTTTCTCCTGTGACATGGTTTTGGCTCATGCAGGTAAGACTCAACAATCACTATTACAAGTTGTTCTTTTACACCAAATTGATTAAAATGCAACTCTTAACTTTAACCTTTTTTTTTGCAGGTCAAGGAATGCGAATTAAATTTACTATATAAATAAATAGAATGAAACGCTTAAAGCTGAACAAAAACCACATGTGAACCTTTTGAGAAATACGTGGGGTATTTGTGCGTCACTAGGGGTTGCCCCTCCTGTCTTATCCAGATGTTTCATTGAATGAGGTCTGTTACACCTACTGGAGCTTCAGTAAACTCAGTCCCAGAACCACCAACACTTTTGGCACTGTTCAGACTGCACTGCACGCACTTAGACAGAGACCTGCAGCCAAAATATTACAGTCAGTATTTTCAAGACTCAAGTATCACCTCAAAGAGACTAAAGAGCCCGAGAAAAAAGCCAGTGGACACTCCAGCAACTTAAATTGTGGAGTCTAGAGGAGAAGTATTTGGGATTTCCACGTCCTGTAACTTAATGACATACAAAATCTATTGTCTACCACTAAGCATAGTTTCTACAAGGGAATCTGCAGGGCTCAACCATGATATGTACATGTTTGGTTTATCGTGTAACACTGACTGCAAGCCTATTTAGATGACAAACATGTTGAACTTCTACATCAAAACCTTAGAGTCATGCAAGATGAAGTAATTTGTAATCTAAAGCACTTTCTCTCACGGATTGGAACAAGGTTTCATGGGAAGTTCCTCTGCCCTGTATTATTAATTACAGACTGCCACCTGTTGGACAAACTCAGATCACACAAACTTCACCAGATGTTCTTCTCGAATGAAAACACTCAGATAAGGAGGTAAAAAAAATTGGAACGTAGTTTTATTGTTTATTTCTAACAGTTCAGAGATATTTCAAAATTATGTAGTAGTCTTAGAAACATTTTAAACATACATACAATATAGGCCTATGAGTAGGAAAACATGCTGCATTTTTGGGCCACCTTAAAAATGTACTTGCCCTTTAGCCAAAACACTAATTCACCATATCAAACTGTGTGGAAGATGGAGGGGGGACAGGGCAGCTTGTATCTTCCTGTCAAAGGGGATTCATCTATTCATTGAGAAAACATTTTCCAACTGTTTATGGTAAATCATTTTTTCTTCCCAAAGGTGGGCAGTATTTATTGGTGTTTCAAATTCTGTTCCTGTTTGGTGGGCGTGATGGAGGTCAAAGTATTATGTTTAAAGTGAGAAATTTTGTCTAAAACCTTATTTATTGTATATATTTAACATTTCTCCACATATTAATTTTTTTCATCTCAACAAAAAGTAATTTGCCAAGATATTCTACACACAAGATCTTACCGGAAATTGTCAAGATCTTTCAGCCACATCTGAGTGCTGGAGGCAAGTTGTTATGGAAACGGTTCAGTTGTTATCACGTGACCAAAGTTTTCGCGTGCGTCTTTGCAACATGGGAAACCCTGTCATTTTTGTATTCCGTGCCAGTAAAGTTTCACAATTAATAAAGACACAGCAGAGCTAGGTGTAGCTATCATCGTGGTTTCTGTTCTTCCTGCTCCTCTTCACCATGTTTTCGCCCCAAAAATGTCTGACTACTGCATTTCCCACAATGCAAAGCGACAACGTCTCTGCACTCTTGTGTTTACGTTTAGCGGTCACGTTCACCAATTGCTAGAGCACACTGTTTGACACTACACAACAGACAACTCAGAAATGGTGGCAGTCGTTAGTGTGTAATTCCTCGTTTCTTGCACTCTGTGGTCAGTTTTTGTGTGTAACGATGCCGGGGATGTGCTCTGTGCCGGGCTGCAAGGGCTACAAGAAGGCGAGGTCTCGGGGGGTTGTATTCCACTCTCTGCCTACAAGGGACCCGGGGCGATGCAGAAAGTGGTTAAAGGCCATACAGAACCCCAAATTTGACGAAAACACGCCAGTGAGTAAATATGGCAACATAAGGGTCTGTAGCCAGCATTTTAAAGCGGACGATTACGAACCGGACATTCAGGCAGAACTTATGAAAACAACGCCCCGAAAAATCCTGAAGTCCAACGTAATTCCATCAGTGTTTTCTGGAAGACAACCAGAGGACCTCAGCGCTTCTCTGCCAGCAGATGACACGAGCCAAACACAGGTACGTCATTTATTTAACCTATAAAGTGTATATTTCTGCAGATAACGTTGGCGGGAAATCCCAGCCGTGTGTCTAATATTCAAAAGCAATTTTGCGTGTGGAACTAGGGCAGTATCTCAGCCGTCCATGTGGAAAGGTCAGGAGTTGTAGTAGATAGAAGAAAACAGGATGAATAGCGTCTTCCCTTCTTCTCCTGGTTGGAAAATCCTACATCAACCAGAATGCATTGCGCACGGTTTGTCCGACGGTAAAGCGGTAAAGTGACTCATAATGGATAACGTTAGATTACGTGGTTCAGCAGAGAGCGATAATGAATGAGGATTTTATTAATATAAGAAATGTTTGTCTTATCATAGTGCAAAGTACATTTACTACAAGGACTGCACTTCAGTACTCTTTTTAGCTTTATAACTTAAATGCAATTTACAGACAAATATTGTGATTTTTGCTCTACTATATTTATTTACTTTTTAAAGTATAATTTAACTTAAGATACTAGTTATTACTTTGCAGGTGAAGTTTAAAAGTTCAAAACATAATCAAATAAATTATGATGTATGTAAACAATGAACACATAAACACACCAATAATTATAATCCAAGAATATGCTTTTGTGAGCGTGGTCATTTTTTGCAGAAAGAGGTCAGGAGATATTCTGTCTTCAGTTAAGGATATTTATTAACACACTGATAAAATAGAGAACATGTACATGGATCTCAGTCTTTTGGGAAATCACAATCTGCAAGCAGTTAGCTGCAACCACCTGCCAGAATGAGAATGCCTGATTTACGATTATACAGAGTTTTATATAGAAATGTGCAGCCATCTACTTGGTCAAAACAGGTGGGCCGTCCCCATGGTTTAGACTTAGTGACCCTCTCTTCGTCCGAAGGCTGGTCCCAGCCTCTTGGCACACGACCCATCCAATCCATAGGAGACAGTGCCCTGAAAGAGAAGATGGCTAGACCCTCCTTTATATGTAAATTATGTGTTACTTGACACGAGATATGTTAAGTTTCATTTTCAGTGTTTTCTGAGGTTACTAAAGGTCATATTGCCTGTGTGGCTATGTGTGTGTGTAGTTTAAAGTTACTGGAGGGCATGTTGGTTGTGTAACCATGTGTATGTAGCTTATAAAGAGATGAGAGTAAATATGTAACTCTAACACATTCTGAAATATGCTATTCAGCATAATGAGTACTTTTACTTGTGGTCTGCATGTATATTTTGATGCTAGTATTTTTACACTGATATATGATATGCAGTGCATCATATGCGCACAAATGACACAGACAGGGACAGGAAATGAAACAACACGTTGCTGATTAAACACTGTAACAGTCTACATTGAACAGAGAATGAGAGAAAACACCTCTCTTCCATGTGTCCAGAGACATGAGCGAGAGCACTCAGTTAAAGCACCCCAGATAGCAATGGCCATCAGTGCAGACTGAGTCATAGAAAAATAAGACATCCCACAGATAGAAACGAATGAAAGGGCAGGGTGAGCTCATTGATAATTAGAATAGTAAAAATCCAACATATTGATTTGAAATATGTATGAGTGCAAAGCATCGTTCTCACAGCTGCATTTATAACAGTTTCTTTTACTCAAATGTAGCATAACCATGTCATGTGATTGGCTACTTCAGTACACTTAAAGAACAAATATTATTGGGACCACTACAAAAAAATTACTCATTAACATTTGACACTAAAGAATTCACGTTAGAGACACTACCACGGACTATCTGTGTAACACTTTGGCCACAATATAACACACTGACCAAACAGGGTCCAGCCATTTTCTAGGTTTCACTCTTGACCTTTCTAAAACAGTGGCACACCTTGAGAAATGGGATTAAATTTTTTTTTTTTTATTGCACCACAAACAGAATGTTCATTAATCTGAATGAGAGTAAGATTTTTCATATGATTTTTTTATAAGAGCAACATTAAGTGTCATTTTTCTTGTTTGATTTGCCTCAGTGTGAAACTGGATGGAAAATGACCAAGTGTGGTTATATCAAAACTGTTTTTTTAATTAGGTGAAGGCTCCCAGTGCAGCCACTCTAGCCTCTACCTCAGTTGTTTCAGGCTCCAGCACGGACTGTGTGCTGCAGCGGGCCTCTGTGTTAACCTCAGTAAGTCGGGCAGCTATGTTCCTCATATTTGATGTTTTATTTTCATGGGTTATCATATGGTTAATTTGTGTTAGGAGAGATGTTTAATCAGACAGCTACCCTCTTCTCTGAATGTAGCACTTGTTATTTTCAAAAGTCACTGTTTTTAATCTAATGTCCGAGTACATCGTCACAGGCTTCTTCTTTGGGTTTTCAAGTGGATGTGGATACTGCATCACTTTCTCCTTCCCTGACAATCCCTGTAAGTATACCACATGACATTGAAAGACCTTTTCTGTGTCAATGTGTAATACATTCAGAAATAATGTATTTTGGTATTGTGAACCCTATTCAGAAGAGTTGCTCACACAGTAACTTTACTAATTTCTGAATTTGACATCTGTCTCTAATCCCAGATTGCCTCAGGATTTCCAAGCGCGTCATCCCAGTCACCTCCACCCAGTGAACTCAGTGAAAGTTTGTGCAGCATTGCATCGGTGGCTCATCTGAGTGAGCGCTTCCACCAAGAAACTGAATTAAGCTTGACATCAACATCAAAACCAGATAAGAACACAGAAAAAGACTTTCAGATTCAGTCAAAGACTATTGTGAATGACAGCTGCTTGATGGAGCTGTTTCAGAAATGTCAGACGTGTGGACAGCCCATAACCAAAAAGAAGGTGTCTCACTGTGGGGCACAGAAGAAGGTGAGGTGGAGCTGCCTTGGTGGACACAGGGGCACATGGATGTCATCACCTCACCTTTGGGAGGCATTTCCTGAAATCCACCTTCTTATGACTCTTTCCATTCTTTTTTCTGGAGGCACCTTTACACACTTTAAAAAATGGGCCAAACACCTGCACCTGAATTTCATGGGACATAAAACCTTTTTTGAACTTCAAAAGGCATACCTCAGCCCAGAAGTGAAACAGATGAACAGGACTGAGCAGGAAGGGATCTTTGCAAAGGGGGTCCACCAACAGCCTGAAGGCGCTCCTCTTCACATTTCAGGTGATGGTTGCTCTGATTCTCCTGCTTTCAGGGCCAAGAACTCATACATAATATTACTGTCAAATTTATAAAGGATTATGGTCCTACCAGCACTAGTTGGTATAACTTGATCATCTTCAGCAGCCAGTCAGTAGACTGATTGTGTTGAATTGGTGTCAGTTGAGGGAGCTGTCTGACAGGCTGCTCATCTGATTGAATCCACTGATTGATTTTGCCATTTTGTCAGTCTTTTCTTCTTTGCCATGAGAAAAAGACCACACATTACTGAACGTTTTCTTGTTTTTACTTTGAAGATCATCTGAAGGATATTAAGGCCAAGTCAAAGAGAAGAGAGAAGGGAGCTCTGTCGTCATGGTCAAGGTGAGGACACATGTACAGGCTATATATTGACTATTAATGAAAAGTAATAATCAGCTTGTCAAACTGTTGTATAAAGTCATCTGTGGATGGAGAGGAAACTATGGAAATTCAGTAAAGTTACTCAAGTGACATCAGTCAGGACCCTGATGTTGGCTGGGAGATTAGAGTTTTGAAAAGGAAAGCTCACATCAGACTGGGCAGTAGAAAAGTGCAATTGTTGAAAAATGGATTACAGCTTTTATTGGATGAACTTTTTAGTTGCACGTACTAATGGAGTGGGAAAATCACTGTGATAAGTACTCTGCTTTCCAGGAAACGTGACTCCCCACGGGACCTTTTCATAAAAAAAATGAAATAAAGAAATGAATTAATGATGAAAAAGTGTGGGAGCTCCACCCTGCACGGATTGTCTACTGTGTGACTGGGATGTCAGTGCTTAATGTGCCAGTCCAAGTCACTCCAAGAGTAACCGTTGTACTTTCAACACGATGAAACTGCTATTCAAAATCCTTATATAATGTGTTTGGTATAAATTTAATAAAGATTAACTTACTCTTTTTGTTGATGCCCATCATGCTTGCTATTTGCGTTGCTGTGTCTTTTTTCTCAAAATATGTATCCTCCTCTATTAACACAAAATAATGTGGGGAAGAAACATTAATAAAAGCATTTAAATTTTATCTACACAGCCAATCTTGTGTGCCTTGATTTCCTGGTAACTGCATACCTCTTCTTATCATTTTTAATATTGTGATACCGGGGATGTGACTCATTTTTACAACCATTGACAACAAATGACTCGCTTACCATATATATATAATTTACCGATTTCTTGGTCAAGAAAATCAATGGCTGACTGACAGCAGACTTTAGAGTACATCAAGAAGTAAAATATTTTTTAAAAGTATGAAGCTCTTTTACTTTGTTTGTCACTGACCTGAGCGGTGAAGGTATGAATGGTTTCACAGTCTAACAGAAACTCAACTAGTTTTCAAACAACTACAGATGAAAGATTTTCAAATCTTTGCCTACACATGACTTCTCCTGTAATTACAATTTCTTTCAGGTTCAAGTAAACCTGTAACGCCTCTATTCTTAGTATACATATGTTTTCTTCTTTACTTTTTTTTGTTAGCACTTACAGTTGGAGGTTGTGATCATCCAAGTAGCACCCTCATATGTTCCCGCTCATCCCTGCTCTCCAGCTATGCAGATTATTATATTTTGATTTGGCATGTGATCCATACAACTTCTGTCACTTCCACAAAAAAACTCAGTCGCAGTTCTTGCCTTCAGTCATGCATTCAGACAAAAGCCACCAGGTCAACTTGAAACAAGTTGATCATAACTCAGGTGTTTGTCAAAATAAGGGTAAATATGCATGCTTAACATTTCCAGATGACGTTTTGTGGCTAATGGCAAGGTTTCTTCTTCCAGTTATGAAAAGAGATCTTCGATATTGCTGACCTCTACTGGAACATGTATGCAAGAGCCTACTGCACAATCGAGTCTTGGACATGTCTCGTCCTCTGAAAGGTAAGCCGTTGCAACCTTGCTTTGTTTCTGGCTGGACCACAGCAAACTGGGCCCAACAAACGCCAAAGTCTGCCCCTGATTTAGTGAGTGAGTGAGGCAGGAATGGTCGTTCCCCGCTGTGGCAGTCCCAAAACCTTATAGAAAATAGTTAGAAGAGAGCCGAAGCATATGATACTTTGGAGCACATGTATTGGCTCTCTACAGTGATGTGTGTGTGTGCGTGTCCTCTGAGGAGAGCTGTGGAAAACAAAGCTCTGGTAGAGTGGCCAAGAACACCAAGCAGGGGGTCCTTCCCTGCTGCGACATATGCCTGTGTGATAGTTTCATACTGTCTATGAGCCAAGTGCTGTTTTGTCAGAGGCATTTTCCAGAGAGTGCTCTCTGAAGTGCTGCTGTCTCTGTCTGCTTGCCACATAATGGGATGACTCATGCACCAAACAGAGGTGATGTGAGGTGTCTTCCATCTCATGTCTGTGGGGGGAAAAGACCTTCCAAGGTTCCAACTCTTGATCTGCAATAGATGATTAGCCAGCACTTTTCAATTGATGTCTGTGTCTTCTGATCACAACAGATAACTTGAGATTTTAAGTCTGTGTTTGTGGTGCTGAATTCCATTTTTGGCATACTGAACACACTGTATTCTATGAGCAGAGTGCGACAGGAAACCAAGAACATAGCAGTTAGTTTGTGTCAGACCTGGTCCGACACAGGACTGTATTACTTTGCATGCTCTGGGTTACTCTGTGGCTTTTTCATTACATCACATCATATTTTACAGGTATTCATGTGTCACACCAGACAATTAATGTCCATCTATGATGTTGAACATCAGAGTGAAACTACACATATTGCACAGCCTATCATTGAGGTTTTTGAGAAAGTCTATTTCAGGAGGTTTATATGTCTTTCAGTACTGTACTGACTTTCTGAAGATACATTTTCATGATCTTATTCTGTAATTTGTCATTTTCAGTTTTGAGGAGATGGAGGTCACCATTGATGAGGACGAATGCGACAGCGTGAAGAACAGACTGTAATTTTATACTGGATTATACAGAATATATCGAATCTCAAATCTTGTGCCTCTGCGGCTCATTTCATTCAAATATTAAATCTATTTTTTATCTGATAGATCTGACTTGGACAGTGATATGGAAAATGTCATAGAAACAACTGAGCTGAGTGCTCCAGGAGCTGATGACAGCTGTGATGAAGACGTCTACGTACCAGTAATTCCACAGAGGTACCAACATATGTGGCTTTGTTGAGGCTCATTTTCAAGAGTGGGGATCTTAAAAACTTTTTGTGTAGTTTGAATATATTGAATGGAATATATTTAGATGACGTTTGTGTAATGGAGTCATGAAGATTTAAAACTTGATTCTCAGTGTTGAGAATGTACAATTTGGAAGATATGTAATATAAAAATGCTGAAGGACACAAAGAGCTTTATACATCACGTAAACCAGGAGTGTCAGTCTTTTGTTTTCTGTGTCAGTTCTACAACATCTGAACTCGTACTGGAATGTGAAGAAGAGGAGCTGGAGCCATGGCAGAAACAAACTTCACACGTTCACTTGAAAGATGAGGATGATGTTGGAGAGTCGAGTACGTCACACCAGATTCTTGAAGAACATGTTGGTGTTGAAGTTTTCAAACATCTGTCTTCTGTTCTCCTTTAAAACAAAAGTAACTGTCGAGACAATACACGTCATTTTTTATGCATTTCAAAGTCAACTGAAACTCCTGCTTGAATGTTGACTGCTAGCATGTCTGTGTGCTGCTGCATATTTTCCCATCTAAAATGTTCATTTACAAAAGTTGACTTGCATCCTGTTAAAATGCCTGATTTTGTGTTTTTGTATGTTCTTACAGGTAATGACCAAACAGATTGTAAGCCAGAGCCTCCGCTTCCTCAGAGAAATGCAGCGAGTACTTCACCAGCTAAGCTGAAAACACAAACTCCACAGCCAGTTGTCTTCAACAACCCAGTAATTGTGTTATTAGAGATATTTTATGTGTCATAAATGACTTGGCGGGTGAAAGAAGTGTTGTACATACTGTGTCATGTGATGTGACATTTGAATGGTTGATGCATAGTAGTTAGTGTTTGTTGAAATATGAACTTTGTCTCTCTGTTTTTCAGGGCTTCATTGTGGCTTCTCCCCAGTTAACAAACAATACTGAGTTCATTGGCCCTGTGGGGACACAGTGCCATGCTGGGAATTCATTTACAATAGTAGCAGGTAAAAGTGAGGATAGCTTAGAGGGGACCTTTGGTAATTTTTCCATCCTTTCAGTATTTGTATATATTGGCCTTTTGTCTTTATTAAGTGTGTCTTAAGAGTTTGTGTGTTTTTTTTGTTTTTTTTAGCTGCTCACCAGCAACATTTCCAGAAAGTGGCTACAGCACCAGTAAAACCTGAGGCTTGTGATACTGTCCACACCTCTGAGGTGCATCACATCAGCAACAACCCCATGTCCTTATCCAGTGTCCAGAGTCCTGCAGTACGTGCTGCGTCATCTCACCAACTGCAGTCAGAGCAGTCCAACGCACACACTCTCCCTGTCCCTTTTACTCTGCCTTGCTTTACTGTGCTTGAGCTTGAATCAACTGGCATATCAAACAAACAATAATTTTAACACGCTTAACTGTTATAATGTGTAAATTCACATGTTGTTATAATAAAATGCAATTTGCCTCTCAGTTACAGTCCACTTCAAAGGTAAAGGTTTTATTGTAATATTAAGTTCAGTAAAATAAATTCTTAAAGTAAAAATCCTTTTCAGGTGCTTCATTGCTGTGTTATTCAAATGTCTGGTATTGCTTCATACAATAGTTTCTCTATAATACATTAATATTTAATGGATCAAGCACTGTTGAATCAGTTCTTTAAAAAGTTCAAAGTCTCACTGTGAGGCAGCACACAAGTGTTTACTTTGAGAATTAACCTTGGCTGTTAAATAAAAGTTGATATAAATCAGTGGTTCCAAGCTCTCATACCCCTCTTTGGAAGGCCCTACCCACCTCCATGTAATTTCTATCAACCAGTAACAATAGTGGGGAAACTGGTGGGAAGATGAATCAAGCTAAATGAAAAAAAAAAAAAATCACTTCAATTGTATAATCTTCTGGTTAATTAAAAAAAAAAGGCAGCTGAGCATGTCTGTTCAGGGACCAATCCTACTCTAGATTTGTGGGGCCTTCCTTCTGTGCGTGCACATTACTGATGATAGTGTAAACAGTGGAGCATTTCTAAAGTCTGCATGCATAGCGGCAGTGTACAGATGTTAGATTTACATGGGGCAAGTGTATCACAGTATGTTTATTGGTGAATAATTGGTCACATTAATGAACTCTAAACTATAAAAGCAGCATGTCTTTCCAGAAGCAGTGTCCCTGTTTGCAAAGTCTTAAATCTGACTCTTAAATCATTAAAGTTACCCACGTGGCCTCCATCTGCCACGAATTATCAGGCACGAACAATGCTATTAAACGGTGGAAAATTTCATAGACTGTAAACACCGGGCATTTCCAGTCAATGTACTGGATAGACATGAAATTTGTCACTCAAGAGACAACAATAGCGTTTTACTTAATTCTAAGGGATAAATAGTTTGAGATATCTGGAAGTACTACATAAACAAACCGGAAATGACAAACAGAAACGCGCCTGGCGGTCTGATTGGTTCAGACAGCCCGAACACTTCCGCCGCTTTGGGCAGCTTTTCTCCCTGCTGTGTGAAGTAGACTCACACCAGCTGAACTCTGTCGTCCTCCGGTTAAGTACTGTGCTGAAGTTGCTATCTAGACACGGCTCTGCCTTGAAACCCAGAGGCTGAGTGTGAGAGGTAGGCTAAAACGCACGTCCTGTAAGTTACACCAAACTCCGAGATCAGTCTTTGTCCTGTCATCCACCTCACAGACACAGTGAAGATGCTAACGGAGGCTAGCTAGTGTTGTGGTGCGCTGATCGATAACCGATAGCTCTCGCAATGTTACGATAGGATGAATTGGAGGTAAATGCGTTGAAGTCTTAAAAACCCGATGTTGTGCTTGATGCTCTCATCCCATTACAGACTGCAGAAGCTGAAGAATAGGAGCAGTAAAAATCATGAACGTCAGCTAGTTAGCATCGGCTACCTTGCTGTTGAAAAGGACCGAGAAGCTAATAACACAACATACAGCGCTAGTGCTAACGCTAGTGTTACTGTTCAGAGCTTTGAAGGAGACTGGCAGTTATGTTTAATTCACTTTTGAATACATTTAAAATTTGATTGCGATGGGAGCAATGTTAGCTCAAAACTCACTGCATCTTTAACTTTGCTACACTCAGACCATTTCACCAAATTGTACTTTATCGCCCGGAAGTGGCTCGATCCTTGTCATACACATTTGCAAACAACGGCAGTAATGTAAACTTATGCCGTTTTATAGGTATTCAGATTTGATTTTGTATCTTCATGTGGGACTGGTTTGAGAGCCGCATCAGCGATTTCTATAGCAACCCATACTGTCGCCATCTTGGACGGCGTTTGAAACGCGTTGTTGCAATAATAGGCCCCAATTAATCCTCATCTATCCACAGTAACTATCGAGAATATGGCTTCCATGTTGAGTTTGACATATAACCATTAGTATATGTTGCTTTAATGCTTACCTGTGTTCTGGTTAGCTGTTAAGGATGTCCCACTGAAACTCAATATTTCAGTACTTTTTAAGCAGCTGTAATCAATATTTGAATACTAGCAGTGGGTCAAATGACTGTAGGATGTTGTTTGCAGCACTGAAGCCAGAGAGTAATTCTTACGAGTCTCTCAGCTCTCCTCAGCTTTACAAAGCATTTTTTGTCTTTCAGCTCATTGTTTTGGGTTTTATGGCAGCAGCTGCTCTCACTGCTCTCTGCTTCCATTTCAGCCCCAGCAAATAGCTGTTTTCAAGGAAAAAAGCTCCAACCTACAATACTGGTTCAGCACCAAATGGAAACCAGATGAACATAGTGAGGAGCTGGTGAACGTAGTGGTGTATTTAGCAGCTCTAGAGCCAGGCGTTTGCCGCAGCAGTTGCTGGTGAAGAAACAGATTCAGTGCTGCTCCTAAGTTTTCATCCGCTGGCAGAATCTGTAAGATGTGTAGAATTCTTTCCTTGGTTGTGACCATAAAGTTGAATTTCAGGCTCCTCACTCAAAATGACATTGTTCCAGAAGTTTTGAGGCTTTTCTCTGATCTCTTTGGCATGTTATGAGAAGGCTGTTTTGTGGAGTTGGCGCAATTGTGGCTTTTTTTTGGCAACTTGTGCAGCCCATAGTACTTCCTTATTGTGCATCTTGGAACAGCCGCACCACCTCTAGCTGTGAAGCCTGTATTTCCACTGAAGTTGCTTGTGGGTTTTTCTTTGCATCTGGACCAGTTTTCCTGGCAATTGTGGCAGAAATCATCATTGGTCTATGTGACCATGTTTTGGTATCAACAGAACCCCTAATTTTCCACTTCCTTATCAGAGCTTGAGTGCTATTGATCAGCATTTTCAAATCTCTGGGTATTGTTTTATGTCTTTTTCCTGATTTATAAAGTTCAGCTATGTTTTCTCACAGGTCCTTTCAAGTTGCTCTGTGTCTGCTTGATGTGTGAATAGGAAACTGTTTGCTAACACGTTGGCCATAACAACTTTATATGGTGATGTCATGTCACAGTGTGAGAGACTGGATGTTGAAGTTTAGCCACATGTATCTCTGCAGCCATTACCAGTCAGCCTTGGTTCAAGCCTATGGGAATGGGTGGGGGAGTGAAATCATATTGATGGCTTTTGAAATTCAAGTTTTCAGTAACCAGGTTATTGCAGTGCATAAAATACATCAGATTTCACACCTCAGTGTGATTTTCTTAGTAACGTGGTTTACTGTATCAGTGGCTCATGTATTCAGCAAAACTGTCAGGCTGAGATGTACAGGGCTAAAGGGCCTTTTTTGTGGTTTAGATGCCATGCAATTAATTATGTGATTGAAAGGATTAGCTTATAGCATATATTTGCTCATTGCTTTGCAGTGGTCACATCTAAGATCAACTTAAAAATGCTAGCAGTGGTAGTGTTCAGGCTGGCTAAGTTTTGAGTGTTTCTGTTGTTGCAGGTCCACAATGTCTGAACTTTTTATGGAATGTGTTGAGGAGGAGCTGGAGCCGTGGCAGAAACAAGTTCCTGAAGTTCACTTGATAGATGATGATGATGATGAACCCATCTTCGTTGGAGTGATCTGTACGTCATAGCACACAAAAATACACCTAATTTTGTTGTTTGTATAAGATACACAAGGGCAAATCCTGGGAAATCATAATGTGACGTGTAGGTCAGAATCACCCTCTGCTTTTTAAAATTTGGAATTAAATGTTTTAATATTAAGATAATTCATGTTTTTGGTATAGCTCAGCATGGACAGTTCATAATCAAACTGATATTTATTTATTTTTTTTAAAATAGATTTTTGTTAAACTCTAAGCAGAGATTATATGCAACATGCACATAATCTCTGTTTAGAGTTTAACCCATGTGTTAAAACAAAATATCCGTTGAAGTGCTTATTTTTGCCCTTTTCTATGTTCTTACAGCAAATAACCAAAAAGATGGTAAGCCCAATCCTCCACCTCCTCAGAGGAACACGGTGGAGAAACAAGAAATAAAGCCTCCTGCTCCTCAGCCCGTCATTGGCTCTTCACAGATAATGCTGCCATTGAGTATTGCTGGAAATGCAGTGAGTGCTGCAGCTCCCAATCTGGCCACAGTGACTCCACAGCCTGTTATTGTCAATAACCAGGTACGTCTGGTACTGAAATTATTCTTGCAAATAATGTGCAGTAAGAACAAATGCCTGTTTATTGTTAATATGTTTCTTTTTTCAGGGCTTCATTGTCACTTCTCCACAATTACCAAACAGCAGTGAGTTTATTGCCTCCCTTGGGTCCCAGTACCCCCCTGGGACTTCATTTACAATTGTACCAGGTAAATCTGAGTATAACATACCTGTCAGGAGTAAATCTTCTTTCCTACCTCATCAGTGATTTTGTGAAATGAATGAGCTTCATTCAATGATTTTGTGGTTTTAGTCTTGCACTTAAGCTTGACTGAAGAGTTTGTCTGCTTGTTCTGTCCTACAGCTGGTCAGCAGCAGCTTTTTCAACATGTTACTCCAGCCACAGTAATACCTGGTGCTGTCCACAGGCCTCAGGTGCAACAAATCAGCAACAACATTGTGACATTGTCTAACGTCCAGAGCCCTGCTCTGTATTCAGCGCAGTCTAATCAGATGCAACCCAACCTCTCCAGCTCACAATCTCTTCACGCCTTTTCTGTGCCTGTAAAGACTAACAGCAATAACAGAGGTAATTTTCTTAATCTAATGTTTCTGCCTTACTTCACCATACTTGCAGAACAGTCAGCTGTCACTGTCTAAAATGTGAATGTATTTTCTTCACACAGATCAAACTGTGGTCAAACGAGGATTACCACCACAGCAAACAGACAGCGTGGCAAAAAGAGTTAAACTTGATTTGGGTGTGTTTCTGTTACTGGAAACATTTCATTCATACTCTTTTGTAATCTAAACAAAGCCTGAACCTAATTTGGGTTTGTAACATCTCTCTGGTTTTCTGCAGGACCAACAAAAGTAATAGTCCCAGTGGAAAATGGGATACTGAAGAAGAAGTGCCCAAAGTGTCAAGAAGAGTTCATCACACAGGAGACCCTGAGATGTCATATGGTGGTGAGTAAACATCTTGTGGACGATTGTACATGAGTAGAAATTAACGTAATGTGGTTGATAAATATCCACAAAAGACCAAAAAAAAAAACCAACAAAGTTAGTCACATGATATTATCAGATCAGATACATGTATTTTTCAAAACTGCATTTTTCTTATTTGTTAGATAAACAATTCTCCTAAAAATTAGATTGTTGAGTTTATTTACTTTATTTTTGTTTTTATTTTTTCCCCTTTTCGCCTTATATTCAGTAAAAGCATTCTGCCATCAATTCTTCTCATCAAAATACTTTTGATGTGTTTAAATCTTGGCCTTAACGAATCAGACATCAAAATCAAGTTGGCTTATTCGCATAAAACGTCTCTTTATTTCAGAGTTGCTGTGCAAAAGTGGACAGTACGGCTCCTTCAGCCTTGGATATGAGTGCAAACAAGCGCATCATGCTGGTCTCAGAGTTCTACTACGGCTGCTTTGAGGGAGATGGGAACAAGAAGGAGGCGCAGAAAACCAACACCACTTTCAAGTGCCAGAGCTGTTTAAAAGTTCTCAAGAACAACATCAGGTATGAGGATGTGTTTTCTTTCCCTCAGTAAAATAACAGGGCAGTAATCATTTGCTTCCTAATGTTACAGTTTTCAGCACTTTTCCTTGCTAAATATAATCAGCAACAAAAGATAAAATCCAGCAAGGGCACGATGCAGCCCACACTGTTTGCCAGACCTCCTTGAGGCCAAGCTTCAATCCTTCTGGCATTCCAGCGCCTGTCAGCTGACTGAAGGGCCTTCAGCAGAGCAGCGACAGAAGTCCATCAACACAAAATTAATCTTCAACTATTTTTATAATCAATGAATTTTAAGAAAAGTGCCCTATTTTTTTGCTCCAGCTTCTTCAATGTAACACTTTGCTGCTTTTTACTCTTGTTTTATATAATTTTAAACTGAATACCTTTGGGTGTTCAGCCGCTGGTTGCATTGCAGCATTTCTCTGATCTTGTAGTTCTGTTAACTTCATCCAGCAGATTTAAAGCATTTGGACTAAGCAGGCATTCAAACCAAAAACAGCCCTCATGCTGAAACGACACTTGAGGCTGCTTTTGTGGGGGAAGAGCCCCCTGTGCACCACTGCTGAGCTGCCAGACTGGCCCCATTCAAGTAAATGAGGAGGCTAAATGACCATGGCTGCAAACCTTGAGTCTCCTGTCAAAAACAGTCCATGTGCAGTTATTAATATGCTCTAAAACGCAGGCTGGGACTGACAGATACCTGTCACGTGCCAATAAAGAAGGTTGGCCCTCACTGCAGTTTTCCTCTTAGATGGATGACACTATCAGACCGTTTTCCCTCAAGGGCCTAAAGATGAAAAATGACTGCTAGTTTAGGTGGCGTAAGAACCGCTCCTTTGATTAAATAACTTTGCTTCAGAACATTGCAAAAAAGGCTTCTGTAAGCTGCTTTTAATGGGGAAACACATTTGTACTGCGAACGCACTCTCACAGGCAAGGTCATAGTTCATCCACATAAAATTTCTATTAGGGGAGCTGAGGCAGCAGAATGTGCAGGCTGAAAAATGGGCCAAGCCTCTTCAGGGCAGCAGTGGCAGGTAGCTGTGGAGGTGTTGGTTGCAGCGGCGGAACACTACATCATTAGGCAAAACAAAAATCTTTGTGTAATTGCTGATATTATAACAGCTATTATACATGCTTAGAAAGTGAGGCGCAAGGAGAGTACGTCATTTATCTTTAAATCCTTTGGGACGTGGACCATAACCGGGTAAATGATGGGGTGTGTGTAGCCAGCTCTCTTACCTAGCAGGTGGTAGGGTCAACTCTCGCCCTCAAAACGGCTTCATTCTCTCTTGAATTGCTATTATTTTTTTTACAAGTTTTGGGGTGGATGAAGAATTATTGTGATTTTAGAGCTGCAACTAACACGTTTTTCACTATTGATTAGTCTGCCAATCATTTTCTTTTTTTAACTGAGCAATTGCTCAATGTGTGAATTGTCAAAAAAGTAAAAATAATACTCATTGCAAGTTCTGAGAACCCAGTGTGAGATCTTCATCAGTGTTGATTTTTTTTTTTGTCTGATCAACTATCCTAAACCCAAAGATATACACACAAGTAAATCTCTTAGGATCTGTTGTGCTTCTCCAAAGGGACAAACAGGCTGATCATTCATGGTTTCCCTCTTATTCAACAGTTATGTGACTATTCTGTGTGTGTGTGTGTGTGTGTGTGTGTGTGTGTGTGTGTGTGTGTGTGTGTGTGTGTGTGTGTGTGTGTGTGTCTACCCTCTCGTGCAGGTTCATGAACCATATGAAGCACCACCTCGAGCTGGAAAAGCAGAACAGTGAGAGCTGGGAAAGCCACACAACGTGCCAGCATTGCTACCGACAGTACATGACTCCATTCCAGCTGCAGTGTCACATCGAGAGTGCACACAGCCCCATCGAATCCTCAAGTATGACTTCAGTTGTTTATACAGCTCTGTTTGCCGTGACAGTTTGGTCAAATACCGATTTGTAATTTTCTTTTCTTTCCTTTTTCAGCCAATTGCAAGATATGTGAGCTGGCGTTTGAGTCAGAGCAGGTTCTCCTGGAGCACATGAAGGACAACCACAAGCCGGGGGAAATGCCTTACGTGTGTCAGGTCTGTCACTTCGTACTGAGCCGTGGTTTTGGTTTAAGGTTCCAAGGAGAACATTCACTGATACTGATATTCTGTTTCACTGACTCCACAGGTCTGCAATTACAGGTCCTCCTTCTTCTCAGATGTGGAGGCGCATTTCCGAAGTGCCCATGAAAACACGAAAGACCTGCTCTGTCCCTTCTGTCTCAAAGTTCTTAGGAGTAGTCATATGTACATGCAGCATTACATGAAACATCAGGTGTGTTGCTGCATTTCATCTGCTCTGCTGTAAAGTCAGTAAAGCCTTTCTAAAAGCCTCTTTTTAGTAGTTTACTGATTCTGTAAATTCTCAGGATCGTAGAGAGTGTGTTTGCAGGAGTTTGAACACACTTTTGGTTTGTGCTATTAGCTCAGAGGTTGGATTGATTTGGTTGTCTGTGGTGCACCTTTCTGTAATTCATAAAAGTCTGACCATAAAACCTGCTTCTCCTCACCTGCCTGAAAGGAGCAATAAACACGGTCGAGTTGGAACCAAACAAAATGAATTGCTGTTCTATTAATAGCAATGAAAGCAGTTTCTTTGAGACTCTTTGTATTCTTTCAGTGAATCCATTGAAACATCTCCATGATTATCCTCCAGTCACACCACTTATTAATCATGTTTTTTTTGTTTTTACGCTGTGTTTTTTTCTAATTCAGAAAAAGGGGATCCATCGCTGTGGAAAATGCAGACTGAATTTCCTTACATACAAGGAGAAAGTGGAGCACAGGACTCATGTCCACAAGACTTTCAGAAAACCTAAAGCCTTGGAGGGCCTTGCTCCGGGGACAAAGGTCTGCCACCGTCGTAGCAAGATCAGTGCAGCATTTATGTTTGACCGTTACGTCTCAGCCGTTCTCAACGACTGTCGATGCCTGTTGTCTTCTCTTCCCAGGTGACCATTCGAGCCTCCCTCACAGGAAAGACACCCACATTGCCGGTCTCCCCTGAGCGATCTGGCTTTATTGTCAGTTCAGAAACGCAAAGTTTCAGTCAGCAAACCAAACCTCCAATCAGCGTATCCAAGTCGAAATCAAACATCTCTGTAGCCGGAAAAACCAAGACGACTCCAAACAGGAAGCAAGATGGCCGTAATACCAAGCACAATCTGGTGCTCAGGAATCTCAGGTTGTTCACTGAGCTTTTTTACACAGCAGTCAGAGACACAACAGAAATAACTAACGACATTTTTATGAAACAGACTTTTAGGTTTTATGCAAACATGTTCGATACATTTTGCATCATAATGGGAAACTTTTGTTGTAAAACAGTGTTGCTGCTCCAGAGGGAGCTGCATGATGAATTACCTCAAGAGATGTCACTTGAGTCAGTGTGAGTTGAAGGCTATATCTTTGAAAGTAAAATAAATCTGGGAGTGTGGAGTTATAGAGGAGTGAGTTTAGCAGGCCTCTGCAGTTTGCTCCTCATCTCTGCTTAAGGCCAGCAGCTCCAGGCCACATTAGCTGCTACTAGCATAACACAGCCAATTCTCCCACATGTGTTGTGGGTAATGTAGGCTCCATGTTTCAAAAATATCTCTGGTTCTGCTGCATTGCAATCAACAGGCTGAATTGGGTTTGATGGGTATTATAGATGGACATTTAATGCCAGATGAATGATAGTGTGGAGGTATGGAGATCCTTTAGTTTGTGTGGAATTGGCTCCTAAGCATGTGCATTCCAAAAAGTGGGCCCCCAAAAATAAATAATCTGCAGTCCTCAGCATGTCCAGCTTGGGGCTCCTTGAATCATTCATGATCCCCCATCCCACCCCGACCACTGATAAACACCCCCTGCTTCTGGGTATTCATGACAGGATGGAAGTAAATTAATAGACGTTATTAAAGCCTTGATGCAACAAAGTAGCTAATTGTGTTTTCAATCTGTTTCCCAGACACTGTTCATTAGGCTGGCTAAAAATAAACTGGTGTATAGCACATAGATGGGATTTCTTTCTTTAAAATTTAACTACTGAGTGTGATATTTGGCTAATTGGGCTCAGTAATCAAGAAAAATATGCTTGCTTTAGTCACATGATCCAGGCTTTTAAGCAGATGAGACAAGATAATGTAGTGGTGTAATAGAAGAGTTCATGCTCGCATAATAAAATTAAGAACCTTCAGGCCTTCATCTCAGCAGATAATTAACAAAGATAATTGGTTCAGTGTTTTTGTATCTGCTATTCTTAACCAACTCCGAGTGGAACAGGTGGAACAAATGACATCCTAGCAACAAGAAATCAAATCATTTTAAAATACTGTTGCAGGATCTCAAAATTCGACTCGTGTAGAGAAATTATTTTCTGTGTTTAAATATCAACTTCTTAATCTTATGATTGCATTTTGTGTTTTATGCTGTTTTTCTTCAATTTTCAGAGTTGATGGAGGGCGTTACACGTGCATCGAGTGCAACTCACAAGTTGACGACTTCTTTTCTCATTTCCCAATGGTTTCAAATTGTGGTGCGTGCAAATATCGGACAAGCTGCAAAGTTTCCATCGGGAATCACATGATAAGGTGGTTTGACTTAGTATTTGTTGCACTTTATTTTAGTCCCAGTGACAAATGGTGTGACAAATCTTTCTTTGGCCTTTGTCAGATTTCATAGCACCATAACCAAAAACAGATTTCTGAAAATGGATCACAAGAAAAATTCATCCGCATTAAAGTAAGTTCATTTCATTAGTGGTATTTTGCACAACATTAATAAGTGTTTTCTGTTGAAATTGATCATGATAGAAATTTTTTTTTTGTTCGTTTTTCCCCAGATCAACCCTGGTCTGTCTCAACTGTGACCTCCTTGTAGATGCATCGGGTGGTGATCTGATGACCAAACATTTAACTGATAGACCCAATCACATATGCAAAGTCATTCAGGACAAAGGTATGTTCCTTTTCTGCTTGTACCGCCTGAATCACGGCCGGCACTTAGTGTTTACAAGTTTCTTGAAAAGGTTGTCTCTTGTTTTTAACCCAGCAGATATGAAAGCCAAAGATCGAGTGTGAGTAGAAACTACTGCCCACATTACATCTTGTCATCCGTCTTATTTTGAATCATTCGGAGACCAAAGAACTTTCAGTCCAACTGAAATTAAGTTGCATGTTTTTTCTGATGGATTTCTGCTTCCACGATGGCGCCCCTATCTTTACATTAACCAGTTAGAACACCTCCAGTTCTTAATGTAGACAATGCAGCCAATCAGATTGTTTCATTTTATACCATATCTGAATAAAGCAGTAACATTTGTTTTGTAAACGGTCACACTGACTAACAGCCACACAGCAGCCTGCTGCACAGCACAAGAGTCAGACATGGACCAACAACCCATATTGGCTTTCATGAAAAAGTCTCCTTCTTATCTTTATTTATTTTTGTTTGATATTGTTTGGTGGCATTGTGTTTAGCTAACCAACTGATAAGAGTGTAATGTTCAAGGCTGAGTGTAAATCTAAAGGATGATATCCTCTTTCATGCAGGCATCTCATCTTCGGGCAGCCAGCAAAAGTTGTGTACCTCCTGACGTCCGGAGCTGCACAAAGACCAAAGGAAACAGACTTGAAACTAGTTGAAAGCGTCACATCTCAAAGTATTCCTCTCACTGCTGTCAACAAACCAGAATCGGTGCTGATGTTACCGGCAGGTGATCAGGAAAAGGCTTCCACGGAAATCTGTGTCGCTGCAGGTTCCTCTGAAGGACCATTAATGCAGCCATTGCTTCCTGTTTTGTCGTCTTCTTGTACATCGGATGGGGTTTCTGATCAGTGTGATGAGTCAGTTGGTAACTCGGAGATCCTCGAAGCCAGAGAGCAGCTCCCCCTCGCAGGTTTTGTCCCTGAGGATGAAACGAAGGAGCAGCAGCCTAAATCAGAGTGAACCTGTGAACAAACTGAACGAGGCACATGACACATGAGAACACTACACAGTTGTGAATTTAAAAATAATAGCATCATGAGCCACAGTTTGGCTTTGTTTCCTTTACAAGTATCAAACATATGATAATGTTGCTTTGGCTGCTGGTATTTGCTATTAATCCACTGAAGATTCATGTGTCTGCCAAACCAATTTCAACAAAAAATACACACTTTTTTAATCTGTCAAACTCCCATTACTTGAATAGATGTAATGTGTATTTGTATTTATATATTCAGTAAAAAAATACATCCACTACCATCTTATTTGCCCTATAATCTTATGTAGTTAAAGAATGTACATAGTCAACCATTTCCACATCGGAAATCATTCTGCACTTAGACTGGCTCAGTGTCGGCGGTTGATTCAACTGATAAGATTGAGGCTCATTTTGTATTTCTTAAATGTTTCCAAAACTGGTGGATGTTGTCCTTAAGGAAACCTCATTTGTCATAAACAGGACAGCATTTGGCTCTTCTCCTGATCCATATATAGTGTCCACACATGCTATAATAAAGTCATTTTGCCTTGTATTCAACTTAGTCTTAGCAGTTTGAGTCCCATGACCAACAGCAATTGTGTTGCGCTAGTGTCTGGGCTTGAGGTAAGATCTTTTTTTTGTTTGGGTTTTTGGGTCACCAACATTGACTTTTGTCTTCATTTAATCTGTTGTTCGCCCCCATTATGTTGAATGTGAGGTTGCTAAAAAAAAAAAAAAAAAACTGAAATGAGCAGAAATAATTGATCTGGTGCAGGAACGTTGTTACCAGCTGGTTTTGAGCTTCCCAGAGCAACATTTACCCCAACACTCTAATGAGTAGATGTATAGAAATATTAGTGTGACATTGTATTCCCTAAGAAAAAGGATGTCAGCTTTGTGAATTGCGTGGCTTTGATAAAACAGAACAAAGTTAAAACAAAGATAGGGGGCATCAGGTGCAAAATGACCACAGCTATTTGAAGAGTGAATAATATATATACCACTGTACTCCAGTGGATTTTATTGTCTTTTAACTTTTGAAAGAGTCAGCCTTTAAAAGAAATCTGCTAAGTCTGTTATGTTAGCAGTTGGCAAAGGTACGCACGACACTAACTCCATCAACCAATTTTCATGTCTCAGCTTCAGGTTGATTAAGTTGCCTTTTATTTTGTATTTAGAGGAAAAGAAGGGGGGATATTTTATAAAATACAGTCTGTTTACTTTGTGTGATTAGGTTTTTCAAAAGGGATTTGACATCATGTGCATACAGTATCTGTAGAGCAAGTCTGTAAATGCTTCTATGTCTGATGGCACTGTAAATGTAACCTCCTCAGTCTGTTTTGAATACATTCCTCTAAAAATATTGTGCTCCCCTGAGAGCACATTTTCCTCAGATCTACAAACTACTTGGTTGGGATCAGTGTTTTCCTGTTGTTTGTTATTGAAATAAATCTTTACTACAAGAGCTTTGAGTTTGGCTGTTGTTTTTCTGAATGTTGTCCTCCAAAGCAGCCATGCTATTAAGTCCTGTAGGCCAACAGTAAAGCCCTGAAGTTCAGATATTTATATTATGTTTATTTATTCCTAAAATAATCTTCTCAATGTTGAATTTCTTATGAATTATAGTTTTTCAGGGGACTCACCAAACTACTCAGTACACTCTTTGTGGTTTGTCTTGAGGACATTTTAAGAAAGATGTGTGAATTTCACTTGACATGTATTTGAAATCTTCCCATTAAGAGTAAGAAAGGAATGTTAATATAAGTCAAAAAATTACAAGATTAACTGTGGTGTGCCGCGAGGATGTGCACGAGACTCCTTTTGAGTTTCCCGGACCTGACGTCATTGTCAAAACTCATTTTCATTGGCTGACTGTCGGGAGACGCGGCGTTCCCAGGACAACGAAACGCCAAACAGGCGAGCGAACCTAGCGACATCTCCGGTTAACTATGGCTAATTAATCGCTCGTGGCGACTGTGCATCGAAACTCATTTCAAATTAATTGATCCAAAATTGTTTACGAATAAGAAAGTTAAGCAAGAGGGCGAGAGTTGGCGAAAAGCATCGCGAAAATGGTAAATCCAAATCGAAGTTAGAGTTCACTTTAGCTTGATTGCTACAAACAGAACAGCTAACGTAACATAGCGCCTGTAGTAGTTTATTCAGTGTCTCCTTAAAGCGTGTGCCTTTTTCACTGGGACAGAGTTGGAACCGGACGTACAACCAGCAGCAAAGGTCTCAGCGGCAGAGCCAGGAGCAGCGCAGGGAGCAGGAGGCCCGGCGTGTGGACAGAGAGCGGCAGCTGCAGGCCAGTCTGCGGGACCAGGAGAGCCACGAGAGGCGGAGATACCTGCGACAGGTGCAGGAGGAAGTCAGGGAGAGGCAAGTGGAGAGCGCTCTGCTCAAGGTACGTTTGTCTGCTGTGCAGGTAACGTTTGACAGCAAACAATGCAATTCAATTCAATTCAATTCAATTCAATTCAATTCAATTCCTTTATTAGTCCCGCGAGGGGAAATTCCAGTTTACAGCAGCATCAATAAAGTGGATAGAGTATTGAACAAGTGCAATGCAAATAACAAATAACAATCTCTCAGTTAAGGTAACAGCGTTGAAGATATTCATTTTAAAGCAACCCCTACTTTTGTGGGTGAGCATTGATCAATAATACATTTATTAATAGTTTGTTAATTTCTGTTTTATTGGTAACTGCGTTTAAAACAGGTAAAAACTGCGGTTCATTCTCCATTGCTTTCCACACTGATGCGCTGTATCATCAAGATATTAACTGTAACTTACTAACTTAGTTACCTAAACTCATGATTTGACTTGCAGGCAGAGGAGGAGAGAATCAACAGAGAAAAGCAAACTGAACAAGAGGAGAGAATAGCTAAAGAGCTGGCCCAGATCAATTATGAGATGCAAAGAGAGGAGAAAATGAGGCAGTATATTAAAGAAAACAGGTACACACACTCAGTTCATTACCTTCACTGACTTTATATTCTGGGTCATTATACAAATGCAACACTTTTTGCTTTTATGACATCTTTCTCTGCTTACAAGTTATTTTTATTTTCAGCATGGAGCTTCGAGAGTTGGAGTCAAAACTGAGATCTGCATATCTGAATAAGGAAAGAGCTGCACAGATTGCTGAGCAGGAGGCTTTGAGGTTTGAGACAATGGTGAGCAGAACTTTTTTTCAGTATCAGCCACAAGTAGAGATCTAGTGCTATTAAATGTAGAAAATGCTGTCAGTTCTGATTCCTCCAAATAATAATGAGCTTTTCACTTTAAAAGAGTTTCACTTCAAGTGGGCTTTCTGAATAGAGGATACTTCTGAGGTGAAGCCCACAGGCTATACCCTTTGTATATTGTTTCTCTGGTGTTAGCGTGCGGACGCAGACTTTGCTCGCAAGATGAAGAGCGAACATGAGCGAGCGGCCATTGAGCAGCAGGAGCTGGAGCAGAAGCGCCACGAGGAGCTGGTACAGCATCAGAGACAGCTGGAGGAGCAGCTCATGGAGAAGGAGCGTAAGAGACAAGAGGCATACAAGGAGTTCCTCAAAGAAAAGCTCATGGTTGATGAGATTGTCCGGAAGATTTATGAGGAGGATCAGATGTGAGTCCTACATTACCATTCATATACTCTCTAACATGAATGAATAACACGTTGCTTGCTTAACATGACAGTCAGGACTTGGATTTAAAGCTGTGTCTACCAACACCCCGTTTCCTTCCAGAGAAAGCATTAAGACTGAGGGAGTATGATGAATTTATTGAGATCTGTTGTTGCCTTGAAGGGAGCGACAGCTGAAACTAGAGAAGGTCAGAGCCACTCAGCAGCACATTGAAGAATTTAAGAGACAGCAGGCCGAGTGGAGACGCATGGAGCAAGAAAAGATGGAGGCCGAGAACAGACGCATTGTGGAGTTCGTGAGACGTCAAGATCACATGAAGGAGACCAGGATGGCTAAGATCAGAGAGAGAGACGAAGCAAAGGAGCACCTTCATAAACTCGTGAGACAACATCTTTTTCTTTTTAATGCTCAAAACTTTTATATCTATTCATTCACAGACATACGGGTGTATTTGGCACTCGGAATCACTCCTCTTTGTTCTCCTCCAGCTGTTTGAAAAGATGGAAAAGGACAGGCAGCAGCGTGAAGAGATGGAGCGAGTCCGTGAGGAACATTATTTTGAAGAACAAGAAGAGGCTAACAGGCAGAGAGAAATTGTAAGGATCACTTTTTAACACACACAGCCCTGTGTGCTCTGGGGCACCTGAATCATCTGAATATTTTTCCAAACTTTCACCTAACAGGAAGCGATGGAGAAGAAAATCCGACAGAGGCTGATGATGCAGCGGACCTGCCAGGAGCAGATGGCTTTCAAAGAAATGCAGAGGAAGGCAGAGAAAGAGGAAGAGGAGGCCTTCAGGAGAATGATGATGGCCAAGTTTGCTGAGGACGATCGGATAGAACAGATGAATGCCCAGAAACGACGCATGAAGCAACTTGAGCACAAACGCGAGGTGGAGAAACTGATAGAGGACAAGAGACGGCAGCGTGAGGCTGACATGGTACAAACCACTCTCTCTGTGCATAATTACACCCAGAATAGGGTGGTGCTGGTGTAGTTTTACTGCTACTTTTAATACTCGTACTGCAGAATGTAATTTCAGTTCTGAATGACCTGCTTTGATTATAATATTGATGCCTCTCTTCAAGGAACTTGAGGCTAAAGAAAGAGCAATTGAGGAGGAGAGGGAGGCGCTGCGTAGACGGATCGTTGAAGAGGAGCGGCAGCGACTTCTAAAACATCACGCAACAAAACTCCTTGGATACCTTCCAAAGGTACGAGGCCATGTACAGATCATCAATCATATCACACAGGTTCATATCTTGTGTAGATCAAACAAGTGTATGACCATGAGTGTATCCATTCTCAGGGCTTACTCCGTGAAGATGACCTGGAGCACTTTGACGAGGACTTCAGAAAAAACTTTAAAGCACGTCAGGCAGATGTGTTCTCTGAAGACGAATGGGAAGACGATTAGATTTTTCCCCCTGAAATTGCTCACTATGCCACTAGATGGCAGTTTAAGTGAACCATGTACCATTTTTTGGTGAGTTCTTTGTTTCTCAGTGTGTATTTGTTCAGCATTCAGCAACAAGAAGATGATTCAGAAACATCTTTTTATTGAGACTGTGCTGACAGGATCTTAATTAGTTGTCTGGCTAAATGTGATAATAGGAGACAAATCTCTAAATCTAAATTCACTCTGAATTCAAACTCCAATCTTTTTAATTGTCATACTAATCAAACTGACGTCTTTTGCTGCACAATACGTAGAAATATCTCTAAAAATGCATCAAGGCACCTTAAACCAACTTTTCTTTTCATCCATCCTCTGTGTTCATGACTTCCCCCAGTCTAGAGCTTTCATGAACTCTTCCTCTGAGAACGACAGCAGCTTGGCAGCTTCAAAATGCATCTGCACAGAAACAAAACTTGGTCAGTTAATATTTTAATTAAAAACTCTGAACAGGGTATTGGGTATTAACAGGGTGCAGTAGAGACACTTACCTTTTGTCTCTTGAGGATGTCGATCAGCTTGAGCTGTTTCTTGAAACCCACAATGAGCTCTGCTTTCTGTTTTTTTAGCATTTTGTTTTCAGCCAGTAGATTTTCTTTACTCTGATGTTCCTCGCTTATCTTGTCCTTATTTTAAAAGAGTTTAAAAGACTGAAATCAGGAAAAGTTAAGCAGATCCTAATATTTCTGTAACCTGAGGTCTCATTTGCAAACCAGTTAGAATTAAAAGTGAAAATGCTTTATGTAACTTTCTGGCTCTTTGCAAAGTTACTGAGCTCCCCATTTTTAATATTTATTAAAAGCATGAATTATCTTTTTACCTTAAAGATTTTTGCACGTTATCTTGTGTCAAACTTTTTATTATCGTAAAATTTGGTTCAATTTAGAGCATTTCCTGTTTTACACACATTGCACATGATGTGGTTAAGACAAATCTGTTTTGTCAGACAAACAACCTAAAAAAAATGCACAAAAAGTGTGAATATGCACATTTGTAAATGAACAAGAGAAATATTAGAAACATAAGAAGTTGGTTCACAAGTCAGCAGCACTATTTTTCTACTATGGAATGATTTTGATAATTAAACCGAGTATCTGTTTATCAGCTCTGACAGCACATCGACAGTCACTTTCTTACCTTGTTCATCTGTTTCATCTTGCTGAGTTGAGTCTTTAACTTCTCCACCTCCTCCAAGGCTCTGTTCAGACGGACCTCCACAGTGCTGTGGACGGCTGCTGCTTGTTTGTGGGATCTATTCAGATTTTCTATTTCCTGCACAGAGCACAGTTCACATGAGGAACAGAAGATGGTGACACACGTTACTCCACATTTTGCAGTCTATTGTCAGTCTTTACATGTCGACTTGAAGAATGCTCTCAGACCTTGTGTAAAGCAGACACTTGCAATTGAAGACCATCACATTTTTTGCCAGACTCGTCTGCTAATGCTCGGTGCTTTTCAATCTGTGTGTGCTGGATGCTTGTTGTCTTCTGCAGTCTGGCTCGATCCTCCTCAATCTCCTTAATTTTTGCACTCAGCTTAGCGTTTTCATCATCCTGCAACAACAGACACAATGCAATCTATAAACAATATGTACAATATTCAATTTTAAAGTTATCTATTAGAAAGGCTGATTCCACAATAATAATACAACCACTGGTGTTTTATATTCTGCTGTGTTAAGGGCTTCTACAAATGGAGACTTCATGCCAACATGATTATTTCAACACATCAACTTTTTACTAACTACTGCTCAGCTGAGGCTCTGTCCCCCTCTACTGATATGGAGGGGCCGTAGCAGTTCTAGTTGAATCATTGCTTATCTCCAAACTTTACAGTACCTTCTTATAGTATTCACATGAGAGCTGGTCCAGTTCCTCTTGCATGATCCGTAGTTTTGCCTTCAGAACTCGTATTTGAGCATCTGAAATGCCTGAACAAAACAGAACAGTGAACACAATCAGAATTGGAAGTCCATGAAAGTTTCAAAAACCCCCAAAATATGTGACAAAACGATCACATCATTTCTGATTTATCATTTTTAATGACTAAAACTGGGGTTTGCATGTGATGTGTAAACATTACCTGATCCTACACTGTCATCAGCATTAGACACATCATCTGCAACACTGTCATGAGCGGCGGTGTTGTTCATCTTCTCCTCCATGCTACGAATGGTCTTTGCCAGGAAAAAGTCACCCGAGTCTCCTACAGCTGCTAAATCATCAACGTGAGATGTTTTTCGGGTTCTGAAATCAATTAGATTGGATTCAACTTCATTGTCATCGTCAGAGTGCAACACAGAGACAATGAAATGCAGTTTAGCATTTAACCAGAATTGCAAATAGCCATAATATCAAAAAAATATATAAATACATGTAAGTATTGCAAGTGGCATGAAGTATAAACGGTACGAGGTAGGTGCAGGTAGTGCAAGTAATTTCTATGAAACCATAAAATCACATGCAACACAGTATGTAAGCAGGTGACATGTACAACAGGTAGTAAGTGGCAGTGCAGTAAAAGTAAAAAGTATAAGTGAACAGATGAGGTATGCAGTGTATATAAAATATAAAGTGATATGTGCAGTGTGAAGTATGTGCAGTATAGCATGGGCTGAGTTCAAAAATCAGTGTGAAAACTTTTAGAGAATATATTTAACGAAATGTATGACCTCCAATGTGCTATTTCGTTACAAATAAAAATGGATCTAAAACTTATGTACAATCAAACTCACGGCTCTTTTTCTGGTTTCCCAGTAGCCCTGTTTTGAGATGATGTGACCCTTTTTTTGGTCTCCACCTAAGAAAAGGGAGGACAAACAGAAATGTCGTATTGTAATGTTGACCAACAGCATTAACTAACTAAACCTTAGGTTTGTCAACTCTGTTGAGCAAAGTGTCTGCAGGTTTCAGGAATACAGACACTTGAACTTCATATTCTGAGCTGATACCTTCACACGGGGCTCCTGCACAGTGCACTGATGAGGTGTTATTATCCTGGAGGTGAACAGATACACACAGTACACACATAAGGAAAGAAAGAAGTGGCTGATTTTTGTTGATTAAGTTCTTTCTCTTGCACTGTTTAAATTCACAATGAATATTTGAATGGTCTGTGTGAAGGCTGGAGTGTTTCACTGGAATAAATGAAGACGTTTGCAGCAGTCTCAAGAAAACTAACCACTGCAATCATTTCTGTGGCACGCATGAGCCTAAGATGTGCATTACCTTGAATCCTCTTCATCCTCAGCGTCCATGAGCAGGAGGGTGGATAAGGGTTTTGACAGAACTTCACTCTGTTCTCTCTAAAATACGAAAGATCCACTTTTTAAGTCTTTGCTCACCGAAAAATGAAAAAACAAATGAGTTTTTCAGCTAATTGATGGCAACATGTTGATAACTTACCATAAGTTGCTCTGCCTGTCTCACCAGATCTGCTGTTTTGGCTTCCAGCTCTGCATTTAACAGTCTGAAGTAAGGAACATGGAGAATGATAACATTATAATGCAAATTTTTATATAAACAAGGATTTTCCTGCTCAGGACTGCAAGAAATGCAATATATCCAACTGCATGCCTGATGTCATAAGACACCTTTGATAGAAGGTTATTAATTATAAGATTACATAGGAGGAATGTCTCTCTAGCTTTGATGAAGGAATCAGCTGAAGCTGAACGTTACAGTTCAGCCTGTCCAAAATTGTGTCCCAAACTCACTTTTAGTTCAACTTGTTTTTATCAATGTGGGGATCACTGCCTCCTCAAAACTTGAGAGAAACACTTATCTCAGAGATCGATTCATTAAAAATTAAGAAACCTTTTACTTATTCACTCAAAGCAAAGCCAACAGGTACCGGAACAGGACATCTTACTTGTATTGTTCTTCCTTAGCAAAAAGGTCATCTGTGTGCTTTTCTGTTGGACCAGAGGCAGATCTGACATGCGGCCATACTTCAACCCTCTTGGACCTCTCAGCCTTACTGTTAGTGGACGGGCCCTTCTTGGGCTGCACAGGACAAAGAAGAACATTTTCTAACGTTCATTTACTCGTGTAAAATTTCACATTTCGTGACATTGCATATAATACAAATTTATTTGCATTTGCCCTTGTTTTTCCTTGGACTGACTGATAAACTGGCAGGCCTATCTTAGCTTATGGCAGACATATCAGTGTGTTGGCTGATGAGTATCGAGAAAGATTCCTGATTAACTGAAGCATATAAACTTTTTGTAAATGGTCCCTCAATAAAAAGTGGCAGCATAGTGAACGTATATCAGTATTCATAATGCTGCACATTGTGCTCCTGTATCTATGAGTTTTGTTGAGGAGAGAACTGATCCACCACAGTGTTGGTTAAAGCAGTTAGCGTTAGCTTGTGTTCTTCTCTGACGAAACTGAGCGACTTCACCTGTCGGAAACAAATGATTCACGTTTGGTTTAATCTCTTTCTGGCAGCAGACACAGTTCTGATTAAAACTCCGAGAGGATGATAAATTACGCTACAAACCTGCGAGACTACGGGCTGGGATGGACGGACCATTTTATCACAACTTCTTTGAGCCATGTCTTCTTTGTCATGTCAACTGAGACGATGCGGCTCTGGTTGCTTAGCAACTGTTTTCACTGCGCACTCAGTACGGCAGCCCTCCAAGGACATTTACGCAAAGGTCCAACAAAAACTTTAATGCTTTATAGCATAGCGTAGTAAAAGAAACACATATTTTAAAAAGAAATCCAAAATTTTTCTCTGTAACTATTATTCTGAAATAACTGAATTACGTTTACAAATGTTATTAATATAGAATTTAACAGAAAACAGATGTGATGGACTGAAATTCTGGCTATATGGGAATGATATTTGCCCAATAAACTAAAAAAAAAACCAAAAAAAACACTACTATAGCAATAGCAACAGCAACGATTCACACAAAGATGGGGGACTGAGAAGAGACAGGTTAATATTCAAAACTGCTGCAGCAGAGATGTCCTGACCGTGAGTCTCTAGCATGGGTCAAGCTCCGACAACACTGGTTATATGGATATCATTCAGCAGCATCTTTCATCAGTCCTCTCCTGCCAGATAAAACAGCCACTTCAAAATGAGCTGAGGGGCCCCTATGAACCCTCAGCTCTCCCTGTCTCTGTGATTTTTGCACAGTATTCTGTGGTGGAATACGTTGTAATAAAACAACAATGAAAAATGCTCTGTTTCAACCTACCAGTTATTATTACAATACATATCACTGAAATGTACTTTAAGTATCCAGAGTTAAAGTACTCTTTATGTCATGTGACATATAAATATATATTGCATTATTAGGCCATTACAGATACAGTACATCAATGTATATGAAGATATTTACTGTTGGTTGAGGTGGAGCTGGTTTTAACTGCTTTATTATGCAGATGTAGAAGCCAAAAAAGTTTGGAACCACTGGTTTAATGTGAAGTAGAAATATGAAGTAGCGTGGAAATACGATAAGAACAAGAAATGATTATGAAATAATAATGGAGGGTAATCCAGCCAACAGCTCATCAATGTAATAATAATGACGATGATGATGATGATGATGATGATGATGATGATGATGATAAGAAGAAGAAGAAAAGGAAGAAAAAGAGTTCTGTTGTTTTTGTTTTTAATCATTTTATAACAATATATACATTTTATATATTTATTCGTGTCTTATAGCTGGGTCAATGTCAGCAACATATATACAAAACAATAATATATTATATTCACATTCAGTTCAGTCACGTTTCTGTTTACATGTTGTTTTTAATACTGGGGGTCTCAGTGCGCATGCGTTTGCCCATCAGCTACTACTCAGTCTGCACATGCAGAGAAATCCCACAACGTGAGGGGCACAGCACTCCGTAGGGTCCAGCTAGTTGTTTTCCAGCTGTCCGTTTGTTTACACCTGCCTTTATTTCTATTTATGCATCGCCTCGCGTGTGACGGCGACTCGTAGCTGTGCTGCACAGCCTCTTTAATTCACCAAGTGTTGGGACTTGAAGCGAGCGATGTCGGAGGAGGACTGGCTGACAACAACAACAGGGCGCGCTGCTGTCCCATTAGCATCGCCGCGTCCTCCGGTCCATGTTGCTTAACTCCGCCGGGCGAGTCCGACCGTCCACGCCTCCTGTCCAGTCCAGTGCAGTCCACTCCCGAGGCCCGCCGTGATGGCCGAGGAGGACCTCCAGCAGCAGCCGGACCGCGGGGCGAGGAGCCTGCCCGGCCTGCTGCCCGGGCTGCAGGGCGCTGAGGCCAGTGCTCTGCAGCTCAGGATCAAGAACTCCATCTGGTGAGGAGGTGTTCACGTACTGCTCTTCATAGTGTGATGCTTCTGTGTGGGTCAGAAAGTCAGCACCCACGGGCGGAAGTACTGTTTCCATGCCTTACTTCAGTAAAAGTACCAATACCACACGAATACTTAAGTACAAGTTAAAGTCCTGCATGCAAAATGTTCCTTAAGTACGCAAGTACTATCAGCGAAGTATACTCATATAAAAACTAAACAGTAGTCGTTGAGCCATAGTGACTATCACACTAATATATCTTATTTTATTGGATTACTGATGCTTTAATATGCAAGTATCATACTGTTAGAGTTGGTCGTGGAGCCATTTCTACCTGTATGCTGATGGGAATTTTAATCTATGACCGTACATCACATTTTACGTGATGATCATATGTTTTATATGTAAAATATGAATCTGCAAATATTTGTATAGGAGTAAAAAGTACAATATTTCCCTTTGAAGTGAAGAGGGATAGAAGTACAGTGTGACACACAAGTGAAATGTTCAAGTCAGTAAAGTACAGCACTGGAGTAAATGTACTGAATCACATACCACCACTTTGTTTATTTAAGTAGCTCAAAGTAAACGTTTTCCAAATCCTGCATCCTAAATGTCATTTAAGTTAAAGTACATAAGTATATCAACAAATTGTATTTGAAGTATCAAAAGTAAACCATGTATGGTATGACATATTATCACACAATATATTATATCTTAAAGTGGATAGTTTTATTATTCCTTATACATGAACATGTTAGCAGCAGTTTGATGTTTTTGCTGTTCCATATGGAGCTGACTGCAACTTTTTTCATACTGTCTAATAGTTTAATCTGTAACAGTGTCTCTTATTGGTCAAAGTAATTATACTGTATGTTTTGTATGTTAAAAATCTATCTATCGATCTATCTATCTATATATCTATATCTATATATGTGTGTGTGTGTGTGTGTGTGTGTGTGTCAGCTAACTGTAATTAAGTAAAAAGTACAATATTTCCCTCTGAAATGCAGTGAGTTAGAAGAATGAGAGCAGCATTAAATTGAAGTACTCAGTACTAAAGTTCAAATACCTGAAGTCTGTGAAGATTCTCATTCATGGTCGTGGTACTTCTAAATGCTTTCCAAAGGCAACTGGATTTGCTCAAGGTTCTTGAAGTACAGTCCTGGAGTAAATGTACTTACACCACTGTCAGTAGTTATAAATATATATTTACATGTAGTTTAAGTAGGGAGTCCAGTGCATCAACACTTCATTTGATGATGTTTTCAGACTGAGGAGTGTGCTTGTGTTTGTTTACGGGATTTTGTGTGAATAAATGTACGGTACAGTCAGTGTGTCTGCTGTTCAGCTGCAGCAGAGGACTGTTCAGACGTATCAGCCTACTTAAAACTGAACTGCAGTATTATGGAAATATGTCGTGGCTAGTCACTGTCTGTCTGGGCTGGAGGTTAATGCCGACAGGCTAATCTGTAAAGATTGTCTTGGGTTCAAAATCTGGTGATCAGGTCTCAGACTCCACTTATTTTTTTTAGGATCAGACCAGTACACTGTTGAGATACTTGTACATTACATATCTCAATTTTATGCTTCAGTACTGCTACTCCATCACACCTCAAAAGAAAATAATGTACCTTTTAGTCCACTGCATTTATTTAACAGCAATAAATTCACAGTTCATTGTTAAGATTACGAATTTACCTACAAAAATAGGATCAACGTATAAAATATGATATTGGATTGCTATAAATTAAATTACCCAACAGCATATGTAGTAGTTGAAAATGCTGCTCACACTTTAATGCACCAGTAATTCTGATCTCACATTGTAATACTTAACTGTGTAAATCTGACTGGATCATTCTGCTTGTTTGTACTTTTTGCATTCTCTACTTTTACATTTTAACACAGTATTTCTGCTTTTACTTCAGTGAAGGCAAAACATGGAACTAGTTCACCCCTTGGTTGCCCTCACACCCACCCCTGCATCTCTTGCTTGTTTACTGATTGGTTAAAGGCATTGTCGCAGTGGTAGCCGTCTACATTCTTACTCAGTTCCCCCTCCCCTCCTTATTTCCACCATCAAAACACTGTTGGCATGCCGACAAACCGGTGGCTACAGTGAGAAGTTCCTCTTTCAGCAGGTGAATTGACTCAACACTGCTCACTTTCATGTTGTGAACACAGAACTTTTGCAACATCATGTCAAGATGTGTTTCTGAAAACTGCTCTCACATATCACATGATGTGGCCAAATTATCCAGATTATTTTCACACCAGTTTATGTAAAAGAGCTCACTGACCTCAGATGTCTTTGCCTGGTTTTTGGCTCCAAATAACTAATTCCAAAAAATAGACCAGGCAGAATCACGTGTCTATAAGTGACTGTGAAGTATACAATTACCACTTTGAAAGAAGGAAGACTGGCACCCTGTTGCATTAAAACACTGAATTAAAGCCTAATGTAAAATTTAAATGAACTAAAACAACATGAAGCCAAGGATTGCAAATAATGTGTCAGGGTTAAGATAGTTTGTAGAGAAAAGGTAACTGATTTCTTGAACAGCTAATATTGAATATTGTCTGTGGTTGCTGTTATTTAAGGCCGTGTTCTGACCGGAAATACCCTTTTATTTCAGAATGTCAGTGAACTCAAGTACTATCATTTAAATGTCAAACAGTTGTAAAATGTCAAAAGGCTGAGCTCTCACAAAGCGCAACAGTTCAGAGTTGAAATGTCTGCAGGAAAAACCTCACCAGAAACACATCACTCTGCGGGAGCCAGTTTGTCAATAACATATTGGGATATTGAATATTTGTCCCACTCCCTAAATCTTTAACCTTTAAGAGGATTAGAGTATAAATATTGACACTCACCTCAGCAGCCTGCTGCTGAGTGGCTCATGGTCGAATGAGACTGTCTTGGCCGAGGTCATCAAGTTCATTTGAAACCACGCTGTCACTGCGTCTTCATATGGAGTGATAGTCTGTAGAGGAGTGCTGCTGTGGAGAGTCTTTCCCTGCTGCTGTTCATTCAAGCCCCCCAATCAGAGGATGAATTACATCTGTATATTGTACATAATGTCATTTGAAGGATGTCTTGTGTAACCCCGATTCGCAAAAAGTTGTGAGGCTGAAAAAAAAGCATAAACAAAACAGACTGGGATCATTTGCTAATCCTTTTTAACACATGCTTAACTGAAAACAATACAAAGGCAGTAAATTGAATGTTTGACCTCATCAGCTTCATTGATTTTTGTAAGTATCTGCTTATTCTGAATTTGATGCAGCAATAGTTTTCAAACAAGTTGGCACAAGAGCAACTAAAGACTGAGAAAGTTGTGGAATGCTCCAAAAACACCTGTTTGGAACATTCCACAGGTAAACAGGTTCTTTGGTAACAGGTGATAGTGTCATGATTGAGTATGAAAGGGGCATCCTGGAAAGGCTCAGTCATTCACAATCAGTTACTATATGGACTAAGGAACACTTGCAAATGACTGCATTCTGTTTTTATTTATGTTTTTTGAGAATCAGGCTTGTGTCAGTTCCTTATTTCTTTTTCTAATCTAAGTCTGAGGTGTCATTCAATGTACCTGCCAAATCCGCCTTACAAACAGCTTAATGATGGCCTTTCAGCACTGGGAATTCCTTGGCCACCTAGTAACAGTGAATTAAATTGAACTGTTCTTGTCATGGCTTAGAGGGTCCGCTGAATCTGACCTGCCCAGCGGCAGCGAGTAAGTCCTTAAATGAGACTTACCTTCTGCCTCGCAGTAAACAACAACCTGACCCGTCTGCAGATTAGGACTTAGACCTGAAGTTATTCATGTATCTGGTTTGAGCGATGTTTCCACGTTTGAATCAGTATACAGCTTTAAGATCAAAGTCTTCTAATGCTTGTTTTGGCCTAAATACGTGTCAAAAATAGTTATTGCCATAAGTTAATTTGTTCTGCACCTTTTTTCTGAACTGTGCATGTGTACAGTATGTACAGTACGGATGTGACTATAGACACTATGCTTGATTATTGGGATAATATCAAGAATCACAATAAAACATTTGGGAACACACCTCAAGGATTCAAATTATTTTTTTAGTCCTTTTTTTTGCTTTTTAAAAAATATGATTTAACTTAATGCCTAAAAAACATAAAACGTAAAAAGTAAAGAATGGAAGTCTGTATTTTCATCATTCACACTTCATTCTTCCTTCACATTTACACTGAGATGGGATGAAATAGACAGATTTCCCTGGTGACCAAAAATGAATTTGAGTGCTTCTGTCAGAGACAATGTGACCACAGTTCCTGTCTCTCTCTCTTTTTACATATGACAACATGTGTTCCTGGTGGTGGGATACATGACCTGAGAGATGCTGCAGGGAGGGTCGTCTCATACCAAACATTCCTCTGCTTTATAAATAAATACACTTTAGGCACAAGCACTCATGTTACACCAGCTTCATACTAATTTATACTATATCTCTATTTTACAGCAAATCTGTTCAGTCAAAAGTGGAAAACATTCTGGTGAGTATTCTTGACATCTTTTCAATCTACAAACCTTTTTATTTAGCTGTAATCTGTTGAAATATTGTTTGTCATTGATTTGTGGTTCCAGCATGTAGACCTGAAACACTCTTGTGTCCTGATGGCTTTATTTTCTTCTTATCACAATTTAATAAAACAACAGCAAATCTGTCAGCAGCGACTTTCCAGATCAACCCATAGAGGGCGCAGCTGAGGACAGACAACTGCGCTAGTTAATGATGTTGACTGGTTGGCCTGACGGGGTCGATTATTACTCTTTGTATTTTAAATCATGAAGGTGTCAGATTTATAAAACTAGCCTTGAAAAATAAATTCCAGAGATGATGTCAGCTCAAAGCAGAGTCTGTGGGATGCAGCGGTGGGTTTAGGGACAGATACTGATGTGCAGTGGGCTGCAGTGAGCCTTGATGACTGGTGACAAGGGATTAACCTCTGCCAGCAGCCTCATGAATAGGTCAAATATGCTTTTAGTAGATCAACGTCATATGTTTGTCTCCTCTGTGAATGGAGCACAAATCAGTATGTTGCATCCTCGCAGGGCCGAGGGAGACAAAGTCATTTTAATTTCTGAATAAGAAATCTGCTCAAATTGGTTCTGAACAATAGTTGTAGTCTCAGGCTGAGTTAACTCTAGTTTAGTGCTTCTGTGTGATGATCTGTGGTAGATTTCATAACCTGTTACATAAAGACGAAGTCCAGCACTAATAGCCAGCTAATGTCACACTTTGCTCTAAACTAAACTGGTATCCAGTGTTGTGCTTGCCAGCACAGTTGGACGTCCCGTTGCTGTTTGACGATGACACCAGTAATTCATGCAGTGTGACGGTCATTGTGAAAGCCTCTTGGGAGCTGTAGCCTACATGTTGAACAATAGAGAATTAGCTGTTATGTCTTTGATAGAGCCATGTTGAATTGTAAGTACCATTTAACTTGTGTTGGTGTTCAACTTTGCTGTCTGCTGTGGTTAAAAATGCTTCAAAATGTTCAAAAATAAGTGTAAAATGCAAATTCACAACTGCTACTAAAATCTTCATTTCAAGGTATAGTGAGTTGAAGAGGGAGAGGAAGGAGTTGACTGTCTGAAGCTGATGACACAGTAACATACAGACGGTGACAGTCCGAGTCAGCAGAGCAGGAAGTGAGTCACCGTAAAAAGGCCAACAATGTCCTCTGAATGATGCACAACAAGGCTTTCAGCAAGATTGCATTTGAAATGCAGCCCACAGATACAACAATTTACCCATCATTCTTGCCCAGTTTGAAAGCAACAGTGCTTATTTATGAGAATTACGTGTATTGACATGTATTTATCATGGCTGATACTGCTCAGTGTTGTTACCTTCAGCCGTGGGTGAGCTGTGGCTCCCTCACAACAAAGAAGTTAATCTGAGAAGATGGACAGAATAACATTTATTATTAGGAGCCAACTGGGAGGGTGAATATATATAGTGTGTGTGTGTGTGTGTGTGTGTGTGTGTGTGTGTATATATATATATATATATATATATATATATATATATATTATATGAGTGAAGACACATTGGTATTGTGTGTGTGTGTGTGTGTGTGTGTGTGTGTGTGTGTGTGTGTACACTTACTATGCAGCGAGCTGTCCTCAGAAAAGGGTAAACAGCAGAGGAATGGAGTTCACCTTACAGGCTGCCCTGCACTGCAGAGGCCTGTCTGTGTGGGTGTGTCCGTCTGCAGCTATTTACACTGTATGTGTGCACATGCTAGTGTTTCTCAACTGTACAGCTGTATGTATGCACTATATTTAGTATAGTACAATACTATACTATACTATACTATACTAGAACTAGTACTATATAGTACTATATAGTTTCATCCCTCTGCAGTGCTCGGCTGAATGTCAGAGTAAATCTTTGTTTATGCTCCTCACTGCGTGCTTCAGAGTGGGGATGTTCTCTTTATGATATGCTGTGTGTGGCTCACACTAAACATGGCGTTTATTCTGATGGCTTTTGCTCTTGTCAGAAGCTTTTTCCAGCTGATTTCAGTCTCATACATACATTCTGGCAAATTACAGCTTCAGTTTCATGTGAACTGTTATGCCTCTGAGACAGCTGAGGCTGGAGACATGTTTCCATGTTGTCTGTCCTTTACATTCTCGTGAGTGAAATATCTCAGAAACGCCCGGAGGGGATTTCTTCAAATTTGGAGTCAATGATGAACTAATTAGATTTTTGTGGTCAAAGGTCACTGTGACCTCACAAAACACACAAAACTCAATAATTTATGCATTAATTATGACAGAATTTCACACAAATGTCTCATAGGATGAAATGATGAAGTGCTGACTGTTTCTATCCAAATGTCAAAGGTCAACTTCACAACACCTTTCTGGCCCTGATTTAACACCATAACCCTGGAACAGAGGGGGGGACTGTGGCCATATTTCACATTAGGCAGACAATGAATTGGTGACACTAGTCTTGGGCGTCCACCTTCAAACTGTGCTGATTGTTCAGATGTTCTGTGCTGCCAGGTTGAAGGTGTGTATGAAACATCCACATTTTGAACATCCATATTTAAAGCGTTGTAGTCACCACAGGCTCATTGGTTCTGCTGATATTGAGCTTCAGGTGATTGTTGTTGCGCCATGTGATCTGTACTCTTCTGTGAAAACAGACAGCATGTTTCTCACGGGAAGTTATCCACTGGAATCATACATGTCAATATAGTGAGAACTTCTATTGTGCCAAAAATACACCTGGCTTTAGGGGCAGCATGCAACTAGCAGTAATTCTAGTTTTTATGAGTGGTTTTCCCTGTTTCTTTCCCATAGAGCTCCAACGGTTCAAAAGTTGCATTCTCTGTCTCTCTAATCTCAGTCTCTGAAGCTTTTAACCCCTTCAGAGGTCTCTTGGTGGCCTCCCTCAAGAGTCAGACAGCCTGCTTTAGGCAGAGTTCCGCTGTGGCATACTCTTTCCATTTCTCAATAACAGTTAAAAAAAGAGCATCAAAATCGATAGAGCCGAAGCAGAAACCGTCTTTTTTATTGCAAGCACCCTTCTTCCTCTGACGTTTTGGTCAGAGGTTCATGTATCTTATGCTAGAAGCGTCTCACATGGCCTCGAGCCACTAGCCTCAAGCAGAGATGAGGAGTGGACTACAAAGGTCTGCTAAACTCACTTCTTTCTTATTCAACATGTCTTTCATTTTCAAACATGTCAGAAACAACCAACACTGAGTCGAGTGACATCGTTTGAGGCAAAAAGACGTAAATAGACTAATCGGCAAAGCTCCTCTCTAACTGTACTGGAAGAGATGTTCATTGGCTTTGGCATTTTTTTGTAATAATCCTCTGACTTGTGCTTTTCAGCCTCTTTTTGTTCTTCCTTCATCTTCATGATGAAAGTTTTGCCACAGAACCAAACGTTAGACCTTCAGATACGTCTCTATTTATACTCCAGTTAAATAAAACCCCTTGACTACGCATAGTTGATCTCCATTTAACTGATAACATGACTCCTAAAGCCAGTTGTCTGCACCAGTGACATTTGAAGCGCGTCATATTAAAGACAGAATTTGTATTTTTATCCTTGTGATTAATTCTAATCACTTTGTAGAGATCTGATTTAAAACCTGCCTCCTTAAATCTACTTTGACTCAATGTTGTAAAACAATAAAACATGAATACTTACAAGGGTGGTGAATACTTCTTACAGGCAGTGTTAGTGTTACTGAAATCACTCCTACAGGGTGAGAGTATTGCTTGGTTTTCAACACTGTTGTCTGCTGCCATCTAAACCAGCAGAATGTAAACTGCTCCGTCTTCACGCTCTCATGTTTCTTTTTCCCTTTGAATAGCGTAGATAGAAGTGCTCAGGACTGTTTGTAGCTCAGGGCCGTGCTGAGGAGATTCAGTTTGTACACATCTGTACTGTTAATGTATTAATGTACTCAAATTGGTGGATTCATGGCCACTAGCTTTACTGTTGGTTGCATGGTTGTAAGGGTGTCAGGGTCAGAACATTGTGTTAAAAGCTGAATAGTTTGTAATAGATGCTCCATTTAAACTAATTGTTTGTATGTATTTCATTAGCATCTTTTTTTTTCATTTCATTAGCATCTTTTTATTGCTTTGAAGTTGATTGTGTTGGAGAAGCTTGTGTATGTTTGTTACTACTGTCTGGCTGAGTGACAACTTGGGATCCCAGTACCATTTCACATCTTAACAATACAAAACAAAGGGTGTTTGCTCATCAGCCCACCATGAAGTTTCACTTTTGGTCTTCCAAGGGAAAACGTTTGGGTGCCCCAGTATACAGCCTTAAAGCTAAATGCTAACATCAGCGTGCTGACATTGTCACTGTAATGTTGGAATACAGATGCTTAGCAGGTGTAATGTTTATCATGTTTGGTGTGTTAGTGTGCTAACATTTGCTAATTAGCACTAAACTACAGCTGAGGCTGATGGGAGCGTCATTAGCTGTGCAGGTTTAGTCATAAACCAAATGGACAAATACAAAGTTTGAGCTGAGGGGATCATCAAAGTTTTTGTGAATCATCCTGAGGAAGACATGAATGCCTGTACCTGATTTCATGGTAATCCATCAAGTAGTTGTTAAGACGTTTCACTCAAACCCCTAACTCCCCTTTTTATTTCTGCAGCAAGATGTCGAGAAGTTCTCAGACATTGAAAAGCTCTACCTCTACCTTAAGTTGCCTTCTGGTCCGAGCAGTAACACTGATAAAAGGTAAGGACACACCTGCTCTCTGATGGCGTTCACACCAAAAAGGACAGTTGATGAAATATGTATGTTGTCTTGTGATTGATGCAGGATGGCAAAATAATGATTGTACACAGATCTTAGATTAGCTTTCATTGACTTCTTGTTCAGGACTGAGGTTACAGTGGTGTAAGTCAGCTGAGTGTCATTTGTCAGTCAATCAATGATCCACGTCTTTTCTCAGTGACCAGAGCGTCCTGTCTTCAAGCCGCACACAGCAGATGCATGCTTTCAGCTGGATCCACAATCATTTAGAGGAATACCCAGAGACCTCTCTTCCCAAACAGGAGGTCTATGATGAATACAAGTAGGTATAAACAATGGAGTGGAGAATGGAGACATTTCAGATGTTCAAAAATGAGAACACATGTTTTTGTCACTATTATAACTAACTAATAGCAAGCTGAGACTTGATTGTCAGTCTCGGAGTTCCGTATTAGACACATGATGACACACAATGAATAAATCAGACTTACTTAATCATTGACTTCACTATTTATTTGAATATTTATTGTTGCCATTCACCTTTTGAATAGATAACAGCTACTGATGTTTGAGATTCTTTCTTTAAATTGCTGCCGGCTAAAGCGTCAGTATAAATAGACGCTGCAGGCATGGGAATCACAGAGAGCAGCATGTGTTGGTAATATTAGAATGGAAAGTCTGAGACAGCCATTGAAATGCTCTGACAGTGTTATGTAACTGTCTTTTTAACTCCACCAGATCAGAAATACAGTGCCCTCCAGAAACATTGGCGCCTTTAGGATAGACAGGCTTTAAAGAGGCGCAATGTGCTTCACTTCAAAACAACAAAAACTGTTTGTTTTGTGCACTGAAACAGTCTTTGTCACAACTTTATCACAACAGATACTCAAGTCTTACTGAGGGAGATGTTTCATTTACATTTGATAGCTTATATTCACACACACACACACACACTCGCACACACACATGTTCAGCCATCCGTGTGCGCTGAACCTGCACTGATCCAGAGTTCAGAGATAAAGCTCAACTATACCTGACAAGTAAATGTTAAAAGCTCAATGTATGTATGTATCAGGACTTGAATAGCCATTTATGGTACATATACACATGTATCTGTATGGTACTTTGAATATGTAACTATAAAGAGCACTTTATGTTTGATGATGCTAACATATGGATGTTAATAAGAGTTCAGTTTGCATGGTTCTCATTTTTCACATTTTTCAAACTATTACATTTGTACTGCTGCAGTTACCTTGAAACCTGCATTAACTGATTTGGCCACTTAAGCCAAACTTAACATTGATGTCACCGTACAAAGTTGATACAACAAATGTTTTAGCAAACATCATCATTCATTCAGAGTTGTGATTCTGGACACCAGATGAGTATTTACTCTATTTTAGCTCTGTGTTTGGTCTCCACCAACTCCTGAGAAAAATGTCTGGATTTCTATCTGCTAAATAACACTAACTTTGTCTGCTATTTGGTGCTGAGCAGGTCATGTACAGTGAGTTTATCAGAGCTGAGAACAGCTTCCTGCTGCAACTGAGAAAAGAGGCCCGTGAGAGTGAACCAAAACGTAAAAGTTATGGGCCATAAAACCAAAATAATGAGCTGAAAGAAGCTAAAAATCTATGATGCACTGAGGGAAACAGTTATGGTCCAGGCTATGATACCAGGCAATAGTCATAATATGGTGGCAACTCTCACTATGATTGATGATTGACATTGGTCATTTAATTTTAGATAATTTTATCTATTGTTAATCTAAAATATTAATACAGCAGCTTTAAATGTTCCAACCAATATTACTACACAATCAGTAAGGAGTTTTGACTTTAAGACTTTATCACCTCACATTCACAGGAGATTCAAACATTAATGGCCCAGAAAATAATCTGCAGTGTTAATATGGTTTTGATCCCTGGTTCAAGACGTTTGTTCATTTATTCGGTCTCTAATGTCTTTCAGGAGCTTCTGTGACAATCTAAACTACCACCCACTGAGTGCTGCAGACTTTGGAAAAATGATGAAAAATGTCTTCCCCAACATGAAGGCGCGCCGGCTTGGCATGAGAGGAAAATCTAAATATCCTTCACTGGAATGGACTGTAACGGTCTGGCCTCTGTCTCTGGTCACAGACCATCTGCTGTTGCAGTTCATAAGCTCTCTAAATATAGATGTGAAATGAAATAAAGTCCCCCCATGCCTCAATACAGAGGCCCCTCAGAGTCACTGTGATCTTGACCTTCATGAAATTGTGATTTATTTTTTTTTTGGTTTATACTCATAACCTCAGGTTAATTAAATTACCATTGTGTAAGGGGAGATCATAAGTCATTAATTTTATGGGTTATTATAAAATGTTTGCTTGTTGAAGGGAGTTTGCTTTGAACTCATTAGCAAACTAGCTGTAGCTGGCCTGTTGTTTTGAGCTGTCAATCGCTGTATTACTTGTTGACTTTTATAATTGACTAGTTGATAATTGTTGTTGCAAACTAGTGTGTATACTGTGTGTTTCCAGCACACTGTATGTGAGTTTTCTGGAATCACGTTTTTGATCTTAACACCAGCTTACATACTGTTATAGTGGACTAAGGAAGAGACCCTTTGTTCACATGCCATCTTTGCCCACTCTGGATCTCCATAAAACAGGGGATGGAGTAAGCACATTTACATCTTCTGTACTAATATTTCAGAATATTCTCTTTGTATTCAGACTCCATTATTGTCACTGTTCTGTCATGCAGTGTATCATGTATATAACCACATGTATATTGTGTGTAGCTCCAGTGTGATGTGTTGGAGTCAACGGGACAGCTGGGCAGCATAAAGGAGGATGTGCGACTTGCAGCCTGTGATCTGGTGTGCGAGTGGGCCCAGAAGGTGCTGAAACGCCAGTTTGATGCTGTGGAAGACTTGGCTCGCTTCCTAATTGACAGCCATTACATCAGCAACAAGTCTTTGGCAGCTCTCACTATTACAACCGGCACAGCAACAGGTAAGACGCAGTTAACCCCGGCTTCATGCCCCCTGTGGAAAAACAGGTCAGGAGTGGCCTCTGGTGGCACTTTACTGTTACTGCACTTATATGCCTGTCAGCTTGTTTTCTTGTATTTTTAGGTTCAAGTAACCGAAACCTTTATGTTTTATTGGAGTACTCTGATCAAACACATACATATAATGCAGTCCGTATGTGGATAAACAACAATTAGTTATCCATAGACCCAAGAATAGTCTTTTAAAACCTATACTTATGTGGACCCTAGGAAGATTAGCCACAGAAGCTAAAGGGGGCCTAATAAAATAAACAAACAATAAGTTAAGGTTTTGTCTAACAATCAAACCTCATTGTAACTCGGTGATGATGTGGTTATTATCTTTTAACAGTAGCATGATACAGATCTAAATCCCCCTATCTCCTTTCTTCAGAGGCTAATACTCAGCAGTCGGTGTCAGCATTCGTCCCCACTGCTGAGGCTCTGTCCTTCCAGCATCATGGGATCTCGCTGTCCTCCCCTTCTGTCGATGCCAAGCAGCAGCTCCAGAGGAAGATCCAGAGGAAACAACAAGAGCAAAAGCTGCAGTCTCCTTTACCTGGAGAGGGACAAATTAAGAGGGCAGATGACGGTGTGCCATGCGCCAGCCCCACCCCTCCCTCACCTCAGGCAACGATAGGCATTGTGGTCGCTGCTGTCCCGAGCCCCATCACGGTGAGAACTGTCCACTTAGTATGGTGTATGAAATGATTTTATTAACGCTTAGAACCTGATGAACCCAATTTACATCAAGAATTACAACATAATTGTAGTACCTGTCATATGACAATGATTTTTCTGCATAGCCCAGCTTGTCCTGAAAATATAATACAGGTCCTGCATGTTTTTCACAAATTTATGTATGACAACAAAACTGTGTGACAGCAAGCGGTACTCTCCTTGTACTTACTAAGAGTTAAATTACAAGAAATCAGAGCATTACATGTTGGATGCAAACTTCAAAATTACTGTTTGAAAACCAACAGGTAGAAATGACATGTCGTCAAAAACCCTGTGAGTATCATCTGGAATTCAGTTGTTCCACTTTCTGATTGACCTTTTCCCTCTGCAGGTACAGAGAAACAGGCCGCTGATGTCCCCAAGTCCAATGGGGACAGTAGAGGACAAAGTGCTGCCCATTAACTTCCAAATGGTGACCCAGCCTGTTCAGGCAGTGAAACAGAACTCCAAAACCCCGCAAAATATTCTAGCCAGTGCTGTCGGAGAACGCGGTGTTCGACAACGCTACGCGCAAATCCTGCCTAAGCCGACAGCCACGACTGCTATCACATTGCGCTCACCTTCCACCATGCTCATTGGCAACAGTCCCATTAAGACTGTGATGACTACATGTCATGTCAGCCCAGTCAGTTTGGTCAAAATGACTGCCATATCACTTGCACCCAACAGCAGCAATACTACCACTTCCCTCCCAAACACCACTCTACGGCCAGCATCTGCAGGCATTAGCAGTTCAGCAGTTGCGGAAGACATTAGCAACAATCAAATCACAAGGAGCTCTTCTGCAGTTCCCATTCTGGCCCCAGTGGTCAGGACAGGGCAGACTGCTAACACCCATACCATCGATGTTGAAATGGAAGTTGAAGCTATTCACAAAAACAGCCAAATGCAAAATCCTTGCAGTCTAATTCTGACTGAAGGAGCAATGGCAAATAGGTGTGGAGGGGCTGTGCAGAGGGCTGCCAGTGTGCCCATACCTCAGAGTAGAGGCTTCCTGGGCCTGGAGGAAACATCCAGCCCCAACTGCAATGGAAACTCCTCCTCAAGCGCTAACACTGTGGCAGCAGTCGAAAGCAGAAATAATAGCGCTAATAATGCAAACACTTTGCACTTAACTATTTCCACTCAGAAAAACAGTGCTGTTTCATTGCTGAATACCGGCAGAACACCTTCATTTGGGGAAGGCAGCAGTGTAACATTAGCAAAAGAAGGTTTCTTGTCCATGAAGAGCCTCAGGAAACGCCCGGGCCTCAGTCCAGATCTTTCACCAGTCAAAAGGGTTTTTATGCCCCAGCAGGCAGTAGAGGGCGCTGCTGGTCTTGGATATGGGATTAGAAACTCAGTCGATGACATCCCCAGGCCAGGAGCTCCAGCTAGACCTGAGAGTGCACCAGCGACCAGGGAGGTGGAGACAAAAATGAACTCTGTCTCTTCAACTCAAGTCCATGCACTCTGCACTTCCTCTGTCAGAGCCAGTGGCTTCTACTCTGTTGCCAAAACACAGAGCTCAATGCAGAGGAAAAACACGTCCACTGTTATGGAAACTAGCACCTCAGTCAGTCACCCATCAATCCAGCAACAGCAGGGGCACACAATGGCTTATGTACATGCCATACCTAATAACCCCAGCCTTCAAAAACATTCAGGTGGGAGTGATGTTAGGAATTCAAACTCAACCACAAGAAGTCTGGAAGGAGTTCAACAGCAGACCTACACTCAGTCCAATCCTGCTACTGAACCCCTAGACTTTCTCAATCAAGCTTCATCGTCGAGCCAGCTCCCTATGCAGACGGATACAGACTACTTTCCCTTTGACGATGATGTGACTCAGGACAGCATTGTGGAGGAGCTGGTGCAGATGGAAGAGCAGATGAAACTTAACAACCTGCAGGAGTTTGGAGGCTGTGCCACACTGCAAGGTCAACAGGCTATGATACCAGACAACATAATGTCCCCCAATCAGGCCATCCCTGCTTTCTATCATGCCGCAAACAGCCACAGCAATCCAATCAAAACTCAAACGCTGACGCCCACATCGGAAATGATGGGAGGAGCCCAAGGCCTCACTGGAGAGAGCCCTTGCTCCCACATCGCTTCCACCACCCCAGTGGACAGTGCACTGGGGAGCAGTCGTCACACCCCAGTTGGTACTCCACACTCTAACTGCAGCAGCAATGTGCCTCCCAGTCCAGTGGAGTGTAGGAACCCGTTTGCATTTACACCCATCAACTCCAGCATCACTGGTTTCCATGACGGCAGCACCGTCTCCAGCAGCCCCGTCAAGCCCATGCAGAGACCGATGGCCACCCATCCAGACAAGACCAGGCTGGAGTGGATGAATAACAGTTACAACAGCAGCAGTGGGAGCTTAAACAAGACAAACAGTGGAATGGGGATCCTCCCCAGCTATCAAGGCCTGATAGGGGACCATTTTCAGAAGCCTCATGCCTTCGCCGTCCCTCATGCACGACACCATGACAACCGTTTTGGCCGCTTGACTCCCATCTCGCCTGTGCAGCAGCAGGTAGCCAGTATGGCCAACATGACCAAGCAGGAGGGTTTTGCCGTGCCTGCTCCTCTGGATAACAAAGCCACCAACACACCTGCTACAACTTCTCGCTGTCGCAGTGTCAGCCCCGCTGTGCATCAGAGGAATTTGAGTGGAAACACAGGAAATCTTCCTTATATCCCTCGTTCAGTAGTGTCTCCCTTTAACTCACCTGTGACGCCTGAGGTGTTAAACATCTTTGCAAACAGCCAGACAAATCTCGGGGTGAGCAGCATGGCTCAGAGAAGCCACTCTGTGCCACTCAACATCATGATGCAAACTGAGGTTTTGCCCACGTCAGGCCAACAATGCAACAGCAAAAACATTGCCAACGTCCTTCTGAGCAAGCTGGATGGGGACCACGATGACACTGTGAGGGGTCTGGGCATCAATAATTTACCCTCAAGGTACACTGCACGCATGAACCTCACCCAGATCCTCGAGTCCACCCCAAACCTCTCTGGCAGTGACAACCACTTCAGCCTGATGACCTCTGACTCCACCAGCACGTGCAAGCTGCAGAGGCCAAATTCCCTCATCGAAAATGCTATTAATGAACAAATGTTTCTCTCAGCAGGCGACAGCCAAGCACAGTCTGCCTCTGGAGAACAGCATCAACAACAGGCCCAGTCTATGTTGTTATCTTTGAGCGCACAGCAGCATCAAGAAGAGCTGCAGCAGCATCAGCAGTTGGATTTCAGCAGCACTGTGAAAGACCTCCTGACAGACAACAGCCTTACTGCTGGCAGTCAGCTCATGGAGCAGGTGTCAGAGTTTACTGCAGGTGGGACAGATTTCCCCTGTGAAATCAAAATGACATCAGAGCTCTCCAGCAGCATCAATGACCTTAACGCTTTGGACACGAACCTTTTGTTTGACCCTAACCAGCAGCAAGAGCAATATCAAAATGCAGCTGCGGAGGAGATGGTGAATGATCAACTGTTTCAGCAAATTACCAGCGAGGCGGCGCATTCAAGTGGACTTGACTGGCTTGAAAGCAAAGACCATCCAACTGTTGGGTTGATGGGTTGAGAATAATTTTTGGTCATGTTGAACATGTTAATCTGTGGTTGTTTTATTTATTTTCAGGCATTTACGCTTTGTAATGCAACACTGGACACGTTGAGGTCTGTCCAGTTTAAGTGCCAGACTGATGCTGATGCTGCAATACTCTGATTAAAATGCTGGTCATTTCCCTGTAATCAGAGAACATTGCTCCACTTTATTTGATCAAGAGCATTTCCAACAAGTAAAGAAGAGTTACTGAGCAAAATAGAAACCTAATCCTAAATCTGTTGTGGTTGACAATCCATGGAATTGTCAGTTGAAAGAACTGTGGAAATGAATGAAACAAGATTATTATTACTAACCCTTTTACAACAATATTTCTTTATTATATCTAAATCTGCCCCCCCCCAACCCCGAAAGGGATAATCGGGGGTATAGAAGATGAATGAATGAATGAATGAATATCTAAATCTGCAGGCATTATCTAACTAAAGCATGAGGTACAAATGACTAATAATTTGTCATAAATAAAACGCCTGTGTGCAATGTACATTCACTGAAAAAAAAAAACTGGAAATATCACAAAGTTATCTTTATAGGAGCTTTAGGTGTGAATCTGGTGTCAGTGCATTTTAAAAGTATTCACTCAGTTTATAGAAATATCATTAGTGTGAAAGTCATCCATGTGAATCCATTTAAAATATCCTCATGATCTGTCATCACTGGTGGTTCACTTTGATGGAGTACATAAAGAGTATCTGTTAATACTTTCACAGTTGTAAAATTCATCTGGTTATAATGGCCAGATTTTCAAGCTTTGAAACATTATTCTTTTATCAGGCCTTTCCTGACAATCATCACAGACTTTGGGCCTCTCAGAATGAGTCAATGAGTTTAAAAAGCCAAGTCAACCTGTTATCTCTCAATCATCACGAGAATTAAACATCTGTGCAATATAGAGACAGAAAGCCTGGAGATAATGAGATCAATGAGGCTTCTTTTGCACATTGTTTTGTTTGTCAAGTCAGTTTTAGAAGTTCAAATGAATCGGTTTCATTTACATGCACAATATGTCTTTCTTAATTGTTTAATCCATAGATATATTAAGAAATATCAGGGATACACTATATGGAAGAACAATGAGTTCTCTGAGTGGTTCTGAGTTGTTTAGTGTGGACGCACTGAGAAAGGATCACCTCTGTCCTGCTGTGGCGCCCATAAAATAGCTTTAATTATGCATTGAGTCTTTATATGGCATCATGTGGGAGTTATGTCTTATGGGAATGAGATACCTTTCATAGTTTAGTACCAGTGGTGGAAGAAGTATTCAGATCCTGTACTTAAGTAAAAGTACTATCACTACACCTAGAAAATACTTGTATCAAAGTAAAAGTCCTACATTCAAAACTGTACTTAACCGCTAAATTTACTTAAAGTAAGAAAAGTAAATGTACTCATTCTGCAGAAAAATGGCCCTCGTCAGTGTTAGACCGTTCTATGTTATTATAATTGATGTTTTTGGATCAATAATGTGTATGTTGCATTTTACTGCTGCGGTTGTTGTGCTAAAGTTAACCACTTTATATGTATACTGTTGGTTAGTTTAATCTACAGCAATGCATCATATTATGGAAATGGATAGGATACAAAAAACTGTAATCTGAAATGTAACTTGTTACGATACGTAGCTGTCACACAAATGCAGTGGAGTAAAAATGGAAATAGTTGCCTCTGGGGAGCAGTCGAGGAGAAGTGTAAAGTTGCATAAAATGGAAGTACTCAGTCCAATTCAAATACCTTGAATTAGTAGCAGCACGAAAAAAGGGACAAAATGTATAAAGGAAACCATTTACCTAAGAACTAAACTAACCCCCTGGATGGGCGGTTTTCTGCACTTTTAAAGTATGAATCTTATATAAAAGAAGAATTATGAGGTGGTAAAACAATAATAATAATCAGTAGCACTCAGAAAATACATTATTTGTATTGTGTGCAAATAACTCCTCTAAGTTGAAGATGAAGGTTTTCTTGTGAAATTGTCGAAACGTCGCTGAAACTGAGTGGAGCAGTTTATTTCTAAAGTTGGCATCTTGAACTTGAACCAGTTTGGTTCCTATTGTAGCACTCATCTTACTGCACTGACAATCTGTAATACTTGTGTTTCTTCACATAAATGCACTGTGTTTGGTTTGAATGATGGAGGACTATTTTTCACTGCATGTCCTGACGTGTCACATCTGATAATCACTGATAAAATGTGAAAGTCTTGCTTTCCACTGATGTTGAGCTGCGTGTAAAGAAGGCACCTGTGAGTCTCACCACAGATGAGGTGAGACTCACAGGTGCTCCTGAGGGTTTTGGTTTCTGAGCCTTATGTCCATACCAAAGACTTTAAATATAACCTGTATAACATGCACTAAGATCTTGTCTGATCTCAATCTACTATGTGATGGACATAGCCATAACAAATATAGTCTGTGATATGACAGATAAACTGAGAAATGAGTGGACAAATTGGTGACATTTGCAGCACTGGAAATCTTTTATAAAATTACTACATCAGGACAGTATTAAAGATTACTTTGTTTACTATTGTTGATGCTTTTGTAAACCTAACAAGTAAATAATGTTTTTATTTATGGGATGGCAAAAAAAAAACACAAATGCATTCATGATCTGTTTCTCTGTGTTAGCATTAGATGCCTGAGTGACTCAATTTATTTGTACAGATTGGATGTGTGGCCCGACGCCCAGTGTGTTTGTGTTTTGCTATTTATTTAGAGTGTGTTGTTGTACAGAAACTATAACCTTGCAAACGTTATAACCTTGTGACACAATAATATGACTTGCACTGTTATGATGTTTTGGAGCATACTTTTTAAGTGTCATAGGATCACCTATCATATACAGTTCTTTTTTTTTAACATGATTTGTCCATTGTGGTGAATAGTGAGAATACTGTATGTAACAAATCTCTCAAGATTGTGATCCAAAACCTTTCAGAGCTGGATTTTGGCAGAAAATTATCCCAGATAATATTTGCACACATTTTGAAATGTGGAAATGAGACTATCCATAGTTATATGGTGTAATATTAATGTCATGATTTAGCAAAACTACTGTTCAAGTTGATTACATTACTGTAATAAGTAATAAATCAGTATTTAATATTGAGCAGTCTAGACAAACTTTTCTTATTCACGTTCAGTTTTTAAGTCCATTCTCTCAGTTTAGATGTTTCTCTTTACCGTGTCTGTGAGAACATTTGTGTTTATTTGGTTAGCACTGACATTTGTGTTTAATGAAGACTTTACCCTTCCTCTTGATCAAAGTGGTTCAGAGCTGTAGAACTGCCCTCCACTGTTATGTTGCTGTGGTCAGTGTACAGAGGATTTTTCTTTTTTTCACTTTAGCAAGTTCTTTTATAAAGGGGAAGTGATTGTTGACACTGGTTTTTAAAGACTTTTTAAAACTAATAAACATTTTTAAGTACATCGGTATCCTGGGGTCAGTGTTTCTTTCCATTGATGATTCCCAAAAAGCTGGGACTGTGTGTAAAACAAATAAAGCAGAATGTTAATATATTTACAACATATCTAATGCTTCACCTCATCAGCTTCATTGATTTTTGTAAATATATGCCTATTTTGAAATTGATGCAGCAACATGTTTCAAACAAGTTGAGACAGGAGCAGCTAAAGACTGGGAAAGTTGCGGAATGCTCCAAAAACACCTGTTTGGAACATTCCACAGGTAAACAGGTTCACTGGTAACAGGTGAGAGTATCATGATCATGGTATGAAAGGGGCATCTTGGAAAGGCTCAGTCGTTCACAAGCGAGGATGGAGTGAGGTTCACCACTTTGTGAACACATGATTGTATAAAGAATGTTACTACATGGGCTCAGAACAGTGTAAAACTTGTTGGTGAACACAATTTGTTTGCAAATGACTGCATTCTGGTTTTATTTACTTTTTACCCAGCATCCCAACTGTTTTGGATTTGGGGTATTAATACCCATTTAAAGGAAAGGCAGGGCTCTGCATGAGACTCTTAAGGCTGAAATAGAGGTCATTTGTTGGCATTTGTTGACTACTTACCGCATGCTACCGCTGCTGAGGGGCAGAGGAAAAGAAAATTAAGAAGGACACCAGCTGCATACAGATTTAAAGTATAACTACTTCACCTCTGAAATAAAAACACAATGGGAACCATTAACTATTCAACCACTTAGAGGCATGTAGAGGCTAACTCATTTTCGAGCCTGTAGGGCAGCATGTATGGAACCTCAATCACATTTCCTCCAGTGGAAGAGTACCACATCATGTTTTTGTCCATTTAAAGGGCACCTTAGAGGGCATTTTTCAAGTGGACTTTACCTACTGTCATTGACAAAAGGACATTTTTTAAAGGAAGATTTTAACCCACCCTGTTTTACATGGGCTGTTTTACCATTGAGACTTTTCAAACCCTCAGAATTCACTGATATACATGCCAAAATTGGCAATATTTTTAATTGTCATTCTCCCTTGCCTCCCACCCAAGTTCTTCCTGCAGTCCCTCCCCAGCCTCTCATCCCATAGCTCACCCTCCACTAACTCCTCCATCAGTTTATCTCCTTTCACCTCCTGTAGCTCTTCTTTGAGTTCTACTTGTGAATCTTCTCACCTCCTCCAGGTCATCCCCTGCCTAACCTCCTCTTGTTTTTTCTCTACTTACTTCTATTGCACCTCCCCTTACCAATCCCCTCACTCTTCCTAAAGTTCTTCCTGTAGTTTTTCCATTGTGTCTCCCCTCTCCTCCTCCCCTTGCCCTCCCCCTTGCTCCAACACCCCAGGGTCAGAGGAAGAACACTGGACTCATGTGCTGTCAGATGATCCTACCAAGATCACACTAAGAAAGCTGCTGATGGCAGGATCCTCTAACCATCCTCAGGCACCCAGTGAGTCTTTGAAAGCCTGCCACCCTAAAACAACTGAGGCACCCAGCAAGCGGGTCAGCTGTTATGGAGCCCTGAGCCAAAATGGGTGAAGAACTTGATGAACAGTTTGGCAGCAGGTGGTGCAAGAGAGCTGCAGAACCTGAGGGTACACCTTTTTTCACCTTGAATTTGAATCCAGTTTATTTTCATTGAATTGAGCTAAACTCAGTTGAATTTAGTTTACTTGAATTTTTTTTGAATTGATCTGAATGTATCTGATTTGAATTGATTTGAACTGTTTTGAATTGAATTAATTTACATGGATTTGAATTGATTAGAACTAATTTGAACTGAATCATATTAACTTGAATTTGATTAAAGGGCCATGTTCTGGTGAGAACTGTGTTCTTGTTGCACCACGACTCAGGCAGGGTGTCTGCATAGAGGAAGTGTGATACGGGGGTATAGCATGAACCTCCAATGTGTTCCACCCTCCCAGTAAAGTTCAAAGAAAGAAAAGGATGGCGGCACCATGCCAAGGAAGGTGGTTCATACGATTGTCAACACCCAGTATGGACCAAGAAGAGCCCACACTGACAGACCTCAGTGCAGGGGTCCATACTGGGAAGATAGGAGGAAGAAATAAAAGAAACCTAAAAGACTAAAATTAAAGACTAAGAAAAAAGAAACAAAGAGGAAAAGAAAAAATAGGAAGAGACAAGACAAAACAATTACAGCAAGGCAGAGAAAGATTGTGAAAAGAAGTGAAGAAATGTGAAGAGACAAGAGGAAAGAAGAGGAGCACAGAGGAGAGGAGGCAAAATGTGAAGCTTCTGATGTTAAAGCTACTTATTTCATGCATGCAATGAATTGTACCTCTGTTTACCTGATAAGTTTATATCTACAAGCCTCATTGTCTTCAGTTTGCATTTTAGAGTTTGAACTCTCTCACACAAAAGGTAAAAAATCAGCTCTCTAATGTTAATATAATGATACAGATGGCTGATTCATCTGTTCACCTTTGTTCTATAAGGTCCAATGTGAAAGATTTAGAGGCATCAAGCCGTGAGGTTCCAGACTGCATCTAGCAGAACACCTCTCACCTCACCCCTCCCTTTTCAAGCATATAGGAGAATCTATGATGACCATGAAACTCATGAAAAATGCTCTCCAGAGCCAGTATTTGATTAGTCTGTTCTGGGCTTCTGAAGAAACATGGCGGTGCAACATGGCGGACTCCACAGAAGAGGAGCCATTCTCTCTGTGGACATAACGAGCTCATTCTAAGGTAACAAAAACATGATTATTATTTCCAACTTCAAACCATTTGTGACAGCGATAATTTTTGTTAGAAAAAAAAAAAGTCTTATTTATCCTGACATCACAGCAAATTATTGCCTCATCATTCTTTGTAAATATTGTCTATTTCATATTTTTTCACAACTTAACTTATTGCTCAGTCTTTTGTTTGTTTTTTTGTTTTTGTCCATGCTGAGCCATATGTCCTTTTTTTCTATGCAAATACATTGAGTGCAATGTTTAAACTGGCGTCAAACTACTTGTATGTGCACACAAAGACCTGGGAAGCTTTGTACAATGGTTGAATTTAGGCGTCTGTCTGATGTTTAATTGCATATCTGATTACTGTCAGCTGTCATGGACACATTCATAGAGTATGTGGGAGGCAAGCAGCACAGTTACTGTCCCACACTTCTGTCCACTGAGCAGCTCCACTAAAACAGTTGTGTGAGCACTCCCTCACTCATGCACACTACAGAAACAGTTATTGAAGTAAGGGTGATTGCCATTCACCTCGCTTATTTTTTTTAAATGTATTGTAAATGCAGTTAAATGTACTTTTGTAATTTATGTAAGTTTTTACTGAACAACCCTGTGCGGTGAACTGTGGTGGTAACATTTAAACCTGTGCTGGAAACTGGCTTCAGCCTTCTTGCTGTGACTAACTTGAACCCCCTTGTTGTTCATGCAGCAGCACAAAACACCAGCATCATGTTCTGACTGTTTGATTGATGACAGCCCGAAGCCTCTCTGCCCTTTTCTAACCAATGACTGTTTATGTTTCTCCAGACCTCCTGTGTTTGAGCCAGGAGCATGGCTGCACACAATTAGTAACAGTAGCAGTTTGCCAGACATGGTGAGACCATTTGTGAGACTAGTTTTTGTTCTGGTTGTGGTTCCCACTGGTCCTCATTCAAGCTTAAGTTTTCTGACCAGTTTCCTAATTATTTGAGTCCTTAATTCAATTCTTAATTAGCTGCAGACTGATGCAGTCGGTGTCACTGTTAACTAATACATATAAATAATACATTTTCTTGTACATTGTAACGTTTTGAGGCATTTCAATAGCGTACTTTCATTCTGTGCTGCTTTACATTTCCAGTCCACTACATTTCAAAGAGAAATTGTACTTTTAGCTCCAGAACATTAATCTGATGAATAGTTACTTAACAAATTGATATTTTCTTCAATCTGTATCATCATCACATGAACTGAAACACAATATTGTTACAGATTAAACAAACCAACAGCAGGCTGTGTAACAGAGTTAAAAATATTTCCGCCTCAAACAGCCAGCAAAATGCAGCTCAGGCCTACATATCAATGCCTCAATAATACTAATGCTATAACAGCTTAACTGACTGGAGCCAGAGTGCTTTTCCCTTTGGCTGATAGTACTTGTACACTTTCAATTACCTGACACAGAAAGCACTACTTTTACTACTTTTACTTGAGTACCGGATCTGAACACTTCGTCACACCTCTTACTGGTGTCAAATATTCGATAAAAGACTGATGATGCGTTCACTTGCCCCAACAGCGCTTCTCTTCTGGGTTTTCTCAGGCTGTAGCAGCGACGGACGGAGGGCAATAAGAAGAGGAGGGAGGAAACCGAGGAGGAGGAGGAGGAGGAAGAGGAGGAGGATGGATACATTGAGTGACGACGGCGTCACAGCTAACCACTAGGTCAGGTTCACGGTATCTAACTACCAGCGTAAACACACAGAGGGCATAATAGAGGCAGAGTAGTAACTAAACACCACAAGAGTCTACTGTTTGGCCGGACAACTGTCTTCTTCTTGTTTTTGTCGATCTCTGGGAGGAAGAAGGGCGACGATATTATGGCTGCACTTTCTCCACAGATCCGAGGACTTCAGACAGATGAGGTAAACTAACGCTCCTATCACGTCTGCCAGCCTCTAATGAGCCTGCTCATGTGACCACGTCGTTAGCCAGCAGGCTAACTAGTTATCGCTAACTGTTGCTAACTAACCTGGAATGTCCCGGAAAAGTAATTAACGAGCTAACTAACTCACAAGCTATTCCGCTGGCGACGTCAGGAGTTCCGTGTTAGCTAAAATCTGCGACTTACTGTTAGAAAATCGATGTAATTGATCCGCTGTACCTCTTCACAGCTAACGTCAGTGCTACCAATGACTTCCTAATTAGAGAGCGCTAGCTGTTGACTTTTTCAAGTCAGGAAACCCAACAGGCTCCTGAGCTGTGAATGCCCCTCAAAACACATACACACACACACACACACACACACACACACACACACACACACACGTTCACCAAACACCACCACCAAACTCTGAATTATCTTGCTGAAAATCATGTTGCTCTCAGTCCAGGTCACAGTGTCAGGGCCCTATGGCTCTCTCACACGCCAAGCCAGTGTGATGTATTGCGAAATCTCGTGATGAGTCACCAAGTTAACAATAAAAGCATACATGAAGCTGGGGTTATGGTGGGAAATGTGCAAGAAGTTTATGGTGGGAAATGCATTGTCACGATGTTGCAACATTGATTGTACTCTGGGTGGGGGTGGGTCTGCACGGCATGCATGTGAGAGGGGTTCATGTTGAACATACACATTTCAGAGATTCATAAGACAGAAGGGGATTGTTTTGTTTACTGTTATTATTATGATTCATTACTTTGCTATCAATAAACTTATCTATGTATGGCATACCTTCACATACCTCTGTGTGTGTGTGAGTACGTGTGCATGCACTTTGCAATATTCACTATAAATTGGACCATGCACAGAATAGCACCAGGCACTATTATTGTATATATTCAGAGTCAGAATATGGTCCTGGTTTTTAGTTATAGTTCACATTGTTTATTCATGTTTTTATTATTCTATTTTTTATCTACCTCTTTGACCGTCCTTGTGTTGCTTGGTTTATGACTCGTGTGACTGTAATTTTCCATCAAGATTAATCAAGTACTCTATTTCCGTCCCAGTCTTTATGACTTTATCATATTCATAGACTCATGAGCATTTTTTGTTATTTCAGGAGGAGTCCAGAATTCTAAAAGTCAAAGTCATTTCAGGAATTGGGCTGGCTAAAAAAGACATCCTTGGAGCCAGGTAAGCTGTGGGCAGTCAACACTTACTTTTACTGTATACCTTATGAGTAGTGTCAAAACGAAATATTAGCATAATAACTGATTAACCTGCCATTTTTTTTCTCAAGAACTATTTCTCAATTTAGGTATTGTATTCAATTAAGTGTTTACTCTGTAGTATCTCAGAAAATAGTGAAAAATGCTTCATCCCTAGACTACAATAGGTTGTTTGCAGTCACGTGATGTTAAATTCAGACGGAGGACCAGAAGTGAAAACTGCAGTGGATAAGATGAAGGAAACTTCTTACTGGGCTAGTAAATATGAAATTATGAGAAAGGTGCAAACAGAAAATCAGAACATACGTTAGATGTGACCCTTATATTATGAAGAGGAGCAATTTTTCAGATGAACTGAAAGTGTTGCTGCTACTTAGGCAGCAGATATAACAAATACCTGCTCATTCAGACGTTGCTCTACTCTAGAAAACACATGAAAGCATATTTAAGTATGGAGGCAAACGACTTTCTTGTTAGCTGTCAGGGTCACGACCTCGGTACCAAAATACTCTGGATGACTGTCGTTCTGTTTTTCCAGTGTTACTTGTGTTGCTTGTAGCCATTCCTCTCAGTCTATCACCATAGATTTAAAACAACAGGTAATGTTGCATCATTTTCACCAGTAGCCAAGTCGGTTCCTCCCGAGTGCAGACTGTTAACAAGACATTTTTTCCGGCGTTTCTTGCATTTTTCACACTTATGAACAACAGCATTTGGTACTCAATAAAAGCTCCCCGTGGTTTCTTGGTGTGATCGATCTGAGCTACCGTAAACAACGCAAAACAGGCATTTTGAGTGTGTGAAAGTCTTTCCTATGCAGAAATTCACTTCTCCATCTGCAGCTCACGTCACAACAAAAGAGTGACGTGATGTCGTCTGCAAACAACCTACTCCCCGACTCCAGATCCACAGATTTTAAAATTGCTCGTTTTGTTAGAGCAACAAAACAAAACCCAAATATATTTAATTTACAATGATATATCAGAGAGAAAACATGTCTTTGCATTTGATAAAACAGATTTTTTTCTTTATGATTTACTTAAATTATTAATTTATCACCATTGTTGGCATTTCAATTTCACAGAAACTGTGGAGGTTGTGTCATACTGTGTTATTCATTTCATGTGATTCATCTGTAAGATCAAAGTCATCATCTTGCTGTGCATATGCTGTAGCCATTATTGTCAGTTTTCTTCATTACCTTCAGTAAACAGCACATGACAATACTTGTTTTGTGAGCAAACAGTACACAGTGATCCATGAATCAGTTTGTATTTCATTATCCTCCATTCTCTCCAAATCCCATTAAGACCCAAAGTAACGTAATCTGTATTATTACTCAAGAATGATTCAATTCAACCCTGGCTTATGACAGGTAACTTAAAGGACACTTTAAATGATTTTTGCAGTTTTCACAACAGGTGTTGGCTATAAGAAAACAAACATCCTTAATTATCATTTATTTTTCTTTTTTCTTTTCAAAAAAAGGTTTTTCCTTTCTGTGCAAACAGCCCTGACTTTTGCAACTCTGGCACCTCCTCCAGTAGTATGAATTAGTAATGAGTGCCAGTTACTCTACAGTGTCATTGTGTTGGGAATTTTTACTATAAAAAACACCAAAAACAGTTCTCCAGCTTTGGAAATCTACTTCCCTAAATGTCCTGTTTACGGTGGTTTCACTACTTGTTTTGTTTTCTTTAAAACTCTGGAATCAAATAAACAGTTTAAAAAAAAACCTCTTCTAACCTTTAAATCCTGTCTAACAACAACATCTAATCGAGCTCAGGAAATTGTGATTTTTTTGTGTGTTTGAGGATTTTTATGCATTTAATTTAATTGTTCATGTTATAACCAAAATTTCTCTCTTAGTATCACTCTTACATAACACCAGCCACTTAATACATTACTAATGCTTCAACATTGCTGCAGGCCTAAAGTGGCATTGAGATCGGTAATGGATGTCATTGATGGATGTGGTTTTAATGCATGTCACAGTGCCTCAAACTATTATAAATTACCAATTAAGCTCAACTTTCCGTTGAGCATAGAGAAGCTGGAACCATTATGTTAATGATTCTTAGCTCTGGATGCAGCGGCTGATCTGATCAGACGATGACGTGTAGTAAATAAAGTGGATGGAGACTCATGGCAGAAAAGACCACATATACCACTAATACACACAAAGAGCAGAAAGAAGATCATAAATGTTTCAATCTTTATAGATCCACATGATAGCTGCCTCTAAGTGTGTCTCTCTTTTTCTATCAGTGATCCATATACAAGACTGTCCCTCTATGACCCCATCAGCGGAGAAATCACAAGTCTTCAGACTAAAACAATAAAAAAGGTGAGAGTGTGAACATCTACATTTGCAATTACATGTACTCTTTTTTTGTGACTCCTATTTGAATTTGATCTTGTGTTTCCTTCTCACTTCATGGTACATGAAGACGTTGGACCCAAAATGGAATGAAGAATTCTTTTTCAGAGTAAGCGAAATTTAAATTAACATTAAACATAAACATGAAATGCATCCATTTTTCTCTTGTGTTGTTTGAATAGTTACACTTGTATATGTTCCAAGAGATCATTGTGGCATTTCATTACATTTGGAAACTGGATTCATTTACTGTATATTTCATCATTTGTAACCATAAAATGCTTGAAGTCATACTGTTGGCTTTGCTGACTGTGGTTCATTGTTGAACCCAGTACTTGTGCATTTTGACGATACAGTCTGTATTTCGCTTCAGGTTGATCCCAGCAAGCATCGACTGCTGTTGGAGGTGTTTGATGAGAACCGTCTGGTAAGCTACGTTTTTCCTCTACAGATTATTTGATGTTGACTGTAAGTAGTTGGATTGCAAGTGTGGAAGTCTGGACTCACTGGTACTTTTCCCTATCCGTTAATCTGATCAATATTTTCTTGATTAATAATTTGGTCTGTAAAATGTCAGAAGGTGATAATAATAATTACTAGTCATTTAATAATCTGTATGTATAGAGCACTTTATAATCCACGATACAAAGGGTTTCACGAAGGCAGCAAAATAAAACATGTCATGATAATATTTTTTAAAGAAACAGATTAAAAAACATGAAAATGGATAAAAAAAAAACAAACAAGAAAACTTAAATGTAATCAGGAAAGGCTGATAAAAGCACGTTTTGAGAAGGGAGATCACTGACTTAGCCATCCTGATTTTTTCAGGCAGATCGTTCCAGAGCTTCAGGGCCCCCCTAGTTTTCAGACGGGCTTCTGGAATAGACAAAAGCACTCTGCCCGAGGATCTCATATTAGAGGTCCATTTGTAAATCCAGTGAACTTGTTCTTCTTGAAGAGTTGTTCAAACAGAATGTTGCTTGAACGTGTCTATCATCACTGAATTGTTGTAGCTAGTTCACCTACAGATAGTGTTAATGTCTGTTTCCTAAAAAAACAAGTCTTTGAGAATGACGAAAGTATTGGAAATCAACTTCTACAGCTACTCTGCTTCGGAGGGACATGTTTTAATTGATAGCTGTAACACACTCAGCATATTGGACACAGCCCAAAGATGTTCAAGCCAGGAAATAGTCTCACAAAGGTTTGAAAATTTAAGATGGAACCACTGACTTCCTCTGACGAACAGAAAAGCTTTTAAAACAAACATTTCAAAATCAAAACATCATCTTTATTTCATAACTTAATGTGTGTGTACCACAAAACACCCTGAATGCCAAACAAGGCAATGTGTCATGTTTGTGTAGATAAGGGTTCTTCCAGTCAGTGCAGAGTTAACTCTGGTTTGTCCGCCTCATACAGCCGCCCTTATTTTGCCATGGCATGTGTGATATTGTTGGAAACCTGGGATACCATTATTCAGAGCGGTAAATATGGGAAAATCTGGCTGCCTTAAGGCCATCCTAACGCCTGATGCTGACTGGTCAAGTGTGGATGGAGACTGAAGGAGTCACATATCACATTGAGTGCTGAATATCATGTAGATGATAGATCGTCTGTGTAGTGATATGTAGCTAAATAGTTTCAGTTATGACACAAATGCACAGGGTTTTTGCATGATGTTTGATTGAGTGAGGAGGCAGGAGGCCGCAGTGAATATAGCCAGTATCTTGTGTTCTTTGATTGATTACACAGTTGGTGCACAGCAATGTTAAAGCTTTTGGGAATGTCAGGTTGATATCAGTTGAGCTGCTGACCCAGTTTCATGCTGGTCTGATGCACAGCAGGTCCTGGGACACCTGAGCAGCCAGAGCACAGTGACAGCACCAGTGCTGTCTGAGACTGGCTGCTAATAAACAGTCACGCAGTTAGCCACCATGAACGATCCCAAAGAGTCTGACAAATATCACCTCAACTCCTAACAGCATTCTGACTACATACATGTCCACACATATGATATAAAAGCGCATTTAAAACCTTTTTTAGTATTCTATAAAGTAGTTAACTTCTTTTATTAAAGCTACAGGAGCTTATAACTCTATTTTCCCACTCTAATTCCATTTTAAGCTATTTTCTACACTGAAAAAAGTTACAATATTGGTATTTGTAGTACAACTTGTGATAGTAGTAGTTATTTAAATATATCTTACAGTTTTTGTACTGAAATGCAACCGTGATGCAATTTGGACACATCTGTACCTGTTGTGTCCTCCTCATGGTGAAACACTGATTCATCAACCTGTCCAAACTGGCAGAGTCTGCTCAGTTAATAGAACAGGAAGCAGCACATTAGATTCTCAGTAGAATCAAGTCAGTGTGCAGCTTTGTGTCAGGCCTCTATTTGGAACCATTACTTCAACATGTCACACAGAACTAACAACGCTATGCTATAAAAACAAACTTAGGTGAGTGTTTAGCCCCACGCCCTTTCAGCTGTAATATTTGTGATCATTGTAGTTCTTTGTACTTCTGTGTTCTTCTTGGTGATTTCTGAAGGAGCTTGTATAACATTGATCAGCTGTTGCAGTTTGTGGTGTTGCACAAGATTGGGCTTAGATTTGATTTTGGTCTGCAGCCCCTCAGCAGGTCGTGACACACACTCACAGCAGGTCTGCACACACTCACATAAACTGAGCTTCTTCACTCTGTTTGTTTTGTGTGTAGTTTGGCTGAATGTTACGAGAACGTCTTCCAGCACAGATTTACATTCATGTGGGGGAAAAAAAGCCTGGGTGTGACTGGCTGAAGGCTGCCTTGTCATGCTGCAGGTGGATTTTGTAGTAATTTTGAGGGTGTGTCAGTGCTGTGAACGTGCCTCTGTGCGCATGTGTGTCACAGCTGCTCTGACGCATAGAGGAATGAGTAAAGAATGTAGGAGTCCTGTTGGTTTGTCACACTGCTACCAGCAGAGTCTCTTGATCTGTTCTTCTCAAGACGTGAAATTTGCTGTTCATTGTATAATTATTGTTCTGCAATGACAAATCCTAATAATTTTTGTGATGCACAGTTTGGCCTTTCACCTAATGCCATTCTGAGTGTCCTTTAATCAACATGTTGTTTCACATGAATGCATCTTGAAAACTAATTCAATAAAATTAGAAGCTGGTGTTTGTTGCAGCTTGTGAAATTTTGCACTTACGCTTAGTTCAGCATATCTGGTACTTGCTGAGCAGGTTAAGTCGTAATGTGAAGGAGGAGAGTGAAGGAGCAGAGTGAAGGAGTGCTCCAGGCAACACCACAAGTGATCCCATTCTCTAACAAGTGTTGTCCTTCCTGCTGGTTCCAAGTTGTTTTTTATAGCAGCTGGAGACCCTCACATACTCCCAGACACCCCGGGATGGCATATTCAGAATCACACACACATAAAAAACAGGGTTTCCATTCAGATATCATATGCTGGCATGGAGAGGTCTGTGTAAGAGGCTCTGTCTCACTTTCAGTGACTGCATGAATAGAGGGTACGCACCTAACATCACCATATGCAGAAGTTGCCATGGTTATTACCTCTTGACTGAATGGGCATCATGAATTCACATGGAAAACAGTGATAAAATGGTAAATAGCTGTTGTGCAACTGACTGCACAAGCAGATTCAGAAAGGATTCAGGAAGAAGTTTGTACAGACTGCTGAAGACCAAAGAGACCAGAAGCAACCACACTTTCCAAACGGCCGTAAAGTAAAAAGAGTTAAATACAGTTAACCCAACAGTAACTCAACAGATGCTATAGATCTGTGCCAGTAGGGGTTGGTATTAGCTACAGAATGTTCAGCTGAAACCATACACAGTATGTACAGTATGTATGAATATGTTTGGACACATAAAGGTCAATTTCTCGCCACATTTCAACTTCCACAGAGCGTTCTCTGTCCAGTGCTTCTTACAGATCCTTATCAATTCAGATATTTTTTCAAGATTATGTTCTGTTTTCCTCTAACCACACCCCACTGACACAATTTAAAATGATACTCAACCACGTTCTCTTTATTAAATATAGCTTGTCCTTCAGTGTTTCCTTTGGGCACAGTGTTCATTTTCATGTGTATATTACAGACGACTTTGCTTTTTCATTGACTTTTTACACAATACTGTGTGTTGTGTGCAATCTTATCTTATGGTCTACACAGCACCATCAATGGACCTACTTTTGGCTCAATGAGCGCGCAGTAGCCAATCATGAGGTGTCCCGGTAGTTTGTAATGTTAGTTTAAAAAATAGGCTATGACTTCCACTGCAGCATTGAAGTGTCCTTTGATGAATCATGTCTTTATCGTGGCTGTGTGTCCCACTATTACACCCTATACTGAAACTGTTTTGGATGCAGAGTAATATCCTGAAATAGGCCAGCCAGGCTCACAATAGGCTGCCATTAATAAATAGGACTGTCAACAGCCATGGAAGGGAAATCAGACCAGCACTGACGGTTACATGAGGTGTCATTTAACAGGTGTCGTGTAGCTGTCGAAGCAATCCCAGTTCTGTCTCGTTCTTATCGTCTGGTGTTTTCTGTAGGCAGATTACTTCATCTCTGTTTAGCAAATTGTCTGTTTCTTTGCCAGAAAAAAACAAATTCTAAAGTATTTCATGCTTTAGTTGTGCTTTTGTATAAAATAAGTTTGATGACTTTTGCAGTTTACAATCATTCTCCTGCATATTTTCACTGACTATGGTGGTTTTGTTGTGTGCTATGTTTTATTTTGGAACCCAGTCCTCAGGTTTATACAGAATTATGTTGAAAGTCATTCCCTTTGATTTCCTGTAATTCAATAGCAGTGGGTAAAAATATTTGTAGGGGCACAGAGCAGCAGAAACATTAGAAGCATAGCTGCAGCAGGAAGTAGAGTCCTGAGTGAGTGTCCTGAAGCAGATGTAACAGTTTAGCAGAGCTTCAGTCTGAGATGCAGCACAGAGGGCTTCCATGTTGTTTTTTCTAAAGGGGTAAACAGCTTTTAGATATTAATCTGGCTGGAACTCAGGAGGTACAGTTAGCTAACAGCTAAAATAAGCTACGGTTATATAGCAAGTCAACAGTGGAAGCTCTGTCCTTTAAGTTGTAGTGTAATTTTGTTTTCTTTGAGCTCCCTAAAGGGGCAAACCTCTGGGATTGCTCTAGTTTCAAAGGTCGTGTGTTTGGGTCATGTCTCCAAACAGAACTACTGACCTCCTCTGACTAAAAGCTGAGATCAGCCCGGAGAGGAATGTAGGTTGTCACCAGAGCTATTTTGGCAATGTACAGCCGCTAATGATTGTGATCACAGAGCAGAGCCTGGAGCAGTTGCTTTGCTTTCCTTTTTTCCTACTACCAAGTTTGATCATGCAGCTCTCACCGACGCTGCAGGGATTAGAGAGTTAAACGAATGGCACGTCGGCTGCGCTTGCATTTTGCGTCAAGGAGAAGCAACACGGACCCTCTGTCAGAAAGCCTCAGCAGCCATGGTGAGGAGAGGGGAGTCAGTGTGCCAGCTCGTAGCCCCGCTGAGATTCTGGCGCACAGCTCTGTCCACTTGAAGGTGACTCCTCTGTCACCAGACTATGCTAATTTACAGCGATACTCTTCAGTATTCATACCCAGGATTAACACGGGAGGATGTAACAAGAAGAGTATTCTGCAGATCTCACTGCAGCCCTGTGGAAAGCACAGTGGAGAGCTAGATGGCAGTATAGAGGATGGAGATCCGGGGGGCAATGAAGGAGGAGTTGGTAGTGGATCTGACGGAGGTTCGTGCAGCAGCAGCATGGCCAGCGATGCCGGGTACTGTAGCAGCAACAGTATCTTTGAGCCCGAGGCTCCAGAAAAGCACAGGACCGCCCAGGAGAGGAATCTACTCTGCCGCAAGTTCAAGGTCCCGCTGAGACGGTGCTCCTCCTTGGTTATATTTCCAAAGAGCCCCAGCAGCACCCCACCTGCTTCCCCGGTCAGTCCTGTGGCTCTGCCTGCTCTCCCACCAGGGAAGGGCTCTCATCACCCATCTCTCCAGACATCTGAATTCTCACAAGATGATGAGGAAGTGGCTTGCAAAGGGTCCACCACCACAGCAGTAAGCAGTCATCGTCTCCCAAAAGGAAACTGTTCAGCTGAGTTCAGGGACACCAAACACATGGTGCAATTTAATATTCCTTTACAGGATGAACCAAAAAGCAAAATGGAGGACAGGAGTAAAGTAATGGAACTGTCATCAACTCTCGACAGATCAAATCGTCACTCTAGTAGCGTGCTACTGCACTTTGCCCACCAGAGACCAATGATACCCGGGAAGGGAGCTACAACCACAGCTACTGTCAATGTGGGATATCCTGATGCTCCTAACCCGGCCGCACACCATGAGGGCGAACATGACCCTCGCAAAAAACTGTATCGTAGTACCTCCGCTTGTTTGTTTTCATCAACTAAACCACCAGAGAAAAAACAAAAGGTCTGTTCATCAGGAAAAGGTCAGGAATTGTATGAGGAAAACCACTGTCATCGCGCCATACAAAGGAGCTTTTCCCTGGAGGTGCCCTACGCAAACACTGGAATTTCATGTCACGTTTCGAATCCAAAACTCAGTAGCCCATGCTCTCCACATGTGCACATTCATTTGTCTCCTTGCTGTCCAGCTAAGCTGCCAAGCTCTGTTACTGAAGTAAACACAAGCCACAAAGGGAATAATACACTGAAGAGCCCAGGTCAAGACACCGAGGTGAGTGTTATGTTTCTCAAGTGGAATTAATTGATGCTCCCTGACCGTCAGGAACGAGTGGAGACGCCTGAAATGTCACCGTGAATTGAGAGTCAAACAGCTTTTAAATAAGCATCTTGTCCAGATATCTGTGACGTAAAGGCCCTTTGACGGAACACCATGCAGCCGTCTGTATTGTTGTTGAACTGGTTCAAGTAGATTCCATCCTGTTTTGGATGGACTTTTCAACTGGCACTGCTTTCTTAAAGGAGCGTTCGTTTAACGTTCAAGATATTATGTTTCTGCCACTTGTGCAGTACTAAATGTTTGTTGGAGTAGGGAATATATGTGCTGTGATAATTCTGCTCTCCTTCGCTGCTATTGCCATTCAAATCCTTAAAACTCTGTTTACTCAGCGTCAGCTATTAGGCTCACCACAAGCTAAAGCGAAATTCAGTAACTGAGACGATTGCTACAGCTAAGTCATGCAATTAACAAGCCCAATGTGGACAAACATTCAGAGGTATTCAGTTACATTACAGTAAATCCATTTGCACACTGGTTTCCAAGAAAAGCGCGAACGAGAAGGAAAAGCTGCCCGTCTTTCATCTCGTGAGTCGTTCGTTCGTTTGTTGATGTGTGCGAAGACATGTTCGGCTTTATAATAGTTCTCCTTTTTTATTATTCTGTTAGCGCTATGAGTAATCGACTTAAGCATTTACTCAGGCTAATTTTAGTGGTGGGAAAAGCAGTGCCCCTTGCTGATATAAATAAAGTGCCTCTGAAATATTCCCCCTGACTCCAGATAGTCTGGTGGTCTGTAGCACTGCCCAGTCCTGTGGATTCAAATTTAACAGCATGATACTAGAGCAGCGCACAGTCATGCCAGCCATCTGTGGACACGGTGTGTGTGTCTGTGTGGTGGGGGTAATGTAATGTAGGCAGGATGGGAGCGTGAGCCTTTCTCAGTAAAAGGGTGGTGTGTCCCTTCCCCATGGGTGCCCTGCCAGGCAGTGTTTGTGAAGTATCAGGTGTCAGCATCCCCCTTTCATTTAGCAAGTTGTCAAGTAACAAGGTCTCCTTCAGTAATTAGCCAGTCTGTTTACTTTTTAAAGATCTAAATTTGCTTTTGTAAATCTAGATTTGATTGTCCTGCTTTAAAATGCCCCTGAAATGCCATAATCAAGTACAAGCCTAACTCCAAAAAAGTTGAGCCTCAGTGTAAAACCTAAACAAAAACAAAATACACTGCAATCATTTGCAACCAAACAGTGTTTACCAACAACAGTTTTATAAAGTGTTCCTGAGCCCATGTAGTAATGTCCTTTATACTATCACCTGTTACTAGTGAACCTGTTTACCTGTGGAATGATCCAAACAAGTGTTTTTGGAGCATTCCACAACTTTCCCAGTCTAGTTGTTCCTGTCCCAACCTGTTTGAAACATGTTGCTGCAAAAATAAGAATACATTTACAAATATCAGTGAAGTTGATGAAGTAAAACTAAAAATATATTGTCTTTGTACTGTTTTCATTTGAGTGTCAAAAAGGATGCGCAAATGATCTCATTTTGTTTTATTTATACTTTTCACAACTTTTTTGGAATCAGGATTGTATTGTATATTAATTTCCCTTGAGCTTGACGTTCATAGTCCGTGCATATTAAGTCCACTGCCACGTCACACACCTCCTCCTTAAAAGTCTGCATCAAAAACCACACGCCTTTGTTTACATTCTGACCATGTCCACCCACAATGGAGCAACAACGGTGTTATTCACTATCAAGTACATCATAACTCAAATAAGAGAGGAACACATTTAAAAATACTAAAACATATGCATAATAGGTTTAAGAGTTCCTGAGATATTGAAATGTTTTTGTAAAAAAGGTGCAGTGATTTTACTAACTACGACTAAAGGAGCTTTATACTCGCCAATGACTTTCCTTTTACAGCAGCAGCAAAAAGGGTCACCTCATGCTTGCAAACAGTCCCAACAACAACGTTTAATATATCTACAACAAAATGGGGGGAATAAACAACTATAATTTCTAATTTTCAAATGCTGCTACAAAAACAAAGAAAACAGCTGATACATAAATTGAAATGAGTCACAATTCACGGTGGAAATTTTCCGTTCTTATCTGCAGTGCCCTCATAACCCCATCTGCCTCACATGAGTTAATGAACAACCAGGTGTGACCATATCACACAAGGAAGGTGAAAAACATTCATCAGAAATCTCACTGCTGTATTTTGAATGACTGCAAGGCAAAATTTCTTAAAGGCAGACTGTTATTAGAGCCCAATGAGCAGACATTCACTTGATAAAGAACCAAGATGTGGCCCATATTTAACTGTAGTTACATTTTCTGGGGACCAAAAAGTTCAAAATGACATTGCATGCTGTTATTGATTGTCTGGATTTGATAGTCTCAGCACCAAGCTTGATTTTTAGGCTTTTAAGTGTTTAAAAACTGGAAAATAGCCAGCAGGCAGGGAAAACAGGACTTCTTTCTTCTTTTAAGAGTTGCAATAGATATGTTTTTGTTATACATTCTCCATCAGCACAACAAATGAATGGTGCAGGTCGGAGTTGATGTTACCGCCTCCTGACCTGCGGTAGCTGCAGATGGTTTCCAGTGTGGAAAATAAGGCTAGTCTCTGCAGCTCTGGCAGCATTCATTTGCTCCCTGAGTTTCTTACTTGAAATATAATGTTTTTCTACTTATTTTATGTCATGGTTTTCATGGATTTGTCCTGAAGTCCCTAATCAGCATGGCTCATCATCAGACACTTTGTTTTTCCTGTTCCTATAACATTAGCTGGGTGGCTCTGAACAAGTTAAGGTTTCACAAGCTGCAGTCCACCTGTTGAAAGCAGTTTGTCGTTGCTGAGCTAAGATTGATGTCACTGAGCTTGCTCCACAGATATAAAAACATGTGTCTGTAGCTGTTTGCCACAATCTCATACAGTATTGGGTCAGCACTGCTTAATGCCACATGCTGAACTGAGTTGCATTCAGTGTCACATGAACCTTCAGGGATGCTCTAAATGGATATTCATCTATGGTTGACTTTTTATCTTGTGCAGTCCCATCATGTGTCCAAAGAGTACAGTTCCTCTTTGTTGAGCTTGGTGTCAACTCACCCTACATTCGGGGAGTTTCTGAGGAAAGAGATGGTTTCACTTGATAGGAAATTTTGTTTGTGTATTCTGATTGTTCCCGAAATAGAAACGACCTACTTGACTTTTCAAACCAGCAGGGAAAGTCATCACAATTAGCCTGAAATTGTTTATGTATAACTATTAAATACTGAGCTGAGTTTGACTTTGAGGATCAGTTGTCTGGTTCATCTGTGATTGTTTGTGTAGTTCAGGTTCTCAACATCTGAGCAGGCTGTTGAAAGCTATGAAGGGCAGAGTATATTGATAAACACGAAGATACAGAAGTGCTGGGTGACAGGCTCTGAGGTCATATACTGTATTTTTAATGGAACTTGGATTTTCCTTTCTTCTCTCATTAACTGTTGTAAACATAAATACAAGAGGGAGGGAAATTGTGCATGACGATGTTCTGTATGAAACCACACTGCTGTGTATACTGTACACAGTCTTACATCTTAGTCATTCTCCAGTACACTGGCTGTTGTGATGGGTCATGTGTAAACCATACCAAAAAATACACAAATCCTACTTTCTCAATATCCTGTTGACTCTGGCGTGTAACTAAATATGTGACGACATTAATGATTCTGAGTGCTGATACCTCCTTAAACATCAGTTTAATATTTGTATAGCACCTTCCTTTTTTTTTGGATTATTTTATTTTTAACTTTTTAACAATACAGATGCACCTAATACACATAAAACACTCAGTATTACTACACAAGATAACAAAGAAAATCAGGGAATTCACATGTAGAACTCCCAAAATAATTCAAGATACCCATCAACCGCAAATTAGTACAATAGGAGACTACCCAATCTACCAAGAGGATCAAGGATTAAACAAAAGAAAAAGGAGAGGCAGGAGAAAACAAACAAAAAAACATAGGTGGAGAACTGCCAAAGTTTCAGTCAGTATACTGCATAGGTCATAGTTTGCACAAAATTCAAGATACAATATAGCAGCAGAGTTCACGACTTATACATTTAGGTCTGATCAAGCAGTATCAGAAAAGGTTTCCACACCTTCAAGAAATGAGTTTGAGAATTTGTTCCATCTTAGCAATAGAAAGCATTTCATTAAGCCACCTCTTAAAGCATGGGGACAATGGAGACTTCCAGTTTAATAATATAATTTTTTTAGCTGCAACCATACCTGCTTTGAGAGCCTGCTTTTGATGAGGAGAAAGTGCCCTCGTCCTATCAGAGCAACCAAATATAGCTAATTTACAGTCTGGCGGAATGTTTATTCCATATTGTTTGGAAAACCAATCGAATATATCACACCAGAAATTACTTAGAATTGGACAGTGCCAGAATGAGTGTGCCAGTGATCCTTCGGCAGTATGACATCTATCACACATGAGAGAAACTGATTCAAATATCTTGCAAAGCTTAAGTTTTGTATAGCACCTTCCTTAACAAGGTTTCAAGGTGCTTGTACAAGTAAAAAAAATACAGTTTAGATAGAATGAAGTTAAGCAACATTTTTCAGGCAAAAATGTCAAAAATTCCTTAGTCCCAGTTTCTCATTTGAGGGGATTTGCAGCTTTGATTTACTTTACTTGATAGTAAACTGGATATTTGACAGTTTTGGACTGTTGTTTGGACAAAATAAGAAGTTGAAATGACACCATGACTAAATTGCCTTCAGTAATTTTATAGTATTTTCTGACATTGTATGGATCGAATGATTAATGGACTAACAGCTGCCATCGAGTAAGCTTTGATTTGTAGATCAACAAAATTGCAAGCAGTCTGATGTGAGACTTTTGTGTCTTTATTTGTTCACTTGAAATGACAATGACATGTCCAGTAATTACCTTGATTGGCTATGATGTGCTTAGAATTACTAGTTGTAAAAAACAGGATCTACTATTGTATTTAAAACCTTTGCAAAAAATTAAAATACACATCGGGCTGATATTCATGTGGGTTTTAAGAATGTAGTGGTTCTTCAGTCCTGTCATTGCTGGTGTACATGTACATGTTTTTAGACTTAACTGCTTTGGCTTAGCTGCACTATTAGAAGTGCAAGGGCAGGACGAAGAAGGCCGCCATCTATATTTGTTCACATAAACACTCTATACTGCTGTTGGACAGTCTGACCTGCTGCAGCACGGGTGTTAATTTGGTCACAAAGCTGACTCCCACAGTGCAGTGTGCGTTTGACTTCAGCCTTCTGCTCTTGAAACTGCGATAAGGACATGCAGCGAACGTGTGAAGTGTTGAAAGAAAAGACAGTTTATCTGACAAATGCTTCATTATGTTGGTCTCGGTCTCTCTGGCAATAACACAGTGCAACCATTCACTGCGACCTGAAAAACACACTCCGGTCTCAGCTCCATACTAAATCAATACGGAAATAGACCCAAGTCAAATGACTCATTGTTTCAAGTAGGAAAGTAGTGCAATGTTTGCACTGAGAATAATCCTTTGATGATCAGATGATTAAAGATAAGTTGAAGGCCTTGTCTTGATATGATAGAGATATGGATATAGGAGATAAAATCCAGCTAAAAATACACACTGTCTTTCCTATGGGGACATTACAGTGGCTCTCATTACTCCTGAGAAGACATGTCCAGGCCAGTCTTCTGTATGTGTGTGTGTGTGTGTGTGTGTGTGTGTGTGTGTGTGTGTGTGTGTTTGTGTGTGTGTGTGTGTGGTGTGTGTGTGGTGTGTGTGTGTGTGTGTGTGTGTGTGTGTGTGTGTGTAGGAGGAGATAATATTGTCATGATCCTGACATCTGTGTGTGACTCCCTCTCTCCCTATCAGACACGTGATGACTTTCTGGGACAGGTGGATGTCCCCTTAAATCAGATACCGGTGAGTTGTTCGTTGCAGGAAACCCTTTTTCTTTGTGACTCGTTGAAGTTCCAGTAAGTCGAATGCATTTTGTTTTCACTGTAGTTTTTACTGTACATGCTCTCGACCTCAGTCTCACCCATGCCATCATGTAAATGTAAACACACACACCCTTATTCTAGTGTCTGTTCCACATCGCTGTCTACAGTTTTGGTAACACAGTCTGTCATGTTTATGTTACGTTCTCGCTTTGTTTCATTATAAATACAAAACCCGCAAATTGGCCCTCATGGTACACTGTCACCATCATTTCATGTAATGGTATCTTTAAATAAACTGTGTTGTGATGCAGCGCCGGCCAGCAGATTAATTCATGTGCCTGTGAAAGTGTTTGGAGAGTTAAAGATTTCCTTTTTATTCTTTTTCCTGTTTGTGTGTTTTTGTTTTTTTTTCTCAGACAGAAAATCCTAACACAGAAAGGCCATACACATTCAAGGATTTTCTGCTTCACCCACGAAGGTTGGCATGATTTCATGGTTATTGAATCTTTTGTCTTTCTCTGTTTTACATTCCATTTTTACATATGTTTATTTGTAGGAGAAATGATAGGCCACAGTTCAGTTCATACTTTATTTTTATACGTGCAGGACAGTATTTATCTCTTCCTTGTTTAAAAAAAATGAATGTGTTCATCGCACAGCCACAAGTCCAGAGTCAAAGGTCACCTGCGTCTCAAGATGACCTACCTGCCAAAAAACCCTGGTTCAGAGGAGGAAACGGCAGATCAGACTGAGGATGTAAGTTTGACTGTTGTTAATAACAAGATTAATAAATAAGATAATCCTTTATTGATCCCCCAGGGCGGAAATTTGGGTGTTGTAGCAATACAAGGACAGAAACGAGTACAGATAAAGTCAGTCAGTGCTGGATTTAGGGCCTCAATCATTAATCAAATGTTTATTTTTGTTCCTGGTCAATCCCAAAATCCAATTTAAGGTGACCTCAATTCAATGAATACAGCTGAAAGCAACCTGCAAAATATTGCGTATATTATGAGCCATTTTAAACCGTTAATCACATTCTTCAATAACTAAACTGCATTTTAAAATCTGCTATTTGCGTTTTCCGATATACTGCTCTCGCCAAAGCCACCTGACCCCATGTACAGAAACAGTAACTTTATCATTATAAAACACGCTTCATTCAAACTCGACAGAAACAAAATAGAACTGAGCACATTCTCCCTACAATCAACTCTGATGTGGTCAAAATAGATAAGAATAGGAGTGAGAGAGATGGCAGAGATCAGAGAAGCAGCGAAAACAGAGCCAGAATATTCTCACATGTACGTCACTTGAGATTTAGATATGTTGCAGATTTTCACAGTAGAAAAAGAGTAATTACCAGATGATAGATAACACAAGGTAATGATCGTGTATCATTGTGGCCCGACATTGAATATCTCCACAAATCATTCACCTAACAAAGGCCCAAAAATACACAATATGACAGTATGTGAACTTTGTTGTACTGAATACTAAGAGAACATTCATTTCATTGAATGATAAATGTCACGTTGAAAAGTCAAGTGAAACCTTGGCATTGCTGCTTGTTTTCACCATAGACAGCAGGTTAAACAGCTGAAGGTCATAGCAGCATTTTGGGTTCTTTTGGAGCATGGATTGTCTCCTGAACCTTTTCTTAAAACACAAAGTCCATGAGTCCAGCTTGTAGTTGTCTCACGATCTGTCCATGACCTTTGTAAAATATGCTGATTTCTGAGTGAGTTTAAGCATAGTCCTCTTTGGGGTGTGCAGTTAAAAAGTTGGCATTAAGATGTTGTCTCCATCCTGCCTGTGCTGCCTTTTTAAAACGTTTTGTTTATGTTGTGCAGCCTGGTTGGGAGTTTCTGGAGGCTCAGGACATGTCAGGTCCCAGACAAAGCCAGCTGCTGCCTGCTCTGCCCCCTGGCTGGGAGGAGCGGCAGGACAACCTGGGAAGAACCTACTTTGTCAATCATGAGAGCAGAACCACACAGTGGCAAAGACCCACAATGCAGTAAGCAAAGCAGTCTCCCCAGCAAAGTTACAAAACGTTCCTTGTTGGTGCAGCACTTATTGTGTGTGTTTGTGTGTCTGTGTCCTAAACAGGGACGGTGATGTGGAGATGCAAAGAAGACGGAACAATAATATGGAGGTGGAGCATGCTTTTATTACACGCAGACAGATCTCAGACCCTGATGAGAACACCACACGAGAGTCTCCTGAGGTGATTGCAACTTTTTTCACTGCGTCCTGCTTGTTTTGTATTACTGTGTTTGTTCAGACTTACCTGTTGGTTTCAGTTCTGTTTAAGAAGATGTAAGAGTTTTAAACAGATAAAAGCTTATTTAATGTCAAACAAGCAAAAGAGATCATTTCTAAAATCCCAGCATACTTAGTTAAGTATTTGCAAATGACAGCAAGTTTTTATTTCTACAAAGGTTTCTAGTCTCTCAGCTCATTTTTGTACATTTTCAGCAACGGTTGTTAAATCTTGCAGCTCTCATAGCATTGTTTTTGACTGCAGCGGGCGGCTGTTTACAGTGAAAAAACTCTAAAAACCTGTTGTACACAACCTGCTCAGCACCAAACAGCAGACAGACCGTTAGCGACCAGCTGGTGAACATGTTGGAGCATTTAGCAGCTAATGAGACAGATATTTACAACAAGACCAAAAACAGAACTAAAAGGCAAGTACATGTTGGACTTCATCAGGTGGATGGAAACACGACTCTAAATGAATGATAATGTTGCTCTGTGTCTGCTAGGTGTGTGAATAGGCACCTGTTTGTTGTCAAGCTGAACATTAAACATTCGACTTAAAAGGTGATGACATGTCAGTGTTGTATTCACATATTCCACTGCCCCAAGCAGCCAAACAAAATCAGCTATGGCAGGTTTCAGAATATCACACAGCCTGTTCACAATGCAGTGTCTGAATAGGATATATGGATCCCATGTTGAAGCCAGATGTTGCAGTGGTGGTTGTAGCAGTGTAGTTCTGGCTTCTCCTCTGAGGGCTTTGGCATAAACACTTTCATTTACTCTAAACAAACTAACTTGTAGGTTTCTAAAACAGAACTCTCAGTGGCTTATACTGTATATTTAAACTGAGTAATTTGGCACAGCTAACCTTGGATCAGCCTCCAACAGTGTGTGCTTGATGAATCTCTTCTGTCTTCTAGAGCTGGGAGATCATTACAGAGGACGAGTCCACCTTGTACCACAGCAATAACCAGCTCACATCACCTGCATCCCGCACGCCCGTGCCTGAGTTCCACTCGTTCTGCGACGAGCTGAGAAACGTTCACATTTCAGGGGCCACAGCTGGCGAGCTGCACACCTCCCAAACAGTGAGTCATTTACTGTCCAGCATAAGGTTCCAGTTACCATAAGTCAGAGGAAGAGGTGCACATAACAACATTAACATGAACCACAGGCTTTCAATGTGAGAGAGAGAGAGAGAGAGAGAGAGAGAGAGAGAGAGAGAGAGA
>JBBMOE010000001.1:15272764-15290096 GCA_037975065.1 Chaetodon trifasciatus
GAGAGAGAGAGAGAGAGAGAGAGAGAGAGAGAGAGAGAGAGAGAGAGATGGAAATGACATATACACATTTCATGGCCAGATGATCATTGTTGTCTTTGACATCCTTCCCCTCTGATGTAGGATCATGCTAGTAATTCAAGCCATTCCAGTCTCAGAGGAAGTGTCCGGTCTTCAGCAGGAGAGGAACATCCTGTGAACCCTGCGGTATTTCACTCCCCGTTCAAATCACTCTTTTCTGCATTTTACAAAACCTGTCTTACATCACAATGTTGCTGTATGAGTTTACAGGCGTCAGCGTTCAAGATTCAGGTGTATTTTTGAATCATTATTAGTCATTTCCTGTGCTGTGGAACTTAGAAGATAGATTTAGTGAGGTTATACATGTCTTTGTTGGTATTGTGTTACTAAATGAGCCTGGGGTTTTCAGTATTGATCGCTGTAATCAATTTTTATGCCATTCGATAGCTACTTCCAACCTCATCTGGGCTGCCTCCAGGCTGGGAGGAGAAGCGAGACAACAAAGGAAGACGCTACTATATCAACCACAACAGCCGAACCACCTCATGGACGCGGCCACTCATTCAGGTACAAAGTGGGCTTTCTTATTGATTTTGATAGGGGCGAAATGTTTGTACAGTATATTAACTCAACAAGTTCAGTATGGATCTAAAATCAAATGAAATTTAGACATTTGTTTAACACTAATACCTCTCCATTTTCTCATTTTGCTGGACAGAAAACCTCAGAGGCATCAGCAGCAGCAGCAGTAGCAGCAGCAGCAGCAGCAGCAGCACAGAGTGGTGCAGGTTTACTCCAGAGCTCCGCTCCGTCCCATCCGCCTGCCCCCCCTGAGGAGTCTCCTCAGCACACCCCAAGCCCCGAGCCCACTTATGAATCTGGATTCCTGCCGAATGGTTGGGAGGTTCGCAGTGCTCCCAATGGAAGACCCTTTTTCATTGACCACAACACAAAGACTACTACCTGGGTGAGAAGTCAGCAGACTTCAGATGTGCTTTCACGGGGATGGCTCCACGAAGGCCAATATTTTATTTCCACAACAAGAAAGGCTCTCAGTTTTTAAGTAGACTTTGTCTTCTGTGTGTCATGGTAGCAACTTAAAACAATACATGAAAAACAGAGTCCCTACCAGTCAGTAGTATCTCTTGTGTAAGCATTTCCTCTTTGACTGAATCACACCCTCGTTGTTTTCCTCTGAACAGGAAGATCCCAGGCTAAAGATTCCTGTGCAGCAGAGGAGGAGAGCCTCACTCGACCCAAATGATCTCGGCCCCCTGCCGGTAAGTTCAGCAGTAACAAAAAAATTTGTAACCAATCAATTGAAAGGCTCTGTGTTGTAATGTATAATCAGAGCTGACTGTTGTATTTAAAGTTGCAGTGCAGAAGTTTTGCATATGAATGAAGGAGGGAGCAGCCATAGCTACAATAGGCTCCTGAGGGTGGGGGAGAGCAGACTGAGGCATAGGTCATAAGCAAATGAGGACACTGTTTGTGGGGGGGGCAAAAGTTCCACTCTGCAGGTTCAATAGTCTAAAGCCAATTTATTAAAGAATGTGATATTTTCATCCTTCCTAGCCTGGTTGGGAGGAGAGGGTCCACACTGATGGGAGGGTATTCTACATTGATCACAGTGCGTATGACCTTTAATACTAAAAATACATGTGAGACTAAATGATGAATTTGTTTCCATATTAATGAATGTGATGTATTATTTCATAGACACCAGGACCACACAATGGGATGATCCCAGATTGCAGAATTCAGCTATAACTGGACCAGTGAGTATAAACTGTATTTGGCAGATTATTCGTCAGTAACATGATATTAGCATACAATAAGAACTGTCTATTCATAGCTTACAGGTTTCCTGTAAATATATATCATTGTCCACAGTGTAGGTCATAAGGTTAACATTGATTTGTTGCCACTTAACTGTTTTTTTATTTATTACAGGCAGTGCCTTATTCCAGAGATTATAAACAGAAGTATGACTACTTCCGGAAGAAGCTGAAGAAACCAGTGAGTTGCCCCAAAGAGCTGCTTTAACTGAGACTGTTTACCTTGCAAATACATGACAAAACTGTTCTTTTCTACACTGGTGTTGCTTTTACTTCTGATGTCAGTTTCCTCATCTGACTTTCACCATTAGATGATTGTAAGTTTTCTTCTTAATAACTTTAATACATTTCTATGCAGGCTGACATCCCAAACCGTTTTGAGATGAAGATGAGACGAAATGCGGTGCTGGAGGACTCATACCGGCGCATCCTCTCAGTTAAGAAGGCAGACCTGCTGAAGGCACGACTGTGGGTGGAGTTTGAGGGAGAAAAAGGACTGGACTACGGTGGTGTAGCCAGAGAGTGGTTCTTCCTCATGTCTAAGGAGATGTTCAACCCATATTATGGACTGTTTGAGTATTCTGCCACGTGAGTCTATTTTTATACCTTCTACAGTGTTCTCCAACTGTCTTATACACCATTAAGGTATGTGTAGATGAGTACAGACACCTAAATCATTCTTGTATTGCAAAGCCTATTCACCCTGAGAGGCACATGTACTGGTTCTCTCATTTATATCATGGATCAGTACCTGACAGATATTCTGCACCCAGGACTCCCATACAGATCTTGAAAGAAAAAACAAATCAACGTGCACATAATGAATCACTGCTCACTGTGTACAGTCACACACTCTGTGTGTTTTTTGCTGTTGGGAAGATGCCTGTTTGTTTACACAGTGCCAGGCCACATGAGATTCAAATTGCTCATCCTCTTTGACTGTCGAAAAATCTACAAATGTGGTCTGGAAAACTATAATTGTGGGCTGAAATGAGTTGGGAGCAAGTTCTCCATGGAGCAGTTAGTGCTATTTATATAACTTGAGCATCAATGAAAACACAAATTTCAAGTATTCATATACAGTCACAGAATAGAATTTCTTGTAACAGCATAAAAGTAACAGCTGTAATTATCTGCGGGCAAGAAGCAGGTCAGCTGATTTTGGAAAATATCTCTTCTTGGAAGTTTTTCTTCATATTTTGTGATTTCTTTCTCCCAGGGACAACTACACACTGCAGATTAACCCTAACTCAGGTCTATGTAATGAGGACCACCTGTCCTACTTCAAGTTCATCGGCCGTGTGGCAGGCATGGCAGTGTATCATGGCAAGCTGCTCGATGGTGAGTGCTACGCGATTATGTGAAGATTTCTGCATAAATGTTGTTCAGACATTTTCAAAGGTTAGCAACAACAGCGGTGGGAAGGTCAGAGGATTTAGAGCAAATTGTGATTTTAATGGATCCTGACATTTTTGTTTGTGTTCCTCTCAGCTTTCTTCATTCGACCTTTCTACAAGATGATGCTGCAGAAGCCCATCACTCTCCAGGACATGGAGTCTGTTGTGAGTGTCACTTTGTTTCTGCAAATATTTGAGTGAACACCTTGAATCAGCATCTTTAAATTACAGCTATTCTGCAGGACATTTCCTTTGCTAAATCTGATTGTTGTCTTTTCAGGACAGTGAATATTTCAACTCCTTGATGTGGATTTTGGAGAACGACCCAACAGACTTGGATCTGAGGTTCACCATTGATGAAGAGCTGTTTGGACAGGTTTGTTGTCTTTGCCTCAACAACTTTCACTTGTGTTTTTCTGCCTAATTTACGTGAAGCTCTGCCATTCCACCTGTTTAGACTCACCAGCATGAACTGACGCCGGGCGGCACAGAGATTGTCGTCACTAATGACAATAAGAAGGAATACATCCAGTAAGCAAAAAAGCTTCTCACTTCAACAACCAAACAGTTTTCCTCATCTTTGAAGTGTTGAAATTATGGTTTTATGCTGATCTGCTGTTTTGTGTTTTACAGTCTGGTGATGCAGTGGAGGTTTGTGAACAGGATACAGAAGCAGATGACTGCCTTCAAAGAGGTGATTTATGTGATGCGTTTTTATCACGTGGACATAGTAAGCATTATATACACCATTAAAGAGTGCCAGATATGACTAAAAACCTGTCATATTTCTGCTTTTCATGTTTGTGGTAGGGCTTCTTTGAGCTGATACCACAAGATCTGATCAAGATCTTTGATGAGAATGAGCTTGAGGTGAGTTTTCTGCCCGATGTGCTGAAATGAACCAGATTCATTCCAAGATGAATAACGGCCTGCCTTCCTGCCCTCTTGCCCTCCACAGCTGCTCATGTGTGGTCTCGGAGATGTGGATGTGAACGACTGGAGAGAGAACACCAAGTACAAGAACGGCTACTGCTCCAACCACGTCGTTATCCAGTGGTTTTGGAAAGTAAGACAGCTTTCCATGCCTGGAGCCAGCAAGTTTTTTCTCCTTTAAGAAGAGCTTTGTATTAGTTTTTTTTTGTATTTATTTGTGTATCTGTATGTGTTGTTGCAGACGGTGCTGTTGATGGATGCAGAAAAGCGAATTCGGCTTCTACAGTTTGTGACAGGAACATCAAGGGTCCCAATGAATGGCTTTGTTGAACTCTATGGTGAGATAACCGACTGAGCTTTACAGATTATCCACTCCTCCATCCACTTATCCCCTCAGGAAAAATTATTCTTTTTAGTTTGCTGCAAATCAGTGGCCATCTTTGCCTTAACGCCCACATATTTACCCTCTGTACTGTATGCACTCTTTAGTTCACAGGTGGCTTGAACTTTCTTTTCTTGTAAATGATTCCATTTATAATCACGTTATATGTGTTTATCTGATGGTGGTTTTATTTTCCAGGGTCTAACGGACCACAGCTGTTCACCATCGAACAGTGGGGGACACGTGATAAACTCCCCCGAGCCCACACATGGTGAGCACTTCACTGTGATTATTTTCATTAATAGCCAACATGGTTGAGTTTAGCAATGTACTTTAGACCTTTTACGAATTTGCTGAGTGTTTATCAACATTTAAGAGAGGTTAGAACAGGTTGTGCCAAAAGAAAAAGGTTTATATTGCTTCAGGTCAGCTTTTTATCACAGTTCTGATGAACATTCATACAGTAAATAGGATCATTTTACTGTGCTGTGGCTAAGATGTATGGAGCCCCCAGTGCTTTTGGGCACAAGATCCATATCTTGATGATAATCGGTGCATGCAAGATAAAAAAAGATTTATTTTGGGGCTTCTGGCCTCATAGATGTCAAAGAAATAATATGCAGAGTGTTACATCAGCCCTGACCGGCACACGACTCTGAACATTGTGCTTTGATTTCTTTATCTTAGCTTACACTATGTAATAAATATTAATAAAGAGGACTAGTACACTACAATATCTATTTGAGCATGAGGGTTGAAGCCCTCTAGCGGCTGGATACAGTCATAGTTCTCACTCTGCTGTGGTACGGTGAGACATCTCAGAGTTTTAAGGAGAGCTCCACTGATTGATGTCAAAGTCAATTTTCTAGACAAAGAGAATGCAAAAGTTACAGTTGAGTTGCATTATGGGAAGTTTTTGGAGTGTGATGCATATCAGGGATTTAAAGTCTGGACATTTTCGCCTCAGCTGAACCAAATGTTACAGTTATTCAAGTAATCTGTCCATGAAAAATTCCTGACCTTTATGTAGGTGTAACACTAAATCTGGACTGTCCCATAAGAAATGTGAACAACCAAATAGCGGCTGAAGTTTATTCCCTCAAATGCTTGTTTTTAATGACTCCTGTTTCAATTTTATTTATTTACGTACATACTTTCTTACTTCCTAAAGCTTCAATCGACTGGACCTGCCTCCTTATGAGTCTTTTGAAGAGCTGAGGGAGAAACTTCACATCGCCATCGAGAACGCACAAGGCTTCGACGGTGTGGATTAATACTTCTGCTGTGAATGAGCTGTACGGACATTACTGCCATTAGAGGAAAACCAAATATGGGAGAAACAAGCTGTGCTTCAGACTCGGTCTTAACTTGCCAGCTGTGTGACAGATGAAGAACAGTCACATGACCTTCACTCTGTTGAAGCACACGCGGAAAAAGGACGTTAAGTCTGGAGTGAAAGAGGTATCTAATCTCTCTGCGTGTTCTGAAGTTTACATAGCAAAATCTGTATACTGTATAACAAAAACATCTAACTTAAAAAAAACATTTCTTTCGTTAGGGCTGAATTGCCTCAGAAAAACTCTGTGATTCGTTTCTCACATCAGGCACTTGTGAGATTTTTGTCTTCGCTTTGTAGTAAATGAGATTAGTTATGTTTCTCCTCTTTTGAAATCCCTTAACTTGTCCTTTCACCGTATGTTAGTGCTGGAAAGAGTGGACCACTATGACATTGAAATGAAACAACGAGAACTCACAACACATGCCTCCTGTCCAATACCCTTTAATGCCAAAGTTAAAGTCCATAATCCCCTTAAACATGGCATTGGGCTCCCTGGTAGCTCGCCTGGTAGAACATGTACCGTGTACAGCAGCAGGAGGCCCCTGCATGTCATCCCCCCTCTCTTCCTTCCGCCTCTCCTGTCTCTCTCCAGCTGTCACTACCATAGTAAAGCAGAAATGCTTTTAACCATAAAAAAACATGATGTTAGCACAATAATAATGAAATGTCGAAGGTATCGATGTGTCATAAGCAAAACTTAAATGATAAATTGGCAATTCAAACTAAATTAAACAGATGTGAAGATACTTTCCCTCCTTTTTTCCTCTCATTTAAATTCTATATATAATTATATATTTTTCATTCCATCATACTAGAAACACTGATCCCAAATCCATGCACCTCGAAAGCATTCATAGCAGAAAGTGTGCAGTTTATGTACAAGTTTGAGTGACTACCCTGACAGTAAGTCACTTAGTCATCATAGTCGTGATGTATCAACACCAGGACCAGTAACAGACGAAACTAATTATACAGTAGTTTGTATCTATGTAGGCCACCAGTCCAAAGAAGTGACTGCACCAGTGTTAGATTGTGCTGAAATACTATGCACAATTGTACATAAGGACGTGAGATAATTATATATCGCTTGATTTTTGATTTTTCAGTCATTACATACTCAAATATACTGTACATATAACTTTCTACAAAATAATGAAGCATTTATTGAAACTGTTAAACCTGACTCAAATCGACAGTTTGGTTATTGCACCTCTCCTTTATACGTACATTTAGTGTTTCATTTACGATCAGTAGCCACTCATACTCAAGTTCAACACTGACTGTGCTTCAGAGGAATATAGAAATGTATATACACATTATATCTCCTGGCCAGTAGCTTATACAAACTGACTGGCCTTATCATACAGTATGTTAAATGTCCTGTTTTGTTGCCTTTTGTCAATGAGTGATGTCATTTTGTTTTCTTCTACTCATCATGGGTGTCTAATTGCAGCACTGTGCTCTATTTTTAAGAGTACAACTTTAGAAATTGTTTTGTTGGTTGTCAAAATGTGTACAGATTATTGTCTGTTTTAAAAAATGAGTAATCACTTGTAATACCTTTGTAGGAAAGTAACTGTACTTAAGCAGTAGTTTTAACGTTTTCTGGATGGTAAAACGTGTTTACACTACCTGCCATGTTTACAGGACCGTCGATAAAAGAAGATCTCGTGGGCTGACAACACAATTTTATACTTATGCTTTTATAAAGTGAAGCACTTTGTTAATATTGATGAGTCTTACTTCTGAACTTTCTGAATCTTTGCCAATCTGTCACCTGCAGACTGCTTGAATCGCTCTTTAAAGAAACTGATCCTATGCTTCAAGTGCACGTGTTAAAATGTTTACATGTAAACATTGCTGAAGATAGCACATTCTTTTCTTTCACATCTATTTAAGATTAAATACAGAGGCCTTCATTTGTAATGTGTTGTAGACTTTGATTGTTTATTGATGTTCTAATGTCGAAACGGAAGAGCTGTTCTGTATGTATTGTTGTCTACTGAATAATAATGAATAGATCAACACTTAATTTCTGATATATCAAATTTTGCTATTATAGAATTTAATTTAACACCTATAAGTGCATTACAACAACAACAACATCATGCATGCAACATATATATACAATAGTTTAAAGGGTGGAATGAACTGTAGCTGTTAAATCCCAATTTGATGACCTAAAGTGCGCCAAATTAAATATATTTGAAAAATAAAGAAATATAAAAATCAAGTGTCTTCATGTCTATCTTTCCCACATATTTAGCCATTTTATTTTTTATTTGCATTTGACAACTGATGTTTCCATTGTTTCAGAATACCCTCCTCAACTCATTCCAGAGATGTATTGTGTCTCTTTTGGTGAGCACATACATTCTAACCCACATCCGTGTGACATGCACAGATGTAGTACTGAATTATTCCAGGTGGGGGAGATAAAACACAATGGATTCTTCCTGAGGGCCATTCCCTAACTTTTAAACTTACATTTGAGGAACAAAATTGGGTTGTTTCAAAATATATTGGCAGTAAAAAATCAGTTCTTAAGGTACATTTCACTGCGTAACAGCTGGGAGGACAGACAATAGCTGTAGTCAAACATGAGTCCATGCATTTCCATGTGTTCTTGTTGACCTACAGCGTACTGGGGTACTCATTCATGTATGTTTTGTTAACAAGAGGGTCTGTGGAGGGGACTCATCCATATCTCTGTGGTCAGAGCCTTTTGTGTGATTCAGCTCAACACCAATAGTCCTAATTTCTCCACAACCCCCCAGTTGTGGCACTAAAAACCCCCTCTCCTCCACAGGGGTCAGTGGAAAGGTCACGCAGGATTCAGGCCGGCCTTTTGGACACTTCTGGGGTCAGCGGGGATGGGCATGTGTGGGAGCAGGAAGACACAGGCCTCAGCCAATGGCAGCAGGTCCCCTTTACCCACAACCTCACCAACATTCATAGCCTGATAATGACTTTTACTCCATTGATCCGGCCTCAGAGCTTGACCGCAGTTCAAATGTAGGCCCACCATCACTCCACCCACAAACTCTGACATATTGGCAGGTGCTGAAAGTGAATTCTTGATTAATTAATCACCCTGGGGAGATCCTCGCTGACCATGAATGAGGCCAGGCTCTCACTTTCTCACGTTATGTAAGAGAGGAGCCCTCAACCTGCACTGAGGCAGCGGTCAGATATTGGGTTATGTAATGTACAAGATTTTTACAGGGAAAGATAAGCAAAGGTAAAAACAACATTATTGTGGTAGAAGATGTCACTTCAACAATGTGTTGGAAGAGGTTGGATTTTTTTTTCAATTAGTTAATATATTGAGGCTATTCTTGGAGTCAATGTGAGAATACTACATTTTAACCAGTAAACACTATAGTGTATTAACATTATTTTGAGAGGACACATCAAACAATTGTTTTAAAGAAGAAATTGTGATGATGACAATGATGACAATGATTTTCTTTTTTGTCTTTTTACTGAATTTGTTTCGGGTAAACAAACACATAAAAGCATGCAGATAAAATTCAGTTAACTGATGTAGTTTGAATACTTTCTACCTATTTTAAATTGCATGCATAAGTAGTATTTTTACGATACCATAAACATTGATTGTTAAGAATGTCCTCAACAGTGATACAGTTTGTTAACGTCCATAATATTTCTGTTTATTGAAGCTCTTTACTGAAGAGTGTTGTTTTTCTTCCCTGAATCAGCACGTAGTGTTTTTTTCTTTTTTCTGATTGACTGGACATCACAGCTGGGCTGCGGTCCCGCTGCTGAATGAAGGTTCACACAGGGAGGGGCGAGGACCGTGGGAGGGAGGGGGTTTGATCTCTCTGCACAATAAGTGATGGACATTGGATCAATATCGACATTGACACAGCAGCTGTCCTGCTCCTATCAATGCTTCCTCCTAATTGCAGGCCCCACTTTTAAAGCACAAGAGGTAAACTAATTCCATTAACATTTTTTTTTCAGTCTGCAGAGACTGTTTGATGAGCAGTTGGTCTCTGATACTGAGGGATCTCCTCTCGTCAATACAGCTTCACTTATATCGATGAGGAAAAGTGAATAGGTCTTGGTGGAGCAATGAGATGACAGCATCTGTGAGTGCTGAACTCCCAAAGTGTACAAAACATCTATCATGGGTCAGTCAGGGCTTTGGTGTGAGGCCCACACTACACAGAAAAACATGACTGATCTGATCTTAAAGGTATTGATACAAAGCATGCAGTATTAATATTGTCACTGATGGTGTTGAAGTGAGTGTGCTACGGAAGATCATTCATCTAAAACTTAACATATTTGTACTTGTGTAACAGACTCTTCCACATATTTTACATATTTAAGTGCGTATCATATGAGTCAGAGTGATATTTCTGTGTTAAACTGTTAAAATTGTAAAATGACTGTTATTTAAGTAGTTATTTGTGATGAAAATATTCCTCCTTTTACAGGCTTTTCCTGGAGCTTTCACCCTCAACTCACAGTCTTCCTAAGTGGTTGTCATGTTGTCAATAAAACATTTCAGTATGAATACAACATACCAAGCAGTCTCTCTCTGGCTCTCTGGTCATCTTTTTTGTACTGGAGAGGTTTCTCAAAAGATTTCCTGCCTTTGCGCTCACCTTTACTGTGGTGCGGAGTCAAGCACGTAACAGCAGGCTGAAAGCTGATGGTGCCTCGTGGAGCTGTCCTCTCTGTGACCTGCAGCAAACACTAGGTGGCGGTAGACGAAAAGCTTCATTTAGGCACACGGATGTGATTAATTGACTGTGTTCATCTCAGAGGAGGGAAACTACTCTCCAGCAGCTCCCACCGCCAGCTCCCCGTTCAGTAACGACGCAGTTCATGTGGAGAGAGCAGCTATGAGAGAGTAGCTGGCATGCACGGACAATTCATGTAAATGGCGCCTGTCAAAGGGAAATTATATCAGCGTTCGCTGTTCTTCGTCGTTTTTCTTCCAATCTCAGGTAAGGAACGTTTTCAAAGGTATTTTGTGAGAAAGTTAAAATACTAATGAAGTGTTGGGTGCATCACTGTGGCTGCCCGTACCTGAGCTGTGTTTGACTGTGGACCCTGAACAGGAGCCGCCGTGGACCTCAAAGTTTAAAGCTCCTCAGTAACTTTAACCTGAACGCTTAGCGTCCCTGAACGCGTCTCACCGCCAGCTCCAAACGTTTATCACCAAAGCCAGTGATGGAGAAAGACGAATAAACTATAGTGCTATCATAGTAACCTGTTTTTTGTCTGTATATATGCAAACTGTTAATAAATTAACCTTAGTTAATTATTGTAATGCTAAATTGTCGCCTGACTGAGTGACAAACTGTCCTGTTTTAGCTAATTCAACTGTCAGTTAACGTTAACTTTCTAACTTTCTCCGGATGTTCACCGTCACCGAATGGATTTTAATGTATTTATTAGATATTAAAAGGTAATAATGAGGGTCATAATTAAAGAAGTTAACTTGAACTGCTGGTGTTTTTCCAGTTTTTCCAGTTTCTTTAATTAATTTCTTTAATTCAACACTGTTTTAAGCTCAAGCTAAACGGATGCTATTGAGGATATGAGAGGCCTGTGGATATGCCACCATTTGTGAGGCGTTTTTGGTTTTATGCCTTATCTAGCTGTTATATTGGGGCATAAAAAGAGTAGCTGACCAGACAAGGGTAAAGTGACAGTATGTATAATGTAAGCGACAGTGTGACTCTGTGATCCTCTAACCAGTATCATCCAATTCAGAGCTGAAATGAGAGATCTGCCATGTGAATCAACTAATTCAAAGCCAGTCCAGCTCATATCAACCATAGAGCTCCTGTAGGAGATAAAGACTCCAGAAAGACACATGCTGTGCTCAGGCTTTATGAATGGTCCCTGCCTTTGACTTGGTAGAAAACTGTGGCAGACTTACACTGGTTGTAAAATAAAAGTATCACATAGTTTCATTATATTATTGCTTTGGACTGGATGTGAATACTCTCCTGTGTGTTCTGTGGATATATTGAATTATAGCCCTTTATGAATGACACAGTGTCTCTCTATTCAGTCCACAAAGGTCACATTAATGAAACATTACATAAAGCTCGTGCTGAGAGTTCAATAATAGGTTTCTATTTAAACTAAAGGGGCTAATAGGATCCACTGTTTCACCTTCAGTTGGTGACTTTATGAGCCGTAAGTAATTGGATTAAAATGGAGCTGGAAAGACATTACAGTATGAAGCCACAATGTGATTTCTCTCCAGGCCAGTAGACCTATTGCTGGTGGACCTCCCAGCCTCTGAGATGTGATATTTCACCATAATAGGGTGTTTTAGTGTGTCACAGTTGTATCCATCAAAGACTGTAAACACTGATAATATCCATACAGAAGATACTGAGCCACACTCTTCTCTCTTTCCACAGGTGTTTTATGCTTTAGTGAGTTATTTTTCATCAAGGAGCCCCATGATGTCACTGTCATGCGGAGAGATGCTGTTATTTTGGACTGTCAGGCACATGGAGAGTTGCCCATCGACGTCAGATGGCTCAAGAATGGAGTTAACCTGATGGAGAATGAACGGGTGTACCTGCTCTCCAATGGCTCCCTTTATATTTCAGAGGTGGAGAGCAGAAGAGGAGACAAATCAGATGAAGGGCTCTATCAGTGCCTTGCTCAGAACAAGTATGGCGCAATCCTGAGCCAGAAAGCCCGTCTTACAATCGCAAGTGAGTATCATTCTGGAATCAACTTGGAAACACATCAGTGTGGAGGTCATCTGATATGATGGACTCCTGTAATCAGGTTCAAGTAGAGTCAGATTTCTTGTGTCCTGCTGCTATGATTTACTTGCAGTAATCACTAGGTGAGATTCAGATCTCCTTGCATGAATCATCCAAGGAGTTTAAACCTATATACACATTACTGTGTACTTAGTTATTTTGCTGCTCGATGTTGCATTTGGGGCAGCTTTGATGGTGGCAGTGGAGGAAGAGGGACAAAGTCTTCAAAGTTGGAGCTCAGAAAAGATGCTGTTTGGAGGGGGAATATTCCCATTGGTGTGTTAATGAAGGAGCAGCCGAAAGGTTAGGAGCTGTCCAGGATACCAGCTTGCCAATGCAAAAGAGCAGATGACCCCCATTCACAGACCGAGGCTTTCATGTTATTGCACCCTGATCGCTGGAGGAATTGTTCTTTTGGAATGCTTCCTCCTCCAGTGCTGTGTGAGCTAGCCATGGATTTTAAGGGAGGAGTAGAGGAGCTTCAGGCAGAGTTGGTGTTTTGGGACCTTATATCCCCTCCTCCTTCATCACTGGCCATGCGTCTTGCTGTGCCGCTTTCGCGGCATGTATGTTAACACTTTTACCCTGCTGGCAACACGTTCCCATCTGTGCTAAAACGTGCATTTTTAGCATTCCATGCAAGATGCTAAAATTCAATGTAACTGTAAATTTATGGGTGAGTTACATAACGGTTGTTGAGTTTCATGAGCAAGTTGACATGAACTATTCAGAAGTTGTACTTGTTGTACTGCACTTGCTCTCTGGTAGAGATCCCCGTCATAGCTCAGACATGTCCTGGTGCTTAAAAAGTATATATTGTTTTATTAATTAATTGAGTAGTTTACCTACTTTATAGTTTGAAGTTAAGAGGTGATAAAGGCTGCCAGTGAGCTTTACTAGTTTGTTTTAAAATGGCACTTAGACCTGCTTGAGGGTCTATCTGGAAGCTCATAAAGTTTGCACATACCTGAGAAATGCTCAGTTGAAGGACACAGAGGTAGCAGTGGGGGTTGTTGCAAGTGGTGTGCACACATGCACACACATACGCACGCACACACACACACACACACACACACACACACACACACACACACACACACAAATGTGAATTGCTGTTTCCTAGTACCACAGCCTTACCCTGAGTGTCTAAATGACCAAACTTTATTGCAGGTCTTACCAGGTCAGTAGGGGCTGGAGGCTTTGCACACAATTGTTTTCTGCCTCACTACTCTGGTGAAAGAGTGAAAAGCTTTTCACTCTTTGACTGTTTTTGTCCACGTTGCCCCCCAAACCCCCACCACACCCCCATTGCCCCCACATACTCATAAAAGAAAACGGTTTCTTTGGGGGCCTTTGTTAGTCCTGATATCAGTAGACTGAACAGCTGGATCCACTGCAGGGGTAATTGTACATTAATTGCAAAAGTTAAAGATCAGAGATTGATTCTCAGTTTACAGTTTGATTGAACAGTCAAGATGGCAGTCCTCATGAAACAGCATGGCTCTGCTGTGAGAGATCAGAGATTTTGGCAACATGGCCATTTGTCTTTGATTTCCTTGAACTGGAGAAAGAACATATTACAAGTAGTTTGATCCAAGTGTCTCTGTGTCCCAAGTGTAGCATGTGGGGAGCGTCAGTACCTCCCCTCCAAAGCCGATGAAATATCCATTTTTGTCAATGATGTAGAGCTGCAACGATTAGTCGATCGACAATAATAACTCTTAAAGATTTGCTGGTTTCAGCTTCTTAAATGTATGGATTTGTTACACTTCTGGACTTTTGGCATCTGGACTGTTGGTTGGACAAAAGAAGCAATTTGAAGACATCACTTTGGGCTCTGGGAAATTGTGATTAGCATTTCTCACAAATTTTGGAAATTCTGTAGACAAAATCAATTAATCATGAAAAAATTATCAAATTAATCAATAATGTTGATAATGTTGCACAGTAGGAATGTTTTATGTCTCCAGTGCAAGGATGGAGCCCACTGTGGGCTTTTTAATCCTGTGTTTATATGCTGAAGCTGTGGACCTGCCAGTTGCTCTTTGAGGACTGTGATGGTGATGGAGGATAAACTTAAACACTGTGTTGCTAAAGCACAAAGGTGAGAATGGATTTGGTCTTGATGAAAAGGAATGCGACACTTGAGACTCACCGTGTGACTTTTGTCAATTGAGTTCAGATTGATGGGGATTTCAGGAGAGAGATTGCCTCCTGAGTTGCTCCCTTTTTTTGGGCTTTTGCACCATGTGACTGAAGGTACATAAGGCATGAAAACTGAGAAAAATGTCAGATTCCTCTCAAGCTTTTTCCTCTATTACACTGTGGCAAACTCGTTTGAATCGTTGTTATGTTAGGCGATATAACAACTGAGAACTAAACATTTTATGATGAAGAAACTGTAGTGAGGATGTTATGCATCATCTGTCAGTGCATACCTAAATAAGCAAAATAAGCATCAGTGTATTGCAATGGCATCCCACATTGCAGTTTTGATGTATTGGTGTGATTTAAAGGAGATATTTGAATGAGCTGCTGCTATTCTCTGACAGAGTTTACTTTACCTTACTGCTGTGTCCTAAGGCAGCCAGGCCAGGAGTACAGCATTATTTTAAGTTGCCAGGGAATGTATTTAACTTGCACTGGCTCGGCACAATTAGAAATCCCAATAAGGCGTAAGCAAACCTTGCACAGTGTGAGCTGTGGTGTGAATGAATGAGATGGCCTTAAGTGAGACAGCTCAAAGCCAGGAATCTTGTTTTTCTCCTCTGCTGGACACGAAAGGTTACCATGGTTCCCCTGAGCGGCAGGCCCAGAGGTCAAAGGTTTCTTTAAATTGTTCAATAGATGGAGGGCAGGGAGACAGAGCACAGGACTTAAATCTTTCCTGCAATAATGCTGGATGCTCATCTAGCTTTATCAATTGCTGCAGTGGACACCAATGGGTCTACCTTTGTTTTCATGAGCATCATTCCCACTCGCATCTGTTGTTGTACAACACAACTTTTATTTTGTCATCTGCCATCAGCTTATTTTCTAACACACCACGACAAAGGATAAAACTGTTGCCAAAAACAGAGTGTAGCTTCTTATAGATTGACTTCTTCATCTCAATGTTGTGATACGGAGATTAAAGACAATGAAGCCACTGTGTGTGGTGAGTGGAGGGTTGCTGTTGAATGATTGGAAAACTTTGTGGCAGAGATAAGGGATTGGAGGGGGGGATGGATGCTCTTTGCAACACCACTCCCCCACTGCCCGGTCGGTGCTGAGGGGTCACGCTGCTCATGGGAATAGTTCTTTGTTTAGCCAGGCCAGTGGTCACTTCACTGTCCTGCAGTTTGTGTGTAGCAGCAGCAAATCTGCCAGCCAGCCAGTGATTGATTTGTGGGCTTTTTCAACTCTGTGTTCTTCTCCTTTCTTATCAGCCTTCTTTTTTTTCCAGTGCCTTTTATTATTAATGTTCAGCAGGGTACTTGACACATTGTAAAGGACTCATCTGTCAATTGAAATAGCTGTATTTTTCAGTATTAGTTGCAGAATGAGTTAATGTAAAATGAACTTATTTTGGTATGAGCATGTGGTGTACTCCAGTTCACAGGAATAGCATGCATTAGAAGAATTCATGTGAAACTTCTCTGGGTTGTTTCAGTGAATTAATGAAGGTCTTATTATGGGCCTCCTGATGCAGAAGGCCATCAATTTAACATTCAGCCTGCAGGATCAGGAGAGGATGATCAATTTTAATGTCTCCCCTAAAAGATTACCCTCGGGGGTGGGTGGGTTTGGGACTGTTGGGGGGGCATCAATGCCGTCCACATAGCTGAAGTAGATGAACACAGCATAACTGAACACAAACTGCCTCTTTTAGTTGTAAGATTCCTCTTTACTGGAAACTGAAAAAGGACTTAAGATGTGGCTCTATTCTCAGATTGTTCTTTTCGGTCGAATGGGATTTTTGTCTATTCCAGCATTTGATTTAAAAAATCTTTAATGATAATATCTTGTCTTGGCACTTGGCCGTTACTGAGGATGTTTTTGATACACAGTGTGTTTGCTTACCTGCTCAAGAACTATACATTTTAGGTAGGATATAGAAAGTGCATATTGTTTTATATGAGATGTGTAAAATGTTATTTGGTGTATATCGCTTTATATCACAATCACTGTAAAGATTAATAATTGTAAGATTTATACCAAAAGAAGCATATCACTGGAGGACAAAACCTAACAAAATCAGCACTTTTATACCTCTTGAAGCTCACATGCAGGTAGACTACGCTGTGCTGTGTCCTGGCTGAGAAACTGACCACAGTAACCAGAGGAGAGAGGCTGAACTAATTCCTGGTATTTGTAAGGGAACCTTTGTTTGGGCCTGACCTGTCCACTGACCTTTAGTTTGTTGAGCTGCTGGCATCAGCAGATCCATCTGTTGCAAGTTGAAGTGAGGCGACTAAAGCTTTACTCCATTTCAGTTTAGACTGTAGTTAGAACATAACATAATAAACCAGGAGGGCTTTGCACAGGCTCATGTTCCTATGTCTTCAGTGTTTAAGTTTGAACTCTGGACATTGTTGTCACTTCATGTCACATGTACATTTAGTTTCAACTATTGTGCATTAACATGAAACTGTTTCTTCTCTCTGTACTGA
>JBBMOE010000001.1:15290472-15309787 GCA_037975065.1 Chaetodon trifasciatus
GAGAGAGAGAGAGAGAGAGAGAGAGAGAGAGAGAGAGAGAGAGAGAGAGAGAGAGAGAGAGAGATTGTTTCTCTGTTACCTTCATTATATTGCAATCTTTTTTAGTTGTGATTTAATGTCTTGCAGCAGCTGGACTGCATATTGTTTTATTTGTTGTTGCAGCAGCAACTGGCAGTTGTCATTGGTATAGGAGAGAAGGATACTGTTACAAAACAGCATTTAAAAACATTGCAGCTGGAGAACAAACTGAGTGGTGTCTAGGCAGTTTGCAGGGCGGCGGTGAGCAGCAGCGCTGGTTTCGGGTGGTCATGCAGGGCTCTGCCTGAGTAGGGTGCTAACCAGGATTTGTGGAGGTCAGAGGTGAGATTGCTGGGACGGACAGATCATCAGAACAGTTTCTTCATGCTTTTGGGGAATAGTCTGAGGAATTTGCTCAGTGTTTTACTTGGCAGAAATGTTAAAGACCAGAGGTTTTTTATTTATGTATTTTGTTGGAATAAAGGTAGTGACACACACAAGTCATGTTGCTATGTTAGTAACACACAAATAATAGATAGCTGAATGAGTTAATGCAGATCATTTAAGTAAATCAGAAGGAGCTTTGCGCGTTTGCCTTAATAATTTCACCCGGACTTTAAAAGCCCCTCAGCAATCATCAGCACTCAAAGCAGAAGGTCAGGCTTCTATTTTCAGCTAGGAGAGATCTGGCCAATGCTCAACAAACCCTCGCAGTTATAGATTTTCCTCCTTGTCTTAGTTGTTTATCAATAATCAATGATTATCCTGCTGTTTGTCAATCCAGCAACATTTGACTGAATGGAAAGGCAAAGTAGTGAGGCAGAGGATGAGTGTAGCTTATCTCTCATGCCCTGCAGTCATATCACTTCAGCATATTAATGGCATTTTTTTAAGAGTCTGCATTAACACAGAGGGGTGGGAGAGGGTGAGTGTGTGAAGGAGGGGGGCTTTGAATGCCTACCGCTACTTCTGTCTTCACATCGAACAACCACAGTGGGACTAAGATGGATAACATCTTTGGACTAATTTGATGATGTGTGTCTATGGTGAAAGGATTGATTGAAATGAGCAATATCAGGCATATACCAGGAATTTCTTTCAGTCTGGAAAACACGTGTAGTAAACAGCATCCATGCATTTAATGAGCAAACTCATTTCAATTCATACTTCTATGAAGTCCCTGGTATCAACGGGAAAGAATTGTCCCAGCAGCAAACGTAAAATACATCTATCTACAAAAAGCTAATCAGTTGTAATTAATCAGTAAATTCTTTTAGAAATACTCAATCAGTCATACAATTTAATCTTCAGCCAAAACTGACACCCTTACCTTCGGCAAAGGTGGTGGGTGCTCTTACTTGCACAAATGTCAGCTTAATTTGAAGGCAAGTTGTGTAAAAGTCATAATTCACTAAGTGTTTTTTTTTGGCAGTCAGAGCTCTCCTGCTGTTTAGCACCGCAACACCTGGCAATACTGCTCACACACAGCCATCCCTCACGGCCCTCATACACTCTACTGCGTGTTTATGACAGTGGAGGGATTTCCTATGGACCTTTCCTTTCTCGAAAGCAAAGTTTAACACAGCATGGCGTTGTGTGATTCAGTGGAGAAATACACTGATAAGTATGTTAATGTTTTTCACTCGGAGTACTTGACAGACGTGGTTTCAGCTCGATTTCCCTGCTTCCTCCAGTTTTTTGTTTCTTCTTTGCTGAGTGCTAACGGCTCACTGCAGCAGAAGAAGCTCTGGATGTGTCCACTGAGGTGAAAGAGCTCCACAGTGTGTTTGTTTATCCGTTACTGAGAAGTTCATAAATTCAGCTTTATGGGAAAAATCATTTACAGACTATTAATTTATCCATCTGTGTACCATGGACAATGAGATATATTTATGACAATGAAATAATGTTAACATGCTGTGATGCTTCCTGTTTTTTGGTCATCTCTGTATTTGCTCTCGACGACAAACAGCAGTGCAATTGATTTCTTGTAACAAATGATTGACCTCAGGCTTCTTCAGCTTTTTGAGCACTGGGGGGACGGTACAGCAGTGGGTGACCTTAATGACTTTTAGGGCTTTTATGGCATGGGAGGAACTGCCGTCTACAGAAAGAGAGCATTTATTTACCAAAAGGGCTAAAACAACTTAAATCCTTATAAAATGCATACACTTCTGTTGGCTGTTTGGTTCACTATAAAAGACCTTATTGTAATTCATGTTAGGCCTCAATTGCTTGCTGCTCAGCTGGTGCCTGACAACAGCTCAGTTTCAGGGAAACCCTATCCACGCAGGATGTAGCTGTTCCACTCCAATCAACACCTTCCTGCAGAACTCAGCAGGTCTGTAGCTTTAGGTAATAGGGATCTCTGTTTTCTGACATCGGCTGGATCTGACTGAGATGGATGGATGTCTGAAATACATCAATATGTTTGGAAAGGGAGATGGGTAATTAAGAAATACTTAATTAAATGATCATCCTTTTGGACTGATCTTGTAGAAGCAGTCACAGACACATGTTTGTAATGGCATTTGATAATGCTAGTGTCTAATGTGCTTTAGTATTGTGTCAAAGAAAGTTTTGTGGCAGTTCATGGAGCGAAATGCAACACCAGCATTTACAACAAAGAAATACCTCAAGGGAAAGAGGTTTCCTTTGACTTTCTCTTAAGAAGACTACATGTTGGAGATAAAAGCATGAATACTCTCTCGGTTACAGGGAAGAATTCTACTGTATGAGACACAGAGAGTTTTGTGTGTTAGTGGAAGCTGTACATCTTGGCCAGTTCTCCCCTTAATGCCCTTTGGCAGATCTACAACCTCAATATGCGGCTGAAGAAGTTGATAAATGTAGCTGTTTTACAAATAATCAGTCATTACTGATCAAGTGAGCTCACGGTCACCTGAAAGAAACATTAGAGAAATTGATTTTGTTACTCTCTTTTGCTGCAGGTATCTCGTCTTTTGCAATCCAGCCAATGTCAATAGTGGTGACACAAGGTTCAGTCGCCAGGTTTTCCTGCAAAATCAGTGCACACCCTCCTCCAATCATCACTTGGGAGTTCAATCGGGTCACATTACCCCTTGCCACTGAAAGGTATGCCCTCTGTTGTTTTCAGTTTAACTTCATTGTATTCATTTTTCACATACTTACTGGACAGCAGATTTTTTTGGAGCTACTCTTTAACATTATAAGTGGTTAGAAATATTTGACCTGTAACTGTTCCATACTGTAAGCGATAAATGCTGTATTGTATCTGTGTGTGTCTCTGTCCTCATAGAATCACAGTCCTGCCCAGTGGTGTTCTTCAGATCCATGGGGTGCAGCAGGCAGATGCTGGGAATTACCGCTGCATCGCCACCAACATTGCCAGCCGCCGCCGAAGCACGGAGGCCACCCTCACTGTCACCCCAGGTGTGTCAACCAGCTCTTTTTCCAAGTGTGTTGTGTAAAGGACTTCAATACACAATTTAGTAGTGACATAGCCATCACAAACAGAGAAACTGTGTTGGCTGTAGATGTTTACCTAAATCTAGGCAAAGGAACATGTGGTGGGATAGGTGTTCTAATTTATTTTATCAGAGAAATTACCGTATTAAAACCTATACTGCAATGTAATGGTAAGGTAATCGGATTGTGTCTCTCAAATAGTTGCAGACTGGTCAATAGTTGGTTGAAAGGCTGATTTATTCGCTAAAGAGATAGCAAAGAGATAGTATTTTCACTTTGATCTACAGTATATATCACATCACGCCACATGCACTAAGCGGTCTTCTTCTCCCTCTTCCCCCTCTCTCTCTCTGCAGCCCCTAGCCCCCAGCTACCCCAAAGGCCGCGCATCATCACCGGGCCACAGAACATTTCAGTGTCACTGCACCAGAACGCCATCCTGGAGTGCATGGCCACAGGCAATCCCCGACCCATCATCTCGTGGAGCCGAGCCGACAGCAAGTCTATTGATGTTTACAACACCAAAGTGTTGGGGAATGGCAACCTCATTATCACAGACATCAAGCCCCAGCACAGAGGAGTGTATATGTGCAGAGCCACCACCCCTGGCACGCGCAACTATACTGTTGCTGCAGCCAATGTCACTGTGTTAGGTAAAGATATAAAGTAGTGTGTGTGTGTTAGTGTTTACACAGTCACATTGTGGGGACTTGCCTTCCTTATGGGGACAAAACTCAAGTCCCCATAATGTAAATGATTTAATTTTAGGATGTTGACTGGGGTCAATGTTATATATGTATAACATTTTTTTTCCTTTCTTTTCTTTTTCTCATCGATGTTGCTCTACTAAAGCACCACCTTCCTTAGTCGAGTGGCCGGAGAGCCTGACCCGTCCACGTGCCGGCACCGCCCGCTTCGTGTGCCAGGCTGAAGGAGTACCAACGCCTCAAATCACTTGGTTCAAGAACGGAGAGAATGTTCACTCCAATGGTCGTATCAAGATGTACAACAGGTATCTTTCTCTTCATTAAACGGGTCGTTCTTGAGATACATAAATCCCTTTTCTGACAAGTCTGTATGCACAGAGATAATGAAAACTGAAAGCCTAAGTCCTTTTACCGTGAAACACTTGTTTAGCATTCTTTTTTGTCTTGACATTTAAAGCTATTCAAATAAATAATTCACTGCTGTCCTTACAGTAGAAAGGAAACTGAATAATTTACAGCAGTGCAAATGGGGTTTTAGTTGGTTTCCCTATAATTTGCTTCCACTCCTTATTCAACTGTCAGCGCTTGTTAAAGGTAATTATAGATTGACTACATTCTAGTAAAGGAGCCTCAGGATAAAGCCATCTGTGTATATCTGTATCCACAGCAAACTGGTCATCAACCAGATCATCCCTGAGGACGATGCCATCTATCAGTGCCAGGCAGAGAATGAGCAGGGGTCGGTCCTCTCCATGGCGAGGCTCATTGTGGTGATGTCTGAGGATCGGCCGAGCGCCCCCAGGAACATCCGAGCTGACACCGTGTCGAGCTCCGCCATCCTTCTGGCTTGGGAGAGGCCTCTGTATAACTCAGATAAAGTTATTGCTTACTCAGTGCACTACATGAAGGCTGAAGGTGAGTGGTGTGTAAATAAACAAGAGAGACCAGGGGTCATATTTTCGTCTTTTTGTCACACAGCAATATTATTTCTCGTAGAAGGAAACTGTTCAAACATTGAAATATTTCATGACGTCTGAACTCTAAAAGAGTACTTAACTGATTTGGCATTACACTCCTGTAACACTGTTGGACACATGATGGACAGTTTGAGGCAGCAGAACCAGAGATAAAGCTTTTTTTATTATAAATCATCCATTATTATTCAATGTCAAAACACAGTGCCCACATCACCCACAATGGAACTAGACTGCCAACGGTATAGTTCCTCAGGAGTGGAGATTCTGGTGTGTTATGCTCGTAGCGGGTAATGTAGCCTGGAGGTGCTAGCCTGAAGAAGAGATGAAGAGTGGGCTACAGAGGTCTGCTAAGATCACTTCTGTCTGACAGCACACCCACAGATTTTTCTCAACCCTAATTGACACTGATTCAAGTGACATCGTTTGAAGCAATTTACCAGACTTCACAAAGTTCCCTCTGGAAACTTTGTACAAGTTTTTCCTCCAAGACCTGGACACAGACTTTGATGTGTAAATTCAGAGTTCCCTTTTAAAGCAGCATGAAAGAGCAAAATCAGGCACTTAATTTCTGCCACTTCCTGTCTAGAATGTACTGTATAATGTGGGAGTCGACTTTGTTGTCAATGCAGTGTTAGTGGGCAGAGGTTGAGGGAAAAAAGACATAGCCTTCTAAAAAATAGAAGAGCAACATCTCTTTCTGGACAAACAGGAATAGTCTTCTATAGACTATAGCTCTGAAGAGTGTTGAGGCACAGGGTCCCTTCCTTTTTGGCTGATAAGATGCAGGAGGCAGACAGAACTATTCACAAAAAGCACAAGGGTTGCAGTGTAGCAGCAGAAAAGCCTTTCAGCTATCCTGGGAACTCTTGCTGTTGACAACAAGAGTCACATTCAAACAATGCAACGTTCCAGAAAAAAATCCAGCTTCTGCTTTCAAGCACTGCACTTAATTATAATGCCACTCACTTCTATTCTGGAGGTGAAATGTACAGAATTTAACAAGAGAAAAAGGAACACCTGCTTGATTTTGTGAAGGATAAGGAGGTCAAAATAAAAAGAAGTTGAACAAATTCTCTTTGTTTGTTTTTTCTTGAATAACTGACATCTGTCAGCCTTTTTCATCGCTTAATTGAAATTTGGTGACACAATCTTCTTGGTCCCAGTCACAGAGAATGGCTGTTCATCCACGTTGACAGAGTATTAGACAGTACAATCTCCACCTGAAGTTACAGAGATGCTTGGCACTAAATGGAGACTCTAATGAAAGGAGGAACTAATTAGCCCATGTGATGGAGTGTCCAAAAGTGTGTATTCTGTGAGAGCAGTGGGAGGGTGTGAATTGGACAGGAAGGGAGACTTTGTTACACTTTTCAGAAAGGCTTACAGAGGCATTCAGACTATGGAGAAAGCTTTTCGTTATTTACTCCTCAAGTACTTTGTTTACAAGGTCAGGAATCACACCAGGTGATTTTTTTATCAAGTACAGCTTTTGTGTTATTTTGCTAATCTACTCTAATTGAATAACTATTACACAGTAAGTCATTTGGAAAGAATAGTGCAAGTGCATATCTTTCACCAAATAAAAATAAACAACTTTTGTCATAGCAACACAAACTTTTTTGTTGACAAGGGTTGCTGACAAGGGCAAGATTTTAATTTCCTGCGTTATATATATTATTATCAAATATGCTCTAATTTAACGAAACAGATGTGGAAAAAAATGAGATTACTTTTTAGAAAAAATCTCATCTCATCATGCTAAAGATTTGATTTATTTACAATGCAATGTCATTGTTGTCATTTTTCCAGGATTAAACAATGAGGAATATCAAGTTGTCATTGGAAATGATACAACTCGATATATTATTGATGACCTGGAGCCGGCTCGCAACTACACCTTCTATGTCGTGGCCTACATGCCCATGGGAGCCAGTCGTATGTCGGACCATGTGTTCCAGCAGACACTCGAGGATGGTGAGGCATACACCTAGGGACGTCTCTAAACGATATAATCCTTCCCACAGTGGAAGACAAATATAAGAGTGAGGTGGACAAATAAAGGAGAAACGGTGCTCTTTTTCTGTAAGAGCTCAGAGTATGTTTCAGAAAATTTTAACTGCAGTGAATGAGCATTATTGTTAATGTAAGAAACAATGTGCCCATGTACACAAACTCATGTATTTTGTTCCTTTCCCATGGAGTGTTTTGATTTCCAGGCAGCTTTAATTTGCCACACCGGATTTTCTCTCAGTCATAACCTTCATATTTTGTCGGTCCACAGTTCCCCTCCGTGCCCCTGAACTCAGCCTCACCAGCCACAGTCCCATGGACATCCAGGTGTCTTGGCAGCCCCTTCCAGACAAGCTGAGCCGTGGCCGAATCTCCGCCTACCGTTTGTCCTATCGCACCAGTGCTGAGAGTACAGTCTCGCAGGTAGAGCTACCTGGAGAGAAGACTCAGCATCTCCTGGAAAACCTCCAACCTGACACCATCTACCTCCTGCGTATTGTTGCTGCCACCAGCATAGGGTGGGGGGAGCAGTCTGTATGGACATCTCACCGCACCCCAAAGGCATCCAGTGCTCGAGGTACAACATTTGAAAGACCTGTACTTATAATTTCTGAAATAGCAGTGTGTAGCTAAGTCAAAAGTCCAGGCACATTGAAAAATATTAACATCCACACATTGAGGAATTTCAGCCAATAAAAATGAATCACTGAACTTGTCTCTTCTGTTTAAACCATGAGAAAGAGTCAAGAGAAGAGCTTGCTCTAATAATCTTGTTAAGGCATTGCATTTGTTACTCTGTGACCTTTGCCCTGCACTGTCAGTAACATTGGAAGGGCTTCAGTCATGGGTCATAAAGGGAGCGAATCAGGCCTCTGGGTGGGAAAGAGTATATGGCTGCTTAGAGTCACATCTAAAGCTTTGATGTGGGGGAGGGGTGCATTTTGTTTTCCTGTGTTGCTATTGCCCTTGTCTCTAGTTTAATCTCATACAGGGGTCTGTTATAGGTAAACTTTTTCCCCTCATTCCTAAAATGAAAATGTGATGAAATTGTTCCTTTAACTGCTGATGTGGTTGTGAAGGAGGGTGAAACAGCTGGTAAGGTATAGCAGTTTCACTTTTCAAAGAAGACTCCTGGCCAGGAACGTCTTCTGTTGTCACATAAAGACTGGAAACAACCTGGTGACGCCATTCCAGTCTTCTAAGAACAAGTTCATGTTTTCTAAAAAAACTTCAGTCATAAGGTACACATTACAGAACAACCTCTTTGAAGTCTTATTTGGTTTGAATTACCTTCAGGAAATATAAGATAGTTTGCTGTAGCACAGTGCAAAAATGAAAAGAGTGTGAGCAGCACTGTTTGTTTAATTTTGCTCATGGAGCTTTTATAAGTGTAGGATTGTAATCCATTTCTGAATATCATGATCAAAATATAAATGTTTTTCTGACTCTTTTCTCTTTAGTTCCTCTGGCTCCTGAGTTGCATTTGGAGCCTTTAAACTGCACCACTATTTTGGTGCGCTGGCAACTGGCACCCAAGAACTCAGCCAGTGTGCAAGGCTACAGACTGTTCTACCATGAGGAGAGCCAGTCAGAGAGCGCCCCGGTTCAGCTTCGTGCCTCAGAAAATACACACACCATCGGAGGCCTTGGTGAGTTCTATTTTAAATTGTTTGAGTGACTTCCTGCCACCTTATTACCTGGTAAGCAGGAGATATATATATGTGTGTGTGTGTGTGTGTGTGTGTGTGTGTGTGTGTGTGTTGTTTGTGTATATACATGTATATATATGTGTGTGTTTGTGTATATATGTATTTTTTTTTTCTTTTTGTGAATGCCAGTGCTCAACAGCAACACATGACAGAAACTCACATGTACAGTGGATGATCTGACCTGAAGAGCATCTTGCTGCATAGATTTTCATCTTGATGAAGAAAAACTACTTTTCTTAAAAGTTCTTTAACTTGTTAGTACTTTAAGGTATGAGTTCCCATTGATGCTACTGGTTGTGATGTTAAAAATGGCCTTACTAGCGTAACTGATGACATTTCATATATGTTAGTGACTACAGTGGGTCATTAGGAAGCTAAACACAGAGAAGGATTTGAGCAGGCACCCACATATTTCTACAAATGATTGTCAAGATTTTAATGAAAAAATGTAAAATGTTTAAGCTCACAGAAGTTTTCAGCGAAATAGTGTGTGGTGGTTAAAACCAGCAGCAGCATCTATTGACAGCTTATGAGTGATTAATTGCCTTAAGTCTTGTCATGTGTCCAGCAGCACCATTAGCCGTGGAACAGAACAGCACCACATCCCACATCCCACTTCCATGACCTCCCAACCTCTGCACAGGATTTCTGTGTGTGTGTGTGTGTGTGTGTGTGTGTGTGTGTGTGTGTGTGTGTGTGTGTGTGTGTGTGTGTGTGTGTGTGTCCTTTCAGCAGCTGCTGGGTGGTGTTTGGGGCACATCACAGCTCTTGTGGCCTTTAGGTCAGATTCATTTTGGCTTTTTTTGTTTGAGAGAGGAAAGGGGGATCAGGCCAATGCAGTGGACAACTGACCATCTGTGGCCAGAGGGGGTCAACCAGGTGGTCAGCAGCTGACTTGTAAATCAGGAAGCTCAGTGCTTGTATGGGATCAGAAAGAAAGAAAGATGAGGAGGCACTATAAATTACTTTAGGTGTTAACTCTAACTGCTGCAGGCATTTAGTTAGTTAGATATTTAGTTCAATGGTTTAAACACCACCACTATTAATGGGAGTGCTACGATGCATCTACTGTGACACCAACGACAACTACCCCTGTTTGTACTCCTAATAATGTACACAAATACTGATGAAATTACAAGAACTACTAAACTGAATATTAAGTCAAACCTGGCATGCCAGTTCCATGATATCTTCAGGTGGTGGTCACAAAGACATAACCGAGAAAATTACACTGAATTCAGTTTAATTTGTGTTTTATTCAATAAATTCCCTTGGTATTATCTAATTTCTTGATATGGAGAGATTTGCAGTTTTTAAAAGTTGCCTGCTCTTCCTTGTTTCATTGGATTTCTCTCAATATTGAATAAAGGTTTTGGGAGGAGGAGGAAGCTGGAGTCACAGCTGCTGATAAATATATAAGACAATTAGCAAAAATAGCAATATCAAAAATAGAGTTTCAGCAGAGACTGTCTTTTTGTTTGATAAAGGAGCTTTGCAGGGCTGTGTTTTGAAGAGAGGGAAGCTGTTTCGTGGAGGCAGATTTATTATGTGTTTTATGACTGCTTTGAGCAGTGTTGCTGGAGGAGCATTGACATCAAAGACTCTCATTGTGTTTGGCTTTTAGAGCCACAAAGATAGTTTATTAGCCAAGACCTAAAGGAAATGCAGCCTCTCACCAACTGAGCCATAGGCCTAACAATGAGCATGTCTCGTGAGCTCACTACCTTGCAGTTCTTAGATTTCTTTCTCGTGAATTAGCTGCAGCACTTTGCAAAAGGAGAGAGGTGTAAAATGCAGCATCTGTCCTCCTGTGTGGCAACACATCCTGCATTAGAAAAAAACCCTGCTGTGCTGTGAGGAATCTGACTAAAGAGCTTTAATGTTTGTTACCAATAATTACTCACTGAGTAATGTCAGTTATAAAGCAGCGTCTTCTGTATCTAAAGTTGGCTATAGCTAACATTTACCACCATATGCAAATGGTCATACCAGACCAAATAAGTTTTACGTTATGTTACGTTAGGATCATTTGTTCTTTCAGAAGTGACAATGTCTCATTTTAACGGTGATGGGCCACACCTGAGATCCTCTGGTAATCTCCACAAGTGTGGGGCATAGTAATAACTCTGTATCCACAATGATAATACATGAGGGAACATGTACTTTAGGAGCTGATAGATCAGACAGGGCTTTTGTTTATTCAGATTTCTCTATTACACTCCAGCAGTGAATTAACGTTAATCAGCAGAAGCAAATTCATGCTGTGAGAAAATTTTTCTGTTTGTAATTTGTGTACATGTACAGTCTGTGACATGTATATGACAGTATGACATGTACAGTCATACTATGAGAGAACATTATACTTTTCCTATTTTTCTTTGGCAGATGACTTCTGAGACATTTTTTGCTAAATATTGTAGCTGCACAGATTTGCAGCTACATATTCTCTAATTTGATTTTTAAGGAAACTTTGTGTCCTTGAGCTTACCAAATGCCCAATGTTGATTTTTCTTAACAGGTGATCTCTACTCATTACATCTGCTTGTACTGTAAATTGCATTTCCTATAATTCCAGTGATGTTGCACACAGCAGCCGCCCTTTTTTATGCCAGTAACATTGATTTCTAAACTATCAGCTGTGGTCAAATTAGATTGTGCTGATTCAGCTCTGTGTACAGCTGCAGAAGGACGTACCCTGAGCTGGCTATTAAATTAACACTTATGACGATCCAGATGATTGAAAGCACACCCAGAGAGACAGGAATGTGTTTGAGAGGCTCCAGTTGGGTATAAATGACACAGTGATGTGACCTTTCCTCGCATGTGTTTTCTCTGCTCAGCCCATGAGGGGAACATGTAGTCGTAGTCGAAGCTTAAATACTTCTCATACCTGTTGGCACCAGGCAGCGCTGCGTGCACGACTGTAGATTTATCTCACAGCTGCAGGCCATCTTGCACCTTGTCCACTCCTTTTATTAAACTCAGGCAAAGTGTGCATGGTGTGAAAACTAGATTTGTATTCTCAGTGTAAAAGGTCAGTTTGCACTTGCGTGTGTGTGTGTGTGTGGGTGTGTGTGTGTGTGTGTCAGTATGTCTCTGTTGATTTGTGTGAGTAAGGGCAAAAGAGAGAAGGAGAAAGAGGGGGAGGAGAGAGATGATAGATGCTGGTGTGTGGGTTCATGCAGGAGTTGACATTTATGGCCCCTGTTCAGGCCTGGCTTGCTGTGGCCTGGGGGGCCCTTCGCAAGCCAGAACAAAACCTCAGGGACCAACAGGATCTGCATTTTGGCTGTAAAAAAAAGCGGGTGACCACAAATGGCTCAAATATGTCCTTTAATACAAACATCGTAATTTATTGGAATAAGGCCCTGTGAGATTTATCCCTTTGGGAAGGACAGGAAAATGTCTTCACTCTTCAGGGCACTCAGCTCTCTAAGAATATAACGTGTTGTAATGCAGCAACATTTAGATGTTGTGACTCTAGTTCTGAGTCAAATGTAATATCAAGTAGTGCTGAAACAATTAGTCAGTTAATTAAGAATAAACTGACAACAATTTCAATAGTTGATTAATCATTAAATTCTTAATATTAGTGTTTCGAAGTTTTAAAAATGTGAGAATTTTCTGCTTTTCTGTGTGTTATATAAATATAAACTGAATATTACAAAACAAGACATGTTCGTTAGTTAGACAGCTACTTTGTGAGCTGTTGTAGAAAGTATATTTATTTGATTATTACACAGCCTCTTTGATGTAGTAACCATTCTGGTTGTGATAAATTTATTTGCTATTTATGGACTCACAAGAATATAATAACAAATGATCTGATCATATTGTATTTTCAGGTCAGAGCTTCAGGCATCTGTTCCATGAGTGAAAAACAAACCTGCCTGAGTTTTCTCTTATCAGGACAACTGTGTCATCACCTATTAAGTGGCATTTTATTTAGACTCTTCCCTGTTTTTCCACTCATTTCCTCTGCTTGACCCTCCCCCCTCAGAGAGAGCCCTATAACCCCTCCTTTTGCAGGATTTAGCTTGCCCAGATTCCATGTCAAAGGTCATGGCCCAGATGTCACAGCTTCCCCCTTGCAGAGTTACTCTCTCGCATAATTACGGCAGGCCCATTGTATTGTGGGGCTGGTAGAGGTGCATACTACGTGCCTGCGCCTCTTTAGAGGTGGACACTGAGGCATAACAAAGTGGGCAGAAGCTCTGGGTAACAAGGTGGACATTTTACAAAAAGTTTTGTCCTTGTGGTTTTACTTATCTGTTGCAACAAGAAAAAGCAATCTACGAAGAGAACTTCTTTGACTTCAGATCATCTGCCTGCTCAGTCTTGGCATAGTAGACGTTCATGATGCAGTTTATATCGGTGATAGTTGTCTTTGTGATAGTTGTATAGTTGTACTCAGGGAGAATCCTTGAGCAAAAGATCAGGCTCATCTCATATTCTACACCCATGACCTCAGATTCTTTCAGAGTTTAATCTCGGCCTGACCTGCTGGCCCTGGTTTGGCTCTGGTGAAACTCCTCAGGGCTGCATGGGGGTGCAAGTAGCTCGACTCCACCCCTCCTAAACTTCTCTACCCTCGACTGACACAAATTCATCTCCTGTGGTCTTCCTGAGTCTGGGTCTTCTCCAGAGCCCCTAAATGTCTCATACAGCTATAGAAGCTTATTTTCTGCAGGATTGACAGGGCTGCAGTCGTAACAGGGTCAATAAAAAAAATGCTGATGGTTGTCAAACAAAAATAATATTGCAAAAATAATGAGCATGAAAGTCTTTGGTCTCCCAGCAAACTGTTACCAAGCATTTGAGAAACCTTAATTAAGGAGGTGTGGGATGAGTGGGCATTTCTTTATCTATATTAATATTATATGCAACATTGAAATTGAAGCCAATCATTATTCTTTTAGGGGTGAAAGGGACATTTAGTCAGATGGCCTTTGTTCAGAGCAAGGTCTTCAGGGTCACTGAGGCCTGCAACTGCTGTTGACCATCAGCGATGTCCTTCCCAGGGGATTCTGTCCGTCGATTTAACCCCCAGTTTCTGGACCTGAATAGGAGTGGCCACTGACCACTGACCAGCAGGTCTGATGGGGGCTGGAGTATTTGCAATGAAAAGACTCCTGGTGACAGGGTAATGGATCATGGACCTTTTCTGTTCTGTTGCCCTGAGTGCTTCAGAAAATGACCAAAGGACTTGCAGCACTGAGCATCTGTCGCCCTGCCTCACATCTAGTTCCCACCACACTATCAAACCAGACAACCCCACTGACCCCACACCCACACAGCCCAGGTCTCTCTCACGTATCACCCCTGCTTCCTGTAGGCTCTTTGAACGACATTGTCATCTGTCTTGGTGTTGTGGTCCATGGTGAATTATTACATTGATTGTGGAGTGTTAGTGAGAATAAATCTCTGGATGTTTATTTATGTCCAGATCTAAGACTATACAAAGTCTGAACTTTGTGTGTTTTTATCATTTGTATGATGTTATTGATTTACACATTTTGTTGTCTTTCTTTTTCTTAATGTAGACCCAAGGAAAAAGTATCACGTTAAGCTTTTGGCTTATAATGTTGTTGGAGATGGCTACCAGGCTGACCAGACTATCAGCACCCCTGGATGTGTCTGTAAGTCCCACTATATTCTTTCTTCAGTACTCAGTACAGTTCTCTGACACATGACAGTGTCCTCTGTATTTATCGCATTTAGAACTACTTCATTTAGAAGCGGTGGTAATAACATTTAATGTAATTTCAGCTGTTAGAGATCGCCTGGTGCCGCCTCCACCTCCTCCGCATAACGTGTACGCCCAGACGAACACTTCCACTGCCATATTTCTGCACTGGGGTCGACCAGCCTTCACCTCCAGCCATGCACTCAACTACACTGTCCGTTGCAACCCAGTCGGCCTGCAAAACGCGTCCCTGGTGCTCTACCTGCAGACGTAAGAATTTCTTCATCATACAGTCTTTCATTTAAAACAGTTTTAAATGTTTGTTTTGAACACTTGGGGGCTGAACCCCACAGCGAGCTCACAGACATATTTCACATATATAATGCTGTTACGGGCTATTTACATGTCCATTAAACACAGAATTGTGTTCCCGGTCAGCTGATGAAGTATAACATTGATTGGTTTAGCTTTCATAAATTTGTGGGGACTACTGTGTGTTCTTTCCTGTTTGGAGAAAAGGGATTCATGGAAAGTGAAACCAGACAGAATGTATAACACAAATAACGGTGTGTTTTGTGTAGCTGTAGTGTCTCATGCCACAGTTCAGTTTGACATATAATGTTATTAACAATAATTTCACACATAGAGCAGATAATTATCACAGCCTCAGCTCTATCATATCATCTAAACTGTGTCTGTGCAACACTTCACACTTTAACTTTGGGGAAAAGTTACTGGTTTCTTTTCCCTCACTGCCAGCACAGCTCTATATCACCATCTGCTGGGCAAGACCTTTTCTTAAAGAACTAGTTAGAAACACAGTAAAACTTCAAATCTGCTGATTAATATGACTATCTACATCATCATAGCTGTTAAATGTATTGAATGTATTGTTTTTGATTTTGTGGCACTTTGGAGTCAGATGTCCTTGAGTGCAATTTATTAGAGTGATGACCACATCCAATATCTCCAAACCTCAGCAAATCACATTGAGCCGGTTTGGATGATAGATCCTCATCTAGTCACAGGGAAATGTATTATGTTTTGAGTGAACTGGTCCTTTAAGCCCCTGTTGTGTCTTTCTTCTGCAGGAGTGAGCAGAGCCTCCTGGTGCGAGATCTGGAGCCCAACACCAAGTATGAATTTGCCATTCGCCTTCACATTGACCACCTGTCCAGCCCCTGGAGCCCTGTGGTCTATCAGAGTACTTTCCCTGATGGTAGGATTTAAACTCTCAAATTTCACTGGCAATATTGTGCACAAAAATCCTGTATGGGCCAACTCAAATTTCTTCACATGTTGTTGTTACTTATGAAAACCTGTTTTTTTGCAGTATTTTTATTTGACCTTGCTCTTGTCATCCATCCACCTCTCAGCTCCCACTTTGCCCCCTTCCAATGTGAAAGTGACTCTGATTGAAGAGGACACGGCACTGGTTTCATGGAAACCCCCAGATGAACCCAACGTAGCTGTGACACATTACATGATCCTGTACGCCTCCAGACACGCCTGGATAGCAGGGGAATGGCAAGTGCTGCAAAGAGAAGGTAATGAGGAGTGTGGACAGAGATGCATAGAGAAGGAGCTTGTGCAGATGTGCAGGGGAGGCAGAAGCAAAGTATTGCTCCGTTCTCACACAAATGGTCCATTGGAAATCAGTAACTCATTTGATCCACTAATCTATCTCTGTGTTCATTGTGATCTCTGAATGGTGCCAGGAGAGATTGAGCTCATCGCTTTTGTCTTACTGATAAAAGACCAGTTTGAAGGTTTAATGTGATTACAACTAAGACTTTAATTTACCTTTTCACACAAAGACCATTTTGAACTACTACAATTAAGTTTTTGTAATTGATGTTAAACATAAAGTGACCATTTAATGGAATGATTCACAGAGATATACACTGTTGGAGAGAGTATAATGGCATAAAGAAATAAAGTTAATGTGGAAAGCTCAGAAAGAGTCCTCTCAGTCTCAGGCACTCATAACTACAAAGCTGTTGTTGTATCTGGTTTGTGAGGCACCTTAGGTGTTTTTAAGAGCAGATGACTGCAGGAAACGCACAGAAAAGACACACAATCCCCCCTTTGCCACTGGTGAAGGGGTCAAAAGTGAAGCCTTCACAAAGCCCCTCCAGCTCAACCCAGCCCCCCCGAGCCTCTGCTGGGACCCTGGTGGTGTGTAGACTGGGTGGTACTGGATAAGGGAATGTGTATAGCCCTGATCCCCTGACCCTCTGCTCTCCCCCTCAGAAGTTCCTCTTACATGGCACCTCTCAGCCATGAGGATCGTTTTTATGTTTGTCTTTAGTGTCTTTCACTGCATCACAAAGTCCTGTTCTTCAAGGGTCAGCTGACTGACCAGACTCAGCTACAGATCAGAGTATCAGAACTCCATAAGTTTATTCAAGATTATCTTATTTTATGTCAGGGGCTCAAAGATTAAAGGAATAGTTGGACATTTTGGGAAAATCCATCCTTATTCATTTTCCCCCTTTTCTGTGTTCTTATTTCTATGAATTTAACAAACAAGATGTAATGTGTTAATTAAAGAGGTTAAGATGTGTGGGAAAGCAGTTTTTGTTACTTTTTGGGGTTAGGTGTTTCCCCATTTCCAGTCTTTATGCTATGAAAAGTTTGCCAATCACTGGGTCCAGGTACATAGTTAGTGTTCAGACGTGAGAGTGACATTGATCTCATTATCTAACTCTTGGCAAGAAAACAAATAAATGCATTTCCCAAAATGTAAAACAATTCCTGTAAATACCACAACTAAATGCAGTTAAATACTCAAATGTAATATGTGATTAAAACCTTCATGATCTTTGGTCTTTTTTAAATAAGTTGTTTCATCCCAACTATGCACTACATGACCTCAAAGTGGAGTCATGAAAAATCTGAACAGCAGATAAAATTCCAAAAACCTAAATACGGTAATGATCTGTGACAGAAAAAAAAAAATGTTGCTCTTCTTCTCACCAACAGGGAGCATCACCATGGCTCTGCTGGAGAACCTGAAACCTGGTCAGATTTACTTGGTGAAAGTTTCTGCATCCAACAGCATGGGTGATGGGCCGTTTTCTCATACAGTGGAGCTGACAATACGAGCAGACTTCTCCTCTGGTCACGATACTCGGCTTTCCCATGGCTCCACACACTCCACAGGTCACTTGTTGTCTCATGACCGGGGTCTTATAGAACTTGAATTTAATGAAGCTTTTTGAGACCTCCCCATGGCAAATGATTGATAATCTGACCATGTTGCTTTCATCCTTCACAGCCTTTTCTGATGGCTTCTACCACCTGGACCAAAAGTCCATGACAGGGATCACTGTGGGAGTCTGCATCGCTCTCATCTGCATCATCATCTGTGCATTCGTCATTGTCTGCAGAGGCAAAAACAGGTACTTATCTGAGCACAGTGACAGCTAAGCATGTCCTTAGAAATGGGGCTGGTACATGTTTTTAACAGCAAAAGCCCAGTCTCCTCAAGAATCCCCTGTCTGTGGTGACGCCATGTTTGTTTCCCTTCAGGAAATTTTCAGCTGTCAAAACACAAAGAGAAAGAGTGAGTGCATCTGCCTCAGCTGCGGGACTGGGCGCAGAGGGACAGGCTGAGAACGCTGATGTGACCATGCCAATGATGAGTCAAAACCATTTCATTGATGCCAAGGTACTTAGAACAGCATGTCACACGGATACTAACACGTATTCAACTTTTAGGAAACATTAAATTGTAAATAAGGTACTGATGATGAAAACCCATTCACCATAATAATAATAATCCATTGTATATAGAAACTGGAACTTAAAGGTCAAACAGTGTGGGGACCTTGACGTATTCAGAAGCACAGAAAATGTAGTTGCAAGAGTGACTGAAAATTCACTTCATTCATGGTTTCCTTTGCATACTTAAAGAAAATTATTTTTTTCCACTTGTAGGGTGGAACAAATCTCATGATAAACTGTCTCGGCCCTGTTCAACAATGCACTCAGAAAAAAGCGAGGTGGTTTTCTTTCAGCAGTAATGTGAAAAAGGACAATAAAGCCGTACAGGTAAGATTGAGAATCATCAGTCCTGCTTGTTATCAGCAAAAAAGTCCTCACAATTCATTGCTTACCAAGCTGTATAAATGACAAGGGACTCTCTTGCCTTGAGTTGAGCCTCAGGCTGCAGAAAAATGTGTCTTTAAAAAAAAATGCAGACCCAAACCTCAGCTCCTGTTTGTAATGTGGATGACAGCATGTGAATGCAAAATAAGACATCCAGCAACATTTTCTTTCTGCTATAGAATATGAGACACGGCACTGCCTCCTTCCAGCCTGTTACCACAGTGTTGACCTTTGAAGAGGAGCTATCCATGTCTCCAGAACAGCCCACCACCATGCAGGCCCTGCTTTGGCGTCCTGGTGACACAGAGGGCTCCTCCAACAGCGAGGGCAGCCATGCAACCGGTGACTCAGGTCGTTACTCTCACGACGAGACAGAAATGACCAACCTGTCGTCTAGTCCCAGCAGCCGCCCGCCATCTCTGACAGCAGAGGACAGCGGAGGCTCAGACTGCAGCGGCCCCACTGAAGAGCCGGGCGAGCATCTGGAGGAAAGTCAGACTGACTTGAAGTTAACGGAGGCTGTCGAGATCGGCTGCTGTGGTGATCAAGCGCAGAGCAGTTCTCAGTCTGCACTCTCTCTCCAAGTGTGAAAGTGTGTGTGTGTATGTGCATGCATATGTGTGTGCCAGCGTGTGTGTGTGTGCG
>JBBMOE010000001.1:15310186-15487424 GCA_037975065.1 Chaetodon trifasciatus
AGAGAGAGAGAGAGAGAGAGAGAGAGAGAGAGAGAGAGAGAGAGAGACCTTTTTTTACCCTTTATCCTCTTTTGGTCCAACACAAAATGAACAAGAAGCCAACAAATGCCTTTTACTGTGGAAGATGTTGGCAGGGAGGGTCATTTGATTTCTTTTGCTTCTTTCTTTTTCATTCAATGAATGTCTTTTTTTAGTTTCTCTTTATTTGTGTGTGTATGTTTTTGAAAAAAAAAAAAAATCTCACCCACCATGAATGTTTAAAAAGCCTGTCAAAAATGTAACGAAGGTCACATTTCTGACATTATTTAAGAGAGTTTATCACTGGAGCGAAAGGGAAGCGTGAGTCCTTTTCACTACTTATCTACCTCGGTTTACCTCTAGGTAAACTTCCACTGTATATTTAATACTTACTTATACCTACGCTATGTGATGGGCTGCTTCAGTTACATTACATTTGATACTTCCTGATGACTTTCTTCTGATTGTCATCCTATTTTGTGTTTTTCTCTTACTTTGTTCTGATTTATGGATGGTAAGGGTGCTGCTGCTTTCTCCTCTCGCTCCACCTGTTGTGTGGACTGAAGGACGGAAAACACATACACACAATTTCTTATTTATCTCCTTAGGTGTTGCAGAGGGGCTGAGCCAGTATTAATAACATGTTTTGTTCATTTTGTCCATTGTTGAGTAATGGCACGAAAAGAGAATGAATGTTTGCTTTTGTTTTGTGCATCAGTGCGCAGCTGCCCTTGCCATTCGTGTTTTATACTACCTCATTTAAGAATTTGTTTTGTTGTCTTATTGTTTTCCTAAACTCAGGGAACAAGGTTTAGTACGTTTGAAAAGTCATGTAGTGTTACATGCTGAACTGACAGGGTATCTTCTCAGTACTAAACCATTGTAGTATGTAATTGCCTAATAGAATATGCTATGAATGTATCTCCGACATTGTGTGCCAGTAGCTCAGACGTTTGTGCTGCCCTCCCCACAGATTTTTCTGTAGTGTCTCCTCAGGTCCTGTGACGTTTGTTTTTACAACAGACTTTTGTTTATTGACTTCTTCCTTTTTATTCGTGTAAAGATTCACACCAGAAGTGCTTGCAGTGACATGTCGGTACAGAAAAGCTTTATAATTTGCCTTAATGTGGGAAGCGTCCCTCAGATGCTGAAACCGAAGCCTAATCTTTCTGAGGGAGAAGCTCCACATGAGGATGCAACACGTGAAGAATGATTGTAGTAAAAGCAAGGGAAGTGTTAAAAGTGAAGAATTGAATGAACACCATGTTTTACTTGGAAACAAAAAATCTATATTTTTGTTAGAATAATAATGTACTACTGAGTACACATTGTAGTTGTTCCAGGTAGTTTTTTTTTCTTTGCTGTAGAGTAGGTAAAGATTAGCACTTGTCTGCCAGGTAGTTTTTGTATTATCGGCCAATGTGCGGCGGTGACTATGACGCTATACCCCAAAGAGTTGTTTGCTACCTGAGTTTATTTTAGTCTCTCAACTAATCTCTGGCAGAAGGTTACTGAGGAATGTGAAATAATCTAAACAGATTAGACCAAAGATGAACCGCGGCCTTTGAGACGAGTTGAGGCACTGCTCCTCAAACGAAGCCTTGCACATTAGTGGCCTTGACCCGCGACAAAAGAGTGAAGATGGTTGCAGGTTCAAACTCTGAGTAAGTGCCAGCAGGAAGCGTGGGCACTTAATGACGATAGAGTGACAATTAATAATCAGTCTTATGCACACGAGCCAAATGATCCTGCCACAGAGTTCCTCGAAAACTGCTGCAAACAGATGTCTGTACATTGTAGGTGAAAATTATAAGAGTTTAATACAGTATATTATATTGTTTAGAAGTCTGTCTTGCAACAGTGCAGTCATGTGTAAATGTGCACCCGCTGATTTTTCACCTTACAAAATGATTTGTATTTGGATTTCCTCACATGGGACATACATAAATGAGTTTTTTGAAACAAGAATTACAAGTGACATATTCACATTTCATGCGTTTAGATAATTTAAAAATCTCAGAGAAAGGGTTTCATATAACAAAGACTGTAGAAAGGTCAGTGGGTGTACGAGCGTTTTCACAGGTCTGTATTTTTAATCAGAGGATTCTGCAGAGGATTCAATCATGGGAAATGTTGGGGATGAGAAGTGACACAATCAGTTTAACTTTCTTTTGAAAAGCAAACAATGTAAACCAAAGATTTTTTTCAAAGGTCACCGCTGCATATTGGCTAGAGATAAGTTTAAAAGCGTCCTATCTTTATGTGAAATGTTGTCATTTTCAGTGTACTCATCATCATTTTATGACTGTATAATGTGTTTTAGTACAAGGCAGCAGGATGGAAATATTACACTGTTTCTTAATCATCATTTATTTCTGCAGCATCCAGTTTTCCTCATACATCCTGTGTGTAGACCTTTAAGGGCTCAATTCAGACTCTGAAAACATGCTCATGCTGATTTTCTGAACCCAGAAAAAATACATACACAGATACTGACCTGGTTCACAAAAACTGCAGCTCATTACACGCACAACCACCGGAGTTATACAGGTTTTGAATTGGGCCTTTTGTAGCTCACACAGGTACATAAGTGCTACCTCTGCTTTTCGTTTTGTCATATTCTTATGATAGGTGCAGATGCAATACACTTGGGTCATTCATGTCTGTAAGATCCAGGTTGAGATGTGCCATTATCCAGGATGTTGGTCTGCTGTCTTTCATCCACTTGAGTGGTCTTATGTTGGAATTGGTTCCTGTCCGAGCATGTGAATTGAAAGCGATAAAACGCAGAGTCTAGTCTGCGTATGATCTGACTCGCTGTTTGTTCTCTCTTTTGCAGTAATGTTGTGTTGAAATAATGTGGGGAGGAGCGCTCTGGGTCATTTACAGTCAAACTCAGGGGAACCCACCGTTGCTCCTCCTCAAAGACAAAGCTGGTCTCAAGGCTTGAAAATTGAATGTACCTTTTTGTACTTATTATGTTTTCTGATATTATCTGTTCATGATTTGTTATATTTTGTGAGTTTGTCTTTGTCAGCAAAATCATTCACAAGTTGTTTTTTGCCAAGAATGTTTAGTTAGGAGATTTTAGACAGTGAATAATTATGAAAAAGTCTGATTCTCAGTTTAAATAAAAGTACAAAAATTGCAACTTGTCTTGACTGAACTTGCTTTGAGTTCCTGTGCTGGTTAAAATCCAAACCCAGGACAAGTGAAACGTTCATTCATTGCTGGTGTTAAATCATTTATCCACAGTTCACTTGAATGACCTTCCAGACAGGAGACTAATTTGAAAATATAAATGTGTATCATATACTGTATACCAACACTTAAATCAGTGGTGAAAAGTAACTTAGGTACAAGAACTGTACTGAAGTACTTTATACTTGTACTCACTTGTTGTAGTGATGTTAGATCTGCTAATTGTTCTTTTTGAACAACTTGTAAACAGTGATGAGTTAATTTGCAGGCAGCAATGCTTTCAAAATCTTAAAAAAGGCTGTAACTATAATCAGGAAATTTCACTTAAAGTATTGAAAGTACTCAATGAGAAAAACGCGCCAGTGACTGTTGTGCTATTAAATATTATATCATTAGATCATTAAAGCAGCATTTTACTGTTGTTGTTGGTTGAGAGGGTGCTAATTTATGAAGCAGTTAAAATTAGCACCAACTACAACATTAAATGTTACACATTTTTATTGAGGTTTTCCATAGCGCAGTACAGAAAACAGGCACATCAAAAAATAAAGTGAAAACAAAGGATAAAAAATGGCCATATTTAAAAACAATAATGATCTTTGGCTGCCAAATATAAGAACATGAATTAAGACTGCTCATCATGCTTTCTCCATATGTAATACACCCGTGAGCTCAGTTAAGCAGGTCTTAAACTGATGCACAGCATCTGACTTTTAGAGCCTTAAGATTACTTTCATTTGAGTCACCATTCAGTACATAATAGTGCTTTGCACAGAGACACTGTGAAGGGACAGAGAACCCCCTCAAAAAATACATATGTAAATTTTCCATAACATGCTGATACAACTTAGTCTAGCTGTGCTGGACTGAACATTATATCACATTAGTGTTAAAGATTGTCTAATATCCTGAATTACACACATCCTCCATCACACTACTGTGCTTCATTTGGTCTAAAATTCAATGTTCCTAATTGCTGCATGCATATGAGCTCATACTCTATTTGCAATTATGTAAAACAATAAGCAAAGCACACACACTCTTACCACTCCCTGCAGAGCTTCATGCAAAATTGCCATAACCTTGACAACACTGACCTCTACTGTTACTCTATGATAACAAACTCTATGATTCAATCATTTCATGCATGTGGAACAAGCCTCGGTGTTTAGGCGCAAAAAAGTAAGTAAGCTAGCAAGATTTTAAGATATTTATGTGCACTTTATTACACCCTGAATAAATATGATCAAAGAAAACTGATTTGAAAAAAAAAAAGAGACAAAGATGGGAGGAAGTTTTTCAGCTTACTTTGAATTTTCATTGTGTAATATAGTTAATGGCATTCAGTTTGAGCTGAGGACACACTCATAGACTCTACTCTGTTAGGTCGGTAATTCTACACAGTAACAATGCTACACATGAGAAACTGTGTCTATTACGGTAACAAGACGCAGCAATTTGTTTTCTCCGCTGATACAATTTTCCAATAGCTAAACTCAGGTTTTTGGCTTATGCGGAGTAACTATCCAAGTGCTCTTTGTATAAATCAGTTCTAAATCTGCATCTCTTCACTCTGTCAAACCACTATGTGTATGTTTTCCTGCACTGGTTTTGATGTGGAGTGTCAGAACAGTCCAAGTAGACCTAAATACTGGAATACAAACGGAATACTAAACACTCGTCCACAATGACATGCTTTTACGATAATTTATCAAAAAAAAAAACAAAACAAAACAAAAAAAAAACGATAATAAATACACCAGGATACATAATAAATAATTATTTATAATTTTGATGGGCGCATTCCACAAAGCTTCATTATGTAGAGTTTTGAGTCTTCACACTTCACCACAAATGTGAGATAAATTTTGCTAAACAAATAGGATGATGACTAGTTTGAGTTTTGTTTATGCCAATTTTCAATCTTAATCATAAAAACATTCATGTATCCAGTTATGTCCAATACAATAATAGTGCTAATTTTGTGTCAGCGACACAGTGACGTTAATTGCTTTTTGCTTCAAATTAAAGCATGGTGAAACTTAATGACCACAGGTAACATGTGGTGATGTTGACGACAGGTGAGTGTCCACATGTTGCACAGTCACATGCTGTGAGTCACTGCACAAGTATTTAGAGTTACTGATCCGGACCTACCAGCTGAGCAGCATAACTTACGAACACCTAAACAAGCAACCTGTTGACATAGAGCCAGAGGACACGAGCTCACCGCCCACAACAACGACCACCACGTGCTTTCTGGTGGGCGGTTAAAACTTTTAAACATAAGGGACAAGCTTTTTAAAACTTCTGCTAACGCTACACAACTATACAAAATACATGAATGATTTAGTTTTGTTTTCTTTTCGTCTTAGTTATTCCTGTGGGTAGTCTGCTTTGTCACGCTTCCTTGTTTATGTTTTTTTCCGAGCCACAAGCTCTTTTTCTACACGAGTGGCTCCGCCCTCCCTGAACCTGTTTGGACACCGCGCTGACCCATAGGAAATGAAGTTCCAAGAGTTGAGCGGAGACTTGGCTCTGCTTGGCAAGATATATCAGATTAAAACTACATTTCCCATCTATAGTCGGCTTCGTAGTGTCGTTAACGGATAACCTGGACTAGGGCAGACTGCAATAACTCAGAAGCTGCTTGTAAACAGCTGCGTTGTCGCTGGGCGCAAAACACCGGTGAGTTTAGTCCTTTTTCATATTTCTTTTGAAAAGCTAGCGATGTTAGGACGTTTCTACAGACAATGCACGTTGTCTATGGCACTACTTATATGTTTGGGCGATGCCCAGAGAAGAGACGTTAATAGCTCGCCTGTTAGTTAACTCGCTGCGAACCAACCGTTAAATGTAATTATTTCATGTTATCAGGCGAAGCTAATGTTAGCTACAGCTAAACGCCGCTGTGTTCACCGCTGTTGCATCTGTTGTTTGTTTGTTTTCATCGTCAGGCCGCAGGAGCTGGAATTACCAGTTAGCTATTACTGTGGTCCGTCCCCGAGAGGTCGCTGTTCCTCCTTTTTGTTGGTTGTAGAAGTTACAGAAAAAAACAGTGAGGGAGACTTTTCCAGTACTCCACATAGTGAAACTGTTTCAGAATCAGTTTCCTGCATTTTAAGTCGGAGGAATGTCAAAAGTGTTGACTGTCATATGCACCATGTACAATTACATTTCCATGTACAATGAATTTTTTCCTATGCCTTCCACTGTGAATGGAAGACAGAAAAGACAAGAAAACAAATATCAGGAGGGATAAAGGAAAAAGAAACAAATATAATATCTCAAAAACTCCATGTACATCATCTTTCTCAGCAGAATGTCTCCAGTGTTTAACCTTTTTATCTCCTCTAGATCCATGTGTATTGCTGACAACTGACAGAAATGTCAGAGACGTCAAGTGATGCAGAGTCGTCCTGTGGCTGGACCATTATTAGTAATGAGGTATGAATCCCTTTTCCTTATTCCTAGTCCCAGCAGTTTTCATCTGTTGTTGTATAGGTTTTGACATTTTAAGGTGGCAGCAAGTTTTATTACACTGAAAATATCTGTAATATACAAATTGATAACAACTTTAAGCTAGTTGTTGAATATGTTGGAACATTTTGGCAATTTCATCCCAACTCATTCCTGGAACAGTTTTCTCTTTTTTTTATTTGAGATTTACTTGAAACACGTGAGTGCATAAAGGCTCAGGAACACTTCGTAAAACCATTGTCGGTAGTTCATTTGTAAATGGTTGCATTCTGCTTTTATTTAGGTTTTACACAGTGTCCCACCTTTTTTAGAAATGGGGTTGTATGCATAATACTTTTTAATTACTGAACTCCAAGCTAGGGTTTTGGTAATAAAAAGTGTTAAGATACATAAGTTAAGTATAGAATGATAAGACAAGCTGGGGTTGTGTAATTAAAAACTATTTTTACTCATAATTTGTTGCAGTTGCTGTTTTTCACTTTTCAGAATCAAAATCAGGTTTATTACCAAGTTTTCACATACAAAGAATTTGCCTCGATGTAATGGTGCATAATAAACATAGTATGAGAAAATATAAATAAAGATGAAAGCAATCTTAAGGCATGAGGCATTGGTCCTGATGGTGTGCAGTATCCTGACAGAGGAGAATGTCTGAAAAAGTTAATGTCTGTGGTGGAAGTGGTCGAGCACGAGTTTACCTGCATGACTCAGGGTCCCAGAGGATTACACGGATGGCAGAGTGTAGCCTGTCACTTTCTTGGCAGAGCGAATAATGCACTGCAGTCGGCCCTTGTCCCAGGCAGTGGCAGCAGTGTACCAGATAATGGTGGAGGAGGTGAGGATAGATGCAAGGATTGCAGTGTAGAAGTGCATCATCATAATCCTTGGCAAGTTGAACTTTTTCAGCTGCTACAGGAAGTACCTCCACTGCACCTCCATGCTGCCTCTTGTCAGCCAGGAAGTCAGTGATCCACCTGCAGGCGGAGTCACGCAGACTCAGCTCGAAGAGCTTGTTCTGCAACATAGCCAGGGTGATGGTATTCAGAACAGAGCCACATGCAGCATCCTGGCATAGGTTCCTGAGGAGTCCAGACCCTGGAGGATGAAATAGAGTGCCAGGTTGACCGCATCATCTACAGACCTGTAGCCACTGTAGGCAAACTGCAGGGGCTCCAGGAATGGATTGGTGATAACTTTGAGGTCAGGGGGACAGGTCTGTATTCATTTAGTCCTGCGGTCCTTGGTTTTGGGGGTGGGATGTTGGAGGTTTTGAAGAAGGGTGGCACATGCCATGTGTCCGGTGAGGAGTTTTTGTAAATATGATAATTCAGACGAAAGACGAATTTCTTCCATCATGCCCAGTTTTAATTTATGCTCACTGTGTTTACAGGGTTCAGATATCGAGACACTGGGATCAGAGGCAGTGGTGGAGTATGGAGCCGAGCTGCTAGAGCGCCCTCCAGTGGAGGAAAAAAAGGTGCAGGACACACGGACCTCTGCATCTGCTGGTAAAAATCCTATAACTGTTTTTTGACCTGTGTTTAATAGTAGTAGATTTATTAGTAATATTAACTGTCAATTATGTCATAAGTATGACATATTATAAAAACAAAAAGTTTTTTGGGTTTATGTGCATAGAGGAATAAAAGGAAGTAGGCATTCAGCTGAATGCCATTTACCAGTGTTGACTTTGTGAGACATCTGAAAGTCACACATTTTACTACTCCTTAAATCTCATTTTTATGCACTTACATGTTTACATTTTTTTTTTCTAAGAAAATAGTGAAATAGTATAGTGAAAGTACTTGAACCTCTAATTATGACTGTCACCATGCTAAAATTTAGCATATGTGACATAATCAAAACAATCATGAGTCAAACATTTATCTCAATTTGTATTTATTTTATTCTCAGATGAGTGCGTTGAAGAGAGGGTTTCTGATTCACTTGATGACACTCTGTGCGAACAAGCCATAGATGAGACACTGTATTCCTCACAGGTGAGACAGACAATTAACCTGCATAATTTATTCTTTAAGTAACCCAGAACCACTTTGTTGCTGCTCCCATTGCTTCCATCTTCAATATATTGTGTATTCTCCAGGCCAGAGACAGCACCCCAAGGAAACAGCATGTGACTCTGTTGTCCTCCAGCGAACACTCGGACATTGTGACTCTAGGAGACTCGAAGGGGGATGAGCACCTTGACGTGGATGAAGAGGCAGCAGCCAGGGAGGAGTTCTACCTCGGCACCTCCTGCAGCAGTCAGTATGCCTTCACTACTGCAGAGACAGGTAGGGCTGCAGCAACACACACCCACACTTTGACACACTGAACAGTCCCCATGTCTTCTTAAGCTGGCTGACTTTGAGAGGCAAGGTAGAGAAATGTGACACATCAACACAAGAACTTTCTTTCTTTGCTTGTTTTCTACGTCACAAAGCAGGTTTGATGTTGAGTCACTGGAAACTGCCACAGAGTCTTGTGAACTTAGGCTACCATCTGAGAAGTCAGCTCACTGGAGGCCGCTCTTTTCCAGGTGGCCTGATTGAAACCAGTGTGAACCTAATATGATGCTAAGCTTGCTCAGAAAGGCACAGAACTAATCCTCATCAGTTGCTGACTAGAACTCATGTGACCCAGCTGTGCTTCTTTTAAAAGCATGTTCACAACATATGAAAAAACATGTGCATGTGTGGATCTTTGTAGGTCTCACTAAATTAGAAGTGTAATTAATTTAAGAATAATTCTTAAATTGATTACTTAATTTTGCATAATATCTGCTCACAATTATTGTGAGCAGATATTATGCAAAATTAAGTTGTCAGTACTCACAAATAAGAATGCAACACCTTCAATGATACACAGCAGCAGAAGGAAACAGGTGTGTTTCAGCCCTGGGCTTTCCTCAGCATTTCAGAGACATTTGTTAGTGTGACTTCTATTGAACAGCAGCCAGGAACCTGCCGGTGATTAACAACCACCTGGTACAGATCATCAAAACAACACCAGGAACCAAATACTAGTAAAAGAAATTAGTAGTAATCAAATTTAAGTCATAAGAAGAAATCTATTCAGCAACAAGATAAGTGACCAGTTCATTTGCACACAGACAATTGGATAAGCATGTGTTTATATATGTAAATTCATCATGTGCAGAACCTCCATAGAAAATCTGAATACATATAATCAGTTTGTCACATTTGTTTAGATCAATGGCGTGTGGCCTTCAATGTTTGGCCTAATTTGATGTGCACCTAACTTACAGCTAATTACCTCCTGGTGTGTATTATACTTTGCCTTGTTGTTTTCTTTGTAAAGTGAAGTCACACTTTTCACATTAAGTGTGGCCCATCTCTCACACTGTAATCTTGTTAGCCCTGCATGGTCGTATGTAAACAAACCAATATACCGACGTGTTGATGCACATTTAATGGATACACGATTCTTGGCATTTTGGATTTGGGTCTGATTTTGAACTGAATTTCAGCTCCCAAACCTACTTCGGTGTGCTTTCTGAGCTTGTTATATTTGTGTGTAGCTCTTCCTTTTTTAATTTCTTTGCACCATATGATCATCACAACCATTACTTTGTGTATTTTGCTGTAGTTTTCCCAGCGCAGCAGCCGGCGGTGACGAACTCCAGCAGCAGCGAGGACGAGGCAGGACAAAGCGGCAGCACTGTTGTCCGAAGACGAAGGTTGAGGAAGAGTAACACGAGTATCTTGACAGAGCCTGAGGAGGAGGAGGAGGAGGTGCTGGAGTCTGGCCAGAGTGAGGAGGAGGGGGAGGAGGAGGAGGAAGATGACAATGAGGGGCAGCAAGAGGAACAGGCAGAAGTTAGACCCGCTGCTGCTTTGGATGTCCAAAGGCAATGCCAGGGCAGCGGCATCCTCAACAAGTGTATCCTGATTGCCCTCGTTGTAGCCATCAGCATGGGCTTTGGACACTTCTATGGTAAGAAATCCACTGCACAACTGGGAGATCTTACTCACATTATTGTAAGTGTTGAAAATATCCTTAATTTAAACTTTCCACGTAGTAAAAATGAACATATTTGGTAATGCTGAAAGATTTACAGTGTAGCACCTTCATTATCTGTGAAAGATCAGATATTCCCATTGATTTTCAGAGGGATTCAAGTCTGGTTTTGGCATGGCCAGTCTTTCATTGCACACTTAGAAATGTACTTTGGTTCTGGTCTTTCTAACCATAGTTCCTTTCCACATGGTGCCTTAGTTTGGTTGTAAGACCTGGTACAAGAGATATATGAGCACTTCTTATCTTTGATGGGAACGACAGTTCTTATGTGAACTTTGAGCAGTTTTATATCTGCCAGTTTTTCTCCTCATAGCTGTGTTTCAGATTTTTATAGACATTATAGACCACTGTAGGACTGCTGCTTCATTACATGTAGCCTTACCTCAACAATGCTATCTAATGTTGTCTGTAAATAATGTGTTTGTTTTGTAAATCTCATTTACAGGCACAGTCCAGATTCAAGAAAGACAGAAAACAGTGGAGAAAATCAGAGTGAATGAACTTGATGGTGTGAGAGATCTGCTTTACAGACATGTTAGAGACCAACCTTTGACAAACCAGGTCAGTGACAACACAGATCACAAGTCAGCAATAATAAGCTAAGAATTTTGTGACTACTTTTATGCACGATACTTATTTTGCATTTATTTACAATTACTTAAAATCTACCATTGAGTTGAGTCAACACAGAGAAATAAAGCAGACATGTACAGTTTTAAGTCAGGTAATATTTACTGCAAAGCTCTTTTATTTAGTTCTGTTACACCAGACGGGTGTTTTTGTGTTTTTTGGTCATTCTATGTAAATGAAAAGTATCCCAAAATTTCACTACCATATTATGGTTAAGCAGGCCTTGGGTGGAAATAACTTTGAAATCCACATTTCACTCTGATGACATAAAATAAACACATAATAAATGTAAATATTGTCATGATGACTTATTTAATTACAGGTCATTATTGCAAAAAACTACCTTTTGAGATTGATTTTTGTTTTGCTGTTCACCTACTAGCTCAGATGCCCAATGATTCATTTTTTTAGATGTTCTGATCTGATGACCTTCAACAGTCACCTTCAGCCCACGTACTCATAACTCACCTGGACCAAAACTTGTTTCTTCTTTTTCTCTCACAGGTTGAGATGAGTGACTTTGACCTGGATGACCTGGATGAGCAAAAAGTTATTTCACTGTTCACAGATGTGCTTGAGAAGATAAAGAATGAGAACCAGGAGCTCAATGTCAAACAGGCACACATTCAGGTAACTAAATAAGACAAATGCATAATAAATGCAAATGTTAGAATAAGAAAACTTTTTTTGTTCTTACATTTTGTTTCACAGTTCAAATATGTGCGGAATGATTTGAGTGAACTCTGGTCATGACTCAGGTAAACACCATGAAAAGCCATTATTTACCCTCTTTTGTACTTTGTTGTCCCATTCAGGCCCAGAGAGATGACCTGGAAATGTTGCTGAAACAGAAGGCTGAGGAGAGGACTGATATTGAGGCTCAGCAACAGATGTTGACAGCTGAGAACCAACTGCTGAAAAGTTCCCTGGAACGTGAAGAGAAGTCTCTGTCCGCCTTACAGGAGGAGCTGAGAAACCTGCGCTCTAAGATTAGAGATCGGGAGGCGATGGGAGCTAGTGCCGAATCACTGCTGTCAGAGAACCAGAGGCTGAAAGACCAGCTGGAGGAAGAGAAACGGATGATCAGAAGCTTCCACGTCCAGAGGGAGGACATGATGGCAGAAGCACAGACATTGAGGAAGAAGCTTGACAAAGAGAGAAAGGTTACAGATGAGCTGAGGAGAGAGTTAAACCTGCTGAGACGTCGCAGCCCTGGAGCTGGAAAGAAAGCTGGTTCAGATTCAGAGGCAGAGGAGCTACAGACACGTCTGATGGAGGTGGAGAAGAGACTGAGCTTTGAGCAGCAGCGCTCTGACCTGTGGGAGAGGCTGTATGTGGAAACCAAAGAAGAGAGAGCCAAAGGAGACACAGAGTCCAATGTCAAAAAACCAAAAGAGGGCATGGCAGGCAAAATGAAAGAGACACTTGACGCTGTGAAGAACTCCACCAAGGAGTTTGTGCACCACCACAAAGAGCAGATAAAGAAAGCAAAGGAAGCCGTGAAGGAGAACCTGAGGAAGTTCTCAGATTCTGTCAAATTAACTTTCCGAAACTTTAAGGACTCCGCTTCAACATTCATCAACAAAGCCAGAGATTTTTATGATAAGAGAAATAATGAGAAGAATACAAAGGAGTCCTGGCAGCACAGATTCCACAGGCCTCATCACGGACACTCGCACAAATTTGATGACTCCTTTAAGAGCAACCACAACACTCGAAAATCAGGAGGTAAAGTTCACGAAGATCGAGGTCAAAACACCCACAAGTCCAACTTGAAAGGATGCTCCGGAGTTTTTGACTGCGCCTATCAGGAGTCCATGAGTCTCTTCAACAAAGCCATGGAGCCGATCAGAGCAGATGAATTTCACCAGCTGCTGCAGAGCTACCTGCAGCAGGAAGTTGACCACTTCCACCACTGGAAAGATCTGGAGATGTTCATCAACAACTTCTTCCACAACGGAGTCTTCATCCACGACCGGATGCTTTTCACAGACTTTGTCAGCGGCGTGGAGGACTATCTGACCGACATGCACGAGTATCACGGACTTGATGATGGTGTGTTTGGAGATCTTGATGACTACGTCTACCGCCACTTCTTTGGAGAGGCTTACACAAAAAACTATGGCCCGACGTAAGTCCCACTACTGTATTCACCAAGTATCTTATCTTACAACAGAGGCCATCTTAAGGGTACTAAAAGCTTCCAACTAAGTTTCTTTTTCAGACCTTTTAAGAAAGCTGAATGTTTACTGAGGAACTTCAGAATATTTTCCAGAAGTCGTTAAGTTTGGACTAATATGTCCCTTATGTTTCCCAGTTAGGAGAAACTTGGTTGTTTTGTGAATAAGACCCCCATTTTCTTACGTGCTGCAGCTTGTACATGTATACACTTTTAACGCATAATATTGATGCCATTAATGATTTATGGTTGAATCACACAGTGGACCGTTCGAAAGACCCAACACAGACTCCAAGGACTCGAAGGTGAAGCATCAACAGCGAAAACAGCAGAGAGCCAGATCTCGACCACACTGTGAACGCAAGTGGAGCCGATCAGGAAGAAACACAGACAGACACATGGCTGATGTGAAAATAGAACTGGGTCCGATGCCGTTTGATCCCAAATACTGATAATATCTCAGCAGGTTTAATATTATAGTTGCAAATTCTGTTTGGGTTGTATTTAGATGCAAAATCTCTTTTTGTTTTTGTAAGTTTGCACAATATTAACTTTGTAATGCTACTGAACGTCCTCGAGCTGTTTTGTGTTTATTGAAGTAATGGTCATTAGGTTTGAGTGAAAGACGTTGCGCATCTGATATCATCCCAAATTTCTAACATGAGAAGTTAATTTAACATTTTACATACGTATAAATTTTGGCCTGTACATTTTTAACCTGATGAAGATTTCCTGCTGAAACATCACTGATACTCGTCCTCAGCCGTAGAACTTGTGTTTCAAAGTACACACAGAAATATTGAGAAGGAAATGATTGATTTGACGTGCCACATTTTGGATGTTTCCATATACAGTCATGTAGTTGTTTTAATTTGCTGCTACAGGTTTTGTGTGACAGGGTTATGATTTGCTTTCAGATTTAAGCTGCAGCTTTCTAACATTCCACCTTGAGCTTTTTTTAACTGGACCTGGCAGTTTTATTTACTGTATTTGCATGTCTTGGAAAAGGACTGGAAAAATAATGTCACACCAAATTTAGTTGTGAATAATAATAACAACAAAAAACACATTGACACATCTGGTAAGTGATATAAAAAAAAAAAAAAAAACTTTTGAGTTTAAAATGTTTATTTGAGCACTTAAATCCATAGGTGACCTTGTCATTAAGGAGAGAAAATTGCCATTGTTCCAATGTTTGTCAGTGCCTTTCATAAATAAAGATGCTTCCTCTGACTTTTTCCTCAACAAAATGACTATGAAATATCTGAAGAACACTATGTACAAATATACAAAAACATACAAGATACAGGATCAGATGACAAAATATCTGAATGTTCTATATGCTGACAGTGGGTAATGTTTGTGAGCGAGTGCTGTCATCCGTTAATTGACAAACAAACAAACAAACATTCACAGAAATTGGGCCATACAGTATATTGTTTCAGAGTAGCTCCTCCTGATGCTCTTACCATCGGCTTCAGAAGAGACAAACCTGTTACCTTCCCCCTGTGCAACCTAACATCTGCTGAAGCACCAGAGCAGGTAACCACAAGTGTGCAAACTGCACTCATTGTGGTAACATGATTCATGCCAACTACTTCACTGACGAAACATCAGTTAGTATAACATAAAGTCCCTGATCACTGTGGGACAGGCTTGAGTGTCTGGGTTGTTCTTACATTGGGAGGACCAGGGGCGGGGCTTGCGGACAGGCAAGCCTGGCAGTTGCTTGGAGCCCCAGCCACTTATTTAAAACAACGATTATTTATAGGCCTGGGCTTTCAGGGACGTTTGTTGGTCCCTGGACCCCACTTTGAGAACTACTAATCTATTTTTTCAGTATTCATCTCAAATGTCCCAGAAATTGTGCATTTATGTGTGCAAAAACGGAAGTTTTGCAGCATGCACAGGTGGGGTGAGGACCCCAGGGGTTTCTTGCTTGGAGCCCCAAGAGACCCTAGCAATGCCACTGTTTATGTGTGCAAAAAACAATTTTTTTGTGGCATGCATGAGTGGGGTGGGGGCCCCAGGGATATCTTGCTTGGAGTCCCAAGAGACCTGAGCAACGCCACTGGTCGGTGAGTTGGGCTCTGATATCTTCCGTTATCGTTTCTGTTAATGTCATTTCAGGCTCCTTTTCGATGTATGTATCTTTGAATTGCATCCATTTTTATCATTATTTTTTTTTTGTTAAATAAGTAGTTTCAACGTATCACAGTATTTAAACCTACATCTCACCCACACAACGACTTCACTGCCGCTCGCTAATTAAGGAGGCGTGCGTGTCACTTGCAGCTCCGCGGCTCGCTCAGCCACTGGCCTCGACACCTTGTATGTGTACATTACTGACCAGCAGAGGGCGCTGTTGCACAGCTAATGAACATCAATCCCCTGCTGACAGAGAGAATATTCATTACTATTAAATTCATCACTCTGTCCATCTCTGCCTATGTAGAAGCTTAAACTGGAAAAAAACTAAAAGGTGTAGCAGTTTTCACGTGTACAAAATACTGTGTACCAGTGGTACAAGAAGAGCTCAGTCTAAAAATTTCCCGTTACAAAGTTCTGTATTAAAAATGAGTAAAACTACAGAAATATTATCACCAAAAGGCAGTTAAAGTAAAAGAAGTCTAAGTAAATGGAATAACCAGCAATTTTCTGTTGTGTCCTGCTTTAGTTTTAACTACTTTACATGCAGTTAGTCTAGCCTAGTGGTTCCCAGCCTGTGGCTCAGGCCCCTCCTCAGGACCAACAGATAAATGGTGTGGGGTTGTGCCTTTAGGCCTGTTATTGTCAGTTTGCAGTTACTATATGCACTCTGTATTTCAGTACCTGGGCATAACCAGGAGGGCTGATAATCCTCTATTTACAGATGAGTCACATGTATTACACACATTCAGATACATGCCCACACATTTATACAGTAAAAGACACAAACAGTACACAACAGCACCTTCCTCATTCCTGTGTCATTAGCTTGTTTAATTCTTCCATCTTAACTCTCTCCTTGCTGCTGTTGTGTCGTTTCCTTTGCAGCAAATGAGTCATTCAGTGCTGCAAAATCACCACAAACCGTCACCACTACACACACTCTCTGTTACGAGTGGGGGCCAGGCTTCCTGCTCTTAGTTCCCAGCTGCTGGCAGTATAGGATACTGGGAACATCTGGAGGGAAAGGGGAAGTGACATCACCATACCAAGACAAATCACCTGGCACTGTACTGGCCATGCAGGAAGTATCCCAAGACCTTTGCATAGACAGGCTGAGCTGTGAGGAAAATCCCTTCCACACATGCAGAATTCAGTGAGTCCCACAGCATGTGATGGGCAACCATACGCTGTTTTAATAAAATACATTTTGATAAAACACAGAAAAGACAACTTCTGATTAACATGAATTAGTTTATAACAGGAGGAGGTTTAAGAAAGTAAGAAAAGAGAGTTTTATTTTAACATTTGAGACATCTGACAAGTCATGTTTCAAACATCTGAGTTTAAAATGTTTGAGCAGGGAACCCGTATCTTGTGACATTGTCATTAAGAAAAGAAGACTGCTGCCGCTCCAGTGTTTGTCAGCGTCTTTCAAAAATAAAGATGCTTCCTCCAACTTTTCCCTCAGGAAAATGAGTATGAAATATATCTGCTGTCCTCACAAAGTTATTCCCTTGCAAAAACACGGAGATTTCCTACAACAACAAAAAACACAATAAAAGTTTAGACACTTCAAAGTTTAAGAATTTTATATCGTGTAGAGAAGCATCATCTTACCCTCTCCAAAACATCAAAGAAAACCAGATGGGTCGGCAGAGAAGATTTGTATGGAAACGAAGTCCTGAGCCAGTGCAGAGGGTCGTCGTAGAATCTGTCGGCTTCATCGACGTAACCCTCCTCTCCGAGATCTGGAGGACACTCAAGAAATCTCATCTTCAGGGGGCAGTGGACGTGGCTGCAATGAGTTTATTATTTTAAAAAGTATATTCTGTACAAGTTTCTTACATTTTATTGTCTCAACTGTAAGCTTTTGGACCGTATTCATTAACCTTTCCCCTTCTTTCTTTGATAAAAATAACCTCATCACTATCCCATCATGCAGCTCATCACCTGCACACTGTCCCTCAGGTGTGACGGGGCGTACCGCACCTGTAAAAAGGGGTGGAGTGGCAGGGCATGAGGAAGAGGACGTCTGGCTGCGGAGGGCTGGAGATGGTGCTGACGTTACAAAGTGTCTGCAGATGACTCATGACATCCAGGGTCCCTCGCTGATGGATCAGACCGGTGTACAGAGCTGCAGCCAGGTTACTCACTAACAACATGGTCGCAGCAGCACGTCGCCACGCTTTCAAGTTCGCCAAAGATATCCCTGCAGTAGAAGAAGTGTTAAAACCCACATCAGGATGTTCAGCACACACAAGTGTTTGATGTGAAGTTGAGAACTTACCACAGAAGACCATACAGAACGGCAGCACCGGATAGATGAACCTGAACTCCTTGTGAGGAAGCAAACTGAAGAAAAGGACCCAAACATGTTAGTTTGTGTGCCAACGACTGACCAGGACCCACATGCATCAAACCGCTAAAAGTGAAACCCTGTGGAGTTTTCGACCACTAGTGGCGCTGTACAACAATATTTTTACGAGTGGGTCTGTCAGCAAATGTATTTTTTTCTTCTAAGTTATCTCCTAAATTTGATAGATACAGACCATGAATGTGACGTTTTACCTGTAAACCACGAGTGTCCAGATGACTGCTGCCAGCAGAATTTTATATCTTTTGTAGGCGACGGTGCACCCATGAAGAAAGAGAGGAAGATGAGGACCGATCACAACAGCGAACCCCTGAGTGAAGTACCAGTGCCACGGATGAGAGCCGTAAAAATCAGCCACACTGTAGAAGATGTTAAATTTCAGGAAGTTGAGCTGCACCATGGTCCACTGAAAGACAGAGAGAAAATGTTGACTCTGAAACAGAGTGTGATCATTTGCTGATCCCGTTTGACAAAAACTCCATGAAAACACCACAAAGACAATATATTTAAGGCTTGTGTGTTATGTTTGTACATACACGACTTAAAAGAGCAAATCAAATGGATTCAATGTTTTACCTTTTCATAGAACATGCAGTCAATCACTGTTGAAATCACAACAGCCACACCTCTGGAAATAAGGAAAGAAATATGTCTGATTTACTCAATATTGTGCAATAAAGACATGAGGATGAACTACAGATGAAAGTAACAGGAGATTAAAGGTTCAGACCCTATAGGAATGACTGTATGAGTGATGAGTCTCAGTTTGTTATCTTCCTTCCAGAAATGGTACATCAGCAGAGGAAACCAGACGATTGCAGCTGTTGGTCGGACAATGACAGCCAAGGCCACCAGGGCCAAATATTTTTTGCTGGAAAAACAACAACAATGTGTCTGTAAATCATCTATTTTTAGTGCTGAGATTCATTAAGAATGAGGAAAGGGAAAGATGTGATGAGTCGAGACCTGCTGTGTGTGTTGGATCCAGGGAGGGGGAAGTAAAACAGAGCCAGACAGGTGATGGTGGTCTCCATGCTGTTGGTCAGAGTCCTGGTGCAGCAGTACCACGAGAACCACGAGCACAGCTGGCAGAAGAACTACAGATCAGGACAAGAAGACACAGTGAGGTACGTGTTGCATTTCAGGTGACTCGCGACGTGAAGCAGCTTCAAACAAGACTTTCTCCCTTTTCATTCCTCTCTGTGTTTGCAGTACTGCAGTAAAACAGGTAAGCTGTTCACCGTCCACGCTGCAACATCACGACTTTCCAAGGTTTGGATGAGGAAGAAGAATTTCACATCTGCAAACGCAGCCAGGAGTGCTTGAATTATTCGTGGAAGCCATATCTGTAGAACCAAGCAGACCAGGATTAGCAAAACAAAGTGACTGTAGGAAATGTATTTGCCAACACACAAAATGTCTGAATAGAAGATATGTGAACTTGCCAGGAGGTAGACAGAGTCGCAGTTTACAAGGTGTAATATCTTGTATACGAATGCAAAGAGGAGTGGATAGCAGAATCCTCTTATTCCTGCCTTCCATTCCCAGGTCAGATACCCATAAGTCACAGTATTAAGGATGCAACAGCATAAAATTATCTAAGAATAATAAAAATAATATCAAGCTACTTGTCTCAGCTTCATAGATGTCAAGAGTTGCTTGCTGTGTTGTTGAAATGTGAGAAACAAAAGGTCTGCCTTGAGAGCAGGAGACCCAAACTCTAAAACTGAGTTTTAGCTGGCAAAATGGTAAAAAAATTTGTATTCAGTACTGATCGATCAAAAGTTACTTTGTATGTGATTTCTTATAGAGTCAAAAGCTCTACATATTCACAGATGACAGAGCAGAAACAGACTGTTGTAATACTAATAATGAAAATCCGCAGTCCTCCAGTCACACAGCTGCAGACAATAATGTCAGCGGATATTTGAAGACCATACGATGGGAGACCTCCAGAGACTGCCAGTACTCATCAGGGACGAAGCTGGTCTGAACCAGGAAGCAGTTGATCAGTCTGAAAACCAAACAGAACACGACGACTCTGGCTCTCAGCACACCTGTGGAGGTAAAAACCATTTCATAGTCAAGTCATGTTTATCATCACGGCACACTGGTTTCATCACTAATATCTTAATCTATTATTTTTTTCCACAAACGAAAATATCACACAAACAGGGACGCACCGCTGTTCAGAGGAGATTCATCTTCTTTTGAGTACAGTTGAGATTTTCGTTTCCTCAGTTTCACATCTTCGACTTTATTCCCAAACTTCAGACGTGGTCGGATGTTCTCCATCAGGACATTTTGTCTTTTGCCCTGCCTGCACAGTCTGCTACGGACACAGTACACCTGTCAGGATGTTAAAACAGGTGTTTTCAGCCAGATTCAGAAGCTGAGTGAACTCTTCGACACGAGGAAATCAGACACACTTAACTTTACATATACGAAATTAACGTGTCTTTTTGCTCAGGTGCTACAGGTGAACAACCTGCACAATATCTGTGTTTATTGAACCTACAGTATTAAACTGTTACGACCACACGTCGGTGACTTCATGTTGACTTCCAGTTAGCACGGGTCAAGTCTGCTCATAGGTTTGAGCTGCGCTTCCGCATTCATACTGACTTCCGGGAAAGTTATTTTTCAATTTCAAAATAAAGGTTCCACACGAACACGTTTATTGTGGTGAGCCTGAAACATTGTTAAATTCTCTACCTACTGCAGCCAATATGTTTACATTTATTGTATGGAGGCTCATTTTCTAGCCTCATTTCACACAGTAAAAACTGAGGACATGCCCGAAAAAAAGGCACCGCTTCACTCACATTATATCACCATTCTTTATGAACAAGCAGAAATTGGTTAGGACTTTTTAAAGAGAAAAACAGCAGCTTTGATTTACCATGTAAAAATTAAGACATAAAAACAACTTACAAAATGATAGAGATGACAGTGATAGTCATCAATTGCAATCCTATACAAAATACACTTAAAATAGTTCCACCTCAACCAACTGCAACAGTAAACTGTAGCTTTTAAATTAGGCCTAATGCATGAGCAATACTAATATAATGATATAACACATATTAATAGGGAGAATTTTTCTACACTGAGTACATTTACTTTTGATACTTTGTCAGTTCCCTGATAATACTTAAATACCTTTTCCGAAACATTTTCAGTGCAGGATATTGACACTTGTATTTTTACAGTGTGGCATTAGTACTTTTATCAATGTAAAAGATCTGAGATACTTCCTCCACTACTGCTTAAATGATTTAGGTTATGGCTTTGTCATGTCGCTCAAGTCAATGTGATCATTGCAAGATACCTTTCTGTCGCAAGCGCCTTACTGTAGACTCCACTAGGTGGCGAACTGTAGCTTTTCGCTGCTCAACCTGAGTTCAGAATAGAAGAAGAAGAAGAACGCTAGCTTGCACAGAAGTGTTCATGGACTCCTTCTATTTGTAGCTTGTGTTTTTACATCTGTGTTCTCCTGTCTGTCTGTGTTTGGTGATTACAGACACTTCGAATAAACCCCTTACTCGGTGAGTTATGCATATTACATAAAAACTTCTCTCAACCAGCTGAAATGTTGTGTTTGAGCTGTATTCAGCTAGCCAAATGGCTAGGACACAGTGAAGCCAGCAGAGGCTTTGCTGTTATGTCACGTCTGGGTTTTTCAAAATAAGACTCACTAAAATTAATTTGATTCTCAGTAGAAATAGTTTTAAAGTTCTCATTGCATAGTGGTTTATATGACCATACAAACACATTTTTGGCAGTGTACTGATCGTCCACACCAACTTATGAATGCGGTATCTATCCTAGTGCAAATCTCAATGTTTGATAAATGACTTAATCATTAGACCAATAAATATTAGCTACCTTTTTTCAGCTAATACTGCCATCAAGAATTGTGTGTAGATGCTAACCTCATCTAATTGGCCTTTTTCCAAATGCATTGTGCAAACAAACCCTCATTCATCTTCTATAGGACATACACAAAGGGAGACTCCTCATGATGCATGTCACATAGCACAACTGTTCAGTCTTCAGCCTCAGCTTCAGCCATCCTTTTTTAGTGTTATGAGCTGTGGAACGTACTCATTGGGAAATTTGTACACATTTTCATGAAAGGAAACACCACATCAGGGTGATAATACATGAAAATCTACTTAGCTGTGTTTAGGACTGCAGGTTCAATCTTGCATGGACCTGGTCCTGTTAAAAGACACCAGACATTTGGGTAGAAGGCAACTTCTGACTTGAGCATTTCTCATGTGGGTGAAGGCACATGAGGGGGGATCCTGTGGCTGATCAGGGACTTTTTATTTTGAAAATGTTTAAATTTCTGCAGAAATATTATGCTGTACTCTGCATATGCTATTAAAACAGTGGCATTGGCCCGGCACAGCCAGCAATACAGCAGTTAGCTTGCACCATTGCAGCAAGTTACAGCATGCCTAGAATTTTGCAAGAACATGTAAAATTCAACAGAACACAGGAGGTGCAAAATGATAAAACAAAACAAAACAAAGTCTTAGAGTGTGTCGATAACGTGTTTTGGATAACACCACTTCACTCGTTTTTCAGGATCACCTTGTGTCTCAACATTGGGATTGCATAATAGAAGTCATGTTTGGAAGAAGAATACCCTTCACACAGATGGCCTTTGTTACACTGCTTGGAGTTGCTGGTGGTTTTTATATCTACAAACCTTATTTTGAGCCTGTGAAAATGCCAGGACAGCAACACCAGGATGTGCCAAAGAAACAGAGTGAAAGAGACAACTCATCACAATAACTCCCAGGAAATACCTCACAGACAGAAGCCAGAAGAATATCATCAGAGGCTGCTGGACTGTCAGAGCCGGAGGCTGGGCAGAAGACAAGACAGGCACTGATAAATTCAGGGGTTCGTTGTATGGTTTTTAATGTGCAAAATTATAATATTTAATCAATCATTCTGAATTATCATCTTTTGCAAAATGATGCTGATCATTGTGCCTCTGTGTTTTCATTTTCAACACTTATCCATAAAAAACACCAATGAACAAGAACATAAATGTCTACAAACAAGTCAAATATTGTGAAAGTTGTAAACATGTGTTGTGCTTTGGCATAAAAAAACATAATTATTATAGCTCTCATTGTAAATATGTCATCAAACATGACTTAAAGTGCTGTAAAGCGCCTGTTGTGGCCTTTGATGAGACTGTGATGTTCATAATAAACTACTACGTTTGTATGAGTGCCAGAACCAGCATGATCAGAATCAGAATACTTTATTGATCCCCGAGGGGAAACTGGATCAGTATGTGCTCTTGTGCCAGATTCACAATGTTTTTTTTTTTTCCACAGTAGTATGTATAAGTATTCAAATCACTTAAGTAAAAGTACCAATACAACAATTACAACAAAATACTGCATTAAAAATCCTTCATTCAAAATCTCACCTCAGTAAAAGTATTTCCAAATTATCAACAAAAGTCTCAGATCTGTGTGCACGGTTTCATTGAGCAGCTACAGAAACAGGTTTAATGCTCTCCCTGCAGAGAAAATCCTTAATGTGTTTTATGTGAGATTGAAGATGAAGTCAATTTCACAACTTAGTGTTCATTTTAGTAATCTGTCCATGTCTTTCTTCATTAGCTCCTCTGGAGGATGATTCTAAAAAAAAAAAAAAAAAAGCTAATTGAAGGGAACATTTTTTCTAACAGATTTCAGGTGTTATCAGTGTAATGTAGTAAGAAGTAAAAAATTATGAAAGAAACTATTTCACCACTGAACTGTTTCAGTGTCTTATAAGTTCATCTGAGCTGGGAACTTGCATGTGCATGACACAATAAATTACATAACATCCTATTTATTATCAGCAGAATGTGCTTAAAGTGTCAAAGTAGTCATTCTGGTGTAAAAATGTCTCCTATGGCTGATATACTATGTACTACATTAATCAATTGTATTACTAGTACAAAAGTACTACTATAATTTGCTTAGTTACTTTCCTCCACTGAAATGCACCATGCTAACGTTGGCTGTCAGATAAATGGAGTGGAATAAAGAGTAGAATATTTCCTTCTGAAATGCGTTGGAGTACAAGTATAAAGTAGCATGAGGTGGAAATACAGTAGAAATACTCAAGCATACTAACTTCAGCATCTTAATAAATACTGCCTCTCTGCTCGTGTCCTCTTCAGCTAAATGCTGAGGCTAAGCTAAACCAAGCTAAGCTAAGCTTAAATAAGATAAACTAAGCTGAACCTAGCAAAGATAAGATAAACTAAGCTAGCTGTGAGCAATGTAACGGAGGAGGGGCTGTTTCTCAACGGCACGACGACCACGGAAAGTGAAGTCAGTATTCAGTGTGGACGAAGCTGGTCTCATGTCAGCTAATGGCTCAGAGGAGAGGGACAGAGTAAAGTCTTCATTTATTCACCTTTCGGAAAAGTCTTTATTGGTCACTTTCAAACACTTTTTTAACATCGCGACACGGTGCGCAGCAGCAACGCCCCGGGGCTGGTGAGTAGTTAAACTGAGTTTCCAGGAAATGTCAGTCGAAGAAATCAGTCTGTAGCATCTGTCAGGAGTTAGCGAGGGGTTGAAAGTTTCCTTTAAACTTCAATTCACTCGATTTATCTGCGTTTCAAACAGACAAACAGTCTTCGTCAGACTGACCCTCATATAACCAAAGACCGTCGGGAAACATTTGTACACCTGCCTTTCCTCTCCTCATTTCTGTCAGCTTTTTCCACAAATGCTTAATAACGTTAGAGAGCAACACCGCTGCTGTTTACACAAGCAAAAAACGACTTTCTCCAAGCAGAACTTCACTTTATCATCTATTACCACAACGTCTAGGCATGTTTGGACCCATATGTAGGCTGCAATATGTCTGACAGAGTAGACTGGGAAGCTGGCATCCAGTTTAATTTCTTGTCCGGATCCATATCAAGTAGAAAAGTATTTATTTCTTGCCTCCTTTCCACCAGTGGCACATGATGACCAGTTGAGGGTCAGTACACTTCCTGTTTGTTTGTTAGAGTAAATTGATTTATTTATTTGTTTATTTGTGTCTCAACATGCGTTTTAAGTCCCTGCTGCTGCTGCTGCTGCTGCTGCTGCAGATAAACCAGGCAAGGTATTTTAATGACTAGTCAGCAGCTTTGGCAGCCAGAAGTGTCTCAGATGGTGCATGGTGTCCCTTCAAATCATTAGATTTTATTTTTCAGTTGTCACACTTGTGCTGCACCCTTTAAAGTTTATGGTATGTGCATATCCGGATTTTCCCAAGGAGCTGTCGGCCTCTGTTGGATGACTGCCCAGGGTGGGTCTTCCACTTCACCCCAGCAATGATTAAAGCTGCTTTTTGTTTGCTGGCTGCCTCTGTGGGAGGAGGACTTGCCTGGCAAACACAGCTACCAGGTTAACTCCCACTGCAGGAGAAAATGTTAAGGTCGAGCTCAGAGTTTCCCCACTTCTGCTTTACTTAAACTTTATCTAAATAGGACGACCTTATTGAGATTAAAAATGTCTTTCAGTAGAGTCCTGGCCAAAAAATGCAGAAATAACTAGTTACAGACAAACTGCATTAGACAGATGACAAAAACATGCCACAAAATCACAAATATAAACCTAATACAAACCTACAAGAGACCTTAACACCCCCCAAGACCTGTCAAAAGACAGTCACACTATGTTAATATGGATGCACCCAGGGCTAGATTAACCCAAAAATGCCCCATGGGTACCTGTTGACCCCCATTTCTCATACTTTCTGCTCATTGTATATGTATTAGTTGGTAATTATTTTGTGGTAAGTTCATTAATCACCCATCTTTTTTAGCAAAATGCACCATGTAACCATAACGTGCACTGACAACACATCATCTGTGTTTGGCCGTGGGAACCACACATGAAGATACCGTCTGTTCACCCTCTCTGCGTCTCACATGGCGGCTGGATCCACAAAATCTTAAATTTGGACTCATCAGACCAAAGTACAGATTTCCACTAAGGTCAATTTCTTGGATTTCTTGGTCGAAGCAATTCACTTCTTCTGGAGTGTCTCGGTCTCAGTCATGGTTTCATTGCAGCACTTTGGTCATGAGTGGCTGATTCACGCAGTCTCCTCTGAGATGTGTCTGCTACTTGAACTTTGAATTATTTATGTGGGCTCTAATCTGAGATGCCATTAATTGGCAATTCCTGAGGCTGGTAACTGTAACTGTAATGTAATGAACTTATCCTGCACAGCAGAGGTAACTCTTGGTTTTACTTTCCTCTGGTGGTCTTCATGAGAACCAGTTTCAACACAGTGTTTGATGGTTTTTGTGACATTCAAAGTTCTTGAGATTTTGCGGATTGACTGACCTTTATGTCTTAAGGTAATGACGGACTGTCATTTGTCTGTTGTACTAGACAAAATGGTTTTTGTTGTCCTTAATGACACCAGTGTTTTTTATTAAGATGGGTGTCAAACTAATTTTCTGCTATTTAACTGCAGCTTGTGTTGTTGTTTGTTAAAAAAGTTTGGGGAAACATGAGACTGTCCGATGTACTGTCTTCTTAACCTAAGTTAGTTTAACTTGCACAATTTTGAAGGCCTAAAAGGCAGTTAATGAAAGTTGATAAGCAGGACCCTCAACCACGGGCAGGGACTCACAGTGAAGCAATCTTAGAGGTCTTCTGGACAACTTTCAGTGCTTTCCTAATTTTGGTTGTGTTTGATCTGGAGAGCTGTCCATCCAGAGAAGAGGCCAGGTGGGGACATAGTTGTTTCAGAAAGGTTGATGTAAGGCAGGAAAAGGATGAGACTTGATGTTCTTTGTGATTGTTGAAAGCACTCTGTGTTTGCTCACTTCACGTGGACGATCACGCTCAGCCATCAGAGTTTGCTCCTTTCTCACAGCTCTGATTGGACTGGGAAGTGTGATATGACTAGAAAATGGCCTTTGAAATTTTTTAGCTCAGTTTCATGCGCTAGGCACACTATGCATGAACATTTACTTTCCTTCTTTTTATTGTAACATCCAATCGTTATCAGATTAAGATTATGCAATCTCTTGTTTTTGATTGGGGCTCAATAAGGAGTTTCCTGATCAGCCTGATAATTGTCTGCGGAAATTTGCTGACACAGTTCACAGCAGTGTGGTTTTGCTTGAGCGTCTCTGTGACTGGTTCTCGCTTAATCAGAGCTCATTTACTGACTCAGGTTTTTCTGTCAGGTTTTTATTATAAGTTTCTTGGACAGACAAATGTTTATTTAATGTGTAACAGTGTATGTGTTTTCTCTACAGACACTCAAACACGGAGAGTGCACATGTTTCAAATAACACTAATAATGTGTCAGTTCCATTAATTGACCCAGTTTCCTTTACTGTAGGCCAACATGCATGATAACAGATTCTTCACCTAAATGTGGTGCAGCCAAATTAACGTTATTAATTACACACTTAATGACAAAAGGTCTACTGAGAACATGCGGTTGACATGTTATTAGGTACATCTAGCTAAAGCTAATGTAATCTACAGACCAGGAGGCATTGATTCATGTTTACAGTCATTTTAGGCTGTTGATAAAGAAAGGTTTAGAAATGTGGCTCAGTATTGCACAATACAGCTCAGCACCACCACAAACCAGCATCCTTGAAAATTACCATGAAGTTGACTCAGTAACCTTTTAAAATAGTTTCAACAAAAAATTTATATCATAACCACTGTTGTCACAGACTGTATTAGTTTTAAAGAGGCGTACCTAATAAATGGGCAGTTGAGTGTGTATGACTCATTGGGCCTTCCGACTAGAAGACAGGAGGAAAGTGGTGCAATGAAAGATGACATGTGGCAGGAAGTTGTTAGTTTAAAGCTAATTTGCCATCTTGCTCATGCGTGAATCTAAAGGCGTGATTGTTGTGATCTGATAACATTCATGATTTTCACTCACCAAGATGAAGCACGCTGATTAGAAGTTACAATGTATTTTTACAGTTTCTGTGGGCTTTAGTACACAAAGAGTCTATTTATATTTTCTTTTATTAATAACAGAGTGGGATGGCAATCTTAACTGTGTGGGATGGTGGTTGCCTTGCTTTGTAGAGGACAGTAAAGATTTGTTAAGTGTATCAGGAAACCATTACAAAGAGCTTTACAACAGAATAAACCAAATATGATGAAGAATCAGCAGTAAAGAGTAAAAAATCACATTTGAAACACAACAATTTCATTAAAGTTTGTGTGAGTCTGAGCCTTTTTAAGCAGTGCTGAGAGGCCTATGGCTTTAAAAAGTTATAAATAAAGCCTTATGTAGAACTTTTAACCTATCTCTGTCAAAACAGGCCCACAAGCAGGAATGTGGACGTCATAGTTCTGGGGCTCGGTGGTCTTTGCTCACCGTTTAAGGCCACACCAGTGCTTTAGTCGAACCGTTTCCATCATGGTGCATTTATCATGGATCGTGATTTTGCACGAGACCTTAAGCTGCTTATGGCTCCAGATGAAAGGTTCACTGGGGGTTACAGCAAAGGAATGTAAGACTTGTCTCAATGCTTTTCTGCACACTGGTCATATGATACATCTACGCTTTCTTTTAAATGTTTTGACCTGAATTGGTCAACCATGTCCAGTAAACATGTTTCATCAGTAGATATCGTGTGCTTCTCATTGTGTAAGTGCAAGAAATCACGTTCCTCTGCACACAAGTCCTTAATAAAGATCAACAAGCTGCTAATCTGTAGAGAGAAATTACAGTTAGGTTCTTGCCATAGTTACAGTAATTGGACAGAATCTTGAGTGTGGTCTGTTTTGGTGTGTGTCTGTGGCTGGAGATGGACAGATGAATTTAAAGTGCTTCCTGTCACTGTGTCAGTATGATGAAACAACTCTTTCATTATACACATTAGCCCACAATGCCATGAACTGAAGGTCTTGCGTAATATTGGAAAAGTGTAAAAGATATTATTTCTCTGTCCTGCACTGGGTTAAACTACGCAGTGCACAAGCCTCACCGAGGTGGACATGAGCCTGCTTCGTGAGAAAATATGAAAAATGAATACATGCATTAGTATTTGGGAAGCTAAGGCTACACACTGTCATTGGTAGATTTTTACTGGCCCATTAGAATATAGATAAACGACAACCGATTTCCACATAAAAACGGTTGCAACACTTGTGCATTTTGTACTTTAATAGGTCAACAAAAGGGTGCATTGTATAAACGGCAAAACTGACTGGACAAATAACTAATTTGTTTCATCTTGGTCGTCAGATTTGTTCCTCCATCCATGGTAAGGTCCTCATCAGAGCACCAGAACCTTTGAAACAGCTGGGCACTGCAGTTTTTAGCAAATGTTACACAAACAGGAGTAAATAGTGCATTTGTTAAGGACTATTTTCAGATGGTTTTCTGTGATGGTGGATGAATACACATTGAGTGTACCAGAGAGTATGGCAGCATTAAGACAGTATGTGGAGCAATGCGTTAAAATCAACGGCGCTGCCCATGTTTATCGTAACAAAGGAACGTGTCACAACGTGTTAGCGCAGCTCATTGATGTGTTTTTCATATTTTTTTGAAGGCAATGGAGCTCTATGGCACAGAGGAATAATCTGTATCTGTAATCTGGTTAATCTTTTTAACCCTTGTAGATCCTGTACATCCTGGTCATATTGTGCACCTATTTAACAATATATGTCAAAACAAAAAATCTATTTCTTTGTCTTCTTGTTTCTAAATCCAATCATGTTCTCTTCCTGTAAAACAAAATATAACATGTGGTTACATAAACTTGAACCAACCAGTTTCAGCCAATAATATCATGACATCCACCCATCAATCAATCTTTAACTTCTAGCAGCACAGAGCTGAGAGTCATTAGTTAGCTAGCTCGCATCAGCACGACACGATGGTGTGGAAAGAGGCGAGTAGTCCTCTACGATTACATGGAGTCTAGCATCCACCGCTGAGTCACTGTAATTCACCACGTTTGTTATCATATGCCCACTTTTCAATGTTCAGATCAAATGTTATGTCCCAGAATTTCTTCTCTGTCATTTTGGGTCTTGAAAAAAACAAGCACCACTTTGAGATTCATTTCTATGCCAAATAGTGTGATTTTGGGTTGACTGAGTCGTTTTGTTTGTGTTCTTCAGAAATTAAGCACTCACTATGTCTGACGGGGACTATGATTACCTCATCAAATTCCTAGCCCTCGGTGACTCTGGGGTGGGAAAAACAAGCTTCCTCTACCAGTATACAGATGGCAAGTTTAACTCCAAGTTCATCACTACAGTCGGAATAGACTTCAGAGAAAAAAGAGTGGTAAGTTTAATCAATTCTGAATAAAATGGAGGTCAAGCCAACGTTGGAGCTGTGGGGGGTTTCCTTTGTTCGATACTTCACAAAAGCACACATGGAGTTTAAACTCTGGGATGTAACATTTCCTCGTGTCCAAGTGTGCTACAGCCATTTATGGCTGCCTCATTAGGGACTTAAATGCATTCCTGCACCATTAAGTAACTCTCTTATGACAAAAGACTACTGATGAATGTTGCAACAGAAGTCCAAGTTATGACTGATGTAGATGAACGGCAGAAACCACCCTCCTCGAGAATAAACACTTCATGCCATTTGCAAACAGCTGAGCAGTATTCATATTTACTCAATAGTCACTCTTTAATGGTGCTGACCTGCAGCTCCAAAATATATACTGTATAGTCTGATGTCTGAGTAAAAGGGTTTGTCATAGTTATGTATATTCAGACAATCTGGCACGATTTATTTTAAGTGACTGTTCATCGATGCACATCATTATCTTTTTATTAGAAGTGTTTCCATCACTTCTGATGAATAAAAATAAAGACAGTAATAAATGAAGCATAAAGAAAATGTCATAGTACATGTTTGACAATGGCAGCTGTGATTTGACAATGTCAATATCTCTTTTAGTCATCATAGTTGCAGCACAATAAGTAATACCAGTGTGTCCTCACACAGCCCAGAGCTGTGCATCCGGTCTTTAATTGTTAAAATCGATCATGCATGAAAATTAGACACCAGTCAGGGTTTTTCCTGCTCCATGAAATGACTTTAGTTATATCAAATCTATAAAAGGATGGAAACCACTACCAAATATGGCAAATTTAGATCTGATCTGCAGAAATCATATTTTGTGCATTGAAACCTCAGTAACAGTAATGTTTATGAATTTCTGCCAGCATCCTGCTGACCATGAAACACCAGATTAATACTGCTAATCTGTTATAATACATTCAAAGCAGTGAAAACGTTTGCATGTGTGTATTAAAATGTTTCGAAAATATGCCCAAACAAATTTGTTTATCAGAAAGAAGTTCGTCAACTATGCTCCAAATACAGCTCACCATTCAACAGGCTCGCTTTTTAAAGGACTGACAAGAATTTCTATTTGATGTACTTTTGCGAGAGAGATCACTCTTAGATATGAAAAGGCACCTTTGCATTGGCTGTACATCCTGAAGTTTGTTTCTGTGCAAAGAAGCCCCTTACCAAACTGAACTGAAGACAGTCGCTGAGTTATAGCTGAAGGAAACTCTGGTCAGGACATCAATACAAGCAAAGTAAACAGAACTAGTTTGTGGTCTGACCTTTGGTTGCCCTCCTCGACAGCTCAGCATCATTCATGAAACCTGTTTAGATAATTTAATTAATTAGCTAACATCAGGAGCTGGATTGTTGTTTTGTTTTTTTCTAGTAGAGGAAGATGTGCAAATAAACTTTTCCTTCCAAATTCCCTCTTTCAAGCCATCAGTAACAACAGCCAACAACGTTCCTACAACACAACTGATCCATGTTGAGATTTTATGTTTTGTCTGTTGTTATCATCTTCATAATTAGTTAAATTTAGTGCAAAGAGTGTCCACAGTTATTTTAACCTCACATGTGTCTGTTTGACTCAGGTTTACAAATCAACGAGTCCAGATGGATCTTCAGGCAAAGCACAGAAGATCCACATGCAGCTGTGGGATACTGCAGGACAGGAGAGGTACATGAAGCACTTCTACCAGCACTTTCCTCAGATGTCGTCTTCTCTTCGGTTGCTTTTCTCTTTTAATTATATCTCTCATGAAGTGTACTTTTCTTTCTGAATGGTACCAGGTTTCGGAGTTTGACGACAGCGTTCTTCAGAGATGCAATGGGTTTCCTCCTCCTGTTTGACCTCACAAATGAACAAAGTTTCCTCAATGTCAGAAACTGGATGAGTATGTCCTCTGATATGTCACTCAAAATATCCACTTTTAGTCATTAAAGTGATGATTCTTCCAAAAATGACTGGACATTTGATAATATCACATTCCTTTTTGACTGTCAAAGTACTTTCAGTCTGGCTCATGTAGAATTGATGCAGGGCTGCTGTTAGAGGAAAAATATTGTGATAAAACATGCAATCCTCCAGTTATGAAGAAGTCTTTCTGCGCTACTGCTTTTACTTTGCTCATTGTTTTTTTTTTATTTCAGGTAAATATAATGCATTAATGGTGGCTTGAAATCTTTCTCAGAAGCAAAGATATTACACATTGAATGCATAATAAACTGCTGAATGTATCTTTCAGGTCAGTTACAGATTCACGCGTACTGCGAAAGTCCAGATGTCATTCTGTGCGGCAACAAATGTGACCTGACAGACCAGAGAGCAGTGAGTGAGGCAGAGGCCCGTGAGCTGGCAGAGAAGTATGGGTATGTCTCAGTTTTGATCCATCTGTACATGAACCTCTCCCTTAAGTGTTTGACAAGAAGGCGGTGGCTGCGTTGTTTGCCAAAGACTGCAGGAAAATGTTAGACTAAATTTGTTCTCCTCGAAAAGCAAATATTAGTGCACATGTGTAAAATAACCTGCCAGACACGCCCTTACTAAAAACACAGATATATGGTACAACTGCACTATTTAAAATATTTTAAAGGCCTTCAAGAGAAGAGTAGACCAAAGTTTTTTCATCTTTTTATGGGAACTGGAGCTCCTTTAAGGTCCTCTTTCCCCTCTAAACCAGGTCAAGGTTTTTGTTCCACTGTAACTGGTAGCAGGAGTCTGTAGTCCCGTTGTTATGACCAGTGTTTTCTTCCATGCAGAATCCCATACTTTGAGACAAGTGCTGCTAACGGGCAGAATGTCAGCCAGGCTGTGGATGTCCTGCTGGATCTTATCATGAAGAGGATGGAGCGATGTGTTGACAAGTCCTGGATCCCTGATGGGACCGTCCGAGTTAATGGACCCACCAACCCGGACACCTCCGAGGGATCTGATAAGAGCAAATGCGCATGTTAGAATGATGACGAGACATTGTGGTTACGCATCTGTGTCCGTAATAGTGGTGAAAAAATAGGAAGGCGACCAAGTTTAACAGTGGGAGTATGTATGTACTTATATATATATGTACATACACACACACACACACACACACACACACACACACACACACACACACAATATAGAGCTCTCTGTTAGGTGAAACTTGACATTATTTGTATCCTTTGCCCCACAAACCAGTGCATTACTGATGTACTTTCATTGACATGCTGTATTATTTGTCAGTATAGAGTGAAGTGTCTTTTGAATATGGGCATTTCATTTCAATTCATATCATTTGTCTTTGGAATAATTAATTAATGTTTTAGTGTGGGATATTTATTTGTTGTGATGCATGGCTGAAATGTCCAACTGTAGTCATCAGCTGGGTATGCTGATCATGTTTTCAGGTATACATTTTGTGCTCCAAGTCGCAGCGAAGTGAGCTGCCCTGCCAGATGTGCTATAAATATGCTGTTGATGCTCCGTACTTGCTGCAAGATTAGCGTATTTTCACACTGCCATTAACTCAAGGAAGAAGCCACTTTTGTAAAAACTGAGCAGTAACTCCAGGGTAGTTTATCTTGTATTACAGACCCCTGCAAAAAATAGAAATGCAAATTCTTACTGTAGCTTTTGTGCATATTTTAATCGGTTTTGGAGACGTCTAGTGAAGACGACACAGCTCACTTAATTCCATTTCAGTTCACACAGTTCGCCAAACGGTTCCTGCTTCCTTCCAATTGAATAGATATACATTCAAACAAGTGTTGTCCCTAATACGAAGATTTAAGACTGAGGAGAAGTTCCATCTTCAGTCTGGCATAGTTTCATGACTCTCACCTACAGCTCGCACAGAGTCAATGATGTCTGCTGTTTTGAACTCCAGATGTTTTATAGTTCAAAGGATTTTCCTAGGTGAGATAGTGGCACCTGATGCACAGGTCCCAGAATGATACTAAGTGAATATTAGTTATTACGGGGGTCCCACAGTCTTTCACAGTGGAGGTGGTGGGCCACCTTCCCTGAAACAGCGACCATCTCTGCCACCAGCATAAATAATGTATGCACTTTCATGAAATAAAACATTGAACTTCAGGGAGAATGAGCAGAGGTGCTATTTCATACAGCAAATGCTAGATTTTTAATGTTGTTTTGGCCATCATCTACTAATTTTATCATAAATTTTGCAAAAAAAGTATTTACACCTATGAAACCACTTTAACTGTATTGTGACAAATTTTATCCCAACTGCAATAGTTTCACACACAGATCCACATTACTTGTATAACAGTCAGGCTTTCCTGTATAAAAGGGTGAATGTGATGTTTTAGTTAAGACAGTATATTTTCCACTCACTATTTCAGTCCACAGATTTGAAAATCTATTAAATCCAATTTGATTTTATTAGTAAGACTAAACTAAAATGTTTCATATTTTCAATTGTGCCATACAGTTTCATATGCAAAATATGTAAATTATGTCCAACAATAAACAATTTTATTTATGTGTTCTGTAAAGCAGTATTTCATTTTATCTAATCAATCTTGAAAATGTTGACTGGGTGCTGTGCTGATAAGTTCAATTGACACCAGGTCCTATTTCTAGGTGCCATTATTTGTTGTGTGGCAATTTTCTCCTTCTGATTTATGTGCAAAAGCCTGTGGTGAGGATATTTTATTTTCACATTTTTACCAGTTAATTTACGATTTAAAACAGTGAAACACATTTCTTCGGGTCATCCAGGATTTGTCTACAATGCAACAAGTGCTAATTCAGTGCCTGGATGTAGCTTGATGTGTCTTTATTCCCTGCAGACAATTGTAGTCACTGTTGAGAAAATTGAACTTAATCTAATCTGAGTACAAACTACATCCTCACAGCATCATCAGTTGTGGAAAAAGTCCTGTTTTTCTGAGAAGCCCCCCGCAACCCCGAAAGGGATAGGCGGGTATAGAAGATGAATGAATGAATGAATGGTTAAACAGCGTGACTGCAGCTGTCCTCAGCCCCTGCAGGGGGCAGCACCTTCCCTGAACCGCTCCAACAACACTAGTGTTTTTTCGGCGACGAAGAAGCGTCGTCAAACCCAAACAGCCTGAGCTGTGGGAGTGTGATAGGAAGGTATCTGAAACATTTTCCATTTGTTTTGGCAACTTTGTAATTCATTGCTAAGATATATGTTACCGAGATGCCAGTTTTACTGAAAGCCAAGTCTTGAAACCTGAAAAAATAGGGTACTTCAGAGTAAAACACACCATTTGTATTTTTATTTTTAACTTTCGCTTCAGTGCTCTTTAGCTGGCTAGCTAACGTCAAGCTGTTTGGTCATTGCATTGTTTTTTGTAACAGAAAGTCAAACACAGGTTAAAATAACCTTACACAAAAAAAGACACAACCATTAACTCAAATGGTTTTCATTAAGTGTCGAGCTCTGAATCTTTTATTTGTCATATCATCACTACAGTACAAATAGCAGCTGGCTAACGTTACCAGAACTAGCTGTTAGTTTAACACGACATGACAGCAGAATGACCTTTAGCTTGAGCTTTGTTTATTTTCTTTTAGTTTTTGACTGAAAAAGTCATCACATTTAATTGGATGTGGTTATGGAAAGACAGATCTTTCAATTGTTAACCACAATTAGAGCATTTATCTCCATAATAAAGAACATCATTGCTGCTGACACATAGATTAACACTTTGGCTAATGCATCTCAAGCTCACTTAGTATTCAGTACTAATAAGTGCTCATAAGCGATGGTTGTCTTAGTTATGACAAGCACACTCACACAAATATAAACATGCTTGATACATGATGAGCAGTCTGGGTAGGATAAAAGCAGGTTTGTGTGTGTATTTCTCTGGAAACACAGAAGACGACTCCCAGAGAGACTCTACACATGAGGCTGACATGAGGTTCAATGAATCAAATGGTGTGTTTGTTCTTGCAGAATGCCTTTGAATTTCTGCCCTCAGTGTGGGACAAAGTTGCAGCCTGGCTTCAGATTTTGTCCATCATGTGGGGAGAAGCTTCCCTGTTCTGCTGATGAATCTGGACCTGTGAGCTCCACGGTGTCTCCATCCATACAGGATGGAACAGCAGCATCAGTAGTTAGAACGAGCCTTGCTTCAAGCACAAGTTATGAGCCCACGGGAAGTAAGGCAGTGTATCTTAGTGTTATCCATAGATTTTAGACCTTGTGTGGTTATAAACTTTTGTAGAAAATGAACATTCTCTCTTTCTACAGCCCATGCATGTATCACCTCCACTCCAGTTACAGCTCGTCCTGCACTGCGAAAGACACGTAACTCCCTTCGTTTGGACAAAGAAGTTAAATTCAACATTAAAGATGCCACTCCACCCGTGGTGCCCTCCACTAATCACGTCAGAGATGACACGACTGAAGGTTATTAAGCTGCCCTGGAAGCAGCTGCTCTGCTTCGCTGTTATAAAGGAGAGATTTACATTTAAGTTTTCATTTAGTTTGAGGTGTGAGAGAAGTAACCACAGAGACATGCCAGAGCAGACTGTAAACCAGATGTTTGAGATGTGTAGCTTTAAGCTTCCAGCAACACAAACTGTTGGCACAGGTTTAATTTGACAGCTGACATCTTTCTTTAAAACAAAATGCCGTGATTTCTATCCACAGATAATGGCGTTGGACTGGTTGGAACTCCTTCAAAGCAGCACACAGTCAGTTTTAAACTCGACGCAGCAGTAGAACCAACTTTAAAGTCTTCCTCTTCCGCTGTCACAAAATCCCCTCGATCTGGTGAGCTGAAACACAAAACAAAATATATTTCTGAAGAAAAAAGCAGCGTCTCTCTTCTCTCTTCTCTCATAATCTTTTCTCTCATCCATCTTGATTGTGGCTGGATCCATATGCAGTCAGAGGAAAAGCAAAGCTCTCCAGCCCTGCTGATAAAACAGCAAGGAAGGCAGAGGAATCAACGGTCGACGGCTTTCCTGTGGCAGTCGCTCCCTCGGTTTCTGTACCAATCTCCAGGTCTCCTTTAAAAGGTGGGCAAAAACTCCTTATTGCCATATGACATGAATTCACAGCTTTTGAAATGAATATCATCATTAATGAGAGGAGGAAAAAGACTTATGATTTGGTTTGAAATCAGGCTCACTGAAGAAATATGGTTAATCTTTCCAGGGAACTGTGTTGCACACCCTGACATAACCTGTGACATCCATCCTGCTCTCTCCATGTGTTTTCTTTGCTCTGCTGTCAGAAAAAAACACATGAACACATTGAAAAGACATCTTGAAAAAATCCTCAGCTTTTTGCCAGAGCATTGTAATAGTTATGTATTTCTAAATAAGAGATGTTTTATTGTAATGTGGTTGTTAATCAGTTTGCTTTCAGCTAACCAGATTAATTTACAGTTTTTTTTTTCTGTGAGGTCATTTTAAACTCAGAGAGATCAACTGTCTAGTTGTGCATCATTCTTTTCTTTTAAGTGGTCAACAGTGCCTTTTCTCTCATCATGCACACAGCAGAATTGGATAATCATGTTTTGTATGCATGTTCAGCTACAGGGAAAAGCAAAGCCAAGAAGGCAAAGCATGCATCTGCTGTGGAGCCGCTGCAGGAAGGTGAGGAGGTGATGGACACGACAGGCAAGAAGTGGGAGCTTGGGAAACTGCTCAGTCAGAGCACGACAGAGCTCATCTACGAAGGTGAGACAGTACATGACATGAGAGTAAACTGTGGAAGGTGAAATGAAAGTACAATTAAACTGTCTATTATTCTGGGACAGTTAGAGTGTATATGTGTGAGGATAATTAATAAGTAAAAATAAAGAAAAAGTATCAGAATTGAAAAATGGTGTTTTATTGAGACTTCTCACTAAACTCTGTTTGTTTCCTGTATCTGAGTTCTGTGTATTTAACAGTTTCTTTGATCCACACAATCTGTTTTCATGCAGTTATTAAAGTAGATGTTGTTTTGTCGGACACGAAAGAGATGACTGACAGAGTTTAGGGGATGTAACAGCTGACTCTAAAAACAAGCAAGAGTTAAAAGCAGAAAAGAGCCTTCTTATCCCAACTGAACAGTACGTTTTATCCTTTTCAATTTTCCAAACAGTTTTCCGATCCAACTCTAAAGAATCAAACCACATCCTCAAACTGGTGAGCACCACCTCAGCACCCATCCAGAGACTGTTGAATTAGTATGTGTCACTGAGATTCCAAGAATAAACACATGATTGCTTTCCCACATGTGTATTCATTAACAAATTGATTGTTTTTATTTGTTTTATTTCTTTTAATTCATACTTTTTTAGTTTAGTGGGATCAATAAAGTTTGTCTGATCTTTCTTCCTCTCAGGGAGCTAAAGATGGAAGAATCTTCAATGAGCAGAACTTTCTGCAGAGGGCTGCTAAACCTGCATCAGGTGAGGGTTTAGTGTGTTTCCTCTCAAGTTCAGCACCTCCTGACACCTCTTTAAGGGGCCCTTTCACACCTGTAGCTCGGTTCATTTGCTCCAGATAAAGAGAAAAAAAATGATCCATTGTTGCGTTTTAGCTCTGGTAAACTTCTTGTTCACATTAACTTTTCACAAACGAACCAAGACGAGTGAACATGAGGTTATACAGACCGACAGGAAACTCTTTGATTGGACACTTATGGCGATTGTCATCCTGCATCATTGGGACCAACGTGAGGAAATCTGGTGACAATTTATGCTGCTCTTTAAACCTTCTGATATGTTTATCTGGGTTCTTTGGTGTCACAAAGAGCTCAAGAATAAATAGCTGATTATAAGCATTATTACTATGATTAGGCTGCAAATGACCGCATGTTGTACTGATATGGGGCTTATTACTGTTACATCACTGTCTCACACCTGAACTGACGAAGTACACAGAGAAGGAAACAAGCACAACAACGTTTGACCTATTACTGTGGGAAAGTACCTGTGCTGACATACATACATACCTGTTACCACGGCTTCCAGCAAGAGAAATAAACTTTGTTAAAACAAAGCTAGCAGCAGTATTTATCAGCTGTAAGAACGTTTCACTGTTTATTTTGGCCGTAACAGTCTGATCAAAAATCCAAGTTTGGTGACAAATCCACCAAAACTACAGTGTGAAATAGACAATAAGATGGATTCTGCCAGTCTGTCATGTGATCACATAAACGCATCCATCTTTCATTTCATAATCTGTTCAGAGGAAAGCAGAAGTGGACAAGAGGATACACCCCTCTAATACTTGACACATGATACTCTGCCTATGTGTGTGTCTCCCTCTAGTGGACAAATGGATCAAACAAAACAAGATGGATTTTCTGGGGATTCCTTCCTGTGTTGGCTTTGGTCTTCATGCAGATTCTTACAGGCACAAAAAAAGTTTATTTCTGAATATTTACAAATATTTACTGTGAATACTGGATCTGAATCACTTTGTTTAACGTATGGTTCTGCTATACATTTTCTTTTTTTTCTTTTACAGGTTTCTGATTTTTCCCAGCATGGGTCAGTCTCTCCAGTCTGTCATGGAGGAGGAAGATGAGCTTCTGTCAGAGAAAGTTGTTCTTCAGCTCGCCTGCAGAATCGTGAGTGTAAACTTGTCGGATTGTTTTTCAAATGATATTCTTAATCGCCAAAAAATACACAATCCAGAACTCGTAAAGAACTGTGACTCAATAAAGGGTTGCATTTCTTTGTCCTTGCAGTTAGATGTGCTGCAATACATCCATTCAAACGAGTATGTTCACGCTGATATTAATGCAGAAAACATTTACATCAAACCAGGACAGAAATCACAGGTGAGAAATACTCTGAAGTACAACCTGTAATCTGTCAGCAATAACGACTGAACTGTGTTTCATGCTGACTACTCTTTGCTTGTGTGTGTGCGTGGGTGTGGTTAGGTATACCTAGTAGGATACTGCCATGCTTTCAGGTACTGTCCTGGTGGACAGCATGTAGAGTACCGTGAAGCCAGCAGAACCCCACATGAGGGCACCCTGGAGTTTATCAGCCTGGATGCACACCAGGGAGCAGGTGAGTCACTGCTGCGGTTCACTGATTCCTTGTTCCACTAACCTCAGTGAATCATTTCCCTCCACGAGATACTGTAAACCAAACGCTACCAGATTGATTTTCTTCCCTCCATGAGGAAACCTGCTCTCCTCCTACAGTCCATCTGTCTGCAGAGCCATCAGGCTTCACATAATAAGACTTTTCATGTGAAGCTGGTTGTGATATTCTTTGGTATAAAAGGTTCTTTCAGCATTTGACTTGTTTGACCATGTAAGCAACAACAACAGCAATGTGGTATGTACATCTGAGGGTAGTATTGTGATGTTTTATGAGGGTTAAACTGGTGTGTGTTCTCCTTTCAGCTCCATCTCGACGCAGCGACCTGCAGTCTCTGGGTTACTGCATGCTGCGCTGGCACACAGGGACGCTGCCGTGGACCGTCCTTACTCACCCAGACCAGATAGCCACACAGAAACGGAGGTGAGACAGCGTTCATCATCAGATTAGTCGGACAATGCAAAGAAAATGCAAATGACTCAAAAACACTCTTTGTAGGTACATGGAGGACGTTCTTGCATTGTTAAGTCACTGCTTTGGGAAGAAGAGAGTTTCCAGTGAGTTCAAATGTTTATTTACCATAAAACAAGTGTGTGATTATACAGATGCCCTTTGCTGATGTATGTATGTGTGTCTGTGTGATGTTGTAGGTGCATTTCAAACCTACCTGGCCACAGTGATGACTCTGCAGTACTCTGAGCAGCCAGACTACTCCGCACTAAAGGCCGGACTCTCTGGCGCTTTGCTGCAGCTCAGGGGGTCACCAGAGAAGCTGCTCAGTTTTTAGGTGAGGACAGAAACAACATGCACCTGGGTGTCTGGTCAGCAGCAGACATTGTTAGGAGATATTGTGACCCAGAGCTGTTCTGAACTTAAATTCCACATTTACAGCTGCTCCTCCGGCAGCTGCACTTACATAAAAGATTTTATGGTACCAGAAATTTGGGGTACAAACAACATGTGTTTGGGACACAAATAACTCAGTTGACATTATATCATGAACATCTATATTCTCATGTCCAGAGAGCTTTGGGTCTGCAGCTGATTATTCTAATAGACTCCTCACTATTGAATTAATTATTGTGTTAGAGGTGGAAGATGAGCTTAGTGCTGGAAACACACTGATCCCAGCTTTAGTCCTGACTGGAAAACTGTAGAAACAATGAATCCAAGTAACTTCAACACCCAGTTTTACACACACACACACACACACACCAAGGCTTGGTTTCATACGTGTGTAATTTCCACTGCAGGGGGGGGGCATGTCTGAGGTTTCTATTAATGACAGTCTGTGTGTTAAACACGTTACCATTATAAGAAACCTTAGACACGTCGCTCTCACCCACAGTGGAAATTACACCCTAAATTACACCTAAACATCACACTGTGTTTATGCTGAAATTAAACACTTATGTGTGATAATATTCAAATGTAATACTGTGTTTCATTTTCAGAGATATGGAACAAAGAAGGCGCTCAGAAGATGGACTGTTTCTTAGTTTGTTTTATCTTTGGTGTTTTATTGCACTGAAAGCAGAGTGTTGTAGATCAGTTTGTGTTAAGGACACTCACGGCAGGTTAATGGGTTTTGTTTGGGATCATTGTTTCAATCAATCGTGATATTGTTGTGGTTTGTTGGAGAAAAATGGCACTGAGGGGTTTAGCATTACAAAGGGTGACATGAATGAGAGGGAGGTGAGTTCTCAAGTTCTGATGCTCAGTTTTGTGACATGGACACTATCATTTCAATGAGACAGTGTTCTTCTACACTTTGTCTGGTTTTAGGTATTTTAACTGATTACTTGTTCCAAATGTTTTCTGTTTAACAACGTGTTTTTAATTAATTTATCAATTTCTTAAAACTGCTATGACACAAAATTATTGTTGCTGAACATTTCCTGAAGATGTGGACCCTTCAGTGTGTGTACACATAGTTCATTTGCTTTAATAAAATTGCTGTATTTCTCACTTAAAGTGCCTTTAGCAAATGTTTTGTGTTCTAGTCATGCTGTAGTCTCTCAGTCCGACATATGCTGATTCATTCAACACAACAGCCGTGTTCATTTTAAAGAAACCTTTATAAAGTTTAAACATTTCTGAACATAAACATTTTAACATTTCAAGACATATACAATTCTTTATATGAAACAGTAAATATCTCTTATTGTGCACACTCTTAAAGTAATTCAGAAAATAAACGCTGTTATCTTTTGCCTGATCTCTCCTGGTCTTGGCATTGAAAACCTTACTTCTGTCACTTGAGGCACTTTCTGAATGACGAGGCTTTTGTAGAACAACATAAAGCATGATGCTGAAAGACTATAGCGCCCCCGTGAGGCAGCTTTTGAACACAGCTACAGACCCAATGGCGTCCTTGCACAGGAGCCTAGCTTACACACTTAAACTGTTGAGCTTTTTATACAGACATGCTGGCAGTGTGAGGCAGCTACACATGCAGGTTTAAATATAGTTTTACACTGCAGATTGTTTTTATGGACCACAGAGTGTTTGACTCCCATCCTTCAAGTGTTTATACTCTTTCCTAATATTACCTCTCTGCCTGGTGTGGTTTTGAAGGTTGATGTAACTTCTGCACTTCATATTCTCATGAACTGTCTCTGATGCCTAAAATGAAAAGATCCTGTTGGTTTTCAGGACACATTCCTGGTTTGGGAATGACTTCATGTCCACAGCACGGCGATACAAATGTTCAAGACAAACATCACATGCTCATGAAGTCTTTTCCCCTCCTACCAACAGTGAAAGGGCTCTGAGCTGTACACTGATTTAACACTGAAAATCATAATGTCGACAATTTCATATCCACAAATACTGATAGTTTTTCAAACCTTGTAATGCAACTTAGTGACTGTATGCCTCTGTGGTTGAGGAAATCAACCAACTTGAACTTAATAAATGCACTGTAATAAAGCCAAAAACAAGGCTGCTTTCAGCTGTTCCTGAAATGTTTTTGGACACTGAATTTTCACCTGACAGGAACAGTTCATGAAAGTGTAAACTCAGTGGTATCCCACTTAAAGGATGCAGTGTGTAGGATTTAGTGGTATCTAACAGGTAGGTTGCACACTGCTACCAACTGAATACTCCTCTACTCACCCCTCCTTTTCCAAGCATGTGGGACAAGGGTCATCAATGGGATTTGTCCTAGGGTCCACATTTTTCTAAGCAGACACTGTGCTGGCTGGACTCAATATTTTCATTTTCAAACATGAAAACTCAACAATGATATCTAGATACTTCACTAGAAAACACTCTCAGACCTCCACCAAGGAGGCAGTCAGTTCTCAGTACAAACCCACAGTTTAACTACCAATGAATGAGTCCTGATCTCAAGAAAACTCCTCTTCAGGATCCCAGGAAGCAAACAAAAATACTCAGTTTGACACTCAGTGCAACAATTGGCCAATGAAAATAAACCCAAGTGAAGCCTCTTGCTTCTAATGCACGTTTTCTGGCTGGATGGCAAGCTTTCGCAGGCCGCCAGTTGGATTTCCAGATGGAAATGCAAAAGGCGCTTTCTAGAAACAGTGTTTGATTTGTCCATTCTAGGCTACTGTAGAAAAATGCTGTTGCAACATGACGCACTCCATGGAAGAAGACCCGCTCCCTCGGTAGATATAAAGAGCTCATTCGTAGGTAACAAAAACAGATTACACACTAATGAAAACATGACTGAATATCATATTCTATGTCTGCCAATAGATCCCCTAAATCCTACACACTGGACCCTTAACCCAGGCAACGTGATGGAGTGTGAATTAAAAGAATGAGGACTTTTGGGGGGAGGGGGGCTTTCAGTCACGAGGTTTATCGTTCTTGGTCAGAACAAGGCAAATATGTGCACAAACTCAGCCACAATGGAAGAGTTGTTTGTCTGAGCAGTAAGTGGAACATCCTCAAGGCCCAATCCAGCAGAGTAAGAGGGAGACAGTGATCAGAGTGAGAGAAATGGTTTAGCTATGGTTCCACTGGCTCATTAGAAGACAGTAGTGGCCAAATGGCTGGGAGTCGAGGGACGCTCCTCCTGACCATGTGATGTGTCCTCTCCTAAAAGATGAAAAAGAGAGCGAATAAACAAACCTCTCATGCCTGCAGCTGAGTTGTCACATGAACAACAGCAGCCTCTGTTTACTGACAAACTGCCTCTCACCATGTTGTTCATCTCCCTTTTCCTCGCTGTGCTCCTCGCTGTGCTCCTCCTGCTCCTCAGGCATTTCTATCTGTCCCAAATCCTGCACGTCCTCCACACACGACTCCTTTTTAAAAATAATGTTTCATTTGGTTCACATCGAAATAAACACACTCACATTAAGGGCTTCAAAAAGAACTGAACTTTCATTACCTGTGACTCAGAGAAACGATCTTCATCCGAGTTCCTAAATCCTTCTGGAGCTTCCATAAGGATCTCAAGACCATCAGCCTCCTCATCGCTGCATAGTGAGACAAAAAGTCGATCGATGTGATACATTTGGTGGATTAAATGTTGGGATCTTAATGTAGACCACCATTTAAAAGTAGCCTGCCAGAAAAACTTGATTTAGTACAGTTGGATGGCTGAGGGGACAATAGATTTTTGAATGGTATTTCATTCGTTCATGTCGTACAACGTCCTCTTTACAATGAAGGGATTGCAAAAAAAAGTGATGTGTGGTAGCAGCAGAACAAAACACGTGCAATGGTTCCACCAGAGTGACAAAAGCAGAAAGAGACAGAGGCTCCTCTGAGTATACAAGAAGATAAGAAATCACCAGTCACTGCAGATTTAAATAGGAAGAGGTTCCTGTTTCAGTGTCAATAAAGCCTCTAACAAGCTGGAATCTACAGGTGTTAGCTTTAGCAAAGCTACTCTTAACACTTCAAAATGGAAACACTTAAAGGCTCAGGGAGCAGGCAGTAATGAATATTTAGAGCTCAACACTGACCAACAAGTTTGTCCAAGTTCTGACAGAAAAAACACAACACTGACCTTCCTCCAGAGTAAAACTTCTCTTCATACTTCTCTTCATCCTTCTCTTCATCCTTCTCTTCTTCCTGCACCTTCTCTTCCTCCTTTTTGTTTTGGTTCTCTTCGTGTTGCCCATCCTCCTCCTCCTTCTCTCCTTCATCTTCCGATTGTTGTTGCTCATCTTCCTTTTCCTCCTCGTCTTCGTCCAGGTCAGAGCAGTTGAGAAAGTCAAAACTTTCAAGGGCCGTCTCGACTTCATGGGTGAAGCTGGACGAAGTAGGAAAAGGAACCTGAAGGAGAGAACAGACGCAGGAGTTTAAATATCATATCTGACACATTAAACTTGGCAAAAACACAAAAGAGAATGCAGGAGCTCACCGCCGGAGCGTCCTCTGCTTGTTTTGACTCCTGAACCAGCTGATGTGTCTCTTCTACCTGGTGTCCCTCTCCTGTTTCAGTGGTGCTGTCCTCTGCTTCGGTCTGTCCGGCCTGTATGGACGAGTGCTCTGATGCATCATCTTTTATCTCCTCCACTGAAATACACACTTGTGGGACGCTGCTTTCAGCCAAATCAGGTCTCTCCATCAGCGACACGGGAGGTACAGAGGAAACATCAGGGCATGAGCAGCTCAGGTCTGCTGAGGTCTCTGAGAGGTCAGCTGATTGGACAGACGCCCTGTCAGTCACAGTACAGTCTGGACTACTCCCGCCGGTTTGGCTGTGAGAGCAGGAAGTTTGCAGATGGCCGTTGGGCACCGCATCTGCCTGAGAGAAAACCTCGCCAGCCTCTGTCTCATCCTCCTCTTGGTTGGAGGAGAGCGATGGCGTCGATGCGCTAGACTTGTGCGGCGTGAACGACAGCTGAGGGGTGAGAGTGGTTTGCAGCATGTTGGAGGCTGTCAGCCTCTGAGCGTGGTGAGCCAGGGCTGGACTGGAGGAGTCATCAGAGGATTCAGAGGAGTTGGACCAGACCGTCCCGTTCTCCATTTCTCCCTGTCGCTTCAGCAGAGACTAGAACAGGAACGAAACACAGAGAGGTGACAGATGAGGACGACGCTAAATTATCACTGCTACGTTGACATACAGGACATGACTGCAGGCTGTAAACACAGGTTGGTTATCAGATCACAGCCAGAAAAACAACATATATATGATAAACAGACTAATACATTAATCCAGTGGTCCTCAAAACGTGTGTCATAGAGGCAACAAAAGGGAAACAACTGAGATGAAAAATATATAGATATATATTTATTCAGACAGCTAAATGACATGTGAAGAGCACAGAGCAGATTTCTGGCTGGAAAAAAGAAAAAACAGGTGAAGTCCATCACGCTCACAGGTTTGCTGTCTTCTGTGTCTACAAACCCTGCACCACCTGCACTACAGTAATGTGTTACTTCAATGCACTAACATTCATTTAGACTCATTTTGTGTTGAACTGTAAATGCTTGGAAAAAAGTGGAATACTACTAAGAACCACTGGATTAATCAATCCTCTCTGTCTATTGACAGCAACTCTAATTTCATTACTGTAATATTTTGTTTATGAGCTGAACACAGATTTTTAAACCTTCAGATTTTGCTATTTGTTGCATTAAAATATAAGATTACGATATGTAAGCAATGTTAAAATTTTCTTTTGGGCTCTGCAGACTTGTGTTTAGTCATTATTTGTAATTGTTAAAACACCAATGATCACCAACTTTTTTTAGACAATTAACAGTTGTGTAAACAGTAAATTACCATATATACAGCACTATCTGCCCTTTGTTGTTTTACAAACCCGATTCCAAAAAACATGGTACTCTGTGTAAAACATAAATAAAAACAGAACAGAATCAAACAGACTGACAGACCTGTTACTGATGAGCCTGTTTACCTGTGGAATGTTCCAAACAGGTGTTTTTCCCAGTATTTAGTTTCTCCTGTCCCAACTAGTTTGAAACGTGTTGCTGCATCAAATGAGTGTATATCAAAAAGCATTCTGTTTTATTTATGTTTCACACAGCGTCCCAACTTTTTTGGAATCAGGGTTTTAGAATAAACAATGAAAAATAAAAGTAAAGACAATACACCCACTCTGCCTGACTGTGATTGAGATTAGATTCAGAACATGATCAGACTTTTTCTATTGAGATCCTGAATTTTTTTCACTTTGGGCACTACAAATTAAACTACAACTACGTCCCAACACACCGACTGTACGGAGGTGAAGCGGGGAGTTGTGCGGCTGAATTCACAACGTAAGGATGGCGTCCTGCCTGTCACGATGTCGTGGAATGCCTCCACCAGCAGGCGACTCTGTCTGGGCCCACAGCGAGGCACGCTCTTCACGCGAGGTGAGGAAGAGGAGGGACAGATTGGAGCTCTACTCAACCACTATTAAACAGCTACAAGGGCCACAGCTCCGTTCATACATGCTGCTGCTGTCACACATCCCACTACCGCTATCATTCGTTCTCTGTGCATTAGGCACACCACTCCCACCTGCACATGTCCTAACACACAGTCCTCTGTGAATGTCCTCACACACATCAGTGCTACCGCTACAGACAAAGCAGTTGGGAAGCAGCTGAAATAGAACAAGCCAGTGAAATGATAGTAATAACAGCCATCAGTAAGATAAATGGCAAATATACAATGTCTATATATAGAGAGAGTTTCCAAACCATCAATTCTCTGATCATAGACTGTATAATAAATGGTGGAAGGTGCTTTGTGGACTACTGTTTTGAAGCATGTTTACTGAGGTATTAAAGTGCTGTCATTAGCTATGTTTACATGTGCAAATTTCTCCAATCCGATCTAAACCTTGGATGATCGGAAATTCCAAATCCACTGTTTACATGGACACTAAATAAAATGATCCGATCATGACGTGCGTATACATGCACCAAGCATTTGATCAGAATAAATCATTTGGGCATGCGCAGAGTTGTCTAATTTTCCGGACATAGTAGTAGTAGAAGAAGCTGTACTTCCGCCTGTGTTGTGAACAAACGCAGCATTGTCTGCACGTCCTCGGCTCGTTCACTCTTTGTGCCCCTCACGTTTTATTTTCCTCCCCTCTGGCGCAGTGTCTGTTAATGTAGTTTTTTTTTTAGTTTTGCTTCCCTCCCACCATGTTGTCTGCTTGCCGAAAAATGACTGGCGGCCGCAAAGACGGAAACGCGTCACGCTGACATAGCACACATGCGAAGTGGAGATAATTTTACCCCAGCCAGGAAGACAGGATCCGAATGGGTGTGTACATGGACACCATTCGGAATAATGATCGGCATAAACCACCTCTCTCTTTCGGAATGAAATTTCTTTCCGAATGGACCGTATCGGATCAGAATCTTCCGACTGCTGTATTTACATGAAATATTTTTAATGTGATTGGGCCTTTATTCCGATTATTTGTGTCCATGTAAACATAGCTAATGTCTCACAAGCGTACATACAATCAGATTTCTTTTTGCAACTGGCCCCCTGCTGGCCATCACAAAGAAAGCAGGTTTAAAGGATCCAGCATTGGCATGAAGCTCCATCCACTTATTATACTGTCTATGGGTGTAACAGAGCAGGTGTGATGGAGTTGCTGTTAGTGGAAAATGCTGACTCACATAAAACACCTGCTCCCGCATAGAGGGCGTGTCAGGAGGACTCTGATTGGACAGCAGCCGTTTGGAAACTGTACTGGTGGATGATGTCTGGTCATCCTTATCAAACGGACTGAAAAAGGAGAAGGGAAAAAAACAGGACAAAGAGTGAGAAACAGCGAAAGACGCCTGAATAAAAGCGTATTAAAAGTGTTAAAAAAGAGGTGGTGTGGGCTGCAGGTCTCAGCACCTCCAGGTGACCTCCAAGTTCAGCTTCACCGTCCCGAGGTCATTGATATCCACAGCGAGCGTCTGGGGAAGAGGGCAGAACAGGTCGAGCATTTCGCAGGACACACTGCCCACCACCACGTGATTGGCCAGGCTCTTCAGCTCCGTCACCTTGACAACCAAAAGCAAACCTCAGAGAGATGAGGACAGGCAGAGACTGTGGACGTTTGACAATTTGACAATTAGCTAGAGCTGGCAGCTCTAGGATGCATGTCGTGACTTAAAGGCTGGTGATAAAACAACGTTTTCTCTTTGGGAACCTTCGTAAACAAAAACAAAAACCAACAATGAATTTTAGTAGTAAATGTCATCTGTGTGGCTTATTTCTCTGTTTCACAGACCTCCACTGCAGTCCAAAACAAAGAGATGTTTCTTCTTTACGATGAACATGCGCACTGTGTTTTACTCAAGTCAAGCCCACATACAGTTTCCTGCTGTTGCAAATATGCACTGAAGGATCAAATATGTATTAACTTGCAGCTCTTTTAGGAAATTATTTAGACTCATTTTTAAATGTAACTATGCATTACTGAATGTTTTTGAAGATGTGTAGTAGGAACTGATGGACTTGGGGCTGAGTGCCACAGACAGGTTTGGTAAGTCAGACATTGTTGGTTTTAGCCTTTTCATGGGATTTCTTTACAATAAGAAATATTAGGAATAACACCAGCCTCATCCTTTAAAGCTGATCCCATTACCTTGATTGACAGCAGTTCTGTGACGAGAGGCAGAAAGATGTACTCTTCACTGTCCCATATCTGCTTGTTGCTGACTTCCACGCGGCCTCGTAGCCTCCAGCGTTGCCGTCCATAACGCATTAAGACCTAATGGGGCCAAAAACAGCTGAAGTGATGCAGTGGACGCAGACACTCTGTCAGACTATGAGTGTATGTGCTTGTTTTGGTGTTTCTTACCTCATACTGGTCGCCAGCACACAACCGTGCAAAGCCAGCAAGGCCTGAAACATCCAAAACGGGCAAGAAAAAATGAGAACTTGAGAATTACAGAGTCGAGCAAATAGGAAATCATATGAGTGTACGCAGTGACTCACCCTTCATCTTGACATGAAATTCTCCCATCTGGCTTTCTAATTCGCTCTCAAGTGAGCACATGTGCTGCAGACACAGACACAAGAACGGATTTAAATAATGTCAAAGTGATTTGTTATAACATTAGCATGTACAGTCCATAATCTGACATCTATTTTTAGCTAAACCAACGTCAGAGTCACACCCAGTGCTGAAACATACAAACACATCAACTCCATTGACACCTGGTATAAAAACACCTTCTGCATCCGGACACATCGTCCGGACAGGGAAAAATATTGTCATCAGGATATGATCGGCTCTGCTTGATCACATCTGTAGCTAGTCTGGCTCGCAATGTGATTGGATCTTAGGTACGTGTAGGTGTACAGTGTGCTGGCATCCACAAGCTGCACAACGTACATATATTTATTTTTAGCTAACATAAAAATACAGGTTGTTTTTTAAATTTAGAGAGCGAGCAAGCAGGAAGGCTGAAAGACGCCTCTAATTACTGATTATATGTCTATTCTGTGCCACGAAAGCACCAGAAGATGCCTCATTCAGCAGAACTGCATGAAAAATGAAAGCAATATTGGTATGAAATGAACGATATACGGTAAGAAATAACTGTGTGCGACATGTGAACACTCATCTGTGCAGCTGATCTGCAGTTGACAAGACACACTGTGTACTTTGTGTAGTCACAGAGTAGCCTACGCGTCATACTGCAACACATACGGAAAAACTGACACAGTATATTTTTTTTATACAGAAAGGAATTTTTTGTAGACAGCATTTCACAGAGTTCCTAAAATTTCCCCTAACGCAACAACTCGCAAACCTCTGACATCTTTTCAGGGAGTCTGGTGCTGCTTTGCTGCCACCTCAACTTACTCACATGCAGGTTTTGCTCTGGAGGACAGAGATCCAACCTCAGCGAGGACAACGAGAACGCATTCAAAATACCAGACAAAGACCAGATCCGACGGTTTATTACACAGGTAACGTATCTGGAAACAGACGGCATTTCAACACCAGGTGTGAATCTACAGATCGACCTCAGGTCAGTCACTTACCTCTGTACATTCCCTGTAGCCCTTGTTGGCTTCACTTAGGCTCTCTCTGGCCTCCCTGCTACCGGTGGCGGAGTTGAAGGCCGCCACCATCTTACTTGCTCCGTCACGCAGCCGCCGCTGTATACAATAAGCATCGTACAGCTCCTCAACCTGGAAAAGCAAATGTTACACGTTTCAACAAATGGATGCAATGTTAAATTCTCACCTGGAGAGACTGAAAATGGATATCATCATGAATTCACTTTGATTTAGAGCCTTTGGTATTCTATGAAAAATCATCATTTTTGTGTAATAATTCAAGTCATTTCTTTCAGCCACTGGAAGAAGCTGGAAACAGCACTCACATAATATTGCCTCATAAAGTTGTCAAGGCAAACATGTTAGCAAACAGCTACCTATTTACACATCCAGTATACATGAAGCAACATTAGTATTCATCTGTCTTGAGTCATGCTTACGTCCATCTAACCAAGTTCAGTCAAACAATCACTCTGTTGAGGTCTCTACCAACACATCACAGCTTTTTTTAAACTTATAAATAGCTGCCTGCTACAGCTGGAAAGAAGTTACTGAGGGCGGTGAGAGTGAAGGCATTAAAAACCAAAACAAAGAGCTGAAAAACAGAAAAAAGTTCAACAGAGTCAGGAGACAGGGGACAGGTCTCTTTGGGTCTGTCAGTACGAATGACAGCTTTAATGTCACACATACTCCTTTCCATCGTTTTGGAACTAAGTTAAAAAAACATACATACATACATATATACAGTACACACATACATATACATACATATATACAGTACACACATACATATACATACATATATACAGTACACACCTTGCTCAGATGGAATTCCAAGCGGCGCATAAACCTCTCTATGGCTTTCACTTGCTAGAAAAAAAAAGAAAACCGAAACAAATGATTAAACTACACAAGCTAAGGCAGAAAATCTCAGTCTCTCTTCCATCTTCATGCAGTTTCAATGTCCTGCAATCACTGTACACAACAGGTGTGAATGAAACTCACCTTATCCTGCTCATACAGAGACCCCTGCAAAGCAAACAACATGAATAAAAACATTTAGCATCACAAAGTATCAAATTAACATTGTGACTGAGGACTGGAGACGAAAGCAGCCAGCATGGTCATGAATGAGAGTCTATACTGGTGTGACTGGTTTGACTGTGTGAGCTCTCACCAAACGGCCGTTCCTCTTGTTTTCTCTGATCTGCTGACCCAGACTGTCCAGCTCCAGCTGGTGCACCTGCAGGTACGACCTGACAACAACAATCCCATTGCCATTACTTTGTCATATTAAGACTCAATAGCAGTCGAATCTGCATATACAGTGATAGTGCACCTGGCGGCCATCCACTGGAATCAATGCAAACAGTGCCTGAGATGTGTTTACTCACTGTAAGCCTCTGCGTAAGGCAGCGTACACTTCATCTAGCCGCTCAGGCTGGGGGGTTTTAGTGGGTGGCAGTTTGGTGGAGCCTGTGAACATCCTGCTTCCTTACAAGGCACGTTTCTCTTGGATCAAACAGTGCTGAGGGAGGGAGAGGCAGAGGGAGAACATGGGATCATTTCTGATAAGGCCTTCATGACTATCTCCGTTTATTCAAGGAAAGCTGAAGGACAGAGAGGCAGAAAGAGTTCTGCTCACCTGCTGGGTGGAGAGAGATTGTCACTACTGTAGCATGTCTGGAGAGTTGAGTGTAGCACTGTGGCTTTAGCAAACCGAAGAACATGTCCTGTAATTATGCAAAAGGGAGACATTAGAGGCAAAAATGTTCCTCTTCACCTCATACCTCACCCTACCTGACAGGATTTTTACTCCTACTCTGTGATTATCAAGGACACTGATAACTACAGAAGCCACTGGATGAAAATTTAGGCTGCGGAGGTCGAAACCACTCTTTCACTTCCTCAGTCTGGCCACACTGTTTTGCTGAGAGTCCAAGAAGCCGAGCAACATGCATGCAGCAACCACAGTGGCCACCACTGACAACAGCAGGGAGTACAGTCTGCTTTTGCTTCTCTTGCCCTTCCTTTCTTACTTCTCCACCCCCCTCCACATCCAACACCAGAGCACAGGAAGTCTCGTGGCTGACTCTACACAGGAAATTCTACACAGAAGTTTGGCCCAAGAATATAAAACTGTGAGCGAGGGTGTAAAAATTGACCCGTTTTCTACTCTGAGCTCAGCCATTAAACGTGCAGATTAGTGTGATGCCACAGGCAGGGGAAACCATGGGAGGAGAGGGTCGTGCCTGAGCTAATCTAGTCACAAAAGAGATTACAGCCTTAAACCACACTAAATCTGTCAAGCAGGAGCCAAACCTACACTAACACACAGGACGGAGCAACTAATGACATCTGCTCTCCATTGTCTTACACTAGACTGAAAACCAGGAGAGAAATGAGCCTCACTGTAAGAGTCAGGACCGAATGTTCCACCTGTTGGAGTAGCAGAGGTGGAAAACACACAGATCGTAGCTTTGTATGATCAAAGCCACATTAGGAACAAAATCGATGACATGGGAGAAAGCTGTAGACACCCTGCTGGTTTTCTGCGTCCTCCTGCCACACAGTGACGACATGAGCTCGGGGTACACCAGGCTGGGGCTCCGTTTAAAGCGCTAATCTTTGGGAGCACACTGGGAGGATTAACAGGAGTTGGTTGGGGTTAGAACATGGCAAAGAACGGCGCCATACCAGGGGGCCTTTACTGGTAAGACATACCACCAACCACCTTTTGCCAAACATGACCAAAGAACACAAGCAGGACTTTGACCTGCACCCTGAGGCGGGCACAGCTATGAAAGTGCAAAGTCATTATGTTGATACACACATAACAACAGAGATGTTACACACTTCAACACCTGAAGCCCACACCAATGCTCAGCAGATTTCAGCAATATTGATAATTATGAGCACCAGTCGTCCAGTTTCCTCTCCGTCAGATGTGTTTTTATCCCTTTCCTTACATTACAGGTCATTAGCTGGATTAATCCTCTCCACAGAGCGGAGTGAACAAAGAGGACCCTGTTCCCAATCACCTCACAAGACTGGAGTTTTGTTCAAAAAAGCCTTTCAGCACACTCACTGCATGCACAAGCACATATAGGCTTGTTGAAGCAGCAGTTTGGACCTCGGACAATCTCATTCTGACAAATCCATCAATCATTTACCATGTTTACTGAACAGAGCTGCAGCTGATGGTTACTTTCATTATTTGATGAATCACTACATCAATTGTGTTGTTTATAGATTGTCACAAACAAGTAAATACCATCCATTTCAGTAGGTGGAGTGAGATTGAACCTACAATGATTTCAATGGGACAAAGGCAGCAAATCCTCACATTCAGAGAGCTGGTATTAGTGAAACTTTGACATTTCTCCTTGACAAATGACCTGATTATCCAATTATCAAACTAGCTGGCGGTGAATTTTCTGCTGGTGGACTGAAAACCTGCTAGAATGACACTGGACATCACAGCCTGCCTCAGCCAAAAGTGATGGTTTTAATACCCATTACCGAAAACCCAGCGCTCAGTGTTTTATAGCAGAATGAGGAAAAGGAAATTCACGTGTGTGAAGTCTACAGATGAATCATAATCATTACTGGAAGTGATTAGTCCCCTGCCGATCACTTCAGCCACTAATCGACTAATCATTTCCGCACCAAAGATTTCTATAAAGTAGTTTAACACTTGGATTTTGAGCTCCGGTGCAGATAAACATGTAGCTCACACACCGTTAGACCAGCGTTACTCTGAGGTCCGAGTGTGTGTGTGAGGAGGAAGAGGAGGAGGAGGAGGAGGATGAGGGGTAATGGTGATACAATACAATGCAGCCACCTATATTCCAGATTAGTGGATTAGCCTAACCCGGCGGCAGCAGGCCACTTAGTCGGATAAACACACTCACATCGCGGCCGTGCTCTTTACTTCAAGCAGCGGCAAAGGACGGAGCTCCGTCAGCAAACTTAGGAAACGGTGTCGAGCCAGATTTTGTATTCCGCACATATCCCACCCCAGCCTCATCACAGGCCACAAAAAGTCCACTCCCGTCCACTCCAGGACCCCCAACGCCCTCGTCCCCCGAAAGTGTCCGTCCACCAACTCACAACTAACACCAAAAAGCAGCCGGAAAAACGGGGAATTCAGTCAGACACAGAGAGCTGGCGCATTTTATTTCCACAACATCGCAGGAAAGCAACTTCACGTCGGACGGACTCGTGTCCATGTAACGTAAGAGAAAAATTTAACGGGCTTCTCGTTGTGACCTTGGCGAGAAAAGCAGCAGAGCCCTACCTCTGTTTTAATGTCCCACAACCCGGAGAACAGGACCGCTGTCTCATTTCCAACGCGATGCTCCACACAGTTAGCAGAGGTTTAGAGTTATTCTGGGCGCTGTCCCTCTCCTTGATTTCGCAGTTTTTTGTGTCCACAATCAAGTCAGCAGCAGTTACCAGACACAACTTCCGGTTGGAGGTTTTCATTATAAAGGCTCTGCGTGTAAACTAAGATTTGCAGCTAATATGGGGACGCAAATGCAACAGCAACAATATCAATCAAATGTCAAGTATTTCAGTGGGGATACTCAAAAAAGAATGAATAAATGAAAGAAAGAAAGAATGGCTTGACTATTGACCCCTGTTGTCTGGTGCAAATGAATGGGGCTGACAACAAAGCACAAACTGAGTTTTTTATCCATATAACTCAAATCAAGTTTTCTCTGGGGTTTGACAATTTGTATAACTAATACAATCTCTATTAAACCCTCAGTTTAGATAAAGGAAAAATTCTGGTCAAAAACCCTGTAAAAAGGTTAAAATGGAAGACATGGAGAGACCTATGGAGGAGCAGCAGTGGAGGGATTCCTTTTCCAGGACAGACAGAATATGTGTCATGCATACAGAGTGGACAGAAAGAGCTAAGGATAAATTACAATATGGAGAAACAGTATGATAATATCTAAGCAAAAAGATGTAACATTATGTGAATATTAAGTGTAATTGGTTAAACAGGCAAAAGACTGAGGCACAAACACCTAAACCATGGTAAATGGTCAAATGGACTGCATTATGTAGCACTTTTCAAGTCTTACCGACCACTCAAAAGGCTTTACAAAACAAACCAGCCATAGACTGGTGGCAGAGGGTACCATGCAAGGTGTCACTTGTTCATCAGGAGCAATAAATATTCACACTGATGGCGCAGGTATCAGGAACAATTTTAGGTTCAGTATCTTGCCCAAGGACACTTCGACATGTAAACTGCAGGGTCCAGAGATTGAAGTGGGCAACCTGAGCCACAGCTAGCCCTTAGATTTAGACTTAGAGTCTAGTCTTAGACTTAGAGTCTAAGTCTAAGTCTAAGTCTAAGTCTAAGGGGGCAGCAACCTGAGCCACAGCTGTCCCTGACAATGCATGCACAACACACACACACACACACACACACACACACACACACACATATATATACACACTTAGTGAAGACACTGGCTACATATAAGGTTGGAATAGTCTGTTGGTTTGTTATAATGATCCATTATGTAATGGATATCGATTTATACTTGAATTCTGTCCCCCTTATCTGTAACTACAACATACTGTGAACAACTGCACACTAGCACACTTCGACTAACGCCATAGATCTGTATAGAATTACTATTGTATAGAACTATACATGTTGATGACATCTGACATTTTGCACTGGCTCCCAAATATCAAGACTCACACAATTTTTGTGTAATCTATCCAGAGCAGTCTCGCTTGGACACACTCACTGGACTTATGCATTCAGCACTAAGGACCAAGATACCTTATAAGCACGAAGCCAGCAGTCTTGTAGTTTCTGCACGTTGAGACCATTACGCTGCCATGTCAACTTATTTTGAAATGTCGCTCCTCCAACCGGAAATCGTGTTTCGGCTAGTTGCTGTGGCAACAAGGATGTCCCTTAGTCTGTCACTGTTCGTCTCAGCCTGTGCTTCGCTGGCGTCGTCACGGTGAATCCCGACGGAAAAAAACAGACATGAGGTCTCCGAAGGAGAGGAAGGAGAAAAAGTAGCAGCGTCTCCCACAGCCGCTGTGGTCACCCATGGGTGGCCCAGTCCGACGTGTAGGTTCAGGTTTAGCAGTGAAATCTATCAGGTGCAGCGCGTCGGGGCCGTTTGTCCAAACCGGGGAGGGGGCGGCGATGGAGGACAGCATGTGGCGCTTTTTCCTCCAAATTTCCTACAAAACAGGACGTAGCAGCTGGCAAAACCAAGAGAAATGCTGTTAATCATCCACATTAATCAGTTAAATAACTGCCCGCTGAACCTAACTACGGATTTTATAGTATTCATACAGGTTATAATATGGAGTGAGGGTAACGTGTGCTGGAAGATAGAAGAGTTACGAGATAAGTAAGTTAAGTTAAATATCACTAATTTACCGACGGGTAAAACAATCTGAACACTAAACACTAAATACCCCTGACTCTAGCAGTCACTAGCCGTCCATTTTGTCCCATTTTCACTTATTAACGACCAGTAACGAACGTTCCACAGTTAGGAATCCATTTAACGGTTGTTTTCTCATCACGTTTGTCCTTCAGTGTCACAGCTAGCTAAAACATGAAGTAGCTTTAGCGAAGTTACAGCAGATTGTTCGACTGTTACATGACGAGGAGGTTCCCAAACCTCACAAACCGCTAAGACTCAACATTTCTGTGTCGTCAGGATAAAAATAGGAAACATGGAGGTAACTTCTCAGAGGAAGAAAGAAGGGAGAACTCTTCAGAGCACACTGGAAACCAGTGAAACGATGTGATCATATGCCATGTTTGTCGTGTTTGGCATTAAATTTAGCTACATGGTCAAGAAACGTTACATAGCTTTTAACTGTGTCGATGTTAAACGGGGACTCCAGCTCAGTGTTTCATTAATAGTGTAATTTAAAGCCAGTCAGAGGGTCTGTATACCAGGAGGCTGCGGTCTACTGCCTGACAGCTCATGGAGTGGGACGTAGGATACTGAAAAGCAACTTGTTAAAACAAAGATGTCCTTCATTTCAGTGTTATTTGAAGCAAGTTATCCCCCTTCTCACTTACCACTGAAGCACTGCAGATGTTTACTGGTTTTGCTGATATAATTCTATGTCAGTGAAGGAATTTTTAACTGCATCATGCTCTTCTCACATGATGCGATTATTAAATCATGAATTAGGCTTAAGCACGAGTATTAGACTAAGCGTCAATGATACAGCTGAGCATTTTTCATATGAAAATTTTAACTGAGTAATGATTTCCTTAAAGAAACCCATTTTATTTGTCAAAACCAGGTTAATACAACCTTTTGCATAAGCACCTGATAAAGGCACAACCTGACTCATGAGCCTCAGGTGAAACATTTAGTTTGGGAATTTAGGCAACTCCTGGTTAGAGCTCAATGAGTAAAAATGTTAATGTTGTCATAATAGGACATATTTGAACAATACCAGTGTTAAAAATAGAGTTATGGAAACATTCAGTACAATGGTGGACAAGCCCAATGCATTGTCAAGTCACGTGGTTTAGACATTCAAATGCATGAAGCTCTTAATATCAAGGTGTCCATTTAATAAAATATATTTGCAAGCAAAATACACGGACATTTCTGTGTTAGCATTCAGGGGTTTCTCTGCTAAGTCTGATAAAAACTAATTCAAGCCATCTTTTTTAACTGTACCACTATACTTTTAAAAGTTAATGATCAAGATTATTACACCTGCAGAAACCTAAAACTTCAGTCTCAGTGTCTACTTTTATTGGTTGTACAGTCATACATCTGGTCTCATCTGCCACACAGTTGTTAAAATATCATTCAAGCTGCTACAGAGCATTACATTGCCAATGGTACAAAAGGAAAACTTTAACCCAAAGTGGAATGGCTACACAAGGAAGCAAAATGACATTCTTTCCTTGAACTTAGCAGTGACAATGTTTAGTACATATGCATCATCTAGGGTTGTTACAGTAGCAAGAAAGGCGCATAAAGATAAGCAGTCTATTAAGCGTTTAAAAACAAGAAAAAAAAGGGATGTACTAACCACAGAAAAAGAAGCCAAAAAGTAAAAATATTCAAAATATTTTTCTTATCTTGAAGTGGCTGTGATTAATGCTGTATCATATCCCTGAAAGTTGCCCTTTTCTTTCTGCAAATTTACAACATTTCTGAGACAGTGTTCTGTCCAAACTGAGAGGTACATGGAGCTCTTCAGTGAGGATATTGAACATTGATTGGAATTATGGAAAGAAAGAAAGAAAAAAAAGCAAGGTCCATATTATATGTCCATTATCTACTGAGAACTTTAACTCAATTACACACAGGCATAGAACAAGAAAAACATAGAAACAAAGACCTAAAAGATGAGAGATGAAAATCCCCAGATCTTTTGTAAAATTATACAATCTTGATTTAGGGAAGAATCATTCTACCAAGTTCAAACATACTGTATGTATTATTTAGCAAAAATTTAACCAGAAGAGCTTTTGTCGTGTAGATGATGTATCATAGCTGTTTTCTACCACATAACAGAACTATTAACCACCAAAGGCAACAACAAAAGACTCAAGATACCGCTGTCAATTACAGCCACTCCAAACCCCAATGTACTGAAATAAGTTTTTTTTTTTTGGTAGGCAAATCCTGATTACAAATCCTTTCCACTTATCCAAGTCTTTGTCAATACATGATTAAAAAGCAAATCTTAAATTACAACAGTGATCTTTGTTTCTGTCTGGGATGCAAGTGTTTGTAATCTTAAATTCCAAGAATTAAAATGAAGATGTGATGTGTGTGTATACAGGTTCAACCCTCACACCCATCACCGGTCCATCATGCTCAGGATCATCTCAGGGGTCAGGTCCCCATTAGGTGGGGCATCAGACAGCTGCACCTCCTGTGCTGTCCCCTCTGCCTGGGATAACTCCTCCATCTGAATGGTTGACTTCCCTCCACCAACCACCACCTCCTCTATGGCCTCCTGGTCATCTTGTTCGGCACCAACCTCCTTCTTCACGATTATGTCATCCACCTCTCCAGTGGCCTCGTCCTCCACACGGATGATAGCAGCCGCTGTTAAGAGTTTCAGGTCAGATTCTGGTACTAGAAGATGTAAATATGCTTTTCACACTGTTGCAACTCTTAAAGGGAACATGGGTGACATTTTAGCTATGTAGTTGTGATCTGCGTAACAATCCATTAGAAATAGTATCGTGGTCGGACACTTACTGTCAGGTTTGTTCTTTGGGGGCCGTCCACGTTTCCTCTTGACCGGTGGCTCCACAGGGGCTGGGATAGGGACAACTGGTGGGGCCTGCTCCACCTCAATCTCACTTAACAACTCCTCTTCCTCCTCTGCCTCATCCAGTTCAGCCTCTACATGTCAAATAAGAACATTAAGCACATTTGACTTAAATTTTGAGGCAGCACGGTGGCGCAGCAGGTACTGCACGTGCCACACAGCAAGAAGGTCGCCGGTTCGATCCCTGGGTCGGGCGGGGCCTTTCTGTGTGAAGTTTGCATGTTCTTCCCGTGGAGAGAACCAGACCAAAAACATGCTCATTTGGTTAATTGGTTACTCTAAGTTTGCCCTTAGGTGTGAGTGTGAGTGAATTGCCCTGCGATCGACTGGCAACCGGTCCAGGGTGTACCCCGCCTCTCGCCCATTGACAGCTGGGATAGGCTCCAGCCCCCCACAACCCCAAAAGGGATAGGTGGGTATAGATGAATGAATGAATTTTGATATTTACTGGTAATCTTACTCATTTTAATATCTTCCACTACAAATTGAGACACATGCACATGGCTGTGTGTATGAACATGTATATATAGTATTAGTCAAAAGTTTGGACACAACTTCTAATCAAATGGTTTTTCTTTATTGTTTTCTATAGTGTAGATTAATACTGATATGAATGAACATGCATGGAATTATGGAGGAAACAAAAGTGTTGAAGCAAAATAGCCCTTCAAAATAGCCACCATTCGCCTTGATGACAGCTTGCACACTAATGGCATTATCCTAACTAGCTTCATGCAGTGGTTTTCACATAACGTGTGCCTTATCAAAAGTTAATGAATGGAAATTCTTGCTTTCTTAATGTGTTAGAGGTAGTGTTGGTATAAGATCAAATAGCCCTATTCGATTACTGTAGTAATCTTTATTATGGTAAGAACTGCAAGATCATCTATCCATCACCATTTTAAGAAATGATGTCAGTAAATCCCAAAAATTTCAGCAACTTCAAATGTTTCTTCAAGTGCTATCACAAAAACCATCAAATTCTCTTATCAAACCAGTTCTCATGAGACTGCCCGAAGGTCAAGAGTCAACTTTGTTGCACATGCCTCATTTATAATGCTGAATTAATGTTGTATTTTATCAGATGAAAAGAAAACAACTTATGAATGAAAAATACAGTTAAGTGCATGTAACAACAGCATTTATCTGCAGATATCGGCCAGATTAATCAAGGAGGTCTGATGGTGTTGGGATTCTTTGCTGGTGACCCTGTTAGCAATTTCTTAAAAATTCAAAAGCACACTTAACCAGCATGGCCACCACAGCATTCTGCAGCGACAAGTCGTCCCATCTGCTTTGTATCACCCAAAACAGACCTTTGGGTTATGTAAGGGCTATTTGGCTGAGAACGAGACAGATGGAGTGCTGCATCAGATGACCTATTCTCCACTGTCACCTGACCTGAACCCAGCTGACATGGTGTGGGATGAGTTGGGCAGCAGACTGAAGGAAAAGCAGCTAACATGCTCAGCATATACAGTCATCAAAGCAAAAAGGTGGCCACTTTGAAGAATCCCAAACACAAAATATATTTTACCATTTTTTTTCTTCAGACTCTCTTTTGTCCACTCCATAATTCCATATGTGTTCTTTTATACATTTGATCTCTTCAGTATTGCTCTATGAGAGGGTGTGTGAAAACTTTTGACTGGTATTACATAAGTGTTCAAAGGTAATGAAAATTGTTAAATGAGCAAATAGATAGTTAATAGTGTTGTTTGGTAAAACACCTGCATGTTAAAAACTGTTGAATTGTCTCCAGGTTGGCTTTCATGTGCCAACTTTTGTTGGCACATGAAAGCAATTAATGTTCTGGATCCTATGCTTTTTATTTTCCAAGTTTTGTATAATCTTCATTAACCAAAAAGCTGTCTGTATGACTGATGATGAATCCTGTAGGCCAAAACAATATCCTGAACATTGAGAGTAGAAGCTAAAATGAAACTCTACATTGTTTTAACTCAACAGTTTTTGTAAAGCTAGGTTAAATGAAAAATGATCAGATAAATGCTAAATGGACTCCTCTGACCAAAAGAAATGCCAGTGCATATTCTAGTGTCACCTTGAGGGACCGATACAAAAGCATATGTACACAGTACCTGTGTCATCATCATCGTCATCCCTCCTGGCCTGCATCTTCCTCTTCCTGCCCCGGCGACCCTTTTTGGGTGTGGGAGTTCCATTTTCCTCTTGAGAAAGTTCACCCGTGCAGTTATCAGCATGACGCAGCATGGTGTTCTGTGGAGCATACACATAACCATCACCACTCAGTGGCATACTGTGAAAAAAAACTGGTGTGTGTGTGTGTGTGTGTGTGTGTGTGTGTGTGTGTGTGTGTGTGTGTGTGTGTCAGCGCACTAAACTCAACACAGGCCTACCCTGCGGGTGAAGGTCTTGCTACACTTGCTGCAGACGAAAGCAGTGGGGACAAAGTTGGGATCATGGTAGCGCTTGAAGTGCATGTCCAGAAGCTGCTTCTGCCGGAAAGTTTTCTCACACAGGCTGCAGGCAAATGGCTTCTCCCCAGTGTGTGTGCGCTTGTGCATTATCATGTGGCGTTCCTAGGTCAGACAAAAATAAGAGTCATTTACCATGAAAATAAATAAACACCCACACACGTGCCTCATATTCCTCTTGCCACGCACCTGTCTGCAGCAGTAGTCACACTGATCACATTTGAAACGTTTCTCATTCTTGTGGGTCTTCTGGTGTTGGATGAGAGCGTATCGCTCATGAAACACAGCATCGCAGTAACGACATTTCTTTCCCATTTCAATAAATGAATGCTGCTTCCGCAAGTGAACACCTGGAACAGAAATAGAAAGACATGAAATCAGTTTGACAAGTCACTCTGGCGTATTATATGGATAGAGACAAAAAATAAATAAATAAAATAATAATAATAATAATTCAGTACATACAGATCCTTCCAATTCTCTACAATGACAATATACACACACACAGCACACCAATATTCCAATGACCAGGTTTTAGACAATATTTCTATCATAGAAGTTTTACATCATGCGAAGTAACATAACTTCTCCTCCAACCATGGTTTCCATGGAGACATTTAATGAGATCAGGCTCGAGAGACCCACATATAAACCAGCTTCCCAGCACTTATTCTACCACACCACTTTAATGACAGTTTTAAGTAAAAATGGCAACACATAACTAACCAAGATCACTCTTGCGTGCGATGACCGTATCACAATGTGGGCAGTGGAACTTGGCCACATTCTCTGTGTGTTTCTGCAGAATATGCATCTTCATGGTGCCGCTCTGTGTGAAACGGGCATGGCAGATATAGCACTCATACGGCTTCTCACCTGCAACGAAGAGGAGAGAATTAGAGAGGTTAACTCTTCTAAAACTGGGGGGAAGCAAAGTCTTTCAGCCAGTAAATGGAACAAGTATGTTACCTGAATGTGTCCTCATGTGCCTCTTCAGCTTGTAAGTGTCTCTGCTAGCATAGCTGCACAGACTGCACTGGAAGGGTCGCTCTCCTGTGTGAGAGCGGATGTGTCTCTTCAGCTTACTCACCTGGGGAAAAAGGGGGGGGGGGGGGGGAAGAAGAGGCAGAAACATTAAAATAAGAACTTATCTCCAGCTTTAAGGAGAATTACATGCAAGTTTTTTAGCAATCAGTATGTGATTACTTGCCTCCACACTGCAATAGTCACACATAGAGCACTTGAAGGGCTTCTCATGTGTGTGTTTGTAGCGACGATGACGCACCAACTCACCGCTGGTCACAAATGCCATGTCACAATCTGTGCATTTATGTGGCCGAGTGCCTAAGCAAATGGAGAGAAGTGCGAGAATGAAGAACACGACCATGGCTTATTAATGAATATAGTCTATGCCTACTTGGTCTAAAAGTAACATAAAGTGAGAACAATCAAGGATGGATGAAAAGTAAGCAAACTCTTGACAATGTGGTGTAATGAGAGGAAGACCAAAACTCAAGTACATTAAGCAGCTAATCAGGTTTTGTAACAGTTCTTTTTCAAAGTTCTTCACTTACCAAGTCATCAGAATTATTACAAACCACAAGGAAACATTTTCAATCACGTATAAATATCAGTCTTTCCATTACCTGTGTGTGTATTGAGGTGGTTCCTCAGCAGCGTGACTGTTCGGAAAGCCCGTCCACACAAGTGACATTTATGTGGTCTCTCGTCTGTATGGCTCTTCATGTGTCTGTCCAGATTGGAGCGTCTTGGACAGGTGTAGCTACACAGCTCACACTGGAAAGTCTTCTTTACACCTGGACACAAAAGGGCATATAATCATTCATTCCAAGCATGGCAAATAAAACACCAAACCACAATGTAAAATGTGTCCTTTCCACCATCATGTGTAGTTATCTAGGACTCTAAAGTCTAACCTTTTTTCTTGATCTTGGTGGGCTTGGGTGGCTTCATGTTGCCCACAACCTTCTCAGCATTCACCTCTGACAAGAGCCCCTCCTGCTGCTCTTCTTCAAAGTCATACACAGAAACATCCATGTCCCGATCTCCCTCGCCATAGCGCAGGCGGCTCTTCTTTCCCTTCTTTCCTTTACGAACAGTGGTGATGGGCTGGTAGTCTGGGTCCTTGGACCATTCTGGATCTTCTTGTTGAGGCGCAGGGGGATCTACTTCTGCAGCCTCTTCTTCTCCTTCCTCCTCCTCGCCCCTTGTCCCCTGAAGCTCCTCGTGGGCTGCTTGGAGTTCCTCCTGCTCTACAGTCTCTACTTCACCATTGGCACCCACTTTTACCACCTAAAAGAAAACATTACAAATTAATCTTATTGCAACAGGACTATATCCAATAACAAGGAGTTCACACAGTATGCCAAGTTGAGGACAGAATTAAAAAGGATCCGATTTCATTACACAGCAGCCCAGAGTCGTTTCTCACCTGGAAGCCCTCTGGCAAGGGAAGGGTGTGACAGATAACCGGCTCTGTGTCCTTGTTAACTGTCGACGCATCAACATAGGTGCCCTGAAGCCCCTCTACAGTTGCTGTTGTGACAGGTACTTGAACCAACTGAAGCTGCCCAAGACCCAATGCAGCCCCTGTCTGTTCCTCCATATTCACCACCTAGATAGAAGAAATAACCTGCTGAACTTGATCATATGACAAAAACATTTCCTCCCCAAGTTCAATTACTCATAATCCAGCATTGGTTTATACAAACCTGGAGTGTGATGATCTGACCCTCATCTCCACCAGTAACAGTGACTGTGCCACCACCCTCCAGCACCTCAGACTTCATTTGCAGCAGAGTTGGGTCGAGAGCATCCATCACCATCATCTCCATGTTACCAGCCACCTCCCCCTGTGGAGCTATGGCTGCTCCTTGCATCAAGGCCTCTCCACCTTCTGGCAGTACCTTTCCGTCAGCCTGAGCAGTCTCCATGGGAACAACCTCGCCCTCCATGGTGACAGGCCAACTAACACCCTTAAAAGAGAAGACATTTATCAAAAAAACTGAAAAAGGCTTTCATGGTTGACCATTCATGTAGTTTTAAAAACAAAAACACGTGGCTGAAAATGTGTTGGTTGCACAAAGAATGTAACTCATTCGGTTAAGATTTCATGGTTAGTTAAATTAAATTTAGGTTTTTGAATATATTTTTGCTTACTTATGCTTACTCATACTAATTTTACTCACCGTTTCAAAATATTTTTTTACTTATTTGCTCAACTCAACTAGACTTACAATCATTTCTAAAACAACACTTGAAAGTGTTTCAAACCATGACAACATTTGAGGACACATGCACTAGTGACTCTAAATTGCTGCACCAACCAGGCGAGTGTCCTTGCCCTTTGCCCAAAGATGAGATATGTTCAAGCCCCCGTATCCTGGACATCAAAAAGCATGTATGGAAAACCAGTTAATTATCAATCTTACACGTATGCTGTGTATTGCCTCCTATATTTCCACTATACAGTTTTGACCCAATTACTGAGGTTTTGACGTATCTTCTATGGAAACATCCACTGCCACCCCAATGCAATGGCAGTGAAGATTTTTGAAAATCTCAACACCAGTGTTTGTTTCCAGAGAAAATTCTGAAGATAATCCTTAGACCTAACTGAGCAGTTTTTATTTGAAATTATTTTCAATAACATGGAAAAATTGCGACAACTGTCCACTGTAAGTAGATTGTCCCGAGTAACCAGGACATTTTGCAGTTAAGTCTATCAAATGCTGTGAGCTCAACACATGAAACTGTTTCCTTTCACCGCTGCTGTGGCGGTTGTAGTCGTATCAGCGGTGCAGATTTCAAAACCCAGCCAGGGACGAGTGTGTTTGAATCATGTTGATGACCTGGTCCTTTAAGACCATTAAAAACGGCCACTGATTACGTCTGCATCTCAAATCAACTCATTGTTTCTGTATAAACATAAAGCACGATAGAATCCAGCTATGACTTCATGCAATCAGGATTGTCAAATTTTCAGTTTATCTGCCCACATAACATGCAGGAGCCTAAAAATGATAGCAGCGACAAAAAACGGTTTCGATGTAATAATACTTTAGATATTCTTTACGCAGATTGCCTCTCTACCACTGCGAGTATTAGTCCCATAATGCACCACGTCGAGATGAATATAACGAAGGACAGCCTAGTATACAGCGACTTCTACATTACATAAAGTAGTACCTGGAAACTCGAGCGAGCAACGTGTTGCGGGGAAACAACTCGTGAGAGTTTATCATCCATAACACCACTGTCCTATACTTCAAAAGTGAGGCAAACTTTTGAAAAGTGATAATTCGGGCCTTCTTGCGCTGATTTAACACTGATGAGCAGCATCTGTTTGCCATTTACAGAAATCAATCAGCCGATCAATCAATCAGTCAATAATTCTGTCACTCTACTAAATCTTTGTTACTTTTTAAAATTGAATGCATTAGTTCAGTCCGTCGGCCTAAAAGTGAAACACAGTCAAAACGATATAAACTATTCAAACGTCAACTCGTGAGTTGGTGAGTTAACTCGAGGGGCGCGAGTACGTCTGAAAACAGGAAACAAAGGGTACGATAAGATGGACGTCAGGCCCGAACAAACTTAAAACAGAAATACAGCTAAATACAACCATCCCTGTGCAAGCACCCCAAAACATCGGCCAAAAAAACACCAAAAGGCTCAACTGAGACCGGGAGTTACAGTTTATAGACGGATTTAGTGCATTTTGGACAACGATAGAGGGAGACAAACACCCCCCGCCAGCCGCCTGGCCGGTAAGCCCTACCGTGACACCTAGAGGCCGGCAACGGCTCCTACAAAAACGTTTCCGCGTTTGGAGGCAAAGTAACAGCTTCACTTACTCCCGGCGGCTTCTTTTCCCCGTGATATTCACTTGGAGGCTCAGCGTCTGTGGTCGCTCCCTTCAGTCCCGCTGTGAACGTCCGTACGTGCTGAGCGCCGGACTAATAATTTTCTCCCGCTTTTGAAGAGAGAGGGCCTAACACAAAATGGCGGTCTACAAGAGCCAACGCGACTGCGCAAACAGAGCACCCGAGGGAGTGAAGGGGAGTGGTCGAGCTGTGGCTGGTGGTGGTGGGCGCCAAATTTGAATTCAGGCGTGGGCGTGGCGTCCAAAAACATGACGAGGACGAGCGATAGATTATTGATCAGTTTTCTGAGTGCAGGTGGCTTTTAACCGAGAGTGACTGCTAGACCTCCTACAGAGTCGAGTCACTGTTAAGTCGATGTTAAAAGTGACATTTTGTGAATTAAAGCAATTCATAAAAATGGTCACAAGGGGGCAGTGTGAATGTTGTAGGTGTGGAACGGGCCTGAGCACACAGATAGCCGTGATTATACATCATCCATGAGGGTTTTCATATGTAGTTGTGTCAGTGTGGAGTGAAGATGACTTTTTTCATCCCAAATAATAACCCATATTTTAAAAATGAAAACTGATACTGTCCAATATCCAAAAACTGCTGGCAAGGTAAATGAGCTGCTGGGCTCATATAAACTTTGACGTCCTTGCACTTTAAGTGAAATGTTTACAGCTTTTCTGTGGTACTTACTAGTCCAACGTTTGCTGGATGGTAATACTGGTAAACTTGTGGAATAGGAATGTGTAACATTTAAGAGCAAAACAATGTGATTTAGGAGTTTAACAGCACTGAGCATGAACCACAGCATCACTTTAGTTGCACATCAAGCCCCTGATGATATCTGAACAGGGCGAGTTTCTTCAGTGACACTGCTAATTATCTTAATTTTTCATCTCATCTGGTTTTAAAGTTTTATTTAATGTTTTGTCAGTTTATTGGTTTACAGCAAAGACCAAACTCATTGTGATACATGAGCATATTTACAAGATCTAATTAATATAAAACACACATTCAAGCTTCAAAACTGTGTCACCATTGTGATCTAAATTGAGAAACTTTTTTTTTTTTTTTTTTTTTGCATTACAAGAAACTACAGTAGGTCTATTACATCTACACTATGGCACTGGAGTAGCTATGTCATATTACTTCATGTGGAAAACCTGACATGGGTTCATAAGTGGAAAACAAGTTATTTATGGGTTGTTATGTGGGGCTGAGAGTTAGCCGTTCGGAGAGGAAACAGTCACAGAGAAAATAAATCCCATCCCCAGAGAAATTGTTTGTGTTTGGACAGGTACTATTGTAGTCATAAATCAATGTCAATTGAGCATTTCCTACTCTGCCAATGAATCCAGTGTCTAACTGATACATCTATATTTAAGTCTTTAAAACCAGGATGAAAACCTTGAAATATTGAAACCAGGTTTTCATTTTAAATACTCAAACCTGGCAACACAATTCCCATGAAACTTACCAAACAAGCCCTCATGTGAATTAGTAGTATAATGAAGATTAGCGCTTGTGGGTGTGTGTCTTATGGTTTCTGAACAAGTCATTATCAAGGCCTCTAGCAATCCTCTCAGGACTGTTTTGGACAGTTTCCTCTGTAGTTGCCAGCTATTGGTGAGACATCTCGCTTTGAAATTTACAAGAATATTATAGTGTCTCATTACACACTTTTTGGTGCTAAAAGCATCTGCCAGGTCAGCCTGTCACTTCCAGCATTGCAGAGCATCTTTTCCGCATATAAAATAAATTATTAATTTGTTACATAACCAATAGAACATTTTGTTCATTTCACCTATTTCCATTGCAGTATATCCAGATATGTGCACTTGTCATAGGCTTGGATACATGGATGAAACAAATGTGACCACTTCATTCCTCTCTCTCTGCCTCTTCTTATTTTATCACCATCTTTTTCTCATGGCTCTCCTCTTAGAGGGGAGGGGGCAGAGAAAGGCGAGGTTCTGTTGTCAGATCTGTCAGTCTAGCCGGCCTGGCCCCTCCCACCTCAGTGTAGGCATTACATACTGCTGCTCGTGCTCTTAGCAACGGTGCCTCAGCAACAGAGCCACGGCAACAGAGCTCCACGGCAACAGCGTGCCGTGTCTCCCCAATGGAGCTGCCATTGGGCGGACCAGCGCTCAGGCACTACACCCAGAGCAGACCGAGACCCCACCGACAAAAACTGAACTATCGTCCCAGCAGACCACAGGTACAGTGAAGGAGCATCAGAGAGGTTTTGTAAAGATGGAGTGTGAGGGAAAGGTGGTGTGTGTTTGAGGAGAGAAAATGGAAGGGAGGGTGAGAGGAGAGATGTAATAGGGTACAGAGGGGAGAGGCAGGGGGAAGGGAAAGACGGAGGGGGAGTGCTGTAAAAGATGCCTGGTCCCTGCTTGAATAAGGCAGTCCCATTGTACCGGTCACTGGCTGTTTGAAGAGCCCACACTTGTTTTTTGACTGAATGTCTTCTCGTGCTCTCTCTGGAAAAAGCTAGTGCCGTTTTTATTTTGTCCATATGATTGTATCAAGAGTGTGTGTGTGTGATCATCTCCATTTTTCACTGAGCTGATCATGTTGTCACAGAGCGATTAGGCTGTAGACATATAGTCACTCCCTTGGAGCCAATGGCCAAGGAGACAAAAATCAAGCAATTCCCCTGACTGGATATCATGTGACGGTGACTTCTGCTAAATTTGCGTTCTGCAGTCAACCTCCTGGCTTTTATTGCTACTTGTGGGCACAGATGTTAATATGATCAGGATGATGAAACACAGTATAGCTGCAATTTGGATATCACATTACCTACATTGGCAAAATGAGTTATCCTCCTTTCATTCCGCATGTAAAATCCAGTGACGCCCCCCTATTGTACGTTACTGAGCAACTGACTCCCAGGAGGCTGGTTTGTAGCATGACTGGATGAGAGATTCAAACCAAAATACACTTATAGAGGCAGAAGAAACACTAGTGCCAGAGTGTGTGGGTTTTTCAAAGGTGAGGGTTATGTAATGTAAAGTTTCATATGATACAAGTTGCTCTTCAGCATCAGTTTGTTTGATGTTTGGAATGAAATGTATTTTCTGTGTATATGTGTGGAAATTAGGAGACAATAATTGAGAGTGAAAATGAAGCCCTTGAGTTCATGGGGAGGGTGGATGAAGGAGTTGAAGAGTTCTTTACTAAGAGAGTACTTCCTACTGACACACTGTGAGTATCACCAGCTGCCGCACTAGCCTCTTTACAGTTCCTTGATATTCAACTCATCTAGATCCTAACAATACTGCTTTGATAAACTTATACTATACAACCGGATCCGCACAGTCTTGATTTGGCATATGATCCTCTATTCAGGAAAAAGCAAGATGAAGAATCTATCACAGTGCATGAAGTGGCTCCTGCCAGCTCTGTCCCCTGTCCACCTCAGACAAAAACACTCAGGAGGAAGCTTGGTGATTTCTTTACGCTGAAAAAGAGACGAGGTCTGAAATCAGAAGCAAGCCAAGAGGGGCGTCCCAAAAAGGCCTCCATCGCTGATTTCATCCGCCCGCTCAGGGAGGTCGCCAGAGCCGAGAAAGAAAAAGAAAAGGAACGAGTGAAAGAGCATGACAGAGAAAATGAAAAGGAGAAAGCGAAAGAACATCCCAGCGCTGTTTCTGGAGAGTCAGCTGTTCAGGAGACACCTGTTTCTGGTGCTCCACCGCTGAGGGGTGAAGCGATGCCTCCCCGCCGAGCTCTCAGAGAGGGGAAGTCCCAGTCTCTCATTTTACTGTCTGGATCAGCAGCAGCAGGGACTACTAATGCCAGAAACACTGCAAAGGTGAGTGTTAGCAGAATTTAAGTCTTACTAGTCTAATAAAATCTTATACACATTAAGGTACAATAGGTATGTTTTGAAAGCACTCATCAGTGTGCTGCTGCTGATTTCAGAAACAATTCGAAGGCCAACATAGCTTTGAACAGAAACTCCATCTCATGCTTCAACGTATTGGAGTTTCCAAAGCCCAGCCAGGAGAGACACAGGTGTGTGAATGTATATGTCTGCAATTAGATACATGTGATTCTGTGTAGTCTTCAAAGGTGTTTAAATACCTCTTTATTCTTGTAGAATCAGGAGGGAGAGATGAAAAAGGCAGAATCTGAAGGTATATTTTTCTATCCATTTGACTAATATGACTAATATTGACTAATATGATCAAACTCTGCTGTGCTCCAGCTTAGTGTTAATGAAGCAAAATTAATCTTTGAAGGTGACAGATTTGTTTCAGAGCGAGAGACTTTGTGACATGGATCAGCTCTCCATTAAATTGATTCAATATCTCTTTGGGCTGATAAGACTGTTCTCCATCCATTAAAGGGACATTATAATTAATTAATTCCCTCTTTATAATAAGATGTAAATGATTTTTGTGCCTCAGGTACTATCATTGACAGTAAGCCCGAGCCACCACCTACTTTCACAAAACCTCGAACGATGTCTGCGTCGTCAGGTAGAACACACACGCACACACACGCACACACACACACAGAAACACCAGGTTCACTGACTCATATCATATTTATCATATTTGTATGACAAGCTAAATAACTTGCACATTAATCTTTTTTCTTTAGATACAAGGCATCAAATTCGCCCAAGTGTGTCAGCTCACGAGTCAGCCGGGAAACCCGCTTTGCTTCCAAAGCCAGTTCTCAAGCCAGGTCCACCCCCGACAACATCTGGCCGCAACACACCTGAGAACGAGCTAGCTCAAATACAGGAAGGGGAGACAAACATGCCAACTAAACTTACTCCAACTGCAATCCCATCAGCCCCTGCTCCTGCCCTCACTGCTACAACCACTCCTACTATACCGACAATCTCCAACTCTGTCCCTGACTCAACCAATTTCACAATTTCCCCTTCAAGTACTGTACTGCCCTCTGACTCAGATATATGCACTGACTCTGTTAACCCTACTGCAGCAGCTACAACACCCACGAATGTTACAGAGCTCAACAGCAAACCCTTTATCACTGAAGCTAATGCTACTACCACTGAACTACCCACCACTACCTTTTCGACAACCCTTACAAGCACCACTACACCCACAGAGCCCCTTGCCACTGTCTCAGTTACCTCCATTTCCTCTGAGTCCATCACTCCAAGCCTCTCTGTCACTTCCAACTCCACAACAATAACTACGCCTTCCATTACCACCTCAGATACTGTTTTTGAGGCCTGCAATGAAAGCCCAGCTTCCACAAAATCAACAAATCTGTCAACTAAATTGACTTTCTCAGAGCCAAATGGTTTTCCCTCAGTTGCTGCTACTCCTGCTGCTGGTGGTGATGCACCTATTTCTGTTGTTACCACAGCTTCTTTACCCTCCACCAGCATATCAGATATGTCTGCTAGCACAAATTCAGTTACTGAAGCTAGTGATGATTCCACTTCAGTCACCTCTGCTAGCTCTTTAGTTTCATCAGTCACTAAAACAACATCTCCACTGCCTGTGTCAAGTGATACCATTACACCTGATGCCCCCATTACCTCTTCCTCCTCCCTGGTCCCTTCTGCCCTTCCTCCCACCAGTTCCACCTCATCCACCACCACTACAAGCCCAACATCCAACGACTTCATAGATTCTATCTCTAATTCCACCATTACTCACTCAGTCACTCCTAGCCCTGCCGATATCTCTGCCCCCTCCACTTCTTCCAGTGAAACAAATCCTACTGACACAACTACCACCACCACCACCAGTTTAAACCGTGCAGATACCACTTCCACCACCAGTTCGGCAATTGCAGCTGCAATTAGCTCCCCACTCCCAACTGACTCAGACCCACCTTACACTAACAACGTCAGCACTACCCTCTCACCAACTATCTCTGGCCTCCCCACTCCTGACAGCTCAAGTGCTACTTCTCACCATTTGACTGGTCCAGCACCCTCTAATCCAGGCCAAGACAATGATTTACAGTCATTTTCTGAAGAAAGATCCAGTGTAGAGCCTGCAGAGAAGGAGACAGGTACGTTTTAAGCTCTGTGAGCATATAATGTATACTTTCATGCATGCATGTATTTCTCTAGTGTATGTTGAATGGTGTGGTTTTCCTCTGTCAACAGTAGATGAGGAGCTTGAGGTGGTTCAGAAGATCAAGCAAACCGATACAGATGACAGCAAGAAAGTCATCGATGGTGGGAAGGAGAGTGAGAATGAAGAAGAAAAACCAGCTCGGGTCAACAGCGAAGTGATAAAGGAAGAATTGCAGGAGGAAAGTGTGAAACCTGAAGAAGATGCAGTGAAAACAGTAGTGGGAATGGCTGAACCTGCATCATGGAAAGATGGCGAGCTGTTTAGTGATGAGGGGGTGATAGAAGGTAAAAAACAAGAAGAAATTAAGTCAGTGGCTGAAAAGTAATTCAAAAATAGTGAAATTGCAAAATACGGGACCAACTACTGTGACAGGGGCAGGAGAGGCCACAGTAAAGGGTAAAGTGGGGGGCAGATGATCCATGGCACTTCCTACAGGGACCACCACATTACAGCAGCACACCACATAGGGTGGGCCACTGGACCAAAGAACTGAGATCCCCTTGGTGTGATGTAATCAACAAATCCAGCAGTGTCTTTGTCCTTTTTTAACTTATGTTTGAATTTTTTGCATTGCACGTATGATTATGTACCATAAGACAACTACTGTGGTAAAATACACCATGTTTACAATAGATGGATAAGAGACATAGTTATGACTATTAAATGGAATATTGAATTGACTGAGTCATTCCTTCTGCTTTTTTTATGTCTGTCTATGTATTATTTCTAACATTTCGTTGCTATTTTGACAAGAATATCTTAACTCAATGTACACTTGCTAGCTTTTTCTGGAGCTCACAGACTTGAGACTCCACAGTTATGGTGAAGATATCTCAGTTGTTATCACAGGTGGTCTTATATCATTGTCTCTGTCCAGCAATGGTCTTTGGTGCCAGATTTGCCTTATGACAGCTGAGTAAAGTCCATCTGATGAGGAAGACTGTGAGATATTGTTGAAAGCCTGGAAGAAGCCACTAAGCAGAGTTAAGGTGTTTTCTCAAACTACTGTTTTGTAAGGGATCATGTACAACATTAAACATAAATGTTGCCATATATGTTCCCCATGTTAAGCCATGTCTCAATAAGGAAATAAAATCAGTCTGATTTATAACTTGGTTTGTTAAACTAGAAGTCAGTTTTTGCGCAAAATGTTGAAAACTAGAGTGAAATTCATAAAATGCAGTCTTGATCTATTGGGCCACATGCTTTGTTAAGCTGATCATGAATACATGCTGATTTTGTTTATGTTAGATATTCGAGCCAGCTGGTACAGATAGGCAGACACCCTGGTAATCCAATGAATGGTCAGCTCAAAGTGAAGAGTATTTAGCCCAGTCTAATTACAGAGGGCCTTCTTTTAGGTGTGTCTGTTACACAAACTCAAAAACAGAAAACTATGGCAGCTGTATGAGTTATTTAGCAGAAAAAATAAGTGTGAATATCATAAAGAAATAAAATCCACCTGAGTATGAGTATTTCCTGTTTTAATGCTACATTTACGCTAAAATTATACCTTGTTTTGCTGTAGACATGTTGAAGCCCTTTGATTCATGATAGTGCAGAGCACTGGCCGCTGCAGCTCGCTGCAGTGCAGTATAATTTGAAGTAAAAGGTTTACTGAGAAACTTATTTTCTTCCTTTACCTGATAAAAGAATGAATCAGTCTTTTATTGGAGACAGACTGATATGATATGGGCAAGTTTGAGGCCTGGTTAATAAAATTCATGCATCTGTTTAAAACATCTTTCATTAACATTTATGCATAAATAATACATATATATGAACATCAATCAGAGTTGAATAGCAATTACCTCCAATTTGTAAAGTGAAATGTTTTTTTTTTTCTTCTTTTTTTTCTATCATCCTGACCAGCAGGGGTCGCTGGCCGGGATATCGCCAGAAAGCCACACGCTGAGCCCGGAAGTGGAGGGCTGAGGGAAACGACGGTAGACAAACTATTGTGAATTGCCCACAGAATTGCTTTTGCTCTTCAGCGTTAGACAAATCTGTGTGTTTCAAACTAACAACCACCTGAGCAACATCTGCCTCGTCGCGCACGCGTTAGAGATGTCGATTGTGCCCCCCAGTCGCTCGTCTACGGGCTGGCCGCGCGGTAGTGGCGTTCAGTTTGGGAACAAATACATCAGCGGGCCTGCGAAACCGCTCACACTGGAGAGGACCATCAACCTGTGAGTTTATGTGGGGAATAATGCAAAATAAACGTGTTCTAGTATCAAAACGTGCCGGTTAGTTAACTTAGACCGACGACCGACAATCATATCAAGTCTATCTAACGTTAGCTCAATTATCTAATTGTCTTTTATTGTTTCTAGGATAATTGGCTCCTTGGTCGAGCTCAGCTATACTGATTACATGTAATGTAACATGTTTGACATAACACATCAATGTCAGCCATGTGGTCATATTTTGAGCTTGTGTGTATTATTTTGCCAGGAATGGTAGACTAAAGTATCAGTGGGAAATGTGAGAAGAATATCATATGGCGTGTTGATTTAATGGCCAAGCATGTAGTACTCATAGTTTATCCTTTAGCAGTCACATAATTTTTTAAATTGATTAAAATTGAATTATCTGAATTCAAATCACAAGTTTCAGCTACTCAGGTGGGAGCATATGCAAGTTTTCTTTGTCTTCAGTAATATTAAACTAAATGTCTTTGACTTTTGGACTCTTGGCTGGGCAAAACAGTTTCAATATGCCAACTTTGAGAAGTTGTAATATACATTACAACACATGTCTACATTTTTATATTGCCAACAATTAATAGAGAAATTATCAACAGATTAATTGTAAATGTAAGTAATTTTTCATCAGCTTTAGTCAGTTATGGAATGATTGCCTAATGGGCACTAGAGAGTGACTTATTATAGATTCAATTTAATTCAAGAAAAGCAAAAGATGGGTTAATAAATAATTGTCTGTTGCAGCCTTTTAAAATTATATTATTATCATTATCCTGTATATCACAGCATTTCGATTTATAGCATGTAGGTATGAACCAAGCTGTAACCATCTCTGGCCATGCTTAATGTCTTTGCATATGTGTATTTTCACTTCAGGTATCCTCTTACCAACTACACATTCGGCACCAAGGAGCCTCTGTATGAAAAGGACAGCTCAGTGGCTGCGCGCTTCCAGCGGATGCGGGAAGAGTTTGATAAAATGGGAATGCGAAGGACAGTGGAGGGCGTTCTCATTGTCCATGAACACAGGCTACCTCATGTGTTGCTTCTTCAGCTGGGCACCACTTTCTTCAAACTGTGAGTAGTCAATGTTCAGAGGCTCCTGTATGAACCCAGCAGTACAAACAGTTGTCTGATAGTTTGCTTCTTTCCGGCAGGCCTGGGGGGGAGTTGTGTCCTGGTGAAGATGAGGTGGACGGTCTGAAACGCCTGATGACTGAGGTCGCTACATCACAGCACAGTTTTAACTTCTCGTTGCTTTGGTGATTGTGGAGTTTATGTGTATTAACTTCTTAACTGTTTGAATGTTAGATCCTCGGACGGCAGGACGGCGTGAAACAGGACTGGGTGATTGACGACTGTATTGGCAACTGGTGGCGCCCCAACTTTGAGCCTCCACAGGTTAGAACACACAGAAGCAGCCCGGTCAGCATCTGTTGTCCCCTCTGACTGGAGTTTGAAAATTGTTCACAAACACACAAATAGTCCATTTATTTCTTTAGGTTATGTTTATTCCAAACTATTTAGCTTTTTAGGAATTACAAATGAGTTTTCTGTAAGATGTTGTCTTTCTTGCAGTATCCCTATATTCCAGCTCACATCACCAAACCTAAGGAACACAAGAAACTATTCCTGGTTCAGTTGCAGGAAAAAGGTCAGTATATTCACAGTGGAACTTTGGAAATGATCATATTTTAGCATTAAAGTTTAGCAGAAAAAAAAGGTACACTCAGTGGTGTGAATGAAAGAATTGCTATGATTGCTTCTCGTTTTGAAACCTGGGATTCACGTTTCTTCAGCGCTGTTTGCTGTCCCCAAGAACTATAAACTGGTGGCAGCGCCGTTGTTTGAACTATATGACAACGCTCCCGGTTATGGACCAATCATTTCCAGTCTACCACAGCTATTGAGCAGGTATTGTTCATGTTTTATGCATTTCTTTGGTCATTGTATAAACAGCTGAAATGTAACTGAAACACAAATTTTTTATGTTCTTTGTCACAGTAGCTAAATAAAAAACTGAATTGCTGGAAATATCATCCCATTAATGGTCCACCTCAAGGCTTTATTATCTTAAATTACTGACCAAACCTGTGTACTATGACCTATAATTTTTAAACTAACAAATTACCATCTTACATTCATGTTTGTAATGTAGCAACCTGCTAAACATTTCATCAACACCAGTTAACACAGTGATAGCGGTCAGTTGTTGGCATGTTTATGCCTCAGCTGGAGGCTGCAGGGTGGCACAAGGAGTACAAAGACTCCCACTGTGTTTTGATGAGCGGTTTCAGATAAAGAAGACATATACTGTATGCATACACAGTTTTTTGCAGATTGTAAAACTGTTGTCAGTAAACGGGTTGTAAATGTAATTTTTGATAATTATCGTTTCTCTTTTTAGGTTCAACTTCATTTACAACTGATTTGGGTGAACAGAAGTTTGTCTGGCTGTCTCTGTGAGTGCAGCCCCGTCTGAGGGAAGATGAGAGGCAATATGGTGAAAAAAAAGGTCTCATCTTTAGCTCAACTCTCACAAAACAAAAGCTTGTCATGTCAGGTATATTGACAGTTCACAAGGGTGTTTATACTGTCGGAAGAAAATGATTTTTTTTTTTTTATCTTAAAGTACTAGTTTTTGTAGTATACAAGTCTGTATTCCAGTGTGATGAGAACCTGGTTTTATGTCCTCTCGGAGGAGACCAATGTTTGATTAAACAAACTGCATCATTGAGTTTCCTGTTGTTTTAACCTGTAATAATGCTGTGTTTTTTTCTTTTTAATAAACCAGTCCTTTGAGTATGTTTTTATAAAGTTCAAAGAGCAAGTGAGTGGCTGACTGATACAGTGTCAAAGCAAATATAAACCTTTTGGAGAAGGGATTTTAATTTTGGGTGTTTTCTTCAGCTAACTGATCACATAATTCAAGACTGAGATGGAGGCGTTATATTAAATTGTTCCACAGTTACAACAGAAAATGATAATGTTGAATAATTATTCTAAAGACAAAACAATCAAATGCTGCTGTTTTATATGGTCACATATACTTGTTCATATCTGTTTTTATTTCCTGTGGTACATTTACAAAGAGAGGCAGGCACTTCCTAATCTGCTGTAATCAAGGGGATCAAATTTCCAGTGAACATGCATCAAGTGGATGTGAAAGCCAAAATATTTCACCTAATAGAAGACAGAAGAATTGGTCATGTGTGATGTTATTGTATTAGTTACAGCTAGCTAGCTAGTTGGTACTGCCCTGATAAATTTCATCGGTTGCTCAGTTATGTCAAGGTTAAAGTTAGATGTGAGCAATGTAGCAAACACCAGAATTTTCCAAATCTAACATTTTCTATTGTGAAAGTCACAAACTTGCAAATTTTAGTATGTAGGATTTTTTTCAGGAAGATATTCTGGGTAAATTATCCTCTTAAAAGAGAAATTATATGTTTAATAGTGTGACCTGGTTGCTTGGAAAATCATGAAAATATTTGTAATTTTTCATCCTATCATATAGCTAAAGAGGGCTTTTCAACATTTATGAATGAGATTTACCCGTTTGATTGATTTTTAAGACAATTTTAACATGGAAAGGAATTTTTGTCAGATTGCCGATGCTGCCTGACAGTCTCTGCTCAGGGCTTAATATACATGGGCTAAACGTCATTTTTCCGCGACAAGCAGCGTTTCACACCTACACACGTTACTAACGTGAGTATTGTCACACAGTTTGTTTAATGGCCTCTAAACGACGACAGGATGAGAATAACAAAACAGAGAAAAAGAAAAAGAAGAAGAACTGCGAAGAAACGGCTGAACTTTGTTCAGCTGTGGAGGACGAGCAGGTGAAGAGGGCAGTGAAGGCGGCATGGAGCCAGAGGACTCACTGCAGACAGGGTGAGTGAAGTCCCCACCGTGACCCCACAAATCTAACCTACTGCTCAATAAACGGACAACAGATCTCTAGCAGACCCCATCAGGTCACCGGCCATAAAACCGGCCTAAAGTCAGACTCTGTGCCCTGGTCTATCTGAGCTTGTCTCTCTTTGACTTATCACGACATTCGTAGATCATAAACTCAGCAGCAAAGCAAGTAAACGTGAAGCAGATGATATTTAAAAGAAGTGACGCACATAGAAAACCCAGCCGATTAAACTGCTGAAACCACCGTCAGCCACTTGACCAGGTCATGTTTTGTTTTGGTGTTGTCATTTATTTTATAGCCTTTTATAACAACTTAATCCACCTTGACCACCAAGACTTAATTTACTACTTTATACACCTGTATGTGTAATGATGTAGTAGGTTTTCAGAAAAGTCAATCAAGAAACTGCTTATGGAACTTCTGTTTTTAGACCGGAATTACATAAAAAAAGTCCTGCTCGTTGCTTTGCAGCATTGTTCACAATCATTTAATACATTCAGAGGAATTGAAAGTCTACAACAGTATAAACCCAAAAGGTCAAAATCTCTGATGGTAGACATACTTACATCCTCTCATTGTATAAATTCTCACATTGCACAACCTTCTAATATATTAAAAGATTGGATCTGAATCGAGGGGGATTTTTTCTGTTTGTTTGATCTCATGTCACCTGCCACACTTGAAATGTGTAATATAGAAATATATTCCACCTTTGTTCTTCAGAGTTTGTTTCTTCACAGTCAAGTTTGTGGCTGTAGCTGCCCTGAAGCATCTCATGCAGTCACATGATGTTTTGTTGTTTACGTGCAGGGGATCTGGAGCTGGACTGCCACCCTTTCCCTCACTGCATCATCAGGAACTTCCTCGCCAGCGAGACCTTCGTGGAGAACCTCCAGAGAGAACTGCTGGGCCTCACCTTCCACGAGAAGTCAAACGATCTGTACAAATTCAAACAGGTTGTCTGTTAAACCGACCTTGTTGTGAATTTATCCTAGTGGGTTTGTGTTGTTACCTCAACATCCTCACTTTGTTGTTGTTCCCATGCAGTCAGATGACTTGAGGAAGAGAACAGAGCCGCATATCGCAGGACTGAGGTAAAATAAAAAAGCTTGTATATATGACAGTAACGTATTGTTAGGAGTATCTTGCAGTAGAGTTATGAAGTAAAATAAATAGTTACAGAGAAAGGTGAAGTGTGGATAATGCTTGGTATTCTGATACTCTCTCAAGTGCTAAAAACCTTATATTATATTCATTTGGTAGACTCAGTCAATTGTCTAACACAATTTTATACACTCAAGCAAGTTGGTATCTTATTGTCTTTCTCATGAGCTTTTATTGAACCACTAAGCTGGGGATTAATGGAAAAATTGATCTCAGCAGCGCTACTGCCTGATCTGCCAGATAGAAAAACTGTTATTTAAAGCACATTTTACCTTCTGGGAGTCCTCTGTAATCAATATTTATCAGTTGGTCCTTCTGATTGTGTTCTCTTTTTTCCCACCTGACAAAAAGACATTTGTTAGTCCATTGTGACAGATACTGTATTTTTTTTCTTATCAGACAAAATGAGCTTCCTCCCTTTAAACCACTTTAATCAATCGCTATCTCATCCTGAGAGAACAGTTCAAATTCACTATTTTTTACTCACTGCTGATCTCAGCTTTGAGAGTATTATATAAATTATTATATATTTATGTATTATATTATTTATGTATTTATCTCATAGAAATATTGTAAAACCTTTTGCGTAGGGAAATGAGTAGAGAGCAAGTTGCTGTCAATCCCATATTCAACAAAGACACACTTGACATAAATTAATCTGTATTTGTCTGTATTGGTTCTGCATTGTTAAGTATGTTAAAATAAGTTGTTTTATTTGAGCATCACATAACTCTCCAGGGTGAAATGCTGAGGTGAGCCCTCTGGTTGGGAGTCGTTTTGGGTTTTATTCATCGGCTCCACTAGGTGGAGCCAGAGATTACGCCTGACTCTGAATTAGTGAGTTTCCTTCATTTAGTGCTGTTGACTTTGAAAGGTAGCATTAACATTTGGCATGGAGGGACTGTACAGTAAACTTAATGGAAAATGGATTCAGTTGCAGTTAATCACCTGTGAGCACAAGGCGATCCCTGTTAAAGCAGAACGACTGTGTCCCATTCAGTCTGGTACACTGTGGGACATTACAGCAGTGTAAATGTTGGGGCTTTCAAACAAATGACTAGAAACAAAGCTGTTATTGTTGAATTATGGAGCAGTAAGAGCTGCCACGCCTGCTCAGAGGTTCAGTGTTCGAGCAGGGTCCAGGAAAAATTAATCTCAATGCAGAAATCAAGAAAAATTTACCTTTGACACTCAAACATTATCCTGATAGCAAAATAATGTACAATCCTCTAATTTATTTAGAAATAATGTTTAGTTTTTTTAAATTCTTAATATGACAAGCTGTGTTTACTGTGGAGAAACACGTCAGTCTTTCTTAATGCTTACTTGTGATTATACAGTGTTACACCTTCTAAAGCTCTGGAGAATAAATACCATAATTAGATGTACAATGACGGCCTCCTCTTGTGATCATCTATTATTTACATCACAACAAAATGTCATGGTAGGTTGAAGCGGTCGAACTTTAGGTCTGTGTGGTGAGGATTATTACTCGGTTAAAGGTTCAGCTGTACTGTCGCTGTCAGTACAACACGGTGAATGAAGTGCAGTTTGCATTAATCCGTGTCTCTGTTTACAGGGCGGCACTGTTTGGGCGTTTCCGTTCCTGGCTCGGGGAAGTGTTGGGCGTTGAACTGGAGCCCACAGTGGATATTTCATGTGCCAGATACGAATACACGGGTGAGCTTTGTTATATTTTGAGGCTATTTTGATCAGATTTTTTTTCAGACTTTCTTTTTTACATATATGTCACATTCTCTCTTCTTTCCAGATGTTCTTTTGTGTCATGATGATGAATTGGAGGGCAGGCGCGTGGCTTTCATCCTATATCTGGTGCCTCCATGGCAAAGCAGTGACGGAGGAACCCTCGATCTTTACTCAACAGACAGTGAGCGTCCCACTTTGTATGTGTGTGTATTTCTGTGCTTAGACAACAGTCAGTCAGACAAAGTCTTATATAATCTTCATCTTTGTCATCAGGTAATTTTCAACCAGAGAATATCGTGAAGTCGCTCGTACCCTCTTTGAACACACTCGTCCTTTTTGAAGTTTCTCCAGTCTCCTTCCACCAAGTAAGAATAACTGCCCATGCCTTTTCATCAATGGTGTACCTTTGATCGAAGATGGATTTTGTGTTTGTTCAGGTGTCAGAGGTTTTTACAGAGGACAAGTGTCGTCTGTCTCTGAGCGGCTGGTTTCACGGGCCGTCTTTAGAACGTCCCCCGCGCCACATAGAGGCCCCTGTTCCTCGGAGCCCACACTTACCAAGAGATGTGAGTCTGCTCAAATATGCACAAAGATGTGTTCAGTTTTTTTTAACAACCCTGATTCCAAAAAAATTAGGACATTGTAACAATATATTCAATGTTTGACCTCATCATCTTCATTGATTTTTTTGAATGCATGTTTCAAACAAGTTGGGACAGGAGCAGCTAAAGACTGTTTGAAAGTTGTGGAATGCTCCAAAAACACCTGTTTGGAACATTCCACAGGTAAACAGGTTCATTGGTAACAGGTGATAGCATCATGATTGGGTATGAAAGGGTCATCCTGGAAATGCTCAGTCGTTCACAACCGAGGATGGAGATGGTTCACCACTTTGTGAACACATGATTGTATAAAGGATGTTAATACATGGGCTCAGGAACACTGTGAAACCATTGTTGGTGAACACATATTGTTTTTATTTCTGTTTTACACAGTGTCCCAACTTTTTTGCAATCAGGGTTATATCTATCCTTTATAGTGATATTTAAAAAAATTGGGAAATGCACTTAGTAGCATTTTTGTCAAGACTTGGAGGAGAAGATACCACTCTCATATCCGTCTGTTGAAGCTACCACCAGCAGCTGATTATCTTAGCTTAGCATAATGACTTGGAACAGGGGGAAAAGGCTAGCCTGGCTCTGTCCAAATTCACCTACAAACACCTCTAAATCTCACAAATTATCAGATTATGTTTCATTTTTAATCTGTACAAAAACCAAAAGAAAAAAAAACATCATATTTCAGTCTTACAGGAGGTTATGTGCTGCATTATTTCTTGGCTGGGAACAGTGACTTCCTGAATAGAAACTAAGCTAATCCTCTGCTGGCTCCAACTTAATATTTAATGGACAGCCTGTGCTCCTGCTGACGTGTTTGCTGTGTTCATCACAGGAAACGTTGCTCCTGGAGTGGGTCAATCCAGTCTACCTGGACATATCCTATCAGGAGCAGATTCAGGAGGAGTTTGAGGACAGCTCTGAAATTCAGCTCAAAGATTTTCTCAAGGTAACTTTGTTTTTACTACCTCGCATGCGTCCTCTCATTCTTGTCAGCTGATTATGTGTCTGTCCTCAGGAGGAGAAATTCAGGGAGGTGAGTGAAGCTCTGCGACTCACTCAGATTCAGTGGACAAAGAGAGGCCCCCCTAATAAGAGGTAGGGCACGTTGCACAGATCATTTCACTTGGTAACAGCTCATACTTTGACTGTGGTTACATTCACTGTATTTGTATTTAGATGCTATGAAGTGGCGTCTCTGGATACCCTGCCACAGTGTGTGAGTGCATGTTGGGAGCTGCTTCATTCAGAAGCCTTCTTCCTACTTCTCTCCAACTTCACTGGCCTTCGACTGCACTACCTGTGTCCTGCTGATGATGACGATGAGGATAAAGGTGAAGAGAAAGCGGAGAAGCAGGACGTGCCTGACGAACAAGCCACAGGGTCCTCTGACAATTCAAAATCAGCAAATACAAGCGGAGAGAAAGGTATGTGTCACTTTCTTCAGCCACAAGTCTATAAAGCTGTGTGTGTACATGTGTGTTGACCTCTGTTTGTTCTTTAGAGCTGAGCACACCTATGTGTTGTGGTGAACTGCGTCGATGGACTCATGGTGGCTATACTTTGTTGCATGATGCAGAGGCAGCACGAGCAGAGTATGCTCTGGACCTTGTTCTGCCTTTTTGCAGTGCAGGTGAGTCTACACACACACAAACACACACACAAATCGTCAATCAATATTGCCACCGTTACAACACTTGAATTGTCTTCCATAGACTGGCATTCAGAGTTTGGGGGCTTCACGTGTTATGTTGCTAATGAAGAGGATGAGGAGGTGAGTGTTGACTACAGTAAAAAGTGCAGGTGTACATGTGTGGGTGATGCTTCAGTGATCATCATTGCTTTGGTTTCCTCCTCATTGCAGCTTCTGACAGTGTATCCAGAGGACAATTGCCTCGCCCTCGTCTACAGAGACAAAGAAACCCTCAAATTTGTCAAACACGTCAACCATAAAAGCTCCTCTGAGTCTGATAACAGTTCTACCTGCAGACCATTGTATGACTTCTCTTTTGTGTACTATGAATAAAGATATATGTATATCTCTTCTCGTGTATACATCTTGAAATCTTTGTTCTCTCTTCCTAAGGTGATGTGTACAGAGATGCTTGACATAGATTAGTTTTGTCCACATTCATTTGCTCTGTGGGAGCTGTTTGTGGTTCAGTGTTATGCTCAACGACACGTTGATGTGTCAGTGAAACTTTAAGAGACATTTGAAAATTCTCAGTTCACAGAAAGTCTGCTAAGGTTTCTCAGTTACATTATTGCCTTCTTACAGTGCATGTTTATTTTATGAAAATTACAAATGGATGACTTCAGTTAAATTGGCACTGCTATTGTTATTGCAGTTGACACTAAATATCACAAAATAATGAATAATTGGCTGACCAGAAGTCACAATCTCAAAGATATTTATTTCATATTGACATAAAAAAAGAAACCTAAAGACCTTGAACCTTCATAAATTACCTCAAGGATTAATTCAATGATCAACATATTTAATTAGTTTTCAATTAACTGGCTACACATTTTTATGGGTTTTCAGCAGTTTGCTTACAGCTGTTAACATGAACAGCAACTGTTTATAGAACCACAGTAAGACTGCACGGGTCTCATAGGTCTGTCACAGGAAAGAGGAGTCGATCGATAGTTGTTAAAAGGGACAGTATCATGTTCCCACAAATTACAGTACCACTGATTTGGTCAAGTGACCAAGCAGTCTGTCCCCCTCAAACACTTCCTAGTTGTCCAATTTCACTGATTCTTTTAACTCCTATCAGTTTTAGCCATGACATTGACGATTATGTTTCGGTAGCAAAAAATCAGTACAATGAAATGCTCATTGCTCAATATATGTAACTGAACCTCCATATGGAGTCCTACATTGAAAAAAACAAAAAAACACTTCCTTCCTGTCACAATTTTCCCCAGGCGGCATGTTGATTTCCACCAATCAGAGTGTTCTTTTTATTTCTGTTCAGCCAATGGGGGGCCAGGAAGTTATGACTTTGTCAGTGGGTGTGATCCCGCAGGAGGAAGCGTCACCGAACAATATAAGAAAGTTTCAAGGTAAGTTTGTACCGAGTTTAACGAAGGATTACTTTACAGGAAGTCGAAAGAATGACCAGTTAGACATCATATGTGCCTGGTCCCGTGTTTCTTAGCTGTCCAGTAAACACTCCGGTTGTCCGTTTGGTCGAGAGCCGCGTCCGAAGTTTTACGGCAGTTGTGTCCACTGTACGGGACGTTTACCAACACGAACTGCATTCTCATAATTACCCCCGAATACTGTTTAATGTCTTAACACAAGTCGTTGAAATTTGCGATTCATGAATGGACGTTGCTTCCTGCGGTTGGTCGAATTAATGCTGCTGTAAACGTCTCGATAAATAATCCTCACCTGTGGCAGGTAACCAGCAAACTTCACGTGTTCAAACCGAAAGTCACCTGTACTGTACGTCTGGGTCGCTTAGCAACCTCGTCTATAGCTAGGCCAGCGGTTTAAACTCTGCTTACACGTTCTCTGCACAAACATTAATCACTCTGGTGTTACAATCACGTGAAATTATAGTACAATCTGGCTATTTGTTCTCACCCGAGTTATTATAAGTTCAGAACCCGAGTTCAGAAAAACTGCGAAACAAATTTTAGCTTTGCTTTGGTTTTTAGAAAGGACACTGGACATACACAACAAGGCAAGGCATGAGCAGTTCAATCATCCTTTAAAGGACAGGGCATTCATTCTATGTAAAGCCAATATAATACAGGCAAATCTAACTTTTTTTCTGTTGATGGATTAGTTGGCTAATTATTTCAGTACACATATTTCAGTACTATAGGTTCCTTGATGTAGTTCATTATTGTCACTTACCTTGTCTGTCGATTTGTGGTTCATAAATCAGACCATCGTGGTTGGTCAAATCAGATTGTAACGTGTAGAGCTGCCTTAATGAAGCTACTGTATTCATTTGTAAGGAACAGTAACACCAATCAACTCTTTCTATGTACATACAACTTTTGAGTATTCATTCACACCCAGACTCCACCTACACAGGTGTTACCTCAGTGGGCATGTACTGTGCAGACCCTGCTTGACTGACATCTTCCTCACTCTCCTGTAACAACAGGGTACAGCAAACATACACCTCTGTCATAGTAGCACATGGAGTTCAGTGATGTCCTGTAATACCCAAAATAACTTTGTCTAACTTTAACCTGATTCCCATGTTTATCACTAGCAAGGGTTCACATTACAGGACAACTGAGGACATTCACAAGATTACAGAGTCACTTTTGTGAGGGTTACAAACACGTCATTTAGAGCATAGTATGGTTGAAGAATAATCAAAATAGTGTAAAAATTGCAATTTGGCCAAGTACATTATCCAAATCAAAGTAGCTGTTGTTAGTATTGTTTTCTGAAGTTTACTGTGACCACAAGGAGTGCCACTTCATTATTTGATTTCACTATTCAAGGTAGTTGCGTATTCACGTGTCTCTAATTTGAATGAATATGATACAACAGAAAATTAATTGCCAACAATTTTGATAATGGATTAAAAAACTATCTTTCATCAAGCAAAAAATTGTTTATGTTTTGTACTGGTGGTCGGGCCAAATTGAATCAGTTTGAACACTGAGGAATTATGATGTGCTTTTTTTTTCAAACTTACCTGACATTTTAATGACAACAATGAATAACATATTAATTCACCCTGAAAATAATCATCAGTGATAACTTAACAGTTTATTTCATTGGATGGCTCACATCTGGAGCTGTAAAGCATTGAAGACAACTACACGAGACAAACTATGCAAAACACAAACAGACATCATCTCACATCATCACAAAAAGATAAAGTTACTAATTTGTAGAAGCATGTCCTTGTGTAAATCAAATATTTTTTTCAGACTATCTGACTTTCAGCTGTCCAGGGAATACTAGAGGTTGCCTTTTGGCAGCAAAAGCTAAATGATATATTTTAAGCTCCTGTGATCACTTAATCCTCATACAGCTGGTGAACAGATCTCACAGTGTACTTCCAGAGTCCCGGTAGATAGGATAGCATATAATTACATACTGGCTAAGTTATGGACATTCCTGTAGGCCCAGTAGCCAAGCATACTATGTATTAGTGAACATGCATATAATCCAGCTCAGAGATGCTCTTTCCACGCAGAGCGCTCTGCATCCAGAGCATGGAGACAACACCAAGAGTGAGCTAGCAGGCTTTGTTGTTCATTCAGAGAACAGGAGTTAGGGGCTGGACTGGGGGAGGGGAGGGCTGAGATTAAACATGTTTTTATGTAATGAGGGTTTCAAAAGGAGGATGGGGTAGAAAAGGGTAAAGTGGAGTGAAGCCACATCAACCATGGACCACTAGGAGAGAAGTGGTTTTAACTCAAGGAGGAAACATATTTTTGGGGGGCTATGTGGTGTATTCTGCTCATCGCTTTGGTGGGAAGTGATCGTGAGAGTGAATTTACAGTGTATCACGTGCCTCAGATGAAAGGACAGGTGTGTCAAACATTTTGTCATGTCTCAGGTTCAGAATCTGATGATCAGTTCAGTCCCATGGTAATGTAACTGAGACAATACAGCTGATTTCGACAGCACATATTTGTTTTAATATTGCAGATTGATAAATGGATTGATCATGGAGTGTGCAACATGTCAAAAAGTTGTTGAAAAGTGCCATCACAGTGTTACACAGCCAAAGATGGTTTGGTTCAAATAACAGACCAAAGAGTTTTAAGTTATAATGGTAGTAACCAGCAAATCTGCATGTTTAAGAAGCTGAAGCATTGACTGTTTGGTGATTCCACTCTAACATTTGCCCCATTTTGTTCTGCACTAACTGTAGTTTTTTTATTCGTCTTCATTTGAAGCATTTGTCCCACACTGCTGGACAGTAATCCAAATGAGTGAGATCTAATGCTTGAACAATGTCAGACTTCATTCTGATGTCTGAAATGTTAAACCACTCGAAGATCAACTGCAGCTGAATGCAATAGGAAATACTGAAAATGAATTAAATTGTCACACTGCCGTCAAATATTGAATATAATCATGAATATATTGAATTGCTACATCCCTAATCCTTTCTTGGCTTTTAGTTTTATTTAGGTCTCATTACAGATGATGATATCCATCATCTGTAATGTTTGTAGCATTATGTAATACCAGCCCTTCTCAAAAAATCCTGTAAGTCTATTATAAAAGAAACAAAAAAAGCAGTCACTTCTATCAAAGCCAATTCTACTGATTCATCCCGCTTTACAGATGAGAGTAAGACTATGCCAACAGTGATACAGATGTTACAAATAAACACAGAGAGGAAAATAAATTACATTGTCAGCCCAGTCAACAGTTCACTGACTGCTGGAAACACAATCAAATTGAAATAAAAAAAAAAAAGACAGAGCTGAAAAAGCCAATTCCACATATTCATATACTCAGCGAAGTGAAGGATAAGCCACAGAAATCAGTGTTGTTCTGATTTCTATTGGCAACTTCTGGACCGTCAGGACTCCCAGTGTTACCGGGGCCTTCACTTTGAAGTTGTGTGAGGTTAAGGGATCTTTTTCTTCAGGTTCATGATATAAGTAAGCATCTTTAGCCTCAGTCATTGTTTTCATGTGTGATGTTATGAAGAGGATCATGGAGAATGAAGTGGAGATAATAATCCTCTTGTCCTTGTCTGTACATTAGACAAAAGATCCTTTTGATGTTATCTTCAGAACTACTTTCAGAGAATGGCAGACAAGACTGTGGATGGTGGGCCATGGACAGGCTGTGCAGTCCTGTTTCTGCAGTCCCTCTGTCCTGCTGTGAACCTGCTCTCTCTCTACAAAGACCAGCAGGAGGGAAAGTTCATCATCTTCAAAGTCATCAAGCTGACACTCACAGGTGAGCAGTCTAGGTAGCATGTATCAGGCATGTATAGTATAGTAATTAAGATAAAAGACAAATACGTTTTTCTTGGATGTCTTTTCCATGGTCAGATTCTGCAGGAGGTCTTGGTGGTTATGAGATACTTAAGGTCCATGATGCTGATCCCTTTCTGGGGGTGGAGGTGAAGTTTGTGGATGTGGCCGCTTGTCAGCAGTTCCTGGAGAGCTACGGCTCTGGAACAGTGCGTCAGTCCCTCTCCCAACACGCCTGCCGGCTTCTTGCTCTTCCTGAAGAGCTCACAGTGGAAACCCAGCTGAAGGCCAGCACATATATCCTGGATCTCTGTCTGGACAACCTAGAACTTTGCCTACAGCACATCCACCTGTCACAGGTACACCGGATGTCTCTGTTTGTCTATTCTTTGGCCGTTTGAGATGGAGCTCCTGTATAATTTTCAAGTAGTTGGTACTTTGGAGAATAATTAGACTAAATCGCTTTTTCATTTCGTCAGCCTGACATTGTGTTTGTGTGGGTTTTTTCTTTTTATTGCTAACCAATCACTAGTGACATGTGTCACCAATGTCATTTTCAGTTGACACCGAAGCTGCAGTTAACCTTTTCACAGTCATCAAAGAAATAAGTCAGTTTAAGAATTATTATTATTATTCTAACAACCTGTACAGCTTTTGTTGCTCTCATCCACACTTCTTGCTATTTTTCATGAATCTCACTAAGTAGCTAGCTAGAACAACAATAACAAAAAAGAATAAAATCTTTAGAAAAACACTTTGCATCCTCTGCTAAGTTTAATTGGCATTCTGAAATTGCAATTTAATTGTTATCTGATGCTGGATTGTATGACTTCCTGTTGGTATAAAAAGTTAAAGTGTAGACTATCCAGTGTAGAAATAAGACTCGGCATGTGAAATGATTAATAAAGACCTCAGTTAGAGAACAACAGAGGAGGGAAGAGCAGTGAAGCTTTTCAGGAACGTCACTCCAGTGGGCGGCAGAACAAACACTCACACGTTCTTTGTCATTCTGTGTCAGCCGGAGCGCTTGCGTGACGAGGAGATCGATCATCTGGAACAGCTGCTGCAGAATAAGGCCCTCCGCTCTGCCCCACAGTCAACCTCTATCACACAGGAAGAGTCTCCTGTCCCCAGCAACTGCTTCAAGTTTCAGAACAGAGTGTTCGGTGAGTCGAGACGACCATTTCTGCTTTTGAGTCTTATGTGGTGTACAAAATGTTGGCCTTAAGAGGTCACAAAACAGGTTAAACAGCATTTATATCACATAAAGAGTTTTTTTCTTCATTTTGAGGTGCTTGGTGCTGTTTATTAGATTCCCCAGAAGCACACGGTGAAGAAGCCATGCTGTCATCTTTAAATGACCATACAGTTGTTTGTGTTTTTAGATTTACTTCCAAGCATTTTACAAAGCATAACCCAAACCCAGTTTTAAATGGGTTTCCTGTCATCCAGACAGTAATGTGTTAAAGTGAAGCTTCCTTGTGATACATAATTTGTGAGAGTGAGCATCAGCCTGCATTTATTTATACCAGCAGCTGTGTCAGTGCTGCATTGTCACACAGTCTAGAGGTCGTATTATTTTGAACTCTTTCAGGCCTCAGCAAACTGAGGTTTCGTTGGTCTACAGTCAAAAAGCAACTTTTTAATGCAAGACACTGCCAGATTCATGCTATCTTTTTCACAAAATCCAAATTTGTTGATTGATCACCTTGTGTTAGATGTTCTGACAGCATTTGGAGACAGTGCTGTTTGTCAGCTGTCTCTTCAATCCAGCCTAAACTGATGCTCAGTCTATGAGAAGAGATTACTGCCTGCAGATAATGTATTTGGATTGCACTGATTCAAATTTGTCGACCTCACATTGAACCGTTGAATCAACATTAACTGATGAGGGACTACAGTGTCTTGAAAGTTAATTTGATTTTCTGATTGAGTTAATTTAATATTTGGATTCAGTTCATGTCAATTTAGATTCAGCTTCCTCAGACACTCTGCTGTATCGGGGCATGAGGGACTTCTGTTCCCTGAGTGCTCCTCTAAGGCCTCCAGCAGCAGTAGCTGCTCTGGTTTCTGATTCTTAAACAGTGAAGAGCAGACAAACGCTTGGGCCTCTCTGTCTTTATTTAAGATAGAGAGGCCCTCACACTTTTACAATCATAAAGCTGTGCCGATCAATATTTTGGAATCCACAATGGATTAAATGTCTGCAGGTGAAGTGAAGGGGCCTGATTGTGGTGAAAAACCTCGCAGAGAATTGTCAGCGAGTTCTGCAGCTCCATCTCCAAGCAGCATATCAGCATGTTTCAGCTCATTGCTTTAGTTTTATGACCCACAACTTTAGTGTTTCAGTTTATTTTCACTCCTCTCGTTGGTGTTGTTTTCAGCACCAAACAGCAGATAGACAAAGTTAGCAACTAGCTGGTGAACATAGTGTAGCATTTGGCAGCGACAGAGCCAGATATTTCCCTCAGGAGTTGCTGAGGACCAAATCAGAGCTAAAAGGAGAGGAACATCAGACAGAAACAAAACTCCAGTTAAATGCTGGTGTTGTTTAAACAGCAACTGTTTATTAACGGGGTCTCCATGACAACTTAATATGTGATAACATGGAAATGTTGTGTTTATAGCTTGTATCCCTGTCCCCAAGAGGCCAAATAAAATCAATCAATGCGGTTTTAATGCTTCGGAGGCCTAACATATATAGAACCAATCCTGTGGGTGTCCTTAGGTTAAGGTGTGCAGCAAGTCTGTAAATTATTCATGGAAATGTTCACTGTTGACTCATACATATGTGTATAAACCAAAGTTTACATAATCATAATTAAGTACACTTTACATTAATGTTTCTTTTTCCTTCATCCTTTATCCTTTTGCCCGTTAGAGGACCGAATGCTGACGGCGGCGGATGTTCAGAGCTTTTCCAATGGAGTGGGCCGCCAGTGGAAGCATGTAGGAAGGGCCCTGGGGAAGAGCTGCCGGGCCCTGAAGGGTCCGGCCATAGACAACCTGGCCTATGAGTACGACAGAGAAGGGCTGTATGAGCAAGCCTATCAGCTGCTGAGCCGCTTCCTCCAGGCGGAGGGGAGAGCAGCCAAGCTGAGCCGGCTGGTCAAAGCACTGGAGGACTGCAAACTCACCAGCCTGGCTGAAAATATTCTGGACGTACAGCCACGAGAGTAACTCTGTGTGCTTTTGTTCTGCGTGTACGAGCTGTGAAAACTGAGGGGGACGGGTCCTCTCTACTTGAGGTGTGGTTAACTCTGTCCTGCCTGCTTTTATATACAGTATGTTTGTCTTTGATTGATGTTCAAAATCATTCCTGTGTGTGTGTGTGTGTGTGTGTGTGTGTGTGTGTGTGTGTGTGTGTGTGTGTGTGTGTGTGTGTGTGTGTGTGTGTGTGTGTGTGTAGGTGCGTGCGTGTGTGTTTCAGACAGGTTGTGTGAACACATGCTAACATCTCTGTGAGAACTGATTCATATTTTGATTTGCTCTACAATTATTAGTATTATTGTTTTCATTTAGATGAAATGATCTGCCACCACTGTTAAAAAAGTATGCTGTCTTGAGTTTAATACACTGGTGACATTGTTTTCATCATGTTTCTCTTGTATTTCTGCTTTATAACAGATTGAACCCATTGGGTCTTGTTTCTAATGAGTGCACAACTGAAGGTTATTGATTTTTTTTTTCTACAAAATGGGTCCAAATTAAATGGTTGTAAAAAAAAAAAAAAAAAGTCTTCATGTTTGTGTTTGATGCATTAGTGTAATTAAAACTGAAAACATCATTTTGTCAAAATTCCCTCAGGTATAATTTAGCGTTAATCCTCCTCCCTCCGTACCATCACTCCCTGTCACACACACACGTGCACATGATGATTAAAATACGCTCATTGCTGATATTGTCGCTGAACGTGTGTGTGTGTGCCTGCAGATGTCACGTTGTGGGAGCTTCGGGGCAGAGAGGTGGAGATTGCAGCTGAGATATATGTGGAGGTTTTATCTCAGCTTGGCTGTCAAAGAGGAAATTCACAGATGGATGGAGTCTCTTCAGGTCGAGCTCCTCTGCTGGTTTTCATCCAGGGTCCCCCGTAAAATCCCAAGCCCCCCCCCCCTTTTTTTTTTTACTCCAGTTGACCATCCATCCAGATGTGATGTGTGGATTAGAAGCTTTTATCACACACACAAACACTTATTATGGCTATATGGCTTGGCTACAACCCCCAACATAGACATACATTTTGTAAGTTAAGGTAAACACACATCTCTCTTTGCATCTCGACTGTAACCGGAGCTGTACCCACCACTGAAGGGGTTCTGTCTGTCCTCAGTTTATGAAGTTTATGACACAAATAGAGAGGTTAAATTCTACACTTTCACAAATATTGATATTACACACATCTGATAATACATAAGACTTATTATATTTTTTACAAAGTATTACGTAAGTTGAAGTATAGGACAAGTAACTTGGAGACAAAATTTGTTCATAATGATGGGCACTTTAAAAACATGATTTTTTTTTTTTTAAGAGTTAGTCCATAATTTCTTAGGTGGGTGAGATTTTCCTAGTCCATGACCTCTGTTCTTGTCTATGGCCCTGGTTGTAAGTGTCGACAAGGTGTTAACAAAGACACCAGCTAAACCATCTTTTGTTATGCATTTCTTATAACAATCTCCTATAATATAATCTAATAGTGTTTAAATGCATTTATTTTAGTACTGTACTCAAGATGTACTATTTTCTGCTACTTTATGCTTTCTATTCCACTATATCTCAGAGGGAAATGTACTTTTTATTTGACAGCTATAGTTATGTTGCAGATTATAAGATTTAATTTACAAAACATATGGTCATTCTGTAAAATATGATGCCCAGGTAAGAGATTAAACAGCCCAGCAGTAAGAAGTAGGTTAAATCAGCTGCGCCTAGACCAGCTAAAACATGACAGTGCTTCTTACACATTTATGTATTAGGAATAATACATAACAACACATGTACCAATGGTGGAATATGACTTAGTACACATGTACTGTATGTAAATCCAATTTTGAGGCACTTGTACTTCACGTCAGGACTTTCTTTATAATGTACTTTATACTATATTCACTATATTAATTGTTATTTTGTACATCAAGTTATTATATACAAAATCTTTCATGATCAAATAATTTCCAAAGCGTTGCTAGATTAATTTACCAAACAGTATAAGTACTTTAACTTTTGATATTTTAAGTACATTTTACGGCTACTACTCATGTAGGCTAGATTACTTAAGTAACATTTTGAATGGAGGACCGTTACATGTATTTGTGTATTTTTACGCTACATGTAAGTCAACGTGAACAGGCTGCCTCCTCCACTGTGTTTGATTGTCCCACTAGATTTCTATGTAGGCTAATTAAAAAAACAACGGTTGATGTTGTACTCCTCGTCCACCACCATCCCTGTGTGCTTTATGCCTATTTATGTTGTTAAACGTCAATCCGTGTTGAATAGAAGAAGGTTGTTGTGGCTTTTTAATCTTTCAACAACACAATTTCCACTAATACCGAGAGACAAGAGGGCAACATTTGCCATTTAAACGGCTCTTTCATTTGAATAATCTTTCATAGGACGTGATTAAAGCTCGGCTGCTCTGACGTAAGCAAGACTGTCCGCGTTAGGTGAGTCTCGCGCAGCCAGCCCTGCTTCCCTCCTCTTCCTCTCGCGCCCCTCCTGCCTGCCTTCGTGAAAAGATACGATGAAATCGCTCGCGCTCGCTGTCATCATCACCAGCGCCGCCCTGTAGAGAGAGAGGTAGAGAGAGAGAGAGAGAGAGAGAGAGAGAGAGAGAGAGAGAAAGGCCCCCCTCCCCACCTAACAACAACCCCAACCCCGCAGGCTCGAGCACAACGACCCCACCCCCCAGTCCCCTCTGAGAGAAGAGACGGAGCGAGAGAGGCACATACAGAGTCACGGAGAAAAGACCTTTCGGGATCCCGGCTCTGTTTTGCCCTCAATCCGGGCCTAATGCTGTAGCAGACAGCGCGGGAGGAGAGCTCGAGCGAGAGACAACGCACTGATTGAGAGTCGGCGAGGGACAGGGCGGACAGGAGAGACGACGGGATTGCTCATTCGCCTGGAAACATGGGATGTACACTGAGCGCCGAGGAGCGCGCAGCTCTGGACCGGAGCAAGGCCATCGAGAAAAACCTGAAAGAGGACGGGATGGTCGCCGCCAAGGACGTCAAACTGCTTCTGCTCGGTAAGACATGAGCCTTACCGGCCGCGGGGCTGCTGCGCCCAGGCGCGGCACGGCTCGGTTTGCTTGTGGTGGGACTGCATGGGGCGGAGGTGCTCTCCGTGGTACTGATTTCACTGCCGGCTCTCACTCTGCCCTCCGTTCTTTACAGGCGGCGGAGAGTCCGGCAAAAGCACCATCGTCAAACAGATGAAGTAAGTGTGTCTTTTTCTTTTTTTTCTAAGTTGAATAGTCTTCGGGCACAGGCAGAGTAAAAGGCCCGAGATTGCGCCTCCCCTATCTGTGCTAAGGCAGGTTGAGCCGCCATGTTTCGAGAGGCCGTAGCCCCGGAGGAGTGCCGGTGACTCGAGCACCTCCTGCAGACCGACAGTGAGGCTGCGGAGGCCGCACCGGTGCGTCCCAGGGTGCTGTTCACTGCCTCGGTGCTGAAATGTAGTTAACGAGGGTTTTGCTTGACTACAGGGAGTGTGCGACAGGGGATATGTGGGTGTTGTTCCTCTGTGCGCGCGTGTGCGCGCGCGCGCGCGTGTGTGTATGTGTGTGTGTGAATTACATTGAGGTCACTACAGCTCCATTAGTGAATACCTCTGCTTTTAATCTTAATGGCTTTAAGTGCCCGATATCGCCGGGAGTACTTTGCCTATAAAGCGGATTTACGCAGAAATATGGCTTCTAAAACCACATCTAAACCTTCTCCTGTCTAAGCTAAATCACTCTTTGATGTTTTAAATCACTGTTGTTATTTCCCCTAAACCTCTTAGTTAAGTTTCTAGACGTTTCAGTCCGGAAAACGCACCGTCCATTGTATATTTTGTCTTGTGAAACATCTCTCCCACTCTTGTGGGTAGCGGTGTGCGTCTCTCTGCCTCTCCGTCCTGCTCAGCGCATCCCGGCCTGCAATGCACTGACTGCACCCTCCCTCCCTTCGTCCCTCCCTCCTTCCCTCCTTGCCCTGCTTCCTCTTCTCCCCTTCACCTCCTAACCCTCCCTGTGGTCTCTGCCTGTCCATTTACTCACTGCTATGCCCTGAACACAAGACACTGGGACAAATAGTGTTTACAAACCGTTTTCAGGGTTTGTTTTAGCCCAAGCAGGTAGCAGCTGGATGAGTTTTACTACACACTGTGAGTCATAAAGTTTAGGTATTGGTGGGCAAATCTAGTATGCCCTGCCCTGATTTTCTCCACTCACCATCATCACATGTTGTTCAGGTTAGTATAACAGCTGAGAGTGTCTTTATATTGTTTGGTCCAGGCCTGGCTGCGGTAGTTTTGTGAGTGCAGCCTGGTGTAGCTTCACTTCCCTTGTAGTGTGAGTGAGAGTCTGAAAGGCCACAATAAATTCTGAAAGCCTTAAAATGGTCAGAAAATGTAACCCACAGTGAAAGAGTCCCATAGCTGAAAAGATGCACACACTGAAGTAGATTTGGTGTATGGATAATATGAATCAAACAAGAAGAAACTTCCCTGATGGCTGATGTATACTAACTCATTTGCAGCTGCAGAAATGGCAGTCGTGTCTATTTCTACACTTTTCTGTTTTTGGACACTGTGATTGGTCAGTTAAGTTTTTATGAATGCACATATGTCATATAGAGATGGAATTATTGGTCCATTAAATTAAAAATTAATCTGGAGCTATTTTGATAATCTATTAATCATTAATTGCCATTTCTTAAGTAAAAGTGGCAATAATTCACTTTATCACATATATGTACTGGCTGTCTTTGTTCCCTATGAATATCATGTGGAATATCTTTGAGTTTTGGACGGCTGGTTGGACAAAATGACAAATCTGAAAATGTCACCTTGGGCTCTGGGAAACTGTAATTGGTCTTTTTAAGTTTAAACAAGAATATAATTTGCAGATTGATCAATAATGAATGTAATTGTTAGTTGCAGCTTTTACTGTATATTAATTTGAACTTCTTTCTTTAGCTTGTGAGACTCATTCACTTATCAACCCTAATTATGCGCATTTGGCGCACACCGAACACACAGAATTTAGACTAAAAACACCTCCTCTTTGAAGGTTTCCCCTGGGAAAATGTTTGGCACACCACCAAGATCCTGACACGACTCACACCTTAACAATAGTGACAATTATTTTAGAGCTGATATTATTAATTGATAATCAGCAACCATTTTGATGCTGGGATGGTTTTTAGTCAGTTTTGCTGGTAAAAATACAAGACATGTTTCCTGGCTCTTAAATGTGAGGATTTTGTGGTGTTCCTTGTCTTACATGAGAGTAAATTTAATACCTTTGTGTTTTGGACTGTTGGTCCTGCTGCACTGTTGGATTGATGTTCGTGGAGGTGGTCAGCCTCTCATAAAAAATGTTTTCATAACGTGCACTGATGAGATGAATATAGGTAAATCCCTTATCATCCCTTATTTATTCTCCTCATCAAACAATCACTGATCACAAAGGGGGCGTCGAGAAGCTGCTGATGCTTAAATGTGGATTGCAGGTCAGTTTCAGGAGGTTATGACTGATATTTTATAGATTCAGTGTGCATGAGGTCAACGTGAGGGAGTGCTGATGAATAATTAATTAATGTTGGCCAGATTATAAGGAGTTAAACTGTGTTGTACTAAATCATACAGCTGAGTCCTGTGTGGTGTGATTGATTAGTCCTCTGACTGATTCCACTCCATTGACCATCATAAATTATAAATGGCTTAGATATCACATTACTGACCAATTACACATCACAGACTGAGAATGTGATCAATTCCCATCCCATTATGCATTTTAGGTAGAGATGGCAGGAAGGGGAGAGAGAGAGAGAGAGAGAGAGAGAGAGAGAGAGAGAGAGAGAGAGGACTATAAGATGTCTGTGTTATGTTTGATGCCATGAAGGCAGGGGTCACCTGGCTCACACAGTGGACCTTTTAATGTGAAAAGACAATTCTTTGGGTCTGCGGGAACATATGGATATGTGCGACATTTTCTGTCCATGCTTGTGTGTAATATCTGTGTGTGCATGCAGGATTATTCATGAAGATGGCTTTTCTGGGGATGACGTGAAGCAGTATAAGCCTGTGGTCTACAGCAACACCATCCAGAGCTTGGCAGCCATTCTCCGAGCCATGGACTCCCTGGGCATCGAGTTTGGAGACAAGGACAGAAAAGTTAGTCTTATATTCACTTACGGATTGGCAAGAAAGTGAGATTTTAGGGGCCGAAATGTGACAGTGCCAACGCAGGACTGGGTTCTTTGGACAGAAGAATTTGTTCAGGAGATTGTCTCTCTCATGCTGCTATAAAGCACAATATCTGCTTGGGTTAAGATGTCTGAAAAAGTCATCACGTGGACTGGATGCTAGACAAATTTTAATTGAAAATTGAATTGTCATTTTCATTTTTGGAAATATCTGACTTTGTACCATCACAACAAGTGATAAATAATAAATGAACAGATGTAATTTTGCTCCTCTTTCCCTGGTCTCATGAAATGTATTCGTCCAGGCGGATGCTAAGCTGGTTTGTGATGTGGTCAGTCGTATGGAGGACACAGAGCCGTACTCTGCAGAGCTTCTTACCGCTATGAAGCGCGTATGGGCTGATGCTGGGACACAGGAATGCTTCAGCCGTGCCCGGGAATACCAACTCAACGACTCTGCTCAATAGTGAGTGGAGCAAGAGGAACTATAAGAGCCCCTCTTTTAACAAAAACACCTGTCTTCTAATCCACATTCTTCTTGATCTCTGATCTTCTTGTAATCAGTTACCTGGACAGTCTAGACCGGATTGGGGCAGCAGATTACCAGCCCACAGAGCAGGACATCCTGAGAACCCGAGTGAAGACCACTGGTATCGTCGAAACCCACTTCACCTTTAAAAACCTCCATTTCAGGTACCATACATGGAGTCGCTGCAGCATTGTAGCTCATGATGACTTGGCCTTTGTTGTTGGCATTTTGTCTGAGATTGGATTCAGGGTTTGTAGCTCTGTGTCTGCGCTGACTTCTTGCAACTTTTCCCAGGCTGTTTGACGTGGGAGGTCAGAGGTCAGAGAGGAAGAAGTGGATTCACTGCTTTGAAGATGTGACGGCCATTATCTTCTGTGTTGCTCTGAGCGGATACGACCAGGTGCTCCATGAAGATGAAACAACTGTAAGTATAACTTGGTTAATTTTGCCTAAATGACAATTCATGGGTGGGGCTTTGACTGATGTTAAAGGCTGATACCAGGGTGTCCTGGTTCGGATACATATGCTATATCTGCAACATCAACAGGAACCTTTGTTGCATTGACATCCTTGCTTTGGATCTTTGTAACTCTCTATTATCCTCTCCAGATCCCATCTGCATCTCTACTGGTATCTCTCTATTCAAGGCAAAATGCCAAAAAATAAATAAATCTTAAAGGTTGGCAGCTACAATGCCAATTCACTTTCACAATTTTGACAACACCCTCTATCCTTAGACCCCTGATTTACATAATGAAAAATGTCCTTTAATGGTAAAAAAAAGAGGGAGCAACCATAAGGGAGCTCTCTTCCAGGAGGGAGTGAAACTACCACTAAGGTTAGGATAACAGGAAAAATGTGAACCTAACCACATATTCGTTCTTCCCACAGAACCGCATGCATGAGTCGCTCATGCTCTTTGACTCCATCTGTAACAACAAGTTCTTCATCGACACCTCCATCATCCTCTTCCTCAACAAGAAGGATCTGTTCGCTGAGAAGATCAAGAAGTCACCGCTGACGATCTGTTTTCCAGAATACACAGGTGAGTCCGTGACTTTCATTCCCCAGTGCAGCTTCTTCTTGAACAGAGTGCTGAATGTCGGTCCCTCATGCTCTCTCCTCTCCCCGTTTCCTCCTTTTGTCTCCAGGTGCTAATACTTACGACGATGCTACTGCATATATTCAGGTTCAGTTTGAGAGTAAGAACCGCTCTCCCAATAAGGAGATCTACTGTCACCTGACCTGTGCCACAGACACAGGAAACATCCAGGTAGTGTTTGATGCCGTCACTGACATCATTATTGCAAACAACCTTAGAGGGTGTGGCTTATACTGAGGCCTGGCCAAGCACAGAGGTTGTCATGGAGAGTATGAGGTGTTAATAATGATAATTTTGATGATACTTAAACACATAAATATGTAATTCTACACGTCCAAAAGGACCCAAAGAGCTGCCGTCAGACACCACACTGGATTATTGCCATGATTTGTTCCCTTCTTCTTATTTTGATTTCACTATACAACCCCAGTTTTGTCTTATAAAAATGTGTTTTTGAACTGAATGTTTCGTGTTCTGTTGATGACTGTGTCAACAACTGTTGAGGTCAGAAGCGGCAGCACCAGGGGTATATTCAGCTGGAGCCTTGTTTTGCACAACTCAAAGCCCAGAAATGCAACGCGAGGAGTGTGCAATGCCACTTTTAACCACGGTGTGGAATATTGTCCCATCTTTTATGTGACATTTTTTTGTGTGAGTCTCGAGGCATTTATATCTGTACTGAATATAGCCTGTTGTGCTCCGTTTGAAGAGCTGCTGTGTGTATGAAGGTGGAGATGATGATGTTGTTGGGGAGGTGCTGAACTCGTGGCTGAGGGTTATGGTTGGGAAGGAGGCTATTTTAACTTTCAGAAGGGATAAAGCTCCCCTCTCCTTCAGACCCACACATGACTGAGTAGCCTGCAGGTCTGTTCCCTCTCTGTTTTCTCTTTTGCTTTAAAACATAATGAAAGAGAGGATTCTTCTGTTCAGAGTGGCTGCCCATCACCATTGGCCTCCTGTAGCGTGAGGAAATGCCTATCAGCCAATCATATCTCAAAAAACGTCATATCGGTGCCAACCATCTGACAATGACAGATAGGGGATTAGGATCATAAATCATAGCTCATGTTCATACTATCAACTAATATTATTTAAGTAACAGAGATAACCTTTTATTATCATCGAATGATTTATTTATTTAAGCCTCATGCCCTACATGCCTCCTCCTACCTCCTGAAATCCCGTGCCACATATTTATTTCCTGACATGAAACACTGGGGGAACACCGATACCTGTCTACGGTTCAGATGGTGGAAAGCGGCCCTCCAATGACATCTTGTTCTTTGTGTGGTGCTTTACCCTTCGATGTGACTCTGTGTAGAAATAGAACATTGCACAAGGAGAACAGTATCATTGGAGGCAGCCTCTGCCTGGGGAACTGGGGGTTTTTGTACCCTTCTCTCCTCTGATCAGTAAACAGGGAACCATTATTCCCCCGCCTGTCACGTTTCTCTTTTCACAGAGAAAAAGTACAGCTCTCCATTTTCACCTGTGCACCCAGAAACTCATCTTCCCATCCCTGTATACTCTTTATCTATCACATATCAGTCCCCATATCCTATCTCCATTTTCACCTTAAAAGCACCGTACTGTATATATATTATGATTATACCAGATTTTTTTTTACTGTGAATGTTTTTGTGCTGCACCCCATCCTATTTGGTAGTTTATTGGTTGCTCTCATGTGGAATGTTTGTGCTGAGCCAATCGAATGTTGTGTTTACATTAAAGCCACACTTTTCCTAACTATTCCTGCATCTGTCGTCTGAGTCTGATTACACTGGAGAAGAGGGTTGATGACAAACTGCACCATTGCGGAGCTGTCCTCTCAGCAAAAGTTTAAATACACCCTGACCAGCTTTAATCTGTGCAGAGAATTGAGGTTAGACAAGGAAATTAGGCTGAACATTATGAGAATGGAACACTTTTAATGCTTCATTGCCTGGTGAGCACAGCTTTGTATTTAGTGTCAGAAATTTGTATAAAAGATTGGGAACAGGTCTTGCATGGCAATAGGGCAGCACTTCGTGAGATGTGGCGGATGGCAGGGATCAGAGGCGTTGCACAGTGGCTCTCAATTTATTAGGTTAAAAGTGTTCCATCATCACAGACAAGGAGCTATTCATATATTGAATGACTAGGCTGGATCAGCTGTCTGACCTGCTTCTGTCAGTTTAATGGGTATGATGTTCATTACTGCTCTGTTTCACTGACAGCAGCAGAGCTCCACTCCTCAGTCCCAGTGTGTCCTCGTTTCCAGTTACAGGTTAAAAGGTTGGAACTCCCAGTGTGACACAATTACACTTTTTAATTACACATTAAAGAGAATATTGCCATTTTTTTTACAGATCATTCTTATCAAATAGCTCACCATTTCTGCCACGTAACCACAAACCATGCCCCTAAAAGCTGAGCGCTAACTCTGACTGACATCAGCTGGCTGTGGAGCAGAAGGCAGACCCCAGAAACATGACTGAAATCTCCAGGATGAGCAATGTGCATTTTTGTTTCAGACAAAAAGAATCCCCGGCCATATGCCCACATCCTGCCCACGTCCATTTACAGAAACATGGATTAAACCTGGATTGTGCAAAGCTCTTCAGTGAAAAGCATCAAAAGGTGGGTACTGCGCGGCAATCGCTGATAGCCAGTGCTCTGGCTCATGAGTTACAGTCGCAGCCTCTTGATGTCTTCACTTCTGAAGTCTATACGCAGCGCTAGAACCTGTCGCACCTCCGCCGGGGTCAGACGCCACGTTAGGGGGCCCGAGTTTTGGCCCCAGTAATCCAAGATCTCAGTTACCTGCAGCAGAAACAGTAGCAATACCATACTGTAAAAATTAGACTTTTTTGTTGCTAAATGTTCAACTCTGATTCCAAAAAAGTCCAACAACAACAGTTTTACAAAGTGTTCCCGTGTCCATGCAGTAACATCCTTTATACAATCATGTGTTCACAAAGTGGTGACCTCGCTCTATCCCCGGGTATCAAAAGCAATCATAATGCAGAAAATCACCCCTGTGAGTGTTAAACTATTATAAACCATATTACTGGGTTGTTGTTATTGATGCATTCATGTGTAATTACCATTGTACACTACTTCATGGTCAGCATCTATAGATTCAAACCTGAATGCCCCATTTTACTGTTGCAGTTGGTCAAGGTTAATGCAGCTATTTTACATCTTGTCAGTCGTAATTTTATAACAATGCATCGTGTTTGATCTTAATCTGTAAAGTATCTAGTACCTAAAGCTGTACAGGAGTACAAATGACAACATTTCCAGTTAAAAGTAGAGTAGTAAAAACACAAACAATAAGCTTTTAGACTGATGTATATTCTGTGTATGTGCGTGCGTAAAATGATTTAAATTACCCGCTCCAAGTTGAGGATGGTGGCCATTTGTGTGAGACGAGCAAACTTATCCCTGATGGTCCAGGTAGTCACAGTGGTGAGGTATGCCACCAGAGACCGAAGCTCTTTATCGAACTGCAGCCCTCCAAGCTGCAACAAATAGATCAGGGACAGTGAATGGACCTCATGTTGTACCAAACAAAAGAATTTATTTAGAGGCTTGCTGTAAACACGCAGCTCAAAATAGGATGATGCTATCGTGCAAAGAGGATGCATCCTCTCCTGCAGGCCTTTCTGGACTCATTTATAAATCATTACTTGAGGCTTTTCACCACGTGTGTCAGTGATGTGATGTGAAGTGATACACAGGATGCTCAGTGCCACCTTGTGGCTGAGTCTGGCTCCTCACCCTGCTGAATGAGCATTTCAGGACAGTCTTCTCCATTTCAATCGATATCAAACTGGTCATCAGGCTGGTCAGTGTGTCATAGATGACAGGAGAGAGGGCTGTCTGGTGAGGAGATGGAGAGAGGATTAAAAAAAATAGGAGGGGGGAATTCATATATATTTGGAATCGTAGCTGAAATAGAAGATACCTTGAATTCAGCCATGAGCTGCTCTAAGTTAACGATGAGCTGCTGCACCCAGGGATCATTAGCTTCGTAATCATTAAACTCCTCCTGTGAGGAACACCAGTAGTTACAGCGACACGTTTCATGACCACGGATTTATTTCTGTTCACTTTTCTGAAACATTACCTCTTCTATGTTGTGTGAGATGGACAGGAAGCTGCTGATCCAGGGTTTGACCTGAGGCTTTATGGCCGTTGTGTTTAACTCAGTCAGGCCCTCCTGTGAAATACAACCACATCAGAGCATGATAGTTTTACCAAGAGTGGGTCTAATATACATACATTTACAAGACCTCGCCCTTTGAGAACACAGAATTGCTGCCTGTTGCTTTGTTCCTACTGTAAATGAGCACACACACAGTTCTCAGCTGCCAAGCGCTGATCACTGTATGTGTGTCTCTAACCTGTAAGAGATCCTTGAACTTGGTAGATGTGTTGACGAGGTCGGATAAACAGCTTTCAATCTTGGCTTGTTCGCCAGAGCCGGCGCCCTGATTGAACAACTTGGAGCAGTCGTTCTGCAGGGGGCGAAAAATAAAAGAGTATATTTCTGAGCAATGAGGTAAACTATAAATGACAAGATGAATAGGAGAGATGCAGAGTGCCAAACTTACCTCAAGGTTCCTCTTTAAGGTTGTGATATTCTCACTACACACCTCCACGTTATTCAGAGTCACCTGAGATAGAAAGAAAAGAGTGTGAATGAAGGATTCTCACAGCCGACAGCACGGTATGATTCAGTCCCCCCAGCTGGTGGGTATGAACCCTTTATGTGTTTCTTGATTCCAATTTTTCTTTTGACAAACGGGTTAAAAGGTTTTTGAGGTAGTGCTCCTTTAAGCTAAGAGCCATTTTAAAAATTAAAGCACTACTTACCTCACTTAAATTAGAGGAGGGTATTCATGCATTTGATTCCTCACTAAATCAACCTTCTACAAAAAGACTTGAATGTTTAATTTTTGCAACAGTCTGCCAACAATTACTGCCAATCAGATACTGCCTAAGAGTGAGGCAGGGATATATGGGTGTGTATGTGTGTGTGTGTTTGCCTTTTACCAGAAAAGCAGCCTTGGCATGTTCAGCGCTCTCGATGCCCAGTGTGTTGAACTTTCCCTGCTGTAAGCTGCTCTGCATCAGACTGACCGCACTGCTGACGCCGCGCTGGATGTCCTGAAGTGTCGTAGCTGGGAAGCCTTGCCGCAGCTTATTATACAGCACCTCCCTGACAGGTGGAGAGAGACGGGGCAAGAGGGGGCACACATGAATACCCGAGATGTGAAAAAGTGTTGAGATAAAAGTAACAAGTGTTGAATTTGTCAACTGGAAAGTGAAAGAGTGAGCACCTGAAGTCAGACTCCAGCACAGAGTTAGCATGGTTGATCATGGCGCAGAGGCAATCGATGCTGGAGCTGGATAAAGCCCGACTGATGCACTTCTTCACAATGTAGAAACAGTCGTCCACCATGCTGGAGGTCAGCTGACCCTTTTCATATGTATCCATAGTAACAGCCTGAGAAGCAACATTCAGTTTTTCTTAAGTTAAATGTTCTAATGAATACATACAGTGTTACCTTGATTGTAACATTGGTCGAGTTCCCCTTTAAGATCATTTTGTCAAATATACAAATACTGTGCAAATACTACATTAAACAGAAAGTAAGTAACCTTGTTGACGGACTCTCTCATGTAGTACTCTTCCATTGGAATGTAGTAGCCAATCAGCTCCTGCATTGTCCTGCTCAGCAAACAGTGTTTCAGTAGCTTCTCCACGTTCTGCTGATGCTCTGTTAAAAAAGTAGGGAAAACAAACTTGAATATATTTTACATTTTAGATCTCAAAAAGGCATCAGTGTATGCATCACCACATGTTCATATAAAAGTACCCTGTGTGACGCTCTGAGCATCCCCAACTTCGAAGTCGGCCAGCATGCGACGACGTAAAAAGCGCAGGTAGAGCTCTGCCCTCGCGTTCATCAGGGTCACTTCTGTCAGTACAGGGTCCAGCTCCCTGCTCGTGGAAGACGTATGTTAAAAACAAAATGGCCATGGAGACAAACACAGAGGATGATGCTGAGACAAACAGATATACCTGGGCTCGATCCTCTCTCCAGGGACACTCTTCATCATGCTGCTCTGGACAATCTGAAACTGCAGGAGAGACACAAGTTCACAGTGTGTACAGATCTGCACTGAAAACAATCATGCAGTTCAGATGTCATGCACACCTTGTTGTGGTATCCCCTCTGCTGGATGAACTTGTCCACTATTTTCTGGGCCTGTCTGTCACATTCCTGCTGCAGGTGAGTGATGAGCGTGTACAGATGGCCTGGACCATAATATGTCTCTACAATAGGCTGATGAGTCTCAACGACGCGAGCTATGCCTGTAAACACGCACAGACACCTTAGCGGAGGGCACTCCAAGTAAGGAAAAATACGCAGGTAGAGTATCAGGGCTGTTTTCTCACCTTCCAGCAGCAGTGTCAGAGTGTCTGCAAATACCAGCGGTGCTCTCTTCTCGCCCAGGTCTCCTGCTGTAGCCAAGTGCAGGTTCTCCTCAGCTTTGGAGGCAAGCTGTGTAAAAAAAATACCTGTGACCATTTCTGACCAAAACAAAAGCAAACTCAAAGGACAGAGATGTATATTCATACTCTGATTCAAATAATCATAACATCAGATTAAGTAACAGCTACTATAGAACTCATTTTAGCATTTAGCTGACACATTTATACCAAATACAATGACTGCAACATCAGGATATGGATCAGGACATTATTAGTTCAATAGAATTTATACTCAATGAACAAAAAGGAGTGCAAATGTTATGTAAAGTAAATAATAGGAAGCCCTCAGAACGTGTGTACGTCAACCAAGACCGCACAATTCTCTAAATCTGTTATTTCAATAGAAAAGCAGTGTCTGGATCCAGAATCTTCATCTGATCTTCACCAAAATACACATTATATTCAAGCAACAACTGACCTGACTGCAGAGATACTGGCCAAAGCGAGCAAGGCCCTGCTGATGGAGGCCCAGCAAAGGGAAGATCTTGAAAAACCTTTCAACTTGAGCAAGATCGACTGCAGCTACAGCTTCGTCCAGCTTCTCAGCAACGATGACCTTCAGCTTCTGCTCTGCCTCCTGAAGCATTATCAAACTGGCATCCACGGCACTGCCTGCGCACACGATGCATTGACAGTGTTACAGTGCAAGCCCAGACATTTTCCAGCTGATTCATGCTGCCACTTACAGTGCAGGGAAAAAAGTATGAAATCTTTTGGTCTTTAGGTCACAGTAGTAAAATGTTTGACGCTTTTCCATTATGCTTGTCAATTTATTTTTAGGAATAAATACAATCTTATAAAGATGTGACAAAGTCAAAATCGTGCAAAAACACAAATCAAATACTGAGCAGTGCACTATAACAGAAAACTGGAGGCCTCGTACTTTCTTCTCCCTGTCTGCTCAGCTCAATAACTGACTGGTCCAGAGAGAGGTATCGATGGATGTGGGCAGCGGCCTGTTCATAATCTTCATTGCGTAGAGCTGTCTGCACGCCGTCTGTGCAGAACTTCAAATCGAGGATATCATCAGCACGCTGGATGACGTTATACAGCCGTGTCTACAAAAACAAGATAAGATACACATCAAGAGATCAGTGTAAGTGATGCAGTACAACATCCTTGTAATAAATACAACCTGTAGAAGAAAACAAACTGTCAGCAACAGCTGAAAATGAATAAAAAGGTTAAAAAAACAGTGCATTAATCACATTACACCCCTGACAGTGCAGAACTGATGCTGTATCTTTGACAGATGCAACACTGGAACTGTGTGTATTTACCTTTGCGAGGTCTAGCTGTCTGACTTTGCGGCTGACGTTTTCAGCAAGGCTGCAGGTAAACGTGATCATGCCTGACAGCTGACTGGCATCTCCTCCGATCAACTGTAGGTTGGGCCTGTAGAGCACAGAGACAGTTTGACTGTGGTGGTTGAAGCTCAAATAAACGATGACCATCAGGTGCTTTTGAACCTCCACTACTCTACCCCATCCTCTGCAGTGCCAGCATCTTTGTATGAATGGTCCCCTCCTGGCCCACCAGTCTGTCCAGCTCAGCCTCCACTTCCTTCTGTATTAGAGGAGTAAAAAGACGATCAATTTTATTTTGATTTCAGCAATATGTTCAGCATACACACTACACATATTCCATATACACTGCAACTTCAGTACATTTTCTCATTATTACATGTCACTTTTCCTTAACTGCCTTCATATTTTCTATCAAAACACATGAACAATTCAAAGAAACAAAACTATGCATGTAGAGGTCTGATAGAGGAGAAGGAGACATGTTTTATTGTTAGAAAATGTGGTGTGTAAGTAGTTCAAAAGCACTCGAGAAATGTTAAACAAGCCCATTAACATGGCCACATTAGGACAACACATCTTTGTAAATTCAGGCTTTTGGAGCGTCAGTTCATATGTGACTTCCTCCATCTAGTGAGCTTTTCAGAATTTCATACTCTTCACCTGCTTGTTGTGTTTAATGACACAAAGCGTGGATAAAATCCCTCCATAAGGCCACGGCATTAACATTTACTTTGAACAAATGGCCCATAACTTGTGAAGCCTCTGCCACCTTTCTTCATTTCATTACTTCATTTCAAGACCTATCTTTTAAAACAGGTATTCATAATGGATGAACTAAGAGCTGAAAGAGGCTGTACAGATCTCGGCTGTGCTGTGAAGTGGGAGCAGTCATGTCAGTCTGTGCAGATGGACACATTCTGAATGACATTTCCAGGCTGCAGTGGGGTGTCTGCTTGTTTTCTCACGTTTCCTTTCTGAAAATGGCAGCAGGCCTTGGTGGCAGCAGGGTGTGTATCTTCAGGGTGGCCTGACAATAGTGTCAACATTAACATCTTTTAAAACAGATCAGCTGGGACTAATTCTTGACCAACACCCTCAAAGAAAGTATTAATGTAACACTGGGTGTTGTAAAGTGTTCTGTACTCCTGTGGCCCTATCCTGACTGGAAAGGACTGGTCACTAGTTTCATTATGTTGTGTTAATTTGGTCATAATTATCAAAGTAGAGTTCTTTCCCTCAGTAGTGTTTTGGGTCAGCAGCGTCCCGGAAGTTGACGTGGATGACGACAGCGAGTGTAACGTAAACGTCAAACTGTCGTTAACGGTCGTTTGTACGAACCTCCTGCACGCAGAGCTGTTGGTAAACTCTCTCCAGGTCCTCTAGTTCCGTCAGGGACGAGATGGTCTCCATACTCACGGAGGACACAGAGCCAGAGTCGCATCTTTTCGCTGCCACGGAGCCACTGTCAGCCATCTTCCCACTCAGAGACAGGACGCTGGAGATCACGTAAGAGTGTTTAGTTAAAACCCTGGGTTCAGCCTGTCAGGCAGCGACTCTTAGCAGATTAAGGGTTTTACAGCGAGGACACGCTGCCTTCTCGTCCTAAAGCTAGGTGAATGTAACCCATAGCATGATCGTGACATTATCTTCACTCATTAACGACACATACACACACACACTGACCTTCTGATGGTGGGGCTTGCAGTGGCTGCACATGCGCACTGCCTGAACAAGGCAAATCTGGGGGATAAAAACCCAAAACATGCGCATGCGTTGTCAAAACATATCGGTCTACAATCTAATCCAAGGATGCAACAGGAGCCATTCAATGGATAGAAGTGATCTTATTGTGAAGTAGACCCAGTTTACAGATATCTAATTAACTGACTACTAGTGGTGTTGGCACATTCACATTCTTTCAATTAGGGCTAGATTAACCCACCAAATCAGTGATCTTAAAAACACATCACCTAGGAGTGTGAAACCCTGGGTCTTCTTTCTGTTTGATAATGAAGTATTGGTATTAGATTTATTACAAGGGACACAATTCAAGTCCGAAGGCCAATTAAGCTTCATAATCACACCACTCGCTAGTGACAACATGGGGGCATAGTGGTAGATAAAAGAAAGGTAGAAAACATGAACCAGTTAAGTTGTATGTATATGGCAGCCTCTTATGGATTAGTTTCTAAGGGCATCATATCAATTTGATTGCTAATTTACACAATTGAATGATAAGATTTACTTACTATAACTTGTGCAAACAGCCTGATCCCTTACTGCAGATTTGAAGAGTGAGAAGACATGCATCTATTTTTACTCTATGATACAAATATGAAGCTATGAGTGAATACAGGGTGAGGTGGGGAGGGAGAGGTTTGTCCTGGATCAAATTTCTATTCATCTGATGCCACAGTGATGTCAGGACATCCCATAATGACATAGGACCACAGTGGGCAGAAGAGGGAATATCAAAGATGCCATAAAGCAGTGTGACACACTGTAACAGAAAGAAAACCAACTGCTCATTGATTTTTTTTTTTTTTTTGCCAAATATAGTTTACTTAAAGAAGAGTTCACATTTTTACATCATCTTGTGTTTGAATTAGTCCAAAGCATGTACTGAAAACCTGAAATTGGTCAGGACAGCAACAACACAGTCCTGTCCTATCCCAAGGACGAGGCTTGCTGTTCTCTGTAAAGCTTTTCTCTTTCCAGCTGAAGCTCTTCCCATTTCTTCTGTAGTTCTGCCTTTTCCTCCTGCAGCTCTTCTTTCTGTCTATTCAACTGTTTGGCCTCCTCCAGCTGCACTTTCCTCAGTGACTCAATTTGCTCCCTCTCTGCAGCTGCGGCCCTGGCATCCACCGCACGCAGCTTCTCCAGCAGCTCCCTCTGCTGCTCCAAAGCCCGCGCCTCCTCCCTCTGCGCCCTCCTCAGGGAGTCTATCAGCTCCCGCTCTGTCCTTAACACACGCTTTTCTCTTGCAAACACTCTTGAAGCTTTAAACTCATCTTGAAGACAAGGGGAAGAGAAGGCCACATGTTTAGTCTCATTAGTCTTGGATACAGTTAGTCACAGGTAAGAACACTTCAAATAACTATTTATTTGCTATAAACATGAAGCTAATTAATCCACTCCACTTACATTAGGTGATTATGGTTTCTAATATACCAACTTTATTAAAATCACTGGGGAAAATCAAATGGCAATGTAAGGACTTGAGAGTTTATCTGCAACGTTCAGAAAACCCTTGTTGATAATGACACCTGGGCTGTCACACTAAATGACAATCATATTTAAAATGATGTTGCCATCTGCTATGTTACTTCATTTTATTTGGACCATTGGCTCCATGATAAAAACTAGTTTGCCGTTAGCAAATTACTTTAGCAGCTAACGTTACGAAGCAAACAACGCGAGATCCATGCCGCGTACCACAGACATCTGGCTAACTTTAGCTTAGCTTAGGTTACAGTTAGCTATTAGCCACCCCTGCCCAGCATTGCTCCTCGAGCAAACAAGCTATGGTTAATCAGCTGGCTGTAAATTAGCTGCGCTGCGTGAACTCACGTTGTTTGCTTTATAAGTTGGTTGGATAAATAATTTGCAAACTGCAAGCTAACCAATTTAACAGCCAGCTGACATTATCCTTTCGAAAATATTCTGCTACGTTAGCTAGCTAGCTAGCAGTTACGTTAGCTTTCCAGTAATGTAAGCTTTGACTTTGGACTTAAAGTTGGACTGTGTTTGCTGGTTGTTTGTTGACGTTAGCAGACTCCATTTTTAAGCTAATATTAGCTAGTGTTGCACAGTGTTGGTGCTGGAAAAGAGGGGCAGGGCACTCAGCAGCGCACATAACACCACATCCTTTTTCCTGAGTTCTTAACGTAAAAATCAGTCCAGAGGCTGTTATAGGGAACCGAGGAAGACTGGTGAGGTCTTATGTTTTAAGTTACGTTACAACCTATTCACACATTGACAATACAAAGGGATTAATACACATTCACACTCATAGATATAACACATCATTTAAATACTGTTCACAGTTAACACTTGTCTTCCTTTGTTATTCATACACAGACAGCAGTGATCCATTAAACATTACCTGGAAACGGCCTCCTTTCTGTCTGTGGTGGTGTTGAGGTGTCACCCCTAACATTTGAGAGCTGTGATGAGTGGGATGGCGGTGGGTTCTGCCCGTCGGCGGCTAGCCGAGAGAACACCTCTGGGTGTCTCTTTGACATGTGCCGATGCAGATTGCTGGTGCTGCCACTTTCAAAGCACTGTAACTTCTTCATGCAAATACGGCAACGAGCAGCAGCCAAACTGTCCAAGCGGTCATAGTGCCTCCAAATCAAGCTCCGTCTCCGTCTTACGGGGCGGCCATCACTCGCCTCTTCATGTGTAACTTGTTCTGCTGAACCTCTTTGTGCTGCTTCCAGGATGCCATTAACAGCCTCATTAAAGTCAGCATCATTCCCTGTGGTAAGTGTGTCAGAGTCTCCGTCCTCCAGTGCAACTTCCACTGAAGCAGGAAAACAAAATTACAGTCATGGTACAATCATGATAATCGCCTGTTACCAATGAACCGGTTTACCTGTGGAATGTTCCAAACAGGTGTTTTTGGAGCATTCCACTACTTTCCCAGTCTTTAGTTGCTCCTGTCCCAACTTATTTGAAACATGTTGCTGCATCAGATTCAAATATTTACAAAAGTCAATGTCCTCTATGGACAGACATTCCCCTTTGATTGACTGGTTTCATTTAACACAACCTGATCAACATTAACATACATGCCACTGCAGAGCGATAATAAAGCAGGTGGTGTAATATATTATAGAAACTACTACACTGACATTTGTTCGTCGTGTGGCATATTAAATTTGATGCACATTTGAGACAACTGAGTGTAGAAAACGCAGTGTCGTTTCAGTAGAAAACGCACAAGAGTAAACAATAACAAACGACGGCTGGGTTGCTCAGTTAAGTCATTTAAGTAACCATACCGAAGCAGAACTGCTCACTGTCCGTCTTCATGTCTCCCTGACCGCCGCTGATGGATGTAGTTTCGGGTACGCGACCTTTTAATTTCTTGACAACCTCTGTGGGATGTTTGGTTCGTAGATGTCTCAGCATGCTCGTGGTGGTGCCTTGTTTCACCTGATAATCCGTGCAGAGCAAGCACTGGGCCGACTCTGCGTCGATGGTTTTGAAAAAGCCCCAAACTACGCTTTTTCTCCGGACCATGTCTGCCTTGGTCTGCGGGCTCAGCGGTCCATCTCACAGCCCGCGCTGTAGCTGTGACAGATAATGTAATTTACTCTGTTCGGTGGCTCTTGCTTGCTTGCTAGCAGTAGGATTAGCTTTAGCAGCGGTCCACTGTGTGTGTGTGTGTGTGTGTTTCGTTTTAACCCATAATGCATTACCGCCGCGATACGTCACATCCGTGGCGGGCTAAATGCTTGGGCGTTCTTACGAAACTCTCATTTCATTAACAGATATTGGTTCCTGTATTATAACGTGCACATCTGTAATTATGACCTTAGTGACGGACAATGAAATAAAACGTTCATTAGAGCTCCTCTCACTATGGCCCATTAGAAAACATTATGTGTAAAACCGATTTTTATAAAATTATCTTTTTTTTTTTTTTTTTTTTTTTTTTACATTTTCTCCGTCCACAAATGCAAAATTATAAAACACTTAACAGAATATATCCAATATATTCAGACTGATATCTGTCACCAGACGTTAACCTCTGAATGTAGTATTTGAACGCGTAGATTGTCTACACCTGTCTATGGTCTGTATTTATGGTTGTGCTTGAAAACCTGACTAAATAAAATGAATGCTGTCCAACACAACCGTCCTGCAATAAATCCTTCTTTCACAAAGGTTAGACTGTTTTAGGTGTTCATTCATCATTATGATCTTGGAGGATGAACACAACACGAACAGGTGTTTTTAATCACTTATTTCATTGTATTAGTCTTTTATATCAGTGTATACAAACAACCACCTCTCTCAACAAATTGTTTAATTAGGTACACCTCGCTAGCTTAAGCTAGGTGCAGTTAATCAAAAACCACAGAACGACAAAGCTGTACTTTGAGACCAGGCACAGCTAAATTATCCATTAAAATGTCTTCCCAGCAGGTTGATTCTGTAATCTCCACATGGCATGATGTGATATTGCATCATGCAGTTAAGATATTTGAAAGATTATTCAGTCTGACTACAGGTAAAGATTAGCTCAGTCTAGAACACTAACACAACTGGCCTGAGCAGAAATATTTGATTTACAAAACACTGGATTATACTAAAAATGTAAAAATGGTGTGAACAGTATTACTGCAATATTCAGCTCAGCTTTAACAGAATCAAAGTGAAGTCTGACCAGACACTAAATGAAGACAACTGTATTTATTAAAGGAAATGTCTGTGAGGAGGATGAACAGAACAGTTTCCCAACGTAAATGCAACACATTGTGTTCAAAAAGCCATATTATCAATTAAAACAACAATAAATCTAAACCATTTAAATATTACAGCTTTAGACAGAAATTCACAGGCTGAAAACACAAACACTGAACAGAATAAACAATGGGAAACTTTCTCCACACCAAGACATAAATAAATACAAACAATCTTCCTTATACAGATAAATGTTAATTTGCAGTGAGCTGGCTAGTACAAGCATCACACTGCATATTAAATATGTGGCATTTTATCAGTGCAAACAACAAAACAAAAACATCTGTTACCAAGAAGGTGAAAAAACTCATTTGGAATGTATTTCAACAGTGGTGGGTTACGGAGCATCCTGCAGGCAATTGTGATGTGTTTTACAAAGACTGTAAACTTGATGTATTGTTTCTGTAAAGCACTGTTGGGAAAGCGTGAGGTAAGCGTGTTCCATCTATGTATCCTTATCTGCAGATTCTGCGTGGGTTGAAGAAAGGAACAGACCAATCCAATCAAACCTGTACACTGCTTCTGTCTGCAGCACCTCCTGCCTCAGCATCAGGAGCGGTGAGGCCCAATATTATTTAGGATATTCAGCAGTACTGAGATGCAGTGAGTGACTCCAACAACCATAAACTGTTTTAACACTTCCTTCTCTTGGTCTGACCACGTTACAGAGGTACACATTTATTCTCTCACACACGTCAAATCCAGTGGTTCTGCTCAATGAAAAGATCAGTAAGGTTTCAGGATGATGGTGGCCCCACTCTCTGGATTCAAACAGCTGTTATCATTTTAAATGCATAGTTTGCATGAAAAAAAAAAATGTAAAAACATATTAAATTACTTCAATGGTTAGCACATGTAAACAAACCTTTGACACACATTTTAAAGTCATTATTTAAAACTATATCAGTTTAACAATAAAAGGTAATTCATCTGAAATTTCTTGAACAAGCCTGTTTCTTAACATAAGATTTCATGTGATTCTCCACCTAAAATTTATCCTTTAAGCTTCACTCTTTGTGAGCTTGATAGGTGGCTGTTAAAAAAAAAGGTAGTTTCCTTCTTCACAGTCAGTTTCAACTAAATTAATAAAGAATGGCAAGTTTTCACAGTGGAAAACAGGCACCAAACATCCCTAGAAATCCCCCTCTGAGGCAAAATCTACTTCACCTCTGTCCTTGTATGGGTCCATATGCAAACGTTTACCTAACATATTACTAAAAACCCCACTATGAAACATGTTACTACTGAAATCCATTGATCATCAATAATTCCAGTTCACTGCAGCTGCTCTCTGTGAAGAACGAAACTACGAACTTATTTTGCAGCCACCAGGGTGTGAGTAACACTCAAACGAAATGACAAAAACAACAGAGATCTAAGATGTCTAGGAAATTTGAGGGGCGATGCCACAAATACAAATTTTCTACATAGCTTATTTTACTCAATCCCTGGTAATGTATGTTTGCCGTAGCATGCCATAACATTAAAACCTACGAGCCCCTCTTGCAAACTCTTCCACTTTTTAAATGTATGTTTATTATTACACATTACACAACTCTGCACCGCTCCATCATTCTCATTCTGAAACAATGCTTGAATTCACCACGCTGTGAACAGTCAAAGTATTTTGTTAGTCAAATCATCCTCATGCTTTGACATTCACATTCATGTCTGAGGTAAACACTTCCTTACAGAATAAGGTGCTTTTGGGTTTGGGAATAAATTAACAACAAAATACATCAACATCCAAATGCCATATATGATAGAGATTAAAATGTTTTGTCCACAGGAGTTTACATTTACAGTTGGTTTTTAATCTGAGCCAAATTACTGAATACAGTGCTTGGACAATTTGTGGAGCACCCAACTGTTAATCAAGTGATAATTTATGAAGTAGTATAAAAACCTTGTGGGTCTGAAGTTGGTCATGACCCAAAAGTTGGTAATCAGAAGAAAGTATATGTTTGTGTATTAATTTGCCCTCTCAGCCATTATTGGTATATCCTAAAATCCAAGTCCTGCAAACTCAACATTACTTTAACATTAAAAAACTGCTAAAAGAGGAAATTTTCCGCTCAGGAAGAGCTGTGCTCTTTTTCAATGGCAAATATGAGGTATGAGCTTATTTTATCTATATATATATGATTATCAGGCTGCTTAAAATGAGCATTAATGCAATGGTCTAACATCCAGTGAAAGGTCTGTTTTTTGACTCAAGTAATTTTGCTCTTTGCCACTGTTTGACACAGGTGTGGTGCCTTGCTGGCACATGACGTATATCAACCATATTTAGCAGGAAACTGTCATGACTTCAAGCTTCAGTGAGAATAAAGACTGTGTACTTTTTGGCATGGTACAGGAAATAAATGTGTCAAAGGGGCACAGGTAGATTTTGATATTACTATGACTATAAAATGTTCTGTTCAGAATCAGAGTAATGGAGCTGTGAGGGCACACACACACACACACACACACACTTACGTTTTCTCAAAATGTGAAAATGCAAAAAAGTAGTCATGGGTCATGTAAACCGCCTCAGCAGCTGATTTAAAGGAAACATATTCAGAGGCCAGTTTGCTCAGACACATGTAGTGGTTGGACTGGGAGTATAAACACATTCAGTTCTTATTCCTCTGCAGAGCCTCACACAGGTTGTGATTTGGATCTGGCTCTTGACTCATGATCTCAACACACTCCCATTCTCCACTACAGCTGGACCTTTTCACTGCCTCAACCACCGTTTGCACATACAGACCATCCTCAAATGTTGGTGCCATGGCAACTGGTCCTGGTGCCCACAACCTGCGCTCCTCGTGAGCCTGAAAAGACTGTCTCAGTGCCTTTACCATGGAGCTCAGCCCCCGCAGGTGAGGCAGGGGCATCTCTGTCACCTCTGGTCCCACCCACACACTGTCTCCTAGCAACAGCTCCTCACTTTTACTCCCATTGCGTTGACCATAGAGTTCTGTCCCCCTGGCAACCAGTCTCCCGGTGGATCCAACCACCATGACCTCGTGTACAAATGACCCTGGCATGTTGAAGTTAAGGGTCACAGTGCAGCACACGCCCCCGGAGCTTGACCCAGTTCCACCCATCAACATTTGGAAGAAACAGAAGTCATCGCTGGTGACACGGCGGATGCCTCGGATTAATCCGTTTTGTTGTACAAAGGTCCGTAGTAAGCCATGAACACGGTGGGCTCGTGCACCAGTTAGATAACTTAAAAGGTCAATGATGGTAGAGCCAACAGTGTGCAGCCCGCCTCCTCCCATCAGCTCCTCGCACGTCCAGCCGTACGACTGATCCAGGAGGCTGGGGCCATAGACTCGGACGTCACACACCTGCATTTCACCAACATATCCCTCCACCAGCAGCTGGCGCATAGCAACAAAAGCTGGCAGGAAGCGCAGAGTATTACCCATAATGCTGAGCAGCTGGGGGTAGTACCTGGCAGCAGTCACCATCTTGAATGAATCCACAGCAGTTGCAGCTTTCTCACACACCACATTCTTACCGATACCTGCAGAGAGAGGGGCAAAGGTCAAGGTTTTTTTCATTTAGATAAAACTGAATTCAACCATCTGATGTAAACACAGTGAGACTTCTGGAATTTTACATTTCATAGATACAATCTTGCAAATCTCCAACTCTCAAGTAAACGTTTACAGTAAAATAACTGCTTTCATTCTGAATTAATCTCTTTTGTTCTGCATGGTGCGCATCGTTTTCACTAGCTATGGTTCTTAATCTGCCATTAAATACTAAGTTTATCGTCCAATTTTGTTTTACATACATTCAGTTGTTCCTCCACTCATATCTATGAGGACAGACAAGATTTTACAGAATAATTCAATACATTTCAACAGCATCATAAACTAACTTGCAGCCTCAAAAATGACCATAAAGTGTATTGAATGCCTCTAAAACATTGAAAAAAATAGGTAGGATTTACAGTATATTTGTCGCATTAGACTGTCTTAACTGGATGTGCCATTAAAATGGCAAATGAGTCTTTATTAAATATGATTTGAAGGTGCAGGACAGACTTGGTGTCTCGGTGCTCAGGCTCACTGTGGAGTCGACTGCCATAGATGGCATTACTGCCCAGCTCCTGGACTTTGGTATGAATAAACAAAAAGTCAACATTCTCCTGATACTCCATGTGATAACACAGAGGATGTACATAGTTTTCATAGATGAAGATCAGCAGCCTTCAGTTCCCCTTGGAGGTAGTGCTGTGGACAAGTCCTTTGGCGAGGACACACTCAGGAAGTTGCAACTAAAACAGGAAGCTGAGGTCAACGCTCAGGAATTCCATCAGATACTGTAAGTTAACTTTATAGATCTACTCTCCTCTGACATGACAACGTGTTGACTATTTTTGCTTCAATGTGTCACTAGCAGATGAGAGATGTGGGAAATTTTAAGTTTTTGTCTGCAGGTTTTGTTTTTGGGTTTTCCCCCGCAAATTATAACGTTCCCTGTGGTCATGGCTATGGCCACCATTAATCACATTTCAAGCATAAACCCTGAGAAATATGTTACAGTGAGAATGCAGCCATGTTCATTGTATGGATCTTTTGGGAAGTACTGTCATTATAGTCACAGAGAAGTCTGCTCCAGGGCTGACCTGCCACGCCCAGCTGGGTTAGATCACATTTGTGTGACTCGGATACAAATACAGTGCAAGTGCAAGAGCTGAACCTGGTGTTTAGGAAGTAAATTGATCTTATGTAAGTGCTATCATTCACATAAACCCAAAAATTCAGAATTATGATATGTTAAAGAAAAATAAAAACAGCTGATAAAATCCACTAATATTCATTTTTATAGCAATGCTGTATTTTCCATGGCTTTGATGGAGTGACTGCTGTATGGAGGCTCATCTTACCTAGCGCTTTGACTGCAATCTGCCTCGTCATTGAGGGGGGAATATAGATGCAAACAAGGTCGACATCCTGGTGCAGCAGGACGTCATCAGATCGGCTGGTGTGAAATGGGATCCCAAGCTCTTTTGCCAAGCAGCATGCTTCCTCTTCACTTCGCCCCCAAAGTGCGTGAACATCAAAGCCCTCGGCTTTCAACAACGGGACCAGCACTCGGGCTGTGCTCCCTGTGCCAAATACACCAACTCCTGGCAACATGGCAGTGCCACTCACTGCAACTTTACGTATTAACCATGACCAGCCTCACTAACATCCCAACAGACCGCAAGTCACTTGTCTGTCAAGGCCTTTACTGCTTCTGGAAATCGAGGAGAGCTTTCTGAACCTGAAAAAAATAAAAGAACGGACTATTGAAGCCAGAGGACATTAACAAAATCAGATATCACACATTTTTTAAATGTCATTTTATGCCGTTTCCATACAATGTTTGAACTTAAGGTAAACAATAATGACCATGCATGTAAAAGCATTAAGTGTTCATCAGCAAATCATCTGAACTTACTGTAATGCAGGATTTAATAAACAGAACCACAGACAATAGCTCATAGTACAATGTCTTTATTATCTATTCATGTCCCAGCTTTAGTGACTGTGCCAACAGACAGGACAAACATGTCTGACAGAGGTCAAACTAGTTTTTCTTATCAGCAGTCTCTGACAGCTACTTGCATTGTGTCCTGCTACATAGTTAGCATGCCATTCGTCAGATGATCCACACCCACTGAAAGTCAACGTCATCTCTACCTGAGAAGCAAGTGCAATTTATGTCTCTGCTGGGCTTTAACCAGGTTCAAGACTTATTTAGTGGCACTTATGTACACCAACTTGCACACCAAACTTACCATCAGTTGGTCTAATTACATTAAATAACACTGATCCTTCACTAAGTGCTACTTGTTCAGCTCACCTGAAGCGCTCCCAGCTCTCCACATGCCTCTGGTGTTAGTCTAATCTATCATGGACCTTTATCTGTTCTGTGGCTTTCAGTCCTCTATGTACTTGTTAGAGTTGGCTCGTGTGGTGGGGGCACCTGCCCAAACTAATCACTAGATTTGAAAAGGAGAGTGGGATGAGCAGGTTTATTTGCGATAGCTCTCATGAGCTTGTGTACAAACAACTAATTGTTTACTTATTTGTAAAATTATGAATACGTATATATGATCGAAGATATAACGTTAGCGGCTGGTAGGGTCTTACACTGTGCCTCCCCGCGGCCATGACTGTAATATTACAGCAACAGACTGTGTGCCTGTGCACCTGCATTACCTGTGTCACCGCTGAAAAAGAAACTCTCACCTTTTTACGCTGTATCACCTCAGGGCTCAAACACCATGTCCAAACAAACATACATTTACCAGGCTGACGACAGATTAAGCCTCAGATATAACTGGAAAGTAACCCAACCGTGCGGCTGTGCTGCTGTCGACTGGTCAGATAACAAAGCCCCCATGCCACTCGAAATTGTCGCTACCGAAATCGATACTAGACGGGCATTAGGCATATTTTTCACGATACCACAGACTAGTGGAAAGTGTCCACTACTTCAACTAACGTAGACATATTTGGTCCGCACAGCTAAGGTTCACATCGGTCACTAAGCTAGTTAGACTAGGTTAGTGATAACGTTAGCTAGCACGCTCAGCTAGCCGGCCAGACAGCCGCAAAGGCAACTCAAGAGCTCCCGACACATGGAAGTACTTTCGAGAGTTAATATCAAAATTCAATTACTGTAACGGTCTTTAAAGTTGATATAAAAACAACCCATTATGAAATGTAACATTAGCTACCTTAAGGATTAGCCAGGACGACATCGACAGCGGTTGTAGGTGCTATGCCGGGCGCTGCCCAGTTGCTAATGGTAACTTCAGCAGCGACGACAGGACTGTGGGGAGGTCCAGAGACACTGAGAGGCTGGAGATGGGTCACCGGCGGAGGAACAACGAGACAAACACGCCTCGAGCTAGACGAGAAAACATGGCTCCGGTCTCACGTCCGTAAAGCTGTTCTTGTGAAACACGTTATTTTGTAGACAAAACGTGGGTCGCTAAAAACTATTTGGATGAACTCACGTAACTTAGGTTGACCTGGAGTAAACGCGCTCAATGGACAGGCACCGTGTTTTCCCATGATTCAGTGTGTGTGAATCAACCTGTGACCTCACCCGCACAAACCTTCTTCTAAAAAGTAACTCTACGATTTGAAAACAGCTCTGTTTTTTTTTATTTCTTTTATTGTTTGCATTGACTTCTGCAAGTTAACTTTTGGGTTAAGGTTACTTAAAAATACATTTAAACCTATCATGGTTCCTGTAAAATTCTACACATACATACGGATTTATGGCGTTTCCAGTGCCTTTCTATGATGTTTGCTCATTGCGCGTGCCTCACAGCAAGAAAGTCGCAGGTTCAATCCCTGTAGCTTTCTGTACGAAGTTTGCATGTTCTTTCTGTACGAAGTTTGAATGTTCTTTCTGTATGAAGTTTGAATGTTCTTTCTGTATGAAATTTGAATGTTCTTTCTGTATGAAGTTTGAATGTTCTTTCTGTATGAAGTTTGAATGTTCTTTCTGTATGAAGTTTGAATGTTCTTTCTGTATGAAATTTGAATGTTCTTTCTGTACGAAGTTTGAATGTTCTTTCTGTACGAAGTTTGAATGTTCTTTCTGTACGAAGTTTGCATGTTCTTTCTGTATGAAGTTTGAATGTTCTTCCCGTGGGTTCTCTCCGGGCACTCCGGCTTCCTCCCACAGACCAAAAACATGCTCATTAGGTTAATTGGTTACTCTAAGATTGCCCTTAGGTGTGAGTGTGAGAGTGAATGTGTGTATGTCTGTATATGTTGCCCTGCGATCGACTGGCGACCGGTCCAGGGTGTACCCCGCTTCTCGCCCGTTGACAGCTGGGATAGGCTCCAACCCCCGCAACCCCGAAAGGGATAGGCGGGTATAGATGAATGAATGAATGAATGAATTTCATTATTAATAGACTGAATGGCAGATATCTACTAATTTGTTGAATTTGCAGGTGCAACATCTTGTTTGCTGTCAAGTTACATTTTCCCCATGGGCCAGTTAGGCCTGCATTAGGAGCCCTGATATAGAGTACCTGCTTCCATAGGCTGTTTGAGATAATAAATCTAAAGGATGAGAGTGAGGAGATATGCGTTGATGGATTGTAGGGATGGCTAACAAGTCAGCTTGATCGTCAAAGGGTCAACTAAATGATGACTTTATACCAATTTAAAAAATCAACAGTTATATATTGAATTGTATGTACAGTATAACTGAAATGTAATGTGTGCATCATAAAAAAAAGCCACAATTTTAATGAGAGTCGGTCTTAATTTGTATTGTGTGTACACTGTCACCATATGTTGCTTAGAAGGCAATGTTTGTCATGAGATATTAACTCAGTGGAAGAATCTGCTCCACTTAAGTTTCTGTGTTCTTTTCTGGGTCTCAGTTTGTAAAGCCCACAAGCTACGTCTTGTTTCACAGATGGACTCTGAGGAAACTGTGAAACAGATTGGAGCTTTCTCGGAGAGTATTTAAAACCTGATTTTAAGAATCTAAACAACAGATGATGAATTCTTCAAAGAGATTTCAAATTTACCAAACCCCAGTGTAACAGATGAGGACTTCAGTGCCTGAGACTGTCAGCACCATGAGGCCTGGTTCAACAAAACTTTGTGCCTGCCCTCTCTGCTCACACACAGACTTGTCGCAACAAACCCCAAGAATGCTCCCACATTTCTTTACAGTGTTACATTCGAAGAGGAGCCAAACATATTTCAGTGTCTGTCTCTTTTCAGCATACAGTCTAGTTCTACTCCTGAACTCCTTTGTCTCCATTACTGTCATCTGATAGCAGAGGGAACATTTAAGAAAACAGCACAGCTTGCCTGCCAGCTGCTTTCTGGTGATATTTTGGCATCGTATGCAGTTGCATAAAGTTTTTTATCTTATATTTTATTATTTCAGAATATAAGTCTGTTTTCTGTTGCATAAAGACTTAGAACTTTACATATTTTGGTTAAGGGTGTGTCAGAATGTAATCTGTACTTCAAACTGCAGATGTGTCTGCTGTGTACAGATAAGTGTTTGGCATGTGAATCAGTAGAGTAAAGCCGGATGACAAGAGGAATAGTGGTGTGAGAATAATAGGAAAGATCACAGGTGCACAGAGGGAGGAAATCGCCGACCATGCAACTCCATGGATATCTCCACCGGACAAAAATATCCACCACAGGTTACTTGGGGCTGGTAGTTCCCTGTGGTTGCCACCACAGACTCACACAGGAGGAATCTACATGGCCATCAGGTGGCCGATAAAGACTACTACAACATGCAGACAGTCATGGCTGGACAATGATGTTGTAGAAGGTAGAGTCCAATAACTAGATTGGATTCAAATGAACCAAGAGTAAATATCTCCTTTTAAACCTATTAACATTCTGTCACTTTGAATTTCACCCTCCATGGATGCTTGAGATGAAAAAAAAAAAAAAAAAAACTAAACTAAAAAAACTAGATAATTCTATCTTTAATTTGACTGAATCAGCATTTGTTTTATTGATTGGATATTTCCAAGATTAAAACTACACTTTTTGGCATCTCAAGATATACATCCCTCATGTAGGCTCATAGTGTATAAGGTGTAAATATTGGGACCATGTCAGCAAAATAGTTTTTTGAACAACATACTATTAAATTTTTGATTGCCTTCAGAATTTTCTTCTTAAAACACCTGTGTGGGTATGCTGAGCTTTTTTTTTTATTACACATGGAAAATATTCTAATCTATAATTGTTCTTCTACATGCTGACATTATTTTCTGCGTCTGTATCATAACTAAATAAAAAAGATGTGGATATGGAAACAACACACAAGTCTACATCTCTCTGCTGAGCTCGGCATTGCGTTACCATTTACTGACCACCAGGGGCGGTAGTTCACTAACGGACTTGGACAGGAAATGCAAGGCATTATGGGACTTTTAGTTCTCAATGGAGGACGGTTGGCTTGATAACACTGCGAAGAACAAAACACGACATTTACCACCGAAAATAAAATATCAGCCTCGAAATTAGCACAATTTCAAGCTCCGTATGCTTTGAATCCGGATAAAATCGGGTGGATTCAGTCGTCGTACGAAGAAGAGCGGCTCACTTTGGGTGAAAAATAAACAGGAAGTCGTTAGCGTTGTGGGACGTGTAGTTCCGCTTGCAGGCCACTGAGCTTTTTAACAACGCACAGAATAAAGAAACAACAATAAAATAACCTTAACTTAATTCGAAGACGGGGTTTTTAGCCTCGGCATTGAGGTAAACATGCCCGGGTTCACCTGCTGTGTCCCTGGTTGCTACAACAACTCGCACCGGGACCGGGACCTGCGCTTCTACACATTTCCCAAAGACACCACGCTGAGGGAGCTGTGGCTGAGGAACATCTCCCGGGCCGGGGTCAGCGGCTGCTTCAGCACCTTCCAGCCCACCACAGGACACCGGGTGTGCAGCGTACATTTCGCCGGCGGGAGGAAGACCTACAGCATCCGAGTACCGTCCCTCTTTCCTCTGCGGGGGGTGAATGAGCGCAGGAGTCGGCGGGGCAGAGGCAGGAAAGTGTCCGCGGCGGTTCCTGCTCCTGCCGCTGCAGCGACCTCCGGGATTGTCCTCGCCAGCGTCCTGGGCAGCACGGCAGAGGGAGCCGAGGGCAACGCTGGCGGTGAGGCTAGCGACGACAGCATCACCGTGGTTCAGATAGGCCAAAACGGGGAGTACCTGGGTACGGCACGGCTGCCCGCCCAGTCAGAGGGGACTTGTTACACCGCGCCGATCGGCACCGCTGACGACTTGACCGCTGACGACTCATCGGTCGAAACCGCGTCCGCCCTGCACCAACCGCCCGTGCACTATGTCAGTGTGACCAGTAGCCCACTGGACCACTCGTACTCGCTGACCACCGGCACCACGTCCGCCGAGCTGCTGCGGAAACTGAACGAGCAGCGAGACATCATCGCGCTGATGGAGGTGAAAATGAAGGAGATGAAGGCGACCATCCGCCAGCTCCGGGTGGCCGAGGCCAAGTTGCAGGAGGAGGTGCGGGAGCGGGACCGGCTTCTCTATGGAAACTCGGTGGTGGCGTTTAGCGTCCGAAAGAAAATCTGATGGGTGAACATCACTGGAGACGACCCGTGAAAAGACTGAGACTACCAGAGATGACACCGAGGTGTTTGAAGACAGCAGTTCCAGCCCTATTTTGTATAAAACTACGAGCGATGACAATTTATTTTCAACAAGTAGAACAGATTTTTCGTAGGCCTAGTGTAAAAAAAAGTTGGCTGGCTAGTTTATGTAGCTTATATTAATAACATCTAATTACTTAGAAACATGCATAGTCCACTGTTGGTCTGCAGCCCAACCAAGGTCAATAATACACTTCATTCAACCGAGACTCACAGTTTGCACAGACTCGCCACATTTATAACCAGACTGATGGGAAGACAGATGAGCAAGATGCTCCAAACTGCCTAACTGCATTGAGAGTTTTGCTTCTTAAGATTTTTCTGACAATGTTCTTATTTCCTTACCTAGGCATTTATATCAGGAGGTTATTGCGAGAAACATCTCCCAGTAGATTTGCAGAGGTAATGTAAAGTACATATTTTTGTGAAAGCAACACTATTCTTGGCACACTTATGGTGTTAGCCAATGAGTTGAAACTCTACCATGATTTTATCTGAGTTGCCTGTAGTACCTTCAGTTGTTTTCCTTTATTTCTGATGCTGAAGACATACGTGAATTCAAGGAACTGAAGGGGCACTCAAAAGTAGTAGTGCTATTAAGGGATTTTTCTTGAAGACATGCATTAAGTTACATTTGTCCATCATTGTATTTGGAAATCTTAAGAGAAGCGCGAAGAAAACCATTTGGTCAAGATACTTTATGCAACTTGAACATGTCTGTCTGCCCACAAGGTTGTTGTGTGAAACAGCGCCTGCTTGTTTCAGTGTGATTCGTGAATGAGTTGTGAGTTTATGGTCAGATCTTCCTCCACACAGACGTCGAGTGGCTGCATCTCTCTGTCCTGTTCATCAGTGTTTTATGCTCCAGGATGTCACATACATTTCTGATTCATGAACCTTGTCTGACAGCTCTGCTCTCACTTTGAAGTAAATTTCATTTTGAAATAGTGCTGATTCAGGTTGAATCATTTCTCAACTCAAGAACTGTGTCCTGATGTTGTTCAGTGTCACAGTAACAAAGTTGAAACAGGCTGTGAGTTATTTGTATTATTTTTACCTTTGTGTTGAAGTGTTGTAGCTCAGGATATCTGGCCTGTAGTTATCTGTCACAAGCTCTTGTTTGGACTTTTTATTTTAGGAATTTTATTGTTCGGAATTAGGAATATTTAAGAGAGACAAATTTCTAGTGACTTAAGCTCTGTTGTCAAATATCAGGAGTATTTTTTTTTTTAGCTCTTTTGTGGAAAATGAAATAAAATTTGTATCATATTCAGTCGTCAATCTTAAAGACTTGTGATGGGAAAGAAACATTAACTCAAACATCAAATCTCAGTATTGCTGCCCTGTTTCATTCACCTTTGGGCCACCTGGTGCTTAAAGCTTTACTCCTGTCAGTGTTTGGAGAGCGTCCTGAACAAAGTGTTGCCTTATTAAGACAAATGCGATAGATATGATGTGAAGTGTACAACCCATCATTTTAGCTGTTTCTTCTGAATCGTCTTTGAAATATTACTTGTACTTGGAGTTTCCTAAAATTAATGTAAAGTGACCTTTACAAAATGAAGCGGTGTCTTTAAAACCAGCAATTGGTCACATTTGAGAAAACATAACCAGCAGGTTTGCTATTTTTATTTCATAAATCATATTAAACAAATAAAATTAAGCAAATAATTCTCTGATCTTGACTAAGCATTTCAGCATGATTGTGTCAGTGCCGCACAGTAAGAGCACAGGATAAATGATGGTTTCTTGGTTATTTACTTGACTTCGACACAGGTTGATAGCAGATATCACACACAGTAGAAACCAGAAGTGTAAAATTTGTCTTTGGCAGAACAGATGTTGCAGCAGGATTTTCACCCTCTAGATGGCGATGGGATAGAAGCTTGAGGAGAGGAGGTTTAGCTTGTGTCTATATGGCCTAATATGCTTTATTTATCTGTGTGTTGGCAGCTTGGATGGTGATTTCCTTAATTGTTACTCTTATTAAACAATTGAAATGTCTAACGTCTCAATGTGAATGTAAAGCTGCAATGCACTCACTCAACCCGTCTATTTAAAATGTGTAATTTTGAACACCTACCGTGATAATGCTGTTACATGAAATAGAGAAAAAGAGAGAGAAGCGGATGAATGGATAGACAGAGAGCATTGGAGAGCGAGGATCCAGATCCTAATCTCATCTGGATTTATTTTTTTACTCCCAACAGTGTTGCATAATGCCTTAATCCAGAGCTGTCGATCAATCTTACACAACTCCTTTTTCTATGGCTGCTGCCATTTACCACAACTGTCTTTACATTCAGGCCAAACAATAGCTTCTCCTGTCAGATTGACTCATTGTTTGAGAGTAATTATGTAATGTGAATGAATTAAAACAGCGTACACAACATATGGTCCAGTGTTCGACATCACAGTATATACAGTGGTGTGAAAAAGTGTTTGCCCCCTTCCTGATTTCTTATTTTTTTTGCGTGTTTGTCATGCTTAAATGTTTCAGATCATCAAACAAATTTAAATATTAGACAAAGATAACACAAGTAAATACAAAATGCAGTTTTAAATGATGGTGTTTATTATGAAGGGGAAAAAAATCCAGGGCCATGTATGTTTGGATTTTTTTTCCCTTTAATAATAAACACTTTTTCACACCACTGTACAAACACAGTACTTAATATATACGGTATATAAACTGAATATCTGTGCCTGGAAAAAAAGTTGCCATTATATAAAATCTCATTAGGGCTTCTTAGTATTTGCTAACAAAACAGGCTGGTCAAAGTGACACTTTTGGTTCAGTTTTGCTGGTTATATTTTGAACCCTTTCACCAGAACCTTTTCTTTGTCTTCACATGCCTTTTGCAAATGTCTCTTAGTGGGTGTTTATATGATCTTTTTCAGGTCACTGTGCATGGCTCAGGAGCATCAGTGGGCATCCATGTGTCAGCAGAGAGGCTGCAGAAGACTCTACATGATTCTCCTCTTTCATTTGCTGCTCTGGTGTTTGTCTGCTGCGAGTGCTTGTGTTTCATATCACTTAAGATCTTAGATTTTAATATAGATTTTGACAGTTGCTTAGTATTTAATTTAGGTAGAGTTCTTGTACAGCTGTTTAACAACATTTAACAATTACAAAATTTGCCTTCTTTTGTTAGTGTAAGTTCATACAGAAAATGTATGCACTCAAACATGCAGAAGCCAGTAAACACGTCTGCTTGTGAGCTGGAGAGGATGGTGCATAAAGGCTGAGATGGAAGCAGTAATATTTAGGAATATTTTGGTGAAAATGTGACTGTGTAGCAAATTGAGCATACGTCGAGTGGGCAGAAAGCTTCATTATGCTGAAAGACGTGTGTTTTGATCCTGTTTTTGTCACTGAAATCAGTTGCAATTGGAATCCATTGTAACCACTGTAACCCACCAGGTCCTACTTTGAACTACATGTGCAGTGGAAACACCAGGTACGACAACACCTGGATAGAAACCAGGACACAGAGATAACACCTTTGCTGTTGCAAAGCATAATGGTGAGGATGGATCACCTACTTCAGAGTGCCAAAGACATTACATTTGTTTAGTGATTTGCACCCATAAGCGATTGATGAATGTCTTAATCTAATCGTGTGCATTAATTTGCTGCTCTGACAGCCTTGACTTGTCTGTGAAGTCTTTCCTCAACATTCTGGATCTTGAACGCAGAAATTTGCTCTATTAAGCCAAAAGAGCATCAGGTCGGCCATAGATGTTGGATGATAAGGCCTGGCTCACAGTCGCTGTTCTAGTTCATGTGATAGGTGTTGGACGGGGTTCTGTGGAGGGCTCTGTGCAGACCAGTCAAGTTCTTCCACATCAGACTGGGAAAACCATCTCCTTATGGATCTAACTTTGTGGATTAATCAAGAAAAGGGCCTTCTCCAAGCATTTGACACAATTTTGACACAAAGCATTAAGATTTATCTTAATTGGAACTAGGGGTCAGCATGTAACAAGTAGAAAAGTCTTGAAAGTTGAAACATCTCTTTGTGGAATGACTTTTCTCATCTAGCTTGATTGATCCTGAGCACATCTGCAAGGTGAGAATTAAAAACAACCCATATTTCATGAGTTAATACAGATACAGACTCACAATTGGAGTTGCTGCCAAAGTAGCACCCATGATGTATTGATTTGTGACAGTGGCTTCAGATTCAGACAGATTATTCTGCATTTAATGGCTGTTTTAAGCTGCAGATTAACAATGGGTTACCATTTCTCCTGTGTCAGTATACAGATGTGAACCAGGACTTACACTAATGCACAGAATGTGAGCCATCTGGGGGGCGTAACAGGGGATTTGGAGGCTGAGGGGAAAGAGAAAGGGGGATGTAAGACAGATGCAAGTACGGATGTTTGGAATAAGATAGAAGGTTTACAATCGCCCATCTAAAAACAGGGTCTGCATGTGTCATTTGTCATTGTCCAATCTTTATTTAAGACAGTTTAACACATCACAGTGTTCCTCTATAAGCCCTCGTGACCCACATAGCTGTAGAGGATTTTCACATGAGTTGCTACTATTCCCAGAGGGCGCACTGAGGCAACGCTGGACTCCCAGGTGAGCTGGATTCTCTTATCCTCTCTGGAACGTCATCCATCTGTCCAAATGAAAAAAAAAAAAAAACCTCACACTTCTGATCATGTTCTTTTATATGATCATTTGTTACACACCTTCAAAGGTGAAACCATGCATTTGCAGCAGATAGATGTGTATGAACAAGGCAGAGATGGTGCCTGAGTGTGCTGTTCATCATTATATTGTATATGATTTATTTGTGTTTCAAATAAATGTTCTAAATACTGAAGACCGGAAATGAGAATACTCTAATCCAGTGTTCTGTGTTGTGATGCTGTCATTGGTTTGCTGCTTCCAAGCCCTCTATGGCTCTCGCCTTGTGCCCCTCCCTGGTGCACATGTACACAGACACAGACACACACACACACACACACGCACACTCACACAGAGCATCCTCTTACTCTCCGCAATGCATCGGCCCCTTTCACTGTTAATCCAGCCGGGTTGTGCCTCTGTGCATTGCTGTAGTTTAGCAATCTGACAAATTCCCAACGGACAGCAGGACACATCACATTTTAAAGCATCAACTTCATACTCTTTGGATTTACAGTCAGTGGGAGCTTCACATCAGAGCCTCTCTTTCAGAGGTGGGACAAACAATGAAGTCCCAACCAGGCATGGCGACGATACTGCTGCCCATCGCTCTCTGCCTCAGTAAGGATGTTTCATTAATTGATATGTGTGTTGTGTTTGTGCGTTTATGTCGACTGAAATAAGTTTGTCAGTGCTGAGTTTGTTCTTGCCTGTCCGGTTTTGTGCACTCTTACTGGTTCAACAGTTTTCCTCATGTGTCTGTTTCTGCACATATGTCTCAAACTGGACTGAGGTAAAAACTCAGGTTGAATTTCAGCAGGTTTGTAAGAAAAAGGCCAAAGTAGTTAAGATGCATGATAAAGGAGATCCCATGTAAACTGTTCTGAAACTGAGGAGAGGACGGTTTTACAAATGCACTTATCTTAATGAAATGCTTACTGTCCCCGCATGTTCTGATTGTCTCTCTCCTCCTGTGTGTGTGTGTGTGTGTGTGTGTGTGTGTGTGTGTGTGTGTGTGTGTGTGTGTGTGTGTGTGTGTGCATTCATTTGGTGTACAACATCATGTATTTGGGCGTTTGTATGACTTTTGACTTTTTCAGTAATGCTCTGTGCAGGATTAACAACACTTGCCATTAAATGAAACACTTGTGGATGTGAGATTTACAACAATGACAACTGCTCACATGGAAATGTTCTAAAGAGAAATAAAACAACAACACAAAACACCCCCCCAACAAAAAACAAAAACAAAACAAACAAACAAACAAAAAAAACTCAATGTGTATTCATACGTGATTAATAAACTCATACAGGACAAACAGGACAGCAAAAGCTGAATCACAGCTGGACATGACAGTCTCTCTGAGGCATAGACAGGAGACAGATGGCAAACCTTGAAAATAATTGGAAACATCACTTAAAGACTTGAAGATAACCACCACTAACAAACTACAAGTATGTACAGAAGTATGTGGACACCCTGTCATCTTTAAATTGGGGGCTGTTTTTCATGTTTTGAGCTTGATTCTTTCACAGCAATCAAAGGAAATATTAAAGGTACAATGTGTACGATATGGTTTTAGTTTAAAAAAACAAACAAACAAAAAACTAACATTTTCAGCAGAATGTGAAGAAGTAACCGTTCTGATGATCTGTCAAAGATGTCTACATATTGTGTCGCAGAGATATCTTCTAAGGTTAGCATGCTAACTAGCTAGTCTGTCTTGTAATACCACTTTGTACCTCAAGAGGCGACAGCACTCTGACCTAACTGAACTGAGTAGCTAATGGCTGCTAGCAGTTACAGCCATGGACAGCTACAGCAAAGAGTACAGTGAGCAGTAACTCTGGTGATATGCTGTCAGTTTGGAGTGGCCTTCAACAGGTGGCCATATCTTACACATTATACCTTTAATGCTGTGAAATGATTGAAAATACTGTGCTTTCAATTTTGTGTCAATAGTTTGAGGCATGCAAAGCGAGTGTACAACAAGCACATTGAAACCCTGTTTACAGGTGTTGGATCAAACACAAACTGAAGGTAGAAGTTACATATAAGACACAGTACTGTGCTGCCAGTAAATGTCTGACCTCTTCCAGTAGTTTGGGAAAAGCCTGAGATTAATCAAAAAATGGTTTTTGAGTTGAATAACTTCACCCAACCTCAACCCCATCCGGCACCTGGAGGATGAAGAGGAGTCTGATCACCCAACATCAGTGTTTGACCTCATTAATGTCCTTGTGGCTGAATGGGAGAAAATTCCTGCAGCCAGGACCCAAAATCTTGAGGAAATCCTGAAACCAGAGGAGAGGAAGCTGATATAGGAGTAGACTAATATCCAATGGAGAGAGGTGTTCAACAGTCAAATATGGTTCACTTGTATGGCTAGTGCACCGTTGACCCTGGAACAGCTTACCTAAGGCTGTTGACAAGTGGATTTGTCCATAGATGTCTTCAGAAAGAGATCTACCTCCATACCCTCATGTGGATTAATGTACAAACGACAAAAGTCCTCTTTCCAGTTAAACTGTATTACCCTTTGCAGTGGAAACTCAAACCAATCACAGACGGATGTGTTGTGTATGAGCTGATCAATGCGCTCAAACAGCTCATACTGAATTTGGCTCTGAGGGTGTATAATCCCTCCAGATGAACAGAATACAACATATCTCTGTATTTGATCCATCGAAGCACCGAATGGATCATGTCTCGATAAACATATAAACATTGTGTTTCACTCCACAAGATGAAATCCCCAACCCAAAAAATCTAGTGATTTTATTTCTCTCTCATCCCCAACGTCCCCAATATCCCCAAAACACATGCATTTATATCAGTTTTGATAAAATGACCTTGATATAGTCTTCAAATATATTTTTCTCTTGTCTTTTCCTCTCTACTAGGCTTGGCCCCTGTGTGCTTTGGAGCTGCAATTCCTGTTTCATGTGGTTCCATCTACAAGAGTTTTGCTCAGTGTTTACTCACACTTGGAGACAGTTTGGTGGAAACACAAAAAGACCAGAACACGCAGGACATTGATGCAATCTGCAGGTGTGTGTGCGTTTTGTCTCAAATTGTAAAGGTTATAATCCTTAAAGCTGCTCTAATGAATAGCCGTGTTAGCCCTGCTAGGGATGGAAGTCAGTCAGTCCACCTTTCAGTCCAGACTAAGATATTTCAACTGCTGTTGGAAGGATTTCCACAATCTTGTGCACAGACACTCCCCCTGACTTTTCCTCTTCCTCTACCACCATGGAGTGGACATTTTTCATATCATATCACAACAGCTATTGGATGGATTTCGATATAAACATGGATGATGTGTCTCCACTTCCAGTAGTGCAGTAGTGATGGAGGAGCCACTTTAGTGAGGTCCCGCCCATACACCCGTCCGACTCAACTATGAATCAGTGTCAGCTGTCACACACCCTTTTTATAGTATCAAATAACTAATTTAAACCAAACCTAAAATGACAGAAACCATCTTTGGAAAAAAATTGTTTGACTTGAACTTAGTTTAGCTCATGTCCAATCTGCTAATGTGGAGGGGTTTATGACCTATACTGCAGCCATCCGCCAGGGGGCGATAGAGATGTTTTGGCTTCACTTTCGTGGCGCTGTCATGTCATCAACTTTATCTACAGTCAATGTTAAATAACTGCAAATCTAGAAACATCCACAGCAGGCTCAGCTGTACCCTCTGTTTTGTGCTTATTAGTGAATGTTAGCATGCTAAGACGCTAAACTAAGTACTGACATCAGCAGAGAGAAAGTCTTTGAACTCATTGTTTTGTTTTTGTGGCCCACAACTTCATTGTTTTGGCTGAGAGTATTTCAGTGTCATAAGTGTGGTTTCCAGATGCAGTAGGGGGAAAACTTGTTCTCTATTAAGAAAAAATTGCAATCATTCATACCAGAGTAGATGCAGCATGTTAACTGCCCACAAATGGCCCTGTGGGACCAGTATTGTTCAAAGTTACTTGTAACTCAAATAAACGAGGGCTGAAAAGTTAAGAATCTCACCTTTAAAGAGTCATTTAACACCAGGCTGGAATGCATTGTTTCACTGCACTCTCTCAAATCTGTCTCTGGTGCATGTGGTCAAATGTATGCTTTGTCGCACGTGTAACCACAGCCATCTGTGATGTCACGGGGTCCTGCATTACCCCTGTGCATCACTGCAGCAACATGAGGGGTTAAGCCACACAGGAAAAGCAAAATTCGCATAACTGTATTACTGTAGTTTACTTTCTGCTTCCTGTCCTGGTGAATGAAGCATTGCATTACATTTCTACATTTCACACTGATGTCTTGGTTCCTTGAAGGTCCTGGAACGCATTCCACGTTTGTGCCAACTCAGCTCTGGACGGATGTCCTGGAGAGGCAGCTGCTGTCTGGGAGTCTCTAAGACAAGAGTCCAGGAAGGCACAGTTTTCTGGGAACCTCTACGACATGTGTGCCAGCCGCACCACCCTGCCGCCCAGCACTGTGCCTCCACCCCAGAGCCCTCCCACATCCGACCAGACCAACCAGGAAACACTGAAAGGGCAAACATGCAAGCACAGCCCCACCCTCACCACTCTATTGTTCCCTGTATGCAGCATTCTGCTACTTCTGCTCAGGAGTTAGTTCACCCATCTAACATCTAAATCTTTTGATCAGAGTGATCACAGCTGGTCGTCAGAGTCCTGCTCCCCATACGATCCAAACACAAGAGGTTAACCCTCTTCAAGTCAGGCTCTTCATGATTACAAGCTGATCCTAAAACAAGGATTTCAATAACTGGATCTAAATGAAACTTTTTGCTCAGTGTTTCTTATGTGGACAAGGTGGTGCATCAATTTAAGCATTAAACAAATATCAAGATAAGTGGATTCTACAACAGTTATTGTACTGCAGAAGTGTTTGTGATTATGCACATGGTCACACTTTTATAGGCTGGAGAGACAAACTATAGGGAGAAAAGAAAAGACTCTCCACTTTGCTGAAAGAAAAGAAATCTCAGCTATGAGCTAATATTTATTGTAAATACTTTATTTTTTAGCACTACTGCAGTCATACCACATGATTTTTAGGACAAAGGAGATTTTGAGAGACGTTTTAATGCCAGGTGTTCAGATCTGCTTGTGATCCAATCAAGGTGATGCAGGGGTGAGTGTTATTACAGGGTGCAAAACAGTGTGTTTGAGCAGCAAGGTTAATTCATCACCCTGTATGACTGGTTTAACGTCAGAAAATTAGATTTCTGTTTGGAAGCATTTAAAAATGTGTCATTTCATGTGACCTCTGTCAGTGGTTTTCCAGTCATTTTAAGTAGCTATATGTTGCTTTTTCTATTCTGAACTGCTGCTTACGCTAAAACACTCTCATTGGGCAGTTCAAAGGAACACAAAGCAGAGCATGCACATCTCAATAAAACACATTGGTCAGTGGTGGGAAGAGGGAATTTCCCAGGTTTCATCCTTAAAACATGAAGACTTGCTGTAATATTACTTAATGTTGTAGAATGTTTCTCTGAAACTGAGTGAGCCCTGTTATGCAACCACACACTGCATTTGATTCACTGGTTTTCACATCACCAATATATTTACTGTAATATTTTCTGTTTTTTTGGTTATTTGAATTGTAATTTTTTATCAGCAGCATGGAGTGGTACATGTGTCTTTGATTCACTCTAATTTTTGACCCAACAAATACTTAAATTAAAGGTATGCTGACATACACAACGCAGAGTCATTCTCCTTAAATCACAGCTATTACTTTTCTCGAAGGCATGGGCTTTTGTATCAGTTGTGTGTGTGTGTGTGTGTGTGTGTGTGTGTGTGTGTGTGTGTGTGTGTGTGTATGTGAGTGTAATCTTAATGCTCTTAAGTAGTTTCATAACTGCAGAATGGTGAGTAGATTAATCTCATGTATCTCTGTAGCAGGTTGCCCCTTGAAACCCTTGAAAACAGTTTTTGTGTGGAGGAAAAATACTTTACGTGGGAAGTGAATGGTGAGTGGTTGTGTGGTGTGTTGTCATGTCAGCGGTGTTGTGAAGTGTGACTTGATTGTGATGTGGGCAAGTGTGACAGCTGAAGGTCAGAGGTAATAACTTCATTACTGCAGCGTACTGAATTGAGCATCCTGCTTTATATTCTGCTTCTGCTTAAAGATTCATGTGTTACACTGATTAAATGTCAGGTCACCACCATGCAGCCTGTGCCACCGAAAGTTCACTGGTTTGACAGCTGATTTGAATAGTGCTGTTTCATACGCTTCCCAGGTTTTAGCTTCTACAGTTGATTCCTGTTGCAGTTTTCACATGACTGTGCTACCCGAGTGCATTTTTGATCTGAAACGAGTCAGATTGCATGTCAAAAAGTCTTTGGCTTTGTCTGCTTTTTGCTAACAGACTACATGTTTAAAAGGCAGATTATAACCCTGATTTGGCCACAGTGACTGATTTTCAATACTGCAGACAGTCTGCACACAGCATGGCAGGTCACCACAGACAGAGAGGGAATTCACATCTGACTGAACCTCAGTGATTATATTGACCATGAAATATGAACAAATATGAAGGTGTTTGTGTACTTTGAGGAAGAATGTAAAAGAAGTGTGCCTGTCACTGAAAATGTCTAAAAACTTTTCCTGCCAGTTTTTCTACCTTTTTCCAAAAATAATAAGATATTAAAGATAACAAACTAATGCAGCTAATTAAGTGAGTATTTGCTTGGTTCCAGGTCTTTAAATCAGTGCATCTCAGTCTGACTGTCAGGCTAAACAGTTATATAAACAATTAAAGTACATTACAATTGTGTTGTTTTTCTGTGTGATGTGTTTGTTCTGCCAAAAAAGCTCATTTTAAATGTCATTAAAAAACTGCTCTCATGTTCTTCAAATCTTATTTTTGATGGTCCACCCTCAGCATCCTTTTGTAATAGTACAATTCCACAGTTTTATACGTGTAACTTCATTGAAAACGGAAAAGTCCTCTTTCTTTTCTTTTGTAAGTGAACTCCTGAGATACCTCTGAAAACAGCGCAGCATGCCTGGAGGATAAAGTCTTTGAACTGTCCCCAGAACACCTCAGTGTGTCTGCTCACTCTAATCTTTCTTTGTCCTGCATTTCACTTGAAAAAATCTGCAACATCACCATGAAATCGTTTTAAGATGCCCCAAAGCCTTCACATTCTGCGCCCAGATGTTCAAATGTTTAAAGCAGCATTTTTCTCTTCTTGCCAGCTGAAAGTCAGTGAGATGTAAAACAACATTCATGGGGTTTTGACCAATGCTTTACAACAGATGGTGTGTAGCATAAATCATGGCTGGGATTATGTTTCCATGTGTAGTGGATTGTACTATCTCATCCATATGACCAGGATTTAATTTTATTTTAAACAAATGCTACAACCCTGTAAGCTGCACTGCACATCAACTCTACATATACACGTGAAAAAATATGAAATATACTGTCAATCAATGAGAAGTAAATGATCTTATTCCATCTCTCTACGAGAAGCAGCTACTTAACTGACAGCTGTAAGTCTGATTTCCTGATATTGTTTTGGGAGTTTTTCCTCCTTTGATTCAAGGCTCTAAAAACAGAGGGGGTCCTACTGTAAATTTACTTTAATTTATCTGTTTACTATCAGAAAGCAAAGCTTCAGTTGTTGCAAATGTTGACACCTGCAAATGTGTCAATAATGATCTCTGCAATCTGATAGAGTGAAGACTGGCTGATGGTCTGTATAATATCTTTAATGTAGTCAGGAGCGCTGTCACTGGTCAGTTCAACACTCACATTCTTCTTTGGAGAGAGTAGCGTAATAAAGAAATATAAGAGATACAGTAAAGATTCTGTGCCTTGCATCATTTACAACCCACCTGAAATAAACACAATGGAAGACACAAAAACCACTACTGTCACTCAAAGGCTGAAATACCAACCTGGCAAAGTGGACAACATTTCAAAGACTGACAGGAAACCTGATGAGAGAGGTTACATGCAGCAGCCAGAATAAAACTGAAGACTTTGCAGTTATGCGGTAAGACCTTTAACCATTAGGCTATACTGGTCTGCACCGGATTCCTTAATTTTGAGGCCCTGTCGTGAAAAGGCTCCAGCGTAAAAATCTGGTTTTAAGACATTCAACTACGAGACAATGTGTAATATGTGTTTAATAAAACACAGTAAACCTGGGGCCATGTACTACCCCAGCCTAGAAAAACTGTTCAAATTGTGAAGAGAGTGGGAACAGCAAAGGGCCCAGCAGTATGTTTTTGTCCAGGAGCCATTCAGGCTAATCTAGTCATGTTGTCATTGGACTTTTAGGATGTACATTCAGGGCTTATTTAGAAGAAGTCCAAATTTGTGTACCATCTTATGTTGAGCAGAGCTCCTATAAATATCAGACAGACAAACCTAAAGAGAGAGAGAGAGAGAGGGGGAGCGAGGGAGAGAGAGAGAGAGAGAGAGAGAGGGGACAAGCAAACACACTCACTTTAGTGACAAATGTGTCACCTCAGAGTGAAAAGTTTAACAGTCAAAATGTCCAATTAGACCACGTGAGTCGTGCGCGCGCGTGGGTGTGGACTATATATTTGGCTGGTTTACCATTCATCGGTTTTACTTGTACAGAAAGTCAGAGCACTGAACCTAACATCTGGACTACTTGTGCCACTAGTCGCACTGGAAAATCTTTGCAGGCCAGTGTCAGTCAAAGCTTCTCTTGCCTGTGTTGTGAGTGTTGGAGCTGGTTCAGGATCATGGAGGAACTGGCCCGGGAGAGCATCAGCCTGCTGGCCCGGTCTGCGTCCCATGCGGACCCGCCGCGGCTCGGCTCGTTCGGCGCGGTGTTCATCATGCTGAAGTCTGCGCTGGGAGCCGGACTGCTCAACTTCCCCTGGGCTTTCCAGAAGGCGGGGGGAGTGACCACCGCCATCAGTGTGGAGCTGGTGAGGACAGCAGACACCTGAAAGATTTACTCACTGCGGATGTTTGTGCATAGTTAAGGACAAGTGTTAACAGATCATTGTGCGATTAAAATGCTCTAAATTCTCACTTTCATGGACTAATTAGACACTTTTCATTGCAAATGCATTAATTTAATTGACTTTTATCTTTAAATATCTTTCAATTCAGAGGCTTTTGGGGGCTAAGTTTTAGCCTATAGACTGAGTATTTATAGACTCACCACCCCTCTGTCTCTCTGTGGTGTGAAAGAGGCACATATTTTTCACAGGTGAGCTCTAATGAAGCTTCCAGTTAAGATGAGGACCTGAACTTTCAGTGCACTGCGTTCAGTGACTGCCACAGGAAATAGTATGTGTGAGAGTCTCATGGATGGATTTCCAAGAATGGACCCAGGAGGTCTGGGGTGTTACTAAGAACCAGTCTGTGTTGGAAGTGGCAGTTCCCTGTTGGAAAGCTGTATCACGTTTTTAATTTTTTTTATATGAATAATATTTGCTCGTGAAAACGTAACAGGTTTCCTTTGTTGGTCTGCTGTGGTAGGGATCTTTAGAGAGAGAGAGAGCTGAAAAAGCTCTTGATAAATCAATTAGTTGTTAACCAGAAAATTAACCAACTACCATTTTGATAATCAATTAAACATCTCAGTATTTTTTTTTTTTTTTTTTTAAAAAGCAATATTCAAACCTTTCCTCATTCCTGCTATGTAATTGTTAATGTAATTGTTAATATTTGCTTGTTTGGGTGGACTGCTTTGTTTCTAAACTGAAGGATTTTGGAGTGTTGCTTGGACATATTACATATTTGTGGTCCTGAGGAGGAGGATGGGGGCCCTTCCTCCTTTCAGGAAAAGGGGTCTGTGACTGTGCCTGAGGGTCCATTGTCTGATAATCTGTCCTTTGTGTGTGTGTGTGTGTGTGTGTGTGTGTGTGTTTAAATGAAGATTAAGTTTGAAGTCCTCCCTTGGTGTCCATGCAGGTTTCGCTGGTTTTTCTCATCAGTGGTTTGGTGATCCTTGGCTATGCCTCATCAGTCAGCAGACAGAAGACCTATCAGGACGTGGTGAGGGAGGTGTGTGGACGAGCTGTGGGTCAACTCTGTGAAGTCTGTTTCTGCTTCAACCTCTTCATGATATGTGTTGCCTTCCTGGTGGTGGTGCAGGACCAGCTGGAGAAATGTAAGTGCTGAAGTAAGTTATTATTATTATTATTTTTTTTTCCATAATATGGGTTTTGTAATTACTTACAGTGGACAACTTGGCCAGTGGCCATAGTTTACAGGCTCCCACCTTTATTTAGCCCTTTCTCTCTGTTGAGAAAGTGTTCACATCAGCGTAATAATCACATTCTTTCGCCTCCCTCCAAGTGTGTTGTTAATTATAAAATAAATATCTTTATAAATGATTACAGGCTGAAAATGCTATTTTTTGACAGTGGACTGTGGGGTTTCAGTCAGGACCATCAGACCTGTAGAAAACACTGTCTCTACTGTTTGCTCCAGCAGCTATGACGCTCATGTCTCTTACTGGGCAAGTGCCGATTTTAGCAAAATCTTAATTCAACCATATTAATCCATTCTTTTTAACTGGGTAATCTATCCATCCATTTTATGTAGCTTATACAGCTCCAGGTTGCATTCATTTGATTAATTATATCATTAGGAATTATGCTGTTGAATATGATATGATAAATAATTCTGGGCCACATTGTCCCCTCTGGTTTTCAATCATACATTTATCATCTGGATGGTCTGACCATGAAACAGGTGTTAAACTGAATGTTATGTACTATTAGAAACAACTTATCGACTCTTAAACTTACCTCAGAAGGCAGAGGAACCATTGAATAAAGGTTTATTCAAAGGTTTATAGATTACATTGTAAAAACATGCATCTTATCCAAAAATTACATCTGCAACTGCTTCATTACAGACTTGAAGTCCTATTCTGAGTCACACTACCAAAGACTCTATCCCTTAACTAGCAGCATCATCTCGCACATCAGAGAAGTATAATACCAACTACAACTAGAGTTCCCACTAGAAACAGACATTACAGTGCGCCACGCATCCTTATTGTTTAGTTGGTGATGGTTTATACCGGCCGTTGATCGTCATGAAGCACTTCTCTGTTTGCCCACAGCATTAGTTTCTTCTGTGTTTGAATGTTTTCATGTTATCAAGGTACCCGCCTGAGTTTGTGATCAATTTAGCAGCCATTTTCGATATCAAAAAATTAATCTCTTTCAGGCCACAAATCATCCGCACTTTAATTTTCATTTGAGCATCAGGGTAAACATGTGACTGGCAGCAGTAATGCAACCCTTTTTCATTTTTCCCTTTGTCATTTTGTCCATCTGAAACCCTTCAAATCCCTTTAATGTTTTTCCTCTGTTCCAATTTTGAACAAGCATTTGATTGGATTTACAAACACACTCCCACCCCCCAAAAAAATCCATTTGATCAGAAATTCTGTACGGAGCGGCGTGCAGGCGGAGCGCTTAGTGAGATATCTCCAAGGACGGACTGCTTTGAACACGAGGAATGTCTTCATTATTCTTTATGTTCATCAAAGCATTCATCTCACCATTAAAAAAATCATAAACCATGTTGTTTAGCAGGATGGAAAATGTAAATGACTCTTTTGTAAATCTCTTGTCGTCCTGGATGCTGATGCCTTCGTGGTGCAGCAGATAATGTTCACTTTGACTTGCTCTTCTCCAGTGTGTATTTCTTTATATGAGACGGTGACTGGGTCCAGTGAGGGAGAGATGCCTTACCACTGGTACACCGACCAACGATTTGCCCTCTTCATCATGTGCCTCGTCATCATCCTCCCCCTGTCCATCCCAAAAGAAATCGGCATCCAGAAATACACCAGGTAACCATCACTGATCTGTGGTCAGAATGACAGCCAGCCTTTATGACATTTAACTCTGTTCTCCTCTTAACAGTGTGTTGGGGACGCTGGCTGCTACATATCTGTGTGTGGCAGTGGTTGTCAAATATTACCTGATGGGGAACCACACTGTTATAATAACTCCAGAGCACAGCCAAGGGTCAGTAACACTGCTTTTAATGGATGCATGTATTTTCATCGGCTTCTCATTTTATACAGCTGTTGTTTTGTGAGCATTACTAATGCCTGTGTGTGTTGCCTGTTTTTCAGTGTAAGCTCATGGGCTTCAATGTTCAGTGTTGTGCCGACCATTTGCTTTGGCTTCCAGGTAGGATCAACATCAGGCTGGTTTGAAGTCTTAAAGTAGTCAGTATGATATACAGCCATGAAGTGGGTTAGTATGGGGCTAATATTGTCCAAATAAGAAAACACAAAGAAATGTAGGATCTCAAACGTGACATGTGGAGCATGAGGAAATGATTTGAATTTCAACCGCATGTAGCGCTTTTGTCTACATGCATCTCAGCAGCATCAGAGGTCTTTTCTCAGCTCCCAGTATCCCTGTCATTATATATAACTGACCAGGTTAGCTCACTAAGTAGCAGACAAATAGGGAAATATTCTTCCTACCCTTATGGCTATCTAACTTAACTGTATGTCGTAATTTCTATATTTGTAAAGGTACTAACTTTACAATTAATGAAATGAAACTATAATAAACTTTTGATGAACCACTGTTTACTTACACAAACAATTGCCTTAGCAAACATTCCCATGGATTTTCATGCACTGAGGTATGCTAAACTAATCAATGTTCAAGATACTCTCAAACTACAAAAAACAGCCATGACTGAAATTGGAAATACAAAAGAAAAAAACAAAAAACAAAACAAAACAAAACAAAACAAAACAAAACAAAAAGCTCCCTCCAATCCCCCCAAACTGAATCACTAATCATTGGTGTGCCTGTGTGTGTCTGTAGTGCCATGAAGCCTGCATAGCAATCTACAGCAGCATGGAGAACCAGAAGCTCTCCCACTGGGTGGTCATCTCTGTGCTCTCCATGTTTTTCTGTTTACTTATCTACACCCTAACTGGTAAGTTCACCTCTAAAGGCCTCAGTGCATCAAGTGTTTACCTGACAGCTGCTGATCCCAGCCCCTCTCCTCATCTCCAGGTGTGTACGGCTTCATGACATTCGGACGAGCCGTTGCCTCAGATATTTTGATGTCATATCCAGGAAATGATGTGGTCATGATCATTTCCAGACTACTTTTTGGAATATCAATTATCACCATTTATCCAATTATTCTTCTTCTGGGGAGGTAAGCAATGCCAGGGTTGACTTGTGTTGTCTGAGTTTATGTTTTTAACATCTAACACCTGTGTGTGTGTGTGTGTGTGTGTGTGCGTGTGTGTGTGTGTGTGTGTGTGTGTGTATGTGTGTTTGAACAGATCTGTCATCCTGAACCTGATGCTGCGCATTCAAAGACGTCGTCGAGGAATCGTCACTCATTCGTTTGAGAGTCGCTGCAGACTCGTTCTCACTGTGATGTGGATCTCCGTCACTGTTGTCATCGCCATGTTTGTCCCTGACATGGGTGAGGTCATCAGTGTCATCGGAGGAATCAGCGCCTTCTTCATCTTTATTTTTCCTGGTATGTAAACAGCCTCAGGTTTAATATGTATCTGTCTATACTATATGGACATGGCTTCATATTTATGCATTGTGTGTTTTTGTTCTAATTGTCAGCTTGTCAGTCACCTGCAGATAGCATTGAATTGGACTAACCTGTATGCAAGATGCTTTATAAATATAATATATATTTATGTAAAATTAAGTTAGATTGATGGTCATGCAAAAGACACAGTAAGGTAATCCTGTAAATGTGGTGTGTGCACTTTGTATTACAGGTCTTTGCTTAGTGTTCACAATGCAAACCGAATCTGTGAATCCAAGAGTCAGGTGAGTGAGTGCGTAACAGGGTCATGTGTGGTTGAAATTAATTTCTGAATTATTTCCTGAGAAAATTCCTAGAGAGAGCTATGTAATTTGTACTAATTATAGGGAAACTAGAGACAGAGTTCAACTGGTCAATCAATTCCAATTGCTAATAGAGAGCCTTGATAGAGAGTGACTTCACAGCAGGCCAGCAATCTGTTCCAATCATTCATTATCATGCAAGTCCAGAAAGTCCTTTGAGTCTGGTTTGTGTCGTCTCCAGAGAAGGTAAAAAGAGTGAAGTGAAATGGCTTTAGTTTAAAAAAACAAATTAAGGCCTCTATGGGTATAAATTTGCAGAGGAGATCTGATCCATTGTGTTACAGCATGGGGTTGTTTGAAAAACAGCAATTGTGATTAGTGATTTCTAATTACTGAAGTGGAGGATTCATAATGTTGCCTCATCTGTAGTGGTCTCTCTTGATGTCCCTGATTTGCATCTCTGCAGGGTGATTTTAACAGTTTGGGGAGTCATAACCATCGTTGTCGGAGTCTTCATCTTTGGACAGAGCACAACCATCGCTATCATGGAGCTTTTCCACAAATTCTGAATTTCACACCGTTATCACAAGTATCTGCAGCAGCTGCTTCACTGTGACTTCAGAGCGGTTTGTGACGCTCACCTCTTTTGCACAACTGAAAGTTGCATTTATAAAGGTGGTATCAACTTGTATTTCTATATCAAGGTCAATCACAGCCTGGATATAATTATATTTACTATGTGAGAATGTAATATTTTTCTTTGGGTGATGCATTCAATGTAATGTCAGAGAGAATAATGTCAAAATACAGTGTTATGTATTAAATTCTTAAGTATGTACAGAAAAAATACTGACGTTTGAATGTATGTATCTGTTGTATTTGGTATGCCAATGATATAGCATATTAAATGAAAAATCACTGTGTTGCCTCGAAGTCTTCATTGGTACTTGCAAACACTGACAGGGGGCAGTATTAGACCACTCAAGCATTATTTATTTATTTGCATAGTCACTTCATATATGAGTGGAGGCCCATACCAGCAGCACAGATAAGAGGAAAAACACTTCTTATCCTTGTTATTACGGTCCCAGAGATCGTTTTGACTAGAGTGCGGCACTTTTAAATCAACCAAGCATGACAATATTCTTTTTTTAACGCAAACAGATGGATTTTGTGCCCTTGGAATACATGTTTACATCTACCAGATGACAGTGTGAGTGAATAATATTAAGATTTGTTTTCTTAAGGATGTGATTCTTATCCCACCTCTGCATTTTTCCATTCTCCCTCTCCACTGACCTCCACATGGCCTGAATCATTTGAGTGATATAAATCTGCAGCTTTCATTGAGCACAGATTGATGGCTGAGGTATGCTGAATATCGCTGTTTATTGTTTATTGACTTCAAGCTTAAAGGAGTTATGGCATGCTGCCTGTGAGCCTGCACGTGCTCACACATGTGTGTTAATGTATGAGTGAATAATGATTTACAGTAAGCCCAGAAAAAAAACGGTGCCATGTATGTGCCTGGAAGGCTCTGCTTTAAAGGAACGAATCAGCCCAACTTCACACGTTTATCTGTCTGAACACACACAGAATGAGTAAGACCTTCATTCAAAAATAGAGCATCCAGAAACACACAGTGGCGCCGTATCGATGCTTCAGTTATGTAATGGGTTTATTTCATCTCGTGCAGCGTGACTGGCCTTAAGGGAAAACCTCAAAATGTTATACTTCACTTGTGTTTAACCCATGGGATTAGGCAATTATTCAACCTGCTGGCCAAATGACTAAATCCACTAGAGGCATGTCAAAAATCATTGAAAATCACACAAACCTCAAACTCAATCTTGAATCCTACAGCTGCACTCACTGTAAACTGGCACACGTGTTACGACAACTCAGCAGCCTGGGAAATACATCTAGCATACAGCTACCAAGAGCTTAGCGCTTCAGTTCTCTGTCTGCTGAACATTATTTCCAACTTTTCTGCCTCCAAAAAAGAAAGAATGGCCAAACTATCTCAGCTGTAACTTCACAGCAGACGTTGTTTTGTTTCATACAAAAAAAATAAAAAGAGAGTCTACAGACTTGATAGCAGCTCCATGAGGCTGTAACCTACTGAGGCACAGCTGTGATGCACACAATGACAATGCTAACATGCTGATGTTTAGCAGGTATAATGTTTACCATTTTTAACATAATAGTGTAGCAAGTTAGCATGCTAACATTTGCTAATTAGCACTAAACAAGTAAAGCTGAGGATGAATGGAATGCCCTCAGTTTTGATGACAATCATAAAATAAAGAATAGAAGAAAACAAATGATGCTAAAGGGAAAGTCAGTTATTACAATTCATCGTGCAGGGAACATGAATATGTGTAACAAATGTAATCATAATAGACCCAGTAGTTATTGAGTCATTTCAACTTAAAACCACAAATGTCATGGTGGTGCTGGAAATTCTGTCAGGGGATCACCAAAGTCAGCTGGATTCATCCTCTGGTCACCATGAATATGTGCGTTTGTAAGTTATTTCAGTCTGGACCGAAGTGGCGGCCGACCTACCAACACTGCAATCCATTGAGCCTCAAGCATGGCTAAAAATCATCCATTATTGTCTGCATTAGATTATCTTTTCATTTTCCTCTGCCTCTGACAAATTATTTCCAGTCCTCATTATTATGCTGTCCCCTGGAGCTACTTTGTTATTGAAAGATTACTTGTAATGTAGGCTTCATGCAGCCCTAATTAATGAAATGGCAATTTGTAGCAAAATCCCTTTTAAATTTTAATTGTTCCTGATAAGAGCATCAGCAAAATTCCTCAATGAAACGTATGCTGCATATTATGGCTGTAGCTGTATGTATGTGTGTGTGTGTGTGTGTGTGTGTATGTGTGTACCCGTGTGGTTTCTCTCACTGTCACACTGATTGAAATCTGCATACCTTTTATGCTCTGAATGACAAAAACCTTATTTTGTTCCCATTTAATTTGCAGATAACTGGCAGTTTTTTTTGTCTTTCTCAATTCCAAATACGAAGAGGGATGTTACTGCATCCCTGCTGTGACTGTGTGTGTCTAACAATGTACTATATGGTACATGGATGTTTATGACCTTGTTTTCTATGCATCAAGGTTAAGACCAGCAGACTGAGATCATCATGATGGAGATAACATGCGTCCATCACTTTGCTGCTCAGGCCTTTATTGAAGTGGTGACAGCAGATCTTTGACCTCCGAGCCGAACTCTGTAGGATAATTGCTGAAGAGGAAATGAGCTCAGGTGAAGGAGAGGCCTCTGTCACCTTGTGTGAGTGCAGCAGGTCAGGATAACTTTAAATTCTATTTGTGAAACCAAAGGAGCATTAACATCTTCCACAGTACTCTTTAAATGCTTTAACAGCATATCTAATCTTCTACAGAGATGATATTGTTTTCAAATTATCCCTAATGACAAAGCCCGTTAAATGTATATGCTGACAAAAATCCTTTTATAGTTTAACCACTTTCAACAATGAATTTGTTGATTGATCTGTGGTCATATGGTGCTTTTTTTATGAAATGTACGCTAAAATAAGTTTTCAACCACTGTCACCAGTTGAAACACAAGAGGAGGATTGCCAGAGCCACAAAGCCTCATTGACTAATTCCATTTACTACAGTAGTTAGATATGGTGTATGCACACAGAGACAAAGAAACATGACTCAGAATTAATCCTGTCATTGCATTCACACATGAGATTATGAATAACAATGAAGAATAGAAAACAGCAGTAAGACTGCATAATAAATTTATTCTCCCTGTCATGTGCAGTTGGGCTTCACTCGCCCACTTTCCTTTATCTCTCCATCCAATAACACCATCATAGTGATGACTGCAGTCATATATGCTAAAAAAAACAACAAACATGATTGAAGATATGAAAATCTTTACTGTTTTCAAATGTTTGCATTAAATCATGTCATAATTTATAAAAGACATTGTGTATCAATAAGTAACACAGAGGCTCTCAGTAAATACATAAATATGTCACGTTGTAACAGGTGATGCAAATGAGAAACTAACAGAATTTCTGTTAATAAATACGAATTCAGGATCATGTGGAGTTTATCCACATACAGACAGCAGTTAAAACAATTAAAACTGAGATGGTCTCCTCTTAAACTGGCAATAAACAGTTGTTTGCATTAACATGTCATTATGAAGGAAATGTTGATTACACAATGTTATGGCTATAAAATAATGACACCATCTGTGTTCAGATTGGTTCCCTATAAGCCTCGCTTTCACTATGCAGTTTTCTTGTCCACCAGGTATAATCTCCCAGGAAAATTGAGGCTGACAGTTGATCCAGCCCGGCTAGCACCATTTACATCTGCTTTCATGTCTCCATTACTGACTAACTGAATGAATGAAGTCACTCTTTTTCTCCAACTGTTTTCTTCTGCTCAACCCAATGCCGATCCCTGCTGAAGTTTGAAAACTATATCATTACTCTGCATAAAATTATGATAATTTAACTTCTTCAGTTAACATTCTTCTTTCTTGTCTTATTTCCAAAGTGATGTTGATTGTTTCTTCACAAAAATGTGGAAATGCATGCAGTGTGGCCTGTGTTAGCGGTTAAACTCTGAGGAAAACAGAAAGCCGTCTGCTTTTCTTTGTAACAGCAGTTCCAAGAGTAATACCACTTGGAAAAGATAGGAGGAGGTTGAAAAGTTGTTTATTTCCACTTTAATCTGAAGTTTTACTATTCATCCTCTGGGAAACATGAATGTCATGGCATTTCATGGTTGTTATTTCATTCATTCATTCATTCATCTTCTATACCCCCAACTATCCCTTTTTGGGAGCTGGAGCCTATCCCAGCTGTCAATGGGCGAGAGGCGGGGTACACCCTGAGCCGGTTGCCAGCCGACTGCAGAGCAACATACATACAACCATTGACTCTCACATTCACACCTAGGGACAATTTAGAGTCACCAATCAACCTAATGAGCATGTTTTTGGTCTGTGGGAGGAAGCCGGAGTGCCCGGAGAGAACCCACGCATGCACGGGAAGAACATGCAAACTTCGCACAGAGAGGCCCCACCCGACCCGGGGATCGAACCGGCGACCTTCTTTCTGTGAGGCATGCGCACTACCTGCTGCGCGTTGCCCATTGTTATTTCAATTGCACCCAAATATGTTAGCCCTCAGAGGTGCCAGGAGATCACATAGGCCTACACTGGTCTGCTTGAATGTCTGTACAACATTTCGTGGCAATTCATTCAGTAGATAATGAGATATTTCAGTATGGACCAAAGGGGTGGACTGACCATCATACAACACTGCCAGCATGGCAAAAAAACACACCTCCACCATGGTTCATTATAGCTATAAAGGTCATGGATTATGTCCTGTGTATGTCTTGTACGTTTCATATCTTTGGTTGTTTTAGATCTTTGGGAATAACAGTTAAATTAAAAGATTTCTTCAAGTTCAAGCATCAAGCTAGCTCCAGTTTTTTCCACCCATCCCATTAGTAAAGAGGACAAGAGGTTTCCCACTGTACAAAATTGGAAATGCAGTGGCAAAGCATTTCAAGAGAAGTGGTCAAGTTGATTGTTGAAACCACAGTCGGTCTGTCGGGCATGTGTGTGTAGTTTGGCTTGTTTTTCCAGTACACAGGATACAGTGTCACTGGCTGAGTGATCTGAATGCTGGAGGGAGCTTGAGACTGGCTGCCCTTTACGAATAATATACCACATAGAGTATGGGCGCAGTCTGTCCCTCCTCCAATTTACAGAGCACATTTAATTTTTTTCAAAGTCACACATGACCTTTAAAAGCCCAATCTCTTAATATCAGTTGTGATATATACAGTATGCTGTTGCATTGGATTTGAATACTCTAAACTGAGTTTTTTTTGTCCCCTAAAGGGGCTGTTCCTTTTTTTTTTTACATGACTCTACACACATTCAAAATAAATTCCCTTAAAAACATCTTTTAATTCAGTTTGAAAGAATCTAAAGGTCAGCTCTTGTTAGAGCTGCAGAGATGTACTGACTAGATTCCTTCGATCCTCAGAGATATTGTTGTTTTAACTGAAAGGGTTAATCATGTCTTCAGGTTCTCAGCAAACGTGTAGCCTACATATAATACTGGGATCAGTAACCTCCCCTGAAATTACCTCTAGTTTATATAGATATGTAAATGAAACACTTAGAGACAATTCAGGAAACAACTGAGCAGGATACTAAATATTTGTAGGATCAAATCTGCGTTGATGTGCTTGAAAGAACCTCCTGCTACTGTACAGCTGTGATTAATTGCTCAGAAAACAAAATACTCTTAAAAACTGCAGCATGTTATGCATAAATGAAATCATGTTATTTTTATGAATAAACAGGGTTTTTAGGTCATTTATGTACATTACACATCAGCTTGTTTATGCAGAAGCTGTACCAGGCCTCTCATGTCATTAGAATAAGTTGATGATTCATGGTGACCTGAGCTTTGCTATCCTGGCTCCTGGATTATCTAACAGTCTTCTTACAGAGATCAGCAAACTCTGTGAAGTGTTTTCAGTCTCATCCCAAATCTGTTTATTCAGAAAAGCATTTCATTGCTGCTTTCTTATCTAGAATCTTTCTTGTCTTTTATTGAAATACTTTTCCAAATCCTTTTAATGATCTTTTTGTATCGGTGAAGTACTTTGTAGCCCTGGTTTTGAAAAGTGATTACAGTATGTTCAATGTGTATTATGAGAAACTGCCCATGAGGCACCATTTGATGAATGTTTATAGTAAGAAACAATAGTTTTGATTGTTTTGTTTGCTCTCAACCACAAAACTTCTTCATGCTATTATTATTTTCTCTTTTAAACTTCATAACTCTCTCCAGCATTTCCAAAATAAGCTATTTCCTCTCCCCCAACCTCTTCAAACACCTGCTTGAACTGACTGCCTTGCTCCACCTGTCACAGTTTGAGATGCTGCATTTGGGCAGTACTGTAGGAACATTAAGATATAAATAGAAAGATAACTCCACAGTGTACACATTAATATTACAAGAGGTTTCACTGTTTCAGCAGTAAATCGGACAACAAAATGTTTACATCCACCACTTTTGGAAATCCTAATTGCACCTGGATTTCCCAAAGGCCCATTATTTATGAATGAGACTCCCTCTGTGAGTGTCCTGTTTTTAACTTGTGACACATTTCTTATTAAAGCCTGAATTATCTTTGCATGAGCATTATGCTATCTATGTGAAGTGGAGGGGGAGGAAAGCAAATGTAGAGATGCAAACAGTGTGCAAGTGACATTCAAACGTGGCACTAAAACACAATTTTTCAAAAGTCAGTTTTCATCGTCCCACGCTCTAAAGAGCTCTAATAATTACATAACATGATGACACAGAACAGTTCACCGTGGATAATCTGTCTGAAAAGATACACACACACAAGCAAATGCAGCAGAATAGATGATTATATAGTTTATTCAGAGGCTCAAATTCTTCTGAATTCCCCCATAAACTGAAAGTTAGACTACTTCAACGTGAATCTAGTTGTTCTCTTGGTTTGGTCGATATCGTCATTTGTCAGAAAAATCCCACATAATCATAGCATTCATTATCATGGAGCATTAAACAAAAATGAATGACCTAATGAAGCATTACATAAAATCTTTGGGGGGCAAATCAGTTTGTTTTTCTAGATTTTACAAGACAGCAAGCCAATAAATTAGGTTGACTGTTTGTGTTTATGTTTATATTAAAACTCCCTGTTCAAAGTATCACCCCAAATTAGCTCCTTTATTTCTCACTTTCTTACTATTTATATTTATTTCTGGGAAACATATATGTATATGTAAGATACTAGTTCACAGATGCACTCCTACTCAACTAAAGAGAAGCTGGTTGCACATGGTTGATGTCACATGGCATCTAACATAAATGACTATTTTATGTATCTTGAATAATAATAAAATGCATAATTAACATGACAAAAGAAAAGAATAAATAGAAACCTTCAAGCTTCAGTTATTTTACATCATTTATGTCGAGGTCATTAATAAGGTACGTGAGGCTTTTTTCTGTTGCTGCACGTTTATCTCCATTATTAACTTTATGTTTGATTTTAGCTTGAAATAATAAATAATGAAACTCCAATGAATGGACACCTTTAAAAGACGCCCCGCCCCTTCAGTGACACGCATGCGCAGCGTTGTTCGGTGTCACGTGACGTGTGTTTCCGCTCTCTGGCAGCAGCTTCAGTCCGGTGAGTGTCTGTCCGGTGTTTTTAGGGTGTTAGTGTCTCTTCTCTCGACAGACAGATCCTCAGACTGTCCACTGGGACGGAGACATTTCTCTGAAAGCCTTGACTCAGCTGAGTGTGTCAGAAAATCCAGTCTTCGCGGGTTTTAGGAGACACAGCTCGGCCATTAGCTCTGCGCTGTAGGAAGCGTCTCATTGAGCTTCAGCTGGAGACAAACTTTTGTGTTACGCAGTTTGTTTTCCACAAACAGCATTTATCACTGTCCTTTACACTGTCCAAAACATGCAGCTACATTCAGGCTGTTTTCCGTCACAGCTGTTAAGTTCATTTAACACCACACAACATAACCTCATTTACCTCATTTTGGAAACCAATATTCTACTTTTTACTGTTCCACATTGATTTGTTAACATTAGCCACTAACATTATGCCTACTTTGCAGATTAAGATTGTTAAATCAAAACATAAATCAAGTAATTGACTATGATGTATTATTATGGCTTGAGCTACTTGATAATACATGAAGTAGCTGCAGTTCGCTTACACACTAACACTAATTATAGCCAAAGGGATATAATAAACATTATTCTGAAACAGGCCTTTCTGCACAGTGAGTACTTGTGGTATATTTTGAAGATATGGTGATTTAGGACTTTTACTTCTAACAGAGTATTTTTACTCTGTGATATTGCTTACTTTTTCCACACCTGCTTAGGTTAGGCGGTAATTCAGGGGGTGATAATCAGTGCTATCGTCTGTTATATCTGTTATGTCTGTCGGCGTTTTGGAAAATTGTAGTAATTTGTTTAATCTTGTGAGTGAATGGAGCAAACAATTTAATTTCATCACTAATTAATATCACTAATTACTAATGTTAATTGTTTATATTAACTGCCTTGGCGAGACATTTTCAGAGAATAAGGATAAATCCCCACATGTACCCACAGTGTCATCTGCTAATTGGTAATTTTGTAAAAAGTACAGTTTAAAAACACCAAAAGGTTTCAGTTTACAATAAAATGAGATGAAGAAATCTGTGAGATGCTCGAACCTGCAGCTCTCATAAATCACAATGCTCGGCATCACTTTGTTGTAGGATTGTTATCGTTTGTAAACAATTCAGCTGCACTTGATGTAAACTAGCAAGAAAGGCAGTTTGATGTTGCTGTTTAAAGATAAAAATGTATTTGGCAAATGACTTAAAGCCATTAATTGATTAAATTTCAATCAGTTGTCTGTCGACTAACAGCTTCGGTACATATTTTAACCTGCTGGTTTTACTGTTGCTGGTAAGCATGTAACGAATGCTAAGCTAGTGTTCAGTTCTTAGTATGTTTTTTAATTTAAGCTTGAATTTACTATAGCTGCAGCTACAGATACAGCTGAGATCTTTGAGATGCTTATCAATGTATATCTTATCTCAGGTGTCTTTATTACTGTCCTTAGTGTCTTGTATGGATAAAACATTAACATCTGGCTTGTTCAGTTCATTCAGTCTTTATTTAAATCATGAAGAATCACTGAGGACATGCCCTAATTTCCAGTTAAAACACAATAAATACACACAAAGATCAAGAGAAAACAAAAAACAGAACTCAGTACAGTCACAGTACAGTCAGTAGTTTATTTGAACAGTAGCTGGACTGTTCACAAACAGCCCAGAGCAGATGACTTTCATACACATAAGTGCTTAACGGTATGATTTATGAGGATTGATTGATGAATGTGCTGCCATTAGCTGTACACCACATATTTCCATTCATCACTGAGTCACTGCAGGCTAATCAAGAAATGACCCAGAAATACATTCTCCTGCCCTTGGTATCATCTAAATCATGTGCACATGAGCAGAGGATTAGCTCAGGGGTTCATTTGATTCTGACTGTAAATTTTATTTGTGTCATGAATTGGAAATTATTCAATGACTACATGAATTGTTAAAGCTTAGTCTTAGCGCACCATGATGGCCCGGTGAAAGGTTGCAGACTGTGCTCCTGCTCAGCCATTCTGTGGTAAACAAACACAGCATTACTGCGTTATCCGCATATCTCCACATTTGGTGATATGTGGTTTTCACACAACAGCAACTAAATCTTTAATTGAACTTGGACCCTCATCCTGTGAACATGTTAAGATAAGCAGTGATGCAGGAAATCTCTTGATGTTCTGAGTGGGTAACGTCCTGGCCTGGTGAGATAATCACCAGTATTTACAGTCTGCCCTGATGCCTGAGGGGCATCACATCGCAATGAGTCGACATCAGTAATTCAACGCCACTCATGCGTGTGGAGAAAAATGAAGTGTTGCAGAGCTTGGCTTCAGTTTAATTCACTGTGAAATGTCCTGTTTGCAGATTTTTTTAAGATCAATTGTACCTGTTCCATGTAAGCAGGTCTCATAAACACTGAGCCGTCTGGTGGATTACATCAATGTAGAAACTGGATGATATGTTTGTGTTTTTTTAATTGGGACATTTCTAACTTCTCTTGTTGCTTTACTACAACAGGTGTAAAGGATGAGCTCGGGCAATAGAACCAGGAGGAAAGTCAGCAAACTGCAGCATTTCAACAACATGGTGGCTTTTGACCCTGAAACACAGACTGAGATTCAGGGTATTTTTAGTAAAGCCAGAACCTATGTGAAACCCTCCAATGGGGATTGGTGCATCCCTGACCCAAACGTTGCTCTCAGACACTCTGCAGAGGAGCACTGCCAGCTGCAGGCCCTAAAGGCATCACTGAACGCAGTAAAGAACCAGCTCAGTGATAAGAACGTCCAGATCTGGCATCAGCACACCAACTCCACCAATCGAGCCGGGAAGGTGATTGCTGCCGTGCGCTCTGCTGCCAATGCGGAGATCTGCACTCAGGCCTGGTGCAAGTTCTTCGAGATCCTGGGAACCTTTAATCTTCTTCCAGAGGAGGCACTTCAGAATGGAGAGCTGAACACAGTCCACTTGTGTGAAGCTCCAGGGGCCTTTATAACCGCTCTGAATCACTTCATCAAAACCAGCGAGTCCACACGCTACTGCGACTGGAGCTGGGCTGCAAACACGCTCAACCCGTACCACGAGGCTAACGGAGGGAGCACAACGATCGCAGATGATCGGTTAATTGCTAACACACTGCCTTGGTGGTTTTTTGGCTCAGATAACACAGGAAACCTCATGATCCAGAAGCATTTGCTGGAGCTGCAGGCATTTGTGGCAAACATGCGTCGAGTTGATTTGGTGACAGCAGATGGTAGTTTTGACTGTCAGGAGAACCCAGACGAGCAGGAGGCGCTGGTGGCGTCCCTGCATTACTGTGAGGTCACAGCTGCACTGCTGCTACTCAGCCCCGGTGGGTCCTTTGTACTGAAAATGTTCACCCTGTATGAGCACTCCTCCATCTGCTTACTCTACCTGCTGAACTGCTGCTTCAACTCTGTCAGTGTCTTCAAACCTGCCACCAGCAAAGCCGGAAACTCTGAGGTTTATGTCGTGTGTCTGAACTATGATGGCAAGGAAGCTGTGAGGCCTCTGCTGTCAAAGCTGATCCGTAACTATGGACCCCATCTGGCTGACCGAGAGGCACTTTTCCCCAACTCTCTTATCCCAGAGTCATTCTGGAAACAGCATAAAGAGGTGTGCTTGTACTTCCATGCACTGCAGGTGGAGACGATCACAGAAAACCTGCGACTGTTTGAAGGAATGAGCACAGAGCAGAGGCAGCGGCTCGACTGCATCAGGGACTGTACAGCTCAGGAATACCTGCAGCGCTTCCAGGTAGGATGTCTGTACGCCATGAGCCTGTCATTCATTCATGTGGTAGAGCTTTCGATCATATCACGTCACTTAGTGGCCACAATGGCTGCTCGAAATACTATTAAATTGAAAGGCACAGGCATTAACGTCATGAAACTGAATTTGCTGTGTATCAGTGATTTCAATACTGGTTGTTGTTGATGTTATCAGACTCTCTCAGGTCCACTGTGGATCAACATGAGGCCTGACACACCTCAAAGAGTAACTTTTTTGCTGCCCTCTCTGGTTCAGAGCTTCAAGCCTCTGTCTCTTCTGACCACAGCCAGCATCACTGATGGGTGTGGTTGGATATGTACCTGTAACCACACCCAGCAGTGATGTAATGGGGTCCTAGGGTCCACCTGCTCTTCACTGCAGCAAGGGGACCATCCAACAAGAACTTGAATTTCACACTGTGTCATTTCTCTTTTTTATCTCTCAGTGTTAGCCACGATCGTCGTCATGCAGTCAGTATGAATGAATATTAATTAGGGCAGTTTCCCTGACTATTTAAAGGAAAGCATGGGCGTTACCTGAAGTTCACAAAGGTGCGCCACTTTTTGAGTTATTTATAAAGTTAAACGGTGTTGGAGGTGTGTGCGCACTGTGTTATAAATTAGAATATGTGTGTGAGTATATGAATGTTTGAGTGCATTTGAAATACAACATTGGTTTGAGAGAATAAACAATTGAAGTTGATGATATGTCTCTGTCATAGGTGAGCTTTCTTCCCCGGAGTCGATGGATCTCTCGCAACATGGTGAGTCCCGCCTGCTGCAGCGTCTCAGCGGGTCGACCTCTGGGACAGAAGAAGCAAACAGGCTCCTTCAATGAGCGGAGGGAATTGCAGACCCTGAGCTGGAGGGAGCGCATTGAGAGGGGTTGCCATGCTGCCTGGATACACAGACACTGCACTGAGACCAGTGGGACCAGCTGTGTGCTGGGAGGACCCCTGTCCGAGTGTCATGTGGATTCATGGTACGTTATTGTCGGGGCTGCCCTGCCTGCAGTGAGAAACTCTGCGTTCTGTGAAGGAGGATTGTTAAACCACTTGAATGAAGCCCTGATGGACTCAGCTGTAGACTGGACACATGTCCGTCCCTGTCACTCTTGCCATGTGGTTTGCACGGCCTCCATCTTCTCTGATGTTGCAGGTCTTTGTGAATTCACAGCAGACAGTGAAGGGAAGAAAAAGAAGAGGCAGTGTCTGGTGTTTGGCAGCCGCTCAGCGTGGGGTGTCGTTGAAAGCCAGCTCGGGGATTTAGCCTTAACATTTTCTGCCGAGCCTTCACTTCCTCAAAGAGGCTGCATCATGCTGCACGACGGGGAGCCACTGTACCAGCAGCAACTCTTAGGTTGTGTTGTGTTTTCCCTGCAGACCCTGAGCTCTGGGGATGCCCTGCTGCTGCCTGTGTTTTCTGCCCTCACCCGTGTCACGGCAGCTGTTGTGCTCTGCCTGCATGTGTGTTTTCGCTCGGTCACATTCAGGTGTCCGCCCCCCTCAGGCATCGTCGGAACAGTTCTGGTGTGTGTCGGCTTCTGCCCTGAAGCTGCTGCACAGATACTCCCTGTTCTTACCGATGCCCATAACTGCATGGGTCAGTTAACAGGAGAGAAGGACTCGGGTAAAAATCTGTCGTCTGGGAGCGACAGACAGGTGCTGCAGTTTGTTCCTATGGAGGAAATGCTCACTGGAGGACTGACTGAGTTCCTGTGGACCATGAACTCTGAAATCATCCAACAGAAGCTGCATCTGCTCGTGCAGTCGTAGTGCAGTTTAGTGAGCTGTGACTCTGTGGTGCACACTGCCGCTTCAGAAGCTGTGTCATTATGTTACAGTATATTTTATTCTCTCTGAATCAGCAGACTGTTCAACCACATGACCTTCTAGCAGGTCGTCACTGAATCATTTTTGTCTGCTGACATTAATGGTACTAAAGTGATTTAGCATTGCACTCCTATAACAGTGTCAGAGTCACAATGGACAATTATAGAGAGAGGATCAGAGTCGATGCAACAGAACCACACATATCTTTTCCTTTTCCTTGCCAAAACCTGTCGCCTGCATTACCCACAATGCAAACGCTTGCAGTTTGATCTGAAATTCAGGTGTTTTATGCTAATAGCGTTTTCAAGGCTTTCACTCATTCAGGATCCTCCAGTTGGTGTAACGATGTATTAGACACAGTATTTATGGGATACTTCTGGGACTGTGATGATGGCAGGATTTTGAAGGATGGTATCAGTTTTAAAGGACATTTGGACGCTAACTTTTAGGTTAACATACTACTGGAAATTGTAATCTGAATTTAGACTGCAAAGCAACCATAGAAAACAATAGAGTCAAACATATGTAGAGCCAATCAGACTGATACATCGACACGGCCCATTTTAGCTTATCACTGATATTTAGGCATCAGCATATATGTTGGCTGATAAGAGTTAAAAAATCCAATAACAATATGTTGTTATAGTTATTAGGCCTGAAATATGTGCTGAGTGAGGAGTGCCAAAGTGTTCATATTAAATACATGAATAAACATTGTTTTCATAATAACAGAATTTTATACGATCTTGTACATAATGGACATTTTTATTTGCAGAATACCCTTGATCACAAGTGTGCTTTCATTTCATGATAGCATTTTCCCCAAATAACATGTAATTCGTGTCAGTTTTTATTTCATAATGTCACTTCCACCCTCTCACTTTTCAGCCAATCATGTGCCCCCTGCCTCTTTATTTAGCAAGCTCAGCTCCAGCTACCAGCTTTAGCCAGGTAGCATCTGTTAGCTAGAGCAACAACATTGTCTAATTCTGAATCAACAGTCAATCATCTTGCTGCTGTATATAATCAAAGTACACAGACACAAGAAAAAACATCTTTCCTTTATTTAACTAGGCTGCACATGCTGCCGACCTAGCTGGTTGATAAGCTAGCGGGTAGTGAGCTTTTCTTATTAGACAGTGTTGAGAGCAGCAGCTAATGTCAGCTGCAACACAGCACAGCATTTTGTAATAAAGTGTGTATAATGAAAAAAGATATTCAGTAAAATTCAGTTGTTATGAAAATGAAAATGGTTTCACATTTAGTTTTTTATACAATTTATTCATGTGTTAATTTCCCTTTTTTTTTTCTTAAATATTGAACACTTTGCGTTTGATTGCTGAGAAATTTGATGTTTTAGAGTACAAAAAGTAACTCTCCAGTGCCCCCAAACTGTTTCGTATACGCCAAGAAATCTCTGATAAGCCAAAATCAGCCATGCTGATGTATCAGTTGGGCTCTCATGCAGATGTGCAACCTGTGGTGTTAAGACAGATGCCTTCACTTCACCAGTTACGCCTCAGAAACATCTTTATCATTATTTTGTTTCCGACAAGACGAGTGCTACATGCAATACTTCTGCGAACCTGCAGGCCAGAGCAGCACTGACGACACGAACTTGCAGTGCATGAAAATGCAAATTACTTTCAGTACTTGATCAGTAGAACTCATCCGTGACTAAATTCACTGAGGATTTTAGCGAGGCTGAATAAACAACAGTCCAACCCTCAGCACCAAACCTCCTGTCAGTCACAGATGGTTTGTGTTGAAATCCACATCATAAGACCCTGGAGTTTTGTCCTGAAGTGCCTGTTGTGTTTTACAACACATAATTTCTTTTTGATTTTTGTCTTTTTGCTATTATGGAAATTACTGTGAAGCAGTTCATTTCTCTCTTTTGGGTCCAGTGAGAAAAACTTTATATCCACACATGGAAGGACAGCCTGCTAGCACTAAAATGTTTTACACTGCATGAGCTGTTCAACGAGGGAGCTGCTGAGGAAAGAAACATACATATATACATATGAAATAGTATATTGGCTTCAATAAAGATGCTGCATTTGTTTATTTGTAGTGTTTTTTTTGTTTGATTTTGCTTTATAATATCTTAAATATGGAGTATATTTTCTTACATTCTTACAAGTATAGTAAAAACGTGCACTGACAAATGACATGAAGTCTTCTGTTTTGTGTTGAAAGGTCTCTACATATAATGACCCTGTGAAAACGAGGAAATCTGCACACCAGACATCTTCAGACACTGTTTTAGGAACAAAACTGTGAGGCTCCCACTTGCTCGCAGTCCTGTCAGGCTGTAATGTTCACCACACAGAGACGGATGAAAACTGGAGTGACAGTTTTGCTATTCTTAGATCCTCAGCCAATACACATCTCGTGCAGGTACACGGGAGAAAACTTCTGATACTTTTTTAAGCAATTCCTATTCTATCCACTAGTGGGGCAAAAATTTAACTCCTGACCTGACGGTTGCACCAGAGGAGAGATTTGTCTTCTGTACAACCATCATCTGAGGACATTTCTCACTTTGTCAGGCTCAGCTCTAATTAGACTAAACCAGAAGTTCCCAAACTGACTGCAGAGAGTGAGCGCTGAAGATAAATGTTTTTACTCGAATGAAACCTGAATGACTGACACTCGTCCACTGGTGCTTTCAGGCATGCTGATTGGTGAAGCCTTTATATGCTCCTTTATGCAAGCATGTGCAAGTGTGAGAATTCAGATGCATAATAAGATTCATTTGTTACGGTTCAAACAGTTTTGAACACATTTTTTGTGGGTTTTTATTGAGTTTTAGGTTGAGCTAAATACTGTAGTGAGAAGTGTGGAGCCTGTCTGGTGTTTGGCACTGCAGATATACAGTACGATGGCACAGCCTGATGTTTACTGTGTATTATACGTATGGTGATAATCGTTCAGTCTGACTCTGAATTGAGTCGCTACTCCAGAGCTCGCCAGGGATTACAGCACAAGAAATGGTGTGATTATATTCTGTGTATCTGTTAATGTCAGATAACTGTTGAACCTATCTTGTGTGATATACCTGTCAGTCTTCATGCATGTCTCCCACCGCAGTGGGAGAGACTTTGTGTAATACAGGTGGATGTGATCAGCCATTTTGATTACCTCAGCACAGATGAACAAGGAGAAGAAGCTGGAGTTTGTGGAGGCATTGTCCACGCAGAATCTCCTGCAGCGCGACTTCAGCTGCAGCACCTGCTGATGAAAAACTGACCAGATGTTGGGTGTGAATACGGAAATGATCCTGCCTGCAGTAGGTTCATGTTGAAGTCAGACGTAACACTTGCTTCACACGTTTGTGTGAAGCAACACAACTAACCAGGAAATCATATTAATCCCAAAAAAAATCAAAAACTGATGAAAATTAAGTCATTATGCAGCCCACCTTTTCCAGTTAATGGAAAAAATTACTTTTCATGCTTTTCAATAGCAGCACATACCTTGGTTTTAAGGCAGGATGGCAACACGTATGTATTTCCAGTCAAAATATGAAAAGAGAGTCTATGTAACACACAAACTTCCACTTTAGTCGACCAAACGAGAGACAAATCTCTGATCAGTTCATTATCAGTTTGGTTGTCATCCTCTGTTTTCAGCTCATTGTCTTTCTCCCTCTGATACAGGTTAGTATTTTGAGTCAACCCCTAACAAAAACACCCTCATACAAAACTAAAAGTTACTGATTGGGTTTCCATTGATCGGTTTAATGCCACTGCAGTTTCTGCTTTGGTGATATTGTGGATTACCGATTAAAACTGGATCACAGAACAAATCAGCAAGTCATCTTCCTCTAATCTCTCTCCCTGTTTGTCTGACTCCAGCGACACCAAAATCATCAAATCAGACAGATTCACATAAACTGATGATTTAGGACATTTTGTCCCTCATTCTTTACACGCAAAAATGGAAGAGAAATCAGATAAATGTTATGTACATGTACATTTACTGTCTCTTCAAAATGTCAGCACAGAAATGTTGAGGTTTGGTCTAAAAGAAGCTATGTCTTTGTGTGCATGCGTGTGTGTGTGTGTGTGTGTGTGTGTGTGTGTGTGTGTGTGTGTGTGTGTGTGTGTGNTGTGTGTGTGTGTGTGTGTGTGTGTGTGTGTGTGTGTGTGTGTGTGTTTAAGGGAGAGAGAGAGAGAGAGAGACAGTGAGTGTGTGATTGAGTCCAGTGATTGGGTTGTTTTGTGTGCCAGGAATTTAATCTGTCCTCAGTGCAATATTCTTCCTCTGTCACCACTTTGTCCTTTCCAAATACTGTAAGTACACACACACACACACACACACACACACACACACACGCACACACACACACACTAGCAAACCAATATTCGTATCTCTGCAGTTGATGCTGACTACAGTCCAATCTGTGTGGATGAAGTGATCAGATGGTGAACTTCTGAACTGTGTGCTGAACTCACATTGAATGCATTCAAAGTGGAAACAAAACAACCCTCTGGAGTTAATTGAATTTTTTCATTGAAAGGTTTCTGACCTACAACACTGTTCAATTATTGAGGATATCCTGGACGTGTGCACAAAGTATGAAATGAAAAATATGTTGTGTCACAATACAAAATATTTGAATATATGTAGTGGTGAAATGTTAGTAGTTCCATCTGTATCCTCTGACACAGAAGGAAACATAGTATTAGAGTCCTTTTCAAAGCTGTTCAGATGGTAAAAATGGAGAAAAGAAAGCCAGTAATAATAGACGCATATTGACAACGATGAAATGTCCATATGTTTGTGATGAACAGCAGAACAGCTCAACACTGGCAGCATTTCTGGCTGATATAAATGCTGAAACTGGGAGTGAGTTTTTGTTTTCACATCACTGCTGAGTGGAGACTTGCCACTTTGTTCGGTCGTCTCCAGAGACAAGATGTTGACAGATCAGGTGAAGTGAAACTCTCATTATGCAACCAAAATAATGCAGCAGGAATAAACTTGTGAGGAGGAGAGCTGTGTTCCCCGCAGAGCACGACGTGTTCAGCAGAGGAATTCAGCTCAGCCACTCAATTGTCTGTCTGTGATCTAATTTCAAGACACACTGTCTTTCTTGTTATCCTCACTTTACTGCAATCATTAATTTGTGAAATAAAAAGATTGTTTGCAGTAAATGAAGTATTAATGTGCCTCAAAACACCCCCAGCATAACAAAATGAATATTAAATTCCTTGTTTTAATTGGTTTATGTTTTCTCATTTCTGTCAGGGTTGATGGTTACATTTACAAGGTGTTAAGCCCAGTTTTGCCAGTTTTTTGGTTTCAGGCAGTCAAGTAACAGCAGCCTCGTCCAAGTCACGCCTGAAGTTCTCAAATTTAATACATGAGTCTACCACTAAAGGAATCATTGGAAACTTATTCACTTTCTTGGTTAGCTTAGCTTAGCATAAAGCCTGGAAAAGGCGGGAATCAGCTGGCCTGGCTCTGTACCAGTACCTCTAAAACTCTGTGTTTAACATGTTATATCTTGTTTGTTTAATTCATACAAAAACTGAAGCATAACACCAATAATTTATGTGCCAGACTACTTGGTCAACTACAGTAACTTCCTGGAGTCGCCATTGGCGACCTCACAGTGATGGTAAGACTTTAGGAAGTTCCTGTGAGAGGACTTTTTTTTTCACCTTTGGACAGTGCCAGGTCAGGTGTTTCCCTGTTTTCAGTCTTTATGCTAAGCTAAGCTAAATGACAGCTGCATATTTAAAGCTGCAGTATGTAACTTGTATAAAAGTAATTTTTTGTCATATTTGCTAAAACTGTCCCTATGTCCAGACAGCAGTACATGAAACATGTAATCTGTGAAAAAAAAAAATGGCTCCATTGGTCCCACCTACTGCTCCTAATGCAATTTGCAAGAATCCACTGCGCCCGACACAAAACAACCAATCAGAGCCAGAGGAGCGTCTGAGGGATTGTCTGACATCTGTCAATCACTACTCACACACGCTGCGAACTGCCCCCTTCCTCCACTCATGCTGCTGGCAAACAGCTCTGTGAGCAGCGTCAGGAGGCTAGTGAAAGCTATGGCGGAGCAACAGCCACCTGCAAAGGAGAAACCGCCCATACCACCGCTGCCAACAGCAGCATATACAGCTAAGACAACAAATAACCATAAAGCTAATATGGTGATTGTTACAGTAACACTCCGCAGCGTGTACGGTATGTTAGCGACTGTGATGTAACGGCAGGGCAGAGTTAGCTTGTTTCTGATGCTAAAGCTAACGTTACTGGTTGTAGACGCTGCAGGGAGGAGGGGCTTGGAGGCAGGGCATGAGTGCAGCGGAGAGGGAGGGGGAGGGAGGGGGAGTGACGTGAAACTTGTGTTGGTTCAAATTTTGCTCTGCTCTCTTCTCCATCTTACCTACAGCAGCTTTAATGGACTCACTTAAGAGTGGCTTTAATCTCATCTGACTGTCAGTAAGAAGATGTATTTCCCAAAATGGTGAACTATTACTATAAGTCTATACTTATAAGTATATACTTATAAGTTGCTAGAGACTCTCTCTGTACTCGGTGAATGATAAGTTAATATAGTTTGTCAGGTCACACCTGTCTCTTTTCATCTAACTTCATCACTCCAGTGCATATATTTCTCTTCATGTTACCTGGTCAGTGGATGACACTTCGCTGCCAAAGCAGATGCTCTGCCAGATGCTGCGTCAGCTCTGCAGTACAATACAGAGAAGAGGAGAAAGTCAAAGTGAGTCCTCCGCCTGTTTTCAGCCGTGCTGGCTCCATGGCTTTATGGACGGTAATATTGTTCTGACTTTGGTGATCTCCTTATGTCTTGTCTAGCACCAGCAAGAGGTTCACATTTGTACTTTTGACTGAAATATTTTTTCAATATTTTGACAAGCCTCAGAGCTGTGAGCAAGGCTGTAGACTCTTAAAGATCCAGTGTGCAGGATTTAGGGGGAATCTATTGGCAGAAATGGAAAATCATATAAATGATTATGCTTTCATTAATGTATAATCACCTGAAAATAAGAATCGCTGAGTTATCGTTAGCATAGAATGAACTCTGTATGTCTACAGAAACTGCAGGTTCTCTTCCACTGAGTCCACCATGTTGCACCATTATGTTTGTACAGTAGCCCAGAGTAGACAAACCAAAATCTGGCTCTAGAGACCACTTTTTGCATTTTTAGTGGGGACTGGGGTCAAGTGATCAGTTGGTTGCAACCTGTGACCTCACCGTTAGAGGCCACTAAATCCTACAAACCAGTCCTTTAAGACTTACTATTAAACAGGCCTTTAGTATTAAACTAATTATTTATTTGTAAATCACACCCAGAGCGACTGCAGTAAACACATGTAAAGCGCCACATAGAATGAACCAGTTCATAGGTGATGTTTGGGAACTTTCTTGAGTCATCATGACAAGAGAAAATGAAATATGGTAAATGCACATAGAGCTTTTAAAGTTTGTCTGGTTTTGAAATAGGGGAGAGTGAGTTTTTGCACAGGATGAATGTTGAAGATGACAGTAATGTCTCAGCTCCAACTTGATGAGGAACAGAGTAGAAATAAACACACCACTAAGCAATCACAGTGAACATCTGCTCTCTGTCACAGCGACACTGCAGTGATGCAAACGAGTCACTCTCTCTCCTCCTGCAGCTGTTGTCTGACAACAAACCCTCTTTGTCCTTCTCACAGACAAAAGATGGATGATCTGAAAACAGAGAGAACATGCATTGATCGCTGAATTAGAAAAAGAGACATGAGCCAGGTCACATCTGACATGGTAGACATGAACAATACTTTTACAGTATAAACAGGGATATGACCAAATTAGAAAAAACATGTTTTAATTTTTGTTAGCATCCTGTGAGAGCAGCTGGTGAAGTTACTGTCATGGCTGAAGGCTTTAAAATTTACTGCCCAAAGCAAAGCCTTCTGAGCTCTGCTGCCGAACACTCGGCTCAGCTATTTTCTGCAGTAGGAAATGTGAAAATGGAAAAGAGGAGCATAGATAAGAAAAATAGAACTATAAAGATGTAATCCAGCCAGACTGTTGACTGGAAATCACGTCAAATAAGATAAAAGCATTCCTGCTTTTAAACTGCGACTGTGCTGTATATTCCTATATTAATCCTCAAGAATTTACTGGATATGCAGTCGGAAAATCTGTGGGAGGAAGGAATTAATTAATCCAACTTTCATTTGAGTTATGGTTTTAGTGTTACATGAGGTTGTACATACAGCTTAGGTGTCTGTAGGGAAAAATTAAAAAGTCATAGGAGGAGAAAAGAGGGACTTGGGATCACAAATCTTCAGTTGTGGCAGGTGTTTCCACTCATAAACAATAGCAACCAATTAACCTCTGACACCCGGCCAGAATTGGAGTGTCAATCCTTGTCGATTCTTGGAAATATTGCAGTTTAGTTCCTGTTCTAATGGCTGGTTTTATGGATTTAGTATGTAAATCATGCTGGATAGTCAAAGATTTATTGCTAAAACACAATAGTCTTTGGGTTTGTCTTCTGAAAATGCTAATCAGTTTAACTCTCTTCTCTGGCGCTCCTGCTTTTATTGACAATTATCTGAGCAGGAAGAACCAGCAGGAAATGCAGGTCATGAACTGGGACAGACAGCCTCTGCCATACATGTGCTTTATGATGATGGCACACATGTAATATCATGGTCAGTCAGCTCTCTAAGTGTGCATTTCTGAAGGTACTGTTAAATTAAACTGAAAGATATTTTATATTATCATGTTCTTCTCAACTCATTTGTACTGATGCCTTCAGAAATGTGCTTTAAAGATCTTGCGTTTGGAGATACAAACGAATTGCAAGATGTATTAAAATGAAATCTAAAGTGGATTAACAGTAACAGTCTCAACATTTTCTGAAATAATAATATTGTTGTTTTTCTTATTTCAGGTTTCTGTGTAGCATTATTTCCTTATGGCACACTGGATGAGGACCTAAAAGGTCAAATTTAGCTGTCGACCAATTAATCAATATCTAGTATTTGGAGATAATTGTCATCAGCTGATCAGTCTGTGCTCACCAAGCCGATTACACAGAAAGTGTAACACATTAGAGACAATGCACATTTTTCTACTGATTGATACATTAGTATTAAATAAATGTTCACTGGGACCAAAAACAAAGAGCTGCTACTGTGGAAAGTTTTGTTCTCTCTCAGACACGAGAAGATGCTCCTGTCTGCTGATAAACGCTTTTTTATTCACTTCACTAAATCTTCATTTATTTTTAATTCATTAGTTTTATAAAGTTTAGGTTTTTGATTACCCTTAGACATTTATTTAATTGATATTTTTTATTGAAGTGCACTGTTCATTTAAGTTCAGCAACTGTGTTTCATTTGTCATTAAATTGTTGTATTTCATCAGATGCAAAAAAAAAAAAAAAAAAAAAAGAAAGAAAGCAACATGACATTAGCATTATAGATCTGCCACTGGCTGCCCTGCTCTCTAAATATCACCACTGGTTATTGAAAGACCCATATCTGTTGACCACTATGATTACTGCATTGCTTCAACACTCACAAGCTGACTCAGTGTCCCTACATGACACCCCAGTATGAATCATCCCACTCGAACGGACTTCAAAAGGTTCCTTATGTGACATTTTATGAGCAAAGGTTTGCATAAATCCTCCAGTCATTTCAGAAGCAAAATGGAACTCGTCAATATCTACAAAAGTGCAAATATCTAATACAAAAGTCCTTTCGAGTCATCTGTCTCAAGTCTAAGCCAAGTCTCAAGTCATGAATACTTAGTCAAAGTCAAGGCGATTCTTTTATCAGTGTTTGTCAAGCAAGTCTCGAGTCTCGAGTCCATTTGTGCTGCTGTGCACCAAACACACCCTCCTGCATAATAATGAATGCAAATACTGTTTAACCAAAGTAACATGGTGCAAACACATGAAGCAGAGTTTGTGTGTGACAGGGCGGACACACGTAAATGCGTCATACTGAGTTCACTTGAAGTTAATTTGGAGAGAAACTTGAATAAAAAAAGGTTAAAAGAGAAATCGAATAATGTAAATGTATTATTATTATTATTATTACTATCTATACACTGTATACAGGTACGAAGTCAGTTCGTTTACTTAAAGAACCAATATTCCATCTGAGGTCTGAAGCGTCACCTTTTAGATGAACTGTCTGCTGACATTGCGTGGGACTTCGCATATTTCTCTGTCAGGGTGGGAGGTGATTAAAAAATCAGAAAAATCTGAAATGTTAATCTGTTATGGCTAAAACCTGCCTGGCCTCTATTCAGAGCCAACAGCTTGCACTTTGAGCTCATTGTGTCATTTTCTGTCCAAAATGAAAACACGACGGAGCCAAAGCTTGAAATGTGCAGCTGCCAAAGCAGTTAGTGTGTGAAGCTGCTGAGTGTTTGTCGGGTCACACATGTTTTCCCACAGTTAGGCAGCTAGATTATGTCCCATATGGGCCACACTGGTTTTAGTTTAATTTGATTAATTTGTTTCGACACTTACAATCACAGCAACTGATATCACTGTTATTTCTCTTCTACAGTATGTTTGAACTATTGTAGACAATAGCTGGTAGATTTGCTGATTGCCAGTGTTATTTATTATTATTATTATTATTATTATTATTGGCTCAATGAAATGGATTGCCTGGACTGAGGTGGGGCAGAGCGCACAAATCAGGCCTCAGGGACACTTGTTGTTGGCATTCAATTGACACGCGCACACACACACACACACACACACACACACACACACACACACACACACACACGCACGCGCACACACACACACACACACACACACACACACACACACACACACACCCACAACACACTCATCTGAGGATATGTTTGCCCAGGTATGTACACTGCACTTTTATATGTGCATGTGGGAGTGCTCGCTGTGCTTCAGTGCACTTGTCTATGGAGGCTGTCAAATCACCACGATTCATCACAGCGCTGAGCTCCTGTGCTTAGACATATTTTCCCTCCATGTGCGTGATCTGTGACTGTCTGCACGGATTCATATTTCTCCTCCCAAAAAACACACATGATGGAAAATGGCGGATGCAGGTCGGCAGTGGACGTGAGCTTCAGTGTTTGTGTGTGGGGCCGAACACTTGCTTATTATTTGATGTATTTGAGTCTGATCAACACTTAAATTTAGTTTGTTTTAAGTGCTAAGAGACATGTGACCAAGAAAAGACGTAATTATAAAGTTAAAATCACTCTAAAGTGCCTTTGAGAATTCACAGTTTCCAAAAAAAAGCTCAGATTTCCTATTTAACTTCATCTTCATTGTATTAAGGACGTCTTAGGCTTTTAAAATGCACATTGGTCAAGCTCAAGCGCTTTTTATTAATTAACTGCAAGCACGCAATGTACAAGCAAACAACAAACATGTTCACCCTGTCATGGATAAATTCAAGTAATTCAGTAAGTAAATACATTTTCATTCAATATTAATTATAACAAGGATATTTAGTCCCTTTCTCAACAATATATTTCAGTTAATAGGAAAAGTCTTACTGTAAAATATTTGTTTCCCCATAACACTTGTGATATAACCAGCTAGTTTTGTTGCCTTAACCAAACTCAAACAGGAAACTAAAACTGGAAAAAACAAACTTTCTGTTCAGTTACAATGATGGTCCAGCAGCAACATTAATTATGATGCTGTAGGAACAACACCAACACAGCAATATCAGATAAACCCTCTTTACTTCATCTGGCTGGGTGTCGAACTGATGTCTTGGTAGAGTCTCATTGTGCCTTCTACTCCAGCTGTTGCTGCTGTCTGGGTCAGCAGACCTTCAGTTAGTGAAGTAGTGAGTGAGTGAGTAGAGGAGGAGGTAGAGGAGGAGGATTTGTTTACCTTCAGACTGAGCTAGGCTAGCTGTTTCCCCCTGCTTCCAGTCCTAATGCTTCGCTAACATGTGAGGTCAGTCTTCTCATTTAACCATCTGCAGGATTGTGAAAAGTACATGTGCCAAAATCTTGAGCTATACCTTTCAAATGTTTGTCTGTGTGTGTTTTCTTCTTTTTGTGGATCCATGAAGTTTCTGCCTCACAGCCACACTGCACAGCTCACTGTTACATCATGAGGACAAATAATCACTTCTTGTCTCAGGTGACACTATCACTAGTGGTGGGGTTGTTTTTCCAGTTGAGAAATGTGTTCTCTGGAGGTCTCTTAATTGTTCTCCACGGAGGGGGGAGAACAAACCGTCCTGCCTGCATACAGGGAGATGCCATTTTCCTCCTGATTGTTCAGCAAACTCAAAAATACAATTTTATCATGTGGCTGCCGAGCTTTACATGCATCTAATCTGTGGAATGCTGTATGATGATTTTTGGGTCACATTGTGTGGATTCAGCTTCAGCAGGAAACCCCCGTGTAATCGTGTCTGTTGAGCTGCTACTACTATGTATGTGATTTTCTACATGTTTGTTGCATGTACAAATGGCAAGCAGTAAATGATGACGCAGCCTTTTTTATTGTCAGGTGTTTATCTGTTGCAGTGTTGCGCAGAGAAATAATCACAGTACAATCTGTCAAATCTGAAAATTGGATTCTGCTTTATCTGGTTTCAGCCTTTGGCTACCAACAGTTGCTATGTCTGACGATTACACTATAGTCCACATTGTGCTGCTGATAAAAATGGCTGATTACTGCAATGAGGCATCCTGTCACTCTAATTTACACAAATCATACACTCCCACTCTGACTTCTGCTCAACCGTGTTAACGCTGGAGCAAATGTCTCTGGCAGTCAAACCCAGAAAGTCTAATTTAATCTACATGCACACTTCCACACAAATAATCCCACACTGTGATATTCATTCCTCCCAACAACATGCACATTTGGTATTTATTGTTCTTCTGAGCGTGTGATTATGCAGTTTTAGAAGTGGGCTGTCGCAGTACAGCAGTGAGGAGGACTGCTGTAATTTATTATACTCAGCTATGCAGTACAGCTGATATCTGATTGGCTGCATGACAAGAAGCTGCAGGAGGGATAGGCTTGTTGGAGGAAAGTGAAGAAGTGAAAGTTCAGGTTTGGAGTTCACTTGAACGTGCCTGTCCTGAATGGCTGTGCAGCTAATGATGACAGGTGGGTGAGACAAATAGCTGCATGGGCCACTGCACTTAACCGCAGAGGCTGATTGGACAGCCTGCTGGCCATTCATGAGAGTGACTGTCTGCTGAATTGTATGTGCTTCTATGTGTCCTCATGATTTATGTGATGAATACTAGGTGTAGACGTGCTGTAAGTGCAATAATCAGCATCTGTTGTGTGTGGAAGCATGGATGTTCCCAGCTCATGAAGTTCAGTTTGCTTTTCGCTCACTGGCTCTGGACCAGTGTTATTCCATCATGGTGGAATTAATGACAATGCTGTGTGTGATGTAAATGAACATGGTCATGGCTGATCTCTCAGCTGCCCTGTGTCATCCTGAAGTTTCCTGGTCTTCCCTGTCAGTTCATCAAGTCCCCTTAACGTTGTCTCTCTGAGTTTCAATTAACTTCTGAGATTTTTATAATCAGCATGTTACCTCGCCCAGGACTATACTACAAATCACACTCATGGTCCTGCATGGATATCTCCTGATATCAAGGTCTTTTTAATGAAAGGCCACTGCACAGATGTTGTCAGATATGTTGCTCGATAAGACCTCTACTCTGACCTCTCTCTTCTGTGAACTGATCATTTTGATGCATATCTATCCTCCGTGCCATGTCAGGTGTAACAATTTGCCAGGTGGGTCATCTCTTTGGTTTGCGTGCCGCCGGCTGATCAGATATCAGCACAGAGAGATTCATCCATGACTGGAGGCTATTGAGTGCACGCAAACATCAGTGAGGGGCTCATCAGGCAGCTGCTATCCTGCCACATGAACACACATGCACACACGCACATGTACAAGCACATGTACACACACACGTGTTTCCATCACTTTTAGGGGCATGACATTGACCAAAACAAATGTTTTAGGTGACTGGTCTTTGCATCATCACTGTTTCCTGCTGGCTGTATATTCTCTTGTTAATCAACATCTGAGCAAGAGGTTAAATGTGGCCAAGAAAGGCAGTTGTACAGCTGCATTTGATGCACTTGTGTTATTTAAAAGACGTTGATGTTTAGTCTGTTTCTTCCACATTCTTTTCAAACACACAGCAAATGTCTGACCATATACACCTCACAAAGCACAGCACAGCACCCCTAAAATAAATCCAAAGATAAATAAAACAGAACCTTTGGCAATTTTGCCTTACTCTTACTTCTCAAAAGCTTCAAATTGGTTATGAGTTCTTCAAAAAAGTTACTTTCTTTGAATTAACATCACTGTCTGTAAGAAAAGGAATAAGCAGCCCATTCTCCGAGGCTGCATTACAGCACAGCATAGCAGCTTTAGATTTCAGAGACACTGAAAACATGATATATAAAACTGTGACTTTATCACTCACACAGGGAAGACCAATTTATTCTCTTATTTAAAGCTTGAATCCGTCCGTGCCAAGATACACTTTGTGGTTTCAGCGTTCAGTAAATATCTACTAAGCAAGCTTAGTGTTTGATTTACTTAGGAGAGGTTTAGAGTATGATTTATATTAATTTCATATTCTTTCTAATTATTATCAACATCATCCTCTTTGCTCATGTTTGTATCACTTTGTAAAAAAAGAAAAAAAAAAAGAGTTTGATGAAATCTTGAAGTAAAAATGTAACACCAAAATATAGTTTACATTTTGTGCTACCTTGTCTTTTGCAAGTGCTTTCATCATTTCAAGTGTTAATTGTAGAAAAGAAAATTGAACTTGTTTGAAAAGAGATGTTTAAAGAGGTGTTGGAGAAATGTCTTTCATTGATTGAGCAGGACAGATGTGATGAAACAGAAGCAGACACTGGAGGTAACAATAATAATATTCAAGTGAGAATATGTTCCAGTCAGTGTTACTTCAATTTGCCGTAATAAAACCTGAAATAAAATAAATCTGCACTCTAACCATAGCTCAGTATTTTATTTTTTAAATAATCAGTTCTTTTTTATGTATAAACCCAAGTAGGATTTGTGCATTTGATCCTGCATAATTCTGCATAACACCAGAGATATTACATTGTTGTTGCTTTTCAGAAAATTAAATAAAAGTGAGCTGAAAGCCTCTTAAACACCTGGCTGCGTGCAACATTTCCTCGTTCAGCTTTCCCTTTCCGTGTTCATTATCGATATTAAGCTACTTTCAACTAATCTGAATTTCATATTCTATATTTTACACAGCATTAACAGGATTGCATAATTATCCATAATCTGCAAATCATGTATGACTGGCGTTCGAAGCTGACACAGCTCTCCTATTACTGCCTGTTTTAAATTCATATTGTATGAGAATGTGTGTGCGCACATATATGTGTGTGTGCACGTGTGTTTGGTTACGTGTGTGTTCAGCATGTATATGTGCTATGTGCCATGTTCATATTGCCATGACACTTTTCCATTTGAAAGGTGATCAGAGCTCCATTAACGTCTTTGTCTGTTATCCATCATTTGTCTCTCTCATGTCCCACACGTATCTCCATTATTCATGCCATCGCTTCACCTCCAACACTTTCAGCAGAGACAACTCAGAGCTCTGCAAACAAATCCTTTGAATTCTATAATTATGATTCATACAGTTTAGGCTTTATGATGGGAGTTCCTATAAATATCCCCCCTCACTCCCTTTCTGTCTTTTCCACACACACATACAGTTGTACATATGCATTTATCCTACACAAACTTACACACACACATTTATTATCTACTCTCTTCAACTCTCTCTCTGTTCTTGTTTTCCTCCGTTTCTCTCTGATCAGCAGCACACAGCTCTGCAGGGAGGAGATAAAGTGTCTTCTAATTCTTCTTCTTCTTTTTCTTCATCTGCATCCTCTCCTACAGAACCTCCCCCTCCCCCCACCACAGCACCCATCCTTCACACCAGCTTGTGGGGACCAAACTGGAGAGAGGGAGATGCACCACAGCAGGAGGGGTAGATGAGAAAACAAGATAGGAGGAGTGCATGGCTCATCCTGCAGAGTGAACAAAGGCGTGTTGGTGATTTAGTAGCCATGCAACAGCTCGCGCTGCTGCTGCATGGATTTATGCCAAGTATGGGTTCGATTGGCCAAGGAGACCGAGTGCCCCTCCGACCTCCACAGGCCGGGACAAATGATTGAGTGTGTGAAAGGCTGAGGGAGGGAGGAGATATAAGTAAAAGCTAATAATGGAGGGAGGGTGATAGGTAAAATCAAAAACTCAGCAGACAGTGAAGGAAGAAGTGACTTGGAAGAAAATACGGTCCTTACTGGAGCATGAGATGCACATCACTGCACATTTTTATTGTTTTCCTCCTCCTGAGGTGTTGTGGCCCCTAGGATGGGACATTTAATGTATTCATCCTTTATTTGATAATTCACAGTGCAGAGAGCTTTTGTATTAGAAGAGACACGGATGACATAGATCCTACATGATCCAGTGGAGCCAGCAGGGCGCCCCGCTGAAGGATAAACAGTTTGATGTAATGCTCTCCTCATATGAGAAGCGGGATTGGATGATGTATAATGATCCTGCTCTCAAACCAGCAGCCTGGACAGCAGTTAATGGTAACTCAAATGCAAAACCCAGGAGAGCCTTCGTCCTCCTCCTCCTCCTCCTCCTCCTCCTCCTCCTGTAATTGGTCTCCTTCTATAGCTGCCTGCAGGGCCTCCTCACGATGAAGGCGCCCCCGTGTGGCAGTGAGGAGAAGCGCGCACGCCGCGGGGGGTTTAAAAGCCTCAACTGAGGAGGAGCTGCTCACAGTGGCAAGGAGCTCACACCGGGAAAAGTTTACGTCCAACTATCACGCCCGACCCAAGAAGGGAGAAACAGCAGAAATGGCAACTCAAGCAAAGCAGCCGCATCACCTGCACCTGGCTGAGCTCACCGCGGCGCAGTTCATCGACATCTGGAAGCATTTTGACGCAGACGGTCAGTGCGCGCAAGTGTCCACCAGTGTGATGAATGTGGAATTAACTGAGCGGTCAATTGTTATTCATTAGTAGTTAAACATATGAATGCGAGAGACGTGAGTTATCAGAAAGTAGTCTTTTTATTGATTTCGTTAAAACAGTTTCCAGTTTAATTATGATGTTAAATAATAATCCAGCAAGGCGTTTGTTTAAAACATGAAAATATTACAGTTATATCAGTAACTACTGTGAGAAAATTATATATTCAGTCCAGTCAATTTGACATGAAAACTACCTATGTAGGAAATATTTTTGATGTCAGAGTTTATTCTTTAAATTGACTTGAATTTTTCACCTTGTGTCTGCAGTAAAAAAAAGAAAAAAACCTCAGTAATGACTTTAATGCGCTTATGTGCGATGGTATCACTGTAACATCCTGTAATATCATTTATGTTGTGACTTAGTACATTTGCTGTGACACTTAGAAAGGATCTGCGGTGATTTTTTCAAAACTACTATGATAGAAATGAAAAAAGACCCCGTCAGAGTGAAGTTATTGAGAAGAGGCTGGGAAAGAGG
>JBBMOE010000001.1:15491051-15620884 GCA_037975065.1 Chaetodon trifasciatus
CAGTGGGATTGTTGTTCGAGGTGCCATTGAGCAATCAGCAGTCAAGCTTTGTTTGAAACTGTTTTGGGAGGTAAAGGGCTGCATCTGCTCAGTGTGCACTGATGTGCTCCATGCGGCAGCTGAGATTTCTATTGCAGCTAAAATCTGGCAGTGAACCCCAAAGAACTGAGAACTTAACTTCCATGGGCTTTATTGCAGGTCTAGATTATGTAATAGCAGAGTGCGATAGAGTAAAGCAGACATGTCACATCTGGTTTCTGTTGAGACAAACTTAAACAGATTAGAAGTCCAGGACATCATCATGATGAACAAGATGCAATCAGAGTTACTTTGGGTCAATCAGAGCAGGATTATTTAGAGATTTCATCCTTCACTTTGGTGTCTGTACGTCCTCAAAGGACAACAAGAATACATTCAGATATACGGATACTCACTGTCTGCCGTAGTGGAGCACAGGTCTTGGTCTGAGTGCTGCTCACCGCCCTGCTGACACTGTTATGCACAATGTTTTGTCCCCTTCTTGCGTGCATTTTGTCTCACTCTGCAGACCCAGCCAAGCAAAACAGATGCAGCACTCAGTGAAATAATTACTGCTTTAGGTAAAACTGAGTGCTGCTGAGCTACTTAGTCACAAGGTAGAAAAAAAATATTTCAGTGGAAGTTTGTGTGCCAACTTTTTCCAAATAGTCATGAAGTAATGTGATTTTGAATTTGGTATTCTAATCCCCTCTAAATGTAGGCACAGATGCATAATTATCGAAGTGACTTCATAGTCTGAATTATAGTGAAGATACTACAAGATACAGTCTTTTTAGGGCTTAGTGGCTGGTTGGTCCACTATGTTGGTCCAGTGTCTCAACTTTGACTTTGGTGATTCTCCTGACTTTTCAGGATCTCTGAACTTGACAACTACTGGATGGATTGCCATGAACTTTTGTGCACCCATTCATGTCACCCTCAGGCTGAACGAACAACTTTTAATTTTTCCTGTACTTTGGTTTATGACCAAGACTTTTGATATTCCCATCAGCCTCAGCTTCACAGCAAATGTTAGCATGCTAACATGCTCAACTAAAATGGTGAACATGGTAAACATACCTACTAAACATTGGCGTGTTAGCACAATCATTGTGAACATGTTAGCATGCCGATGTCAGCATTAGCTCAAAGAGCTAAGTACGGCAACACAAAGCAGGTTGCATGGCTCGAGACTTTTTTAATCTGCACATGCTGCTCGTAACTGATGAATAATCAGCCAGTGAGAGCTGATAATTCAATAACTATTCATTACATTTTATGTATATATATATATATATATATATATATATATATACTTACTTATATGTACATTTTGTTCCATTCACCCATTTACTGTTAAGGTTGTACCAATCAGATTCTGATTGAGATTTTATTAAAATTTTCATTGCTTAAGCAGAACAAAACCCAGCAAAACCAACAATGTCCAATCTGAAGCAAACTGGTTAAATAATCTTTTTTGACTGCGTTCGACTTTTTAACCATTATTGAACGTACTTGGAATTTCTTGCAGATTTCATACCTCACATTTACCCCCAGGCACAGTTTGATACAAAATTGGATTGTTTGGCTAATGAGCGGTAATCCAGCCATTACTCTTACTTTGAATGCTAGATGATGATAAATAATAAATTATTAGCAGTTTCAGTTGCTGAAGATGAATGTCATGTTAGATTGAGTCGGCCTGCTCTGTCTCCACACCCAAAGCTTTGAGTTCCTGTTGTGATTTGTTTATATCTAAAACTGCAGCTCAACCAAAGCACAGATGGTGACATGGAGCACCTATAAAATACAGCGCGCAATTGAATCTAAGCAGGGAGACGAGGGGAAGGGGGAGGTGAAGGAGAAAATGATCAGAAATGAGAGGAGATGAGAGGATAAGAGATTAAGGGATGGAGAGGGGGATGGGGTGAATCTCTGCATTTTATTCTGTACATCTGTGTTTTATTCTGAATTAAAATAACAATGTTATTAACATCTATTTTTGTATTATTAAAGGCAAAAAAACGCCCAACCCCCACTCGGATTGCAGACAGATGGGACTCATTCTTATGATTAAAAAGAGAACATTGGATGTCCTGTAGGTTTCCCTGTGACTTGTAGGGAAACCAGTGGAGTAAATTATGATATTGAATCATCATAAGAAGTACAAATCCAGACACAGGGACAGAATGCCCCAATAAGCATCAATCTGACTGTTCACTTTCACTCTCTTAGGCAAGAAAACACTCATTATACTGCTTACACTCCAGCGGCACTGGGCTCTTTTTTTCTGCTGCAGCACATTGCTGAGTGTCCACATTCCCCGCCGCTGCTAAATGCCAATTTGGAATGAGACTCATGGATGCTAATAGAGAATATTCTCAAGACGTGAGCTTGTTTTCGTCTGATGTACCTTCAGTTCATCAAAGCTTTCAATTAGTTGTTGTGTAGAGATGATACAACATGTGTTAATGTTACTTCCCAGTGTTGTCGTGCTTCAGGTTTCACTCAAGATGTGAATATTGAGGACACTGAATTGTCTTTTGACTTTGTACACTAAATGAGGAGCTAAGACCAACGAATAATTTAAGTGCAGCTATAAGCATGTATATACTGTAAGTAAGCAGTTCTGTAAACCGCTTACTTGGATCCAATCACAGAGGACTTGAGACTGGACGAGTGCTCGAGGTTTCCAAAATTTAAACAGCCCCAGTGACCTTTAATCTTTCATCCACATCTAAATCTTTCATCAATCCTTTGAACAGTCAACAAAGCTTTATGTGACTTAAAAGCCTCATAACATCATTTGTGCCAAACTAATTTAGCTCCTCTGCTGCTCCACAGGAAACGGTTACATTGAAGGGAAGGAGCTGGAGAACTTCTTCAAAGAGCTGGAGACTGTGAGGCGAGGAGCAGGAGCAGGCATGGTGAGCGTGTGCTGAGCGTGGCTCATTTCTGAATACTGACACGGTTACATTTAGACAAAGAGACATTTAGACAAGGAGACATATGAATATGAGTTTGTGTTTTCATTATTTAGATATTCCACCACAAAATGTTCACTCTACCTTCAATCCATCATTTGGCAAAATGAAATAAAGATTAGAACTGCTTAGCTAACGCTCTGTCCTAGAAATGACATCTATATACTATGAATCTGTTTCACAAATTATGTTTTGGGGTAAATATGAGTGCTGCCTGGATTATGTTTTGATTTTCTAATGTAGGAAGTGCTGCATTTACTGTATGAACTGCAAGCTAGTGGTAGGTGGTCGGGGTGTACAAAGTGACCGTTCCCCAACGTTAACCAATGGCTACAAGTGCCTGAACACAGGGAAAACAAATCTAATGTACTGTCAGTGAGTGCTTTCATTATTCAGTATCAGCATTTTGCCACAGGTTTACTGACAATGTTTCTTCATTATATAGATTGGAAATATTGTGTTGCCCTCAATTTCATACAAAACTTATTTACTGTTGCAAATTAGTATAAATATAAAAGCACTTTGTGGGGAACGGTGTTGGCTTAGTTAGCATGTTTTAATGGCTTTTCTCCTGCATATATGTTTAAATTAAAGGCTGCATTATCATACAGTATCTCTTTGATGTGTTATTGTGATTACAGGATCCTTCACATGCTGCGTTCAAAGAAAAGATGAAGGAGTTCATGGCTAACTTTGACAAGAATGCTGATGGGAGAATTGAGATGACAGAGGTGAGAAGTGACTGAATAACTGAAAAAGGTGGTTTAATGGTTCAGACACACAGTGTATCAACAACATCCCTGGTTCAACTTTGCCTTCGCTGCATGTCACAAACCACTGTGAACCTGCATACAGTAATAACAACAAAAATGTCAAGGAATCATTGTAAAACATAAAGCAACTGTTAAAGCCTGCGTTTTAGACAACTCCTGTGTTTATAAATGTTAAATATACAGCTCTGGACAAATAAAGACTTTGTCTCTTTATCTTCCACTCTGTAGCTGGCTCAGCTTCTGCCCACAGAGGAAAACTTCCTGCTTTATTTCAGAGAGTTTGTGGGATCCAGCACGGAGTTCATGGCTGTAAGTTTGTGTATAATGTATATCTGAGCCCCTCACCTAAAGCTCTCACACTCATCCAACCTGATTCAGTTTAATGATGGCAATGGAATTTTACAATGGACAGCCCAAAATTGCACCGCTACCCTTCTTCTGTCTTCGGTTTCCTCTTGGAAAAAGTTGCTCCCTGACTAACGACTTAACTTTACTGGGCTGTGAAATCTCCCTGCGAATGCCTCAAGTCAGCAGTGCCTTCACAGCTCGTCCTGTGGGACACATGTTCAGCTGCCATGCAAGTCCTTTTGTGTCTCAGCCAAGTTAGGACACCTGTTTGGTGTGAAAACAGCCCAGTAAGGGTGTAAATTGTTAATTTAAAGCCTGGATGCTGTGTCTGGAACACTGACAAAATGTCAGACAGTGTGGAAACTGCACTGTGTTTAAGATTACGGTCAGAAAGAAGTGTGAAGGTGACTTGAATTGTGTTCTCTGAATACCTATAAATTAGCATTTTTAGTAGCTAACTTTTTATGCTGTTATCAAACCAAACATCTACTCCGGTCTCAAAGTCAGAATAACCTGAAACATGTGTTTTTACACAGGTATTTAATGCCTTTCTAGCATGTAGACAACACTTCTTTATCAGTCTAGAAGACCATCAGTAACCTCTCTCCTTATCTGGTTGCATATGTTAAAGTAATTAGAGAAAAAACAATGGAGCTCACCTGCTCCACTGTGAAAAAATAAAAATAACCCGCACATACACACACTTGGTGCACTCAGGCCAGGGTTGAGGAGAGTTTTCAGTGGTGGTGTGATGTTGCTCTGTGTGTTAAAGCTATTCTCAGACAGCCATACATTATGAATGGAGCACAGCTTTCTGCAGGGGAAAGGCAGTGAGTGCTGGAGGGGTTTAGGTATCCATCTTTGAGAAGGGCTTTGACAAATTCTATATTTACACAATGTCAGATGACACCATGGTACCACCATCATTTCTTTGTTGTAGTCTTTTATTTCTGTAAGTCAGATGATACACAGAGAGGGTCTGCAATCCATAAAGTCAAGTGTGTGTTTTGACTGATCACTGTAGCGCACATATTTTTTGAGAGCTACTCTGACAACATCACTCTTCTCCTGCAGGCTTGGCGGAGGTATGACTCTGACCGGAGTGGATACATTGAGTCAAATGAGCTGAAGGTAAAATGCAATATGCCAAAATCTGCAATAAAGCTAATTAACGAGGAATAATTTAAAGTGCACAGCTGGTCTGACAACAGTACAGTTCTGTCATTTAGACCTCGGTCTCTGCAACAACACACACACGCTGTTCTGCATCTGACCCGTCAAAAATGCCATATGCATGATGATTATGGTCAGAAATCTGTGTAAAGATATTTTTGCATATATGCATATGTGCATATTTTGTAATTACTGTCAGCAAACCAGACCTTATTTGAGTTGATGATTAGCTTCTGCATTATGCTATTAGTACAATTGCTGCTAATTAATGCTAATGTGGAGCTACTCTAAACCTGTACATGTGTATTATGCTCTCCATTGAAAATTCACTCTGTCAGTGTGAAAAACAAGACCACAAAACACACCTTTGAAAACAAACACTCACACACTTACTGTATATTAAAACCATTCATTCTCACCATAACTGCTCGCTGACAGTATTGAACATCTAATCACTGACTGTGGGGTTTTTTCTCGCTCTTCAGGGTTTCCTGTCAGACCTGCTGCAGAAAGCAAACACAGACTACGATGACAAGAAGCTCAAAGAGTACACACAGACAATTGTGAGTATCATGAGGCATAGAAATTGTTCATTTCACTCTGCTGTGGCTCAAAATTGGAAAAGAATCAAGACTTCTCTGCAGAAAACATTTTTTCAGCTTACCCTTATTTATGTTAAAATTACAGTGATGCCTACACTCTACCTTTTGGATCTAATCTATTGTATTACATGTGATCGTGTATCAGTAACTCTCAGGATTGACATGAAAAACTTTGCTTAACACACTACATCTATGCTCAACAATGCCTTCACATCCACATGTTCAAATGAAGTACTTTGCTGCTGCATTTCTACATAATGTAACTGAAATAACATCCCTGAAGGCTTGAATGTTGAACAACATCAATGTTTGGGCTCACCCTCTAGCTCACCTGTAATGCTGGTACATCACTTTTCTGCTGCCATGCATACCTTCTTGAATGCATGTGCTTTAACGTCTAATATGTGTGTGTGTGTGAGCATGGTTGAAGGTATTTGAAGACCTCCTCTTTGCTGTGGTTTCTCTGCTAAATTCTCTGCTAATCTTCTCTTTGTACAGCTGAGGATGTTTGATCTTAATGGTGATGGTAAGCTGGGCCTCTCTGAGATGGCGAGGTGAGTGCGTCTCCAGTGTTATTTGTTTGTATGTAAAGTTTTAAATCTCTCTCAAAGGATGCTAACAAGATGCTGCCCTGCACTTGTTATTTTACTGCAGGCTGTTGCCAGTCCAGGAAAATTTCCTGCTGAAGTTTGAGGTAAGATGACGCTCCAGTTGATTTTAGGCATAAAATTACATCTACTGCACTTGACATCCAATCACTCTGATGTAGAAGTCAGAATAATATACTTCAACATTACTGGATTCACTACAAGAGGATTATTTGCCATCAAAGTACAAAATGGACATATGGGTTATTAATGCAAGTGCGTGTTTGCTTACTTTAAATCCTTCAGGATTTAAATAATACAATATGCTTTTTTTTTTTTTTAAACATGAAAGACCGACTTACACGTTTGGGAAAAGCTTTTATGTTTTCTATTAAATTGATGTGATATCTGAAGTCAAATAATTTCAAGTCCTTTGTTTTTTGTTTTTTTTTAATTTAAGCCTTAAATTTGCATCTTAAAATAAAAATAGCTTATCATATTGCATAGTTTCATGTGTATTCTTAGCTAGATGACATTACTGAGGGAATACACACTATTTATATAATTTTGATGCTTCAAAGTCCAATATTTAGAGCATAGTGACAATGTTAATCTATATTTATCTCCCACATGTATTTGGTTATGTATGTTCCCATACGTACATGGTTGCTTGAGACAGCAGATCAGCAATTCCTTTCTGACAGAGGATTAGTCTGTTTGATCAGGATTAACTCAACTCTAGTCCCAGTTATCATAATCTCCATGGATTAATATCAGGTCTGGATCTGGTGGGGCTTTTACTGCTCTCTAGATATATCCAGCAGTTTCTAACAATTTTCACCTCTCTCTCTCTCTCTCTCTCTCTCCTTCTCTTGCATGCAGGGCATCAGGCTCACAGTGAAGGAGTTTGACTCCCTCTTCACCTTCTATGACAAGGTGAAAAGTACATGTTTGTGTTTGCGTGCATATGTACTGTCTGTCTGTTATACATTTCATTCTTTCTTATGTGACTGTCCTTGACTGAACACACTGTCTCTTATTTATGAACTTATGGCTTTAAATTGATTGTGTGTGTCTACTTAATGACACTCATTCCAACAAGTATTAGATAAACGCTCAGTTTTTAGCCATGTTTCTTTGCACAGATATTCATCGTGCACAGAAAATATATCTCAATGACTTTGGTAAACGTATCCAAAACCTTTGTTTATGACAGGCACAACTAATGACGTTCTCAACAGCCTCAGCTGCACTATTTGTGCTAATTAGCAAACATTAGCATGCTAACATGCTACCCTAAGATGGTTAACATGGCAAACATTATACCTGTGAAACATGCTGATGTTAGCGTTTAGCTCAAATCGCCACAGTGCTTCCTCAGAGATCTAGCATGGCTGTAGACTCTTTAAGTTTTGTTTTTACATTATATACTTTTATTTCTTTTAAGTCAGACCTCTCATATTGTCTTTCACCAGGATGGTAATGGGTATATTGATGAGCAGGAGCTGGATGCTTTGCTGAAGGACCTCTGTGACAAGAACAAAATGGTAATGAATAGTTTTCCTATTGATTGATCAGTTCGGGTTACTTTTCTACTAGCCAAATATAGAGCTGATAGTTACCTGAGACGCCTCTGCAATGAGGCAACCTATAGACCACCTTGTGTGCTCTGACTGTATGCACCTGTGTGGTTTGTGGCAGGACATGGACTCAACAGGACTGGTGGGGTACAAGAAGAGCATCATGGCTCTGTCTGATGGAGGGAAGCTGTACCGCACTGAGCTGGAGATCGCCCTCTGCCGGGATTCCCAGCTGTGACCTCCCTGTCAGGGACCCTGCCATTCCCCTCCCTCTATCTCCCACTGCCTCCTCCCTCCCACCCCCTGATGTAACCTGGTGCATGTGTGACCCTTCTCCTCTCTACACCACTTAGAATGAAAACAAAATTGCTCTTGAGAGCACAAAGTGTACCGCTGGTCCTGCTGTTTTAGCGCTGAACCCCTCGGAGGTCTTTTCTTTTTTTGAACTTTACATGCAGTTCATAGTGCGATAGCCATAGCAGTGACTACAAGAATATATTATGTATGTTCATTTATTTAACTTCCTGTTTTTAATATGCATTTGTATTTTTTACATTCATCTCATATCTATTTATGTTCTCCTCCCAATTAATTTACAAAACTGAATTATCACGGAAGTATTAATTAACCATATTAACTATTAATTAATACTTCTGTTCTTTAGCATCTGTTCATCTATTTTATTTATTTCTATCTAATTTAATATTACCCTATTTTATTTGATGAGGCTTGTACTGTTCTATTAAAGATATACTGAGAGAATGAATAAATATACCATTACAACTCTTGTCCCAATTATTCACTTACATTAAAAAGTCATATCTTCATCCAAACCATGTTCTTCTACACCTCAGCTATCGGGGGGATCACCAACTGTGCCACTGCCTCGACTCTGAGAGTTTTGTTTAGTCTTCTCTCTCAGCGCCGGGGAGAAGAAGATATTTTCCCCCCACTCCGAGAGTTGTGTGGTTCCAGTGAAGATTACAGCTGTGGTACAGATGCCCAGAGCAAGAGTGTTTTCTCCAGAGTGCTCCACCTTCACTTTCTAATCTCCTGGTAACAGAGAGTGTGATGTCAAAAAAGCTTGTGCTGCTCCATTTTTCATAGAAGAGAGCCTCTGAAGCCTCTGTGGCACTTTGAGATGAAGTGAGCGGAGTGGGACAGGCTGAGAGATCAGGGGCAACAGAAATACAGCAGGGTGGTTGTCTTGCTCTTTTACATGTATACACATCCATAACATCGCGTGAGAACACAGAAAATGGCACTATTAATTGGAATATGACTCTTTTTCATCCAAATGTGTGTATCTGAGGCTCCGCACCTCAGCAGACAAAACATATCTCAGTGTAGTACTGATTATGATATGACAACATATCTTTATTACAAATTATAGATGGATTATTTAATGTCCATTACTGACTCAATATACAAATGTCAGTTCTTTTTCAAGATAATGTCCTAGTTTAGTCAGAAAGTAATCATTTTCTCTCTATTACTATAAGAAAGAGTCAACACACCCCCATATTTCAGCATTATGGAACAGTCTACCTTTCATCAATTAATAATCAAGTCTTTCATCTTTAATTAAATTCACTATCTTTAAAGCACACCCCTTCACACACATCATCACTGCAACGCACACTCACACATACACAAAAACAGAACAGTGTTCACCTCCTTCAGCGAGCGTTCAATGTTATACGCACACGTGGGCATAGAACTGCACACACACACAAAGAAATACACATGGGCACACAGTGAAACTCTGCGCTGTAGTTCAAGCTGTTAACTGCTGACAACAAGGAAAACCAGAGTTATATCCGCTCTGATTCCCTCACACACATCAGTCCCCCACATTGAGAGGAATGAGACAAGCGAGCAGAACAGACAGATGAGATTCCCTCTGTTATTTACCTTCTGTACAGCTGCACACACACACACACACACACACACACACACACACACACACACACACGCACACGCACACACACACACACACACATACCACAAAGATAGAAGCAGTTGTATGTATGATATGATTATGAATTTGATAGGAGACACTGTACTGATTTCCAGAGTGTTCCCATGACTTGGACAAGACGTTCTGCACTGCTGACCTTTATTTCTATATATAAGAAAGATATTAAGCAAACTACACTATAAGGATAGAGGAACTTAGTATAAAATATGTCACAGCATCTGCAGTGAGAAAACACACATTTCTTTCTCATATGACTCAAAGGATGTTAACTATTCATCTTTCATTTAATCACCCTCTTTATCATAACGTGTGTTCTTTTAGATTCAAGCAATTTAAACCTTTAATGATAGTTGCAAAACTTAACATATTAACAATGTTTTCAGTCACTGCAGTATTTTCTAAGATAATATGAATGTTATTTCAGGGATTTTTGTTGCCCTAGAAAATCTGTGCAACTATCCTTGATATTTTTGGATCTCCGTCTAATTGTGTGTCTCTTATGACAGACGCTGGGGACAATTCCACCATAGAAACCACAGAAATCATACTGCAGTGTCCAATTTAAACATAAAATAAATGAAAATCCAAACTTTATGTGGGATTCCAGCTTCTAGTTAAAATGAAATGTTTGCACCATGTAGACATGTGGAGTCACAATATTATTAGGGTGCAATTTATGAAAAATAATAATTAATAGTTTGTAAACCTCCCAGTAAAATGATATTTGCTATTAAACATATGACAAACATATGAAAACATCTGTGAAGGTGTGCTCCTGCTCCTGCTCCTGCACCTTCATCTTTTCTGACTGAGTACTCAGTACGCTCATATTGAGGTTGAGTGAATCAATGCTGGGAACTACAAACGGTCTCAACAGCCTTTCTCATAATTAGTTTGATAAAAGTGTAATATTTGCTCGCCTAAGAGGTACAATAAAGTTAAAAGAGGTACATGTTAAGTGGCCCTTTTAAGAGAAGATATTGGGTTGTGTCACAGATGTAATAGATAATAAAATGAATAATGACTGAATTCCTTTCAACTGCTTCTCTTTCATGGTCCTGGCATCACACATGCTGGCTCACTGCCACACTGTCATGACTTACTGGGACCTGAATAAGACAGAGCCATTGTTAATGTTATTAAAATCAGTTGTGGAACAAATCAAACTGTCTTCTGATGCAGAGGAGAGCTTGAATCAACAAAAAGTGTAGGTGCACTGTGGGTGTGCAGGGCTGTCAAAATCATAATATTAATTCTCAAATCACTTTCATACATAACTGGTTTTAGCTCATTCATGTTCACTGTATGACATCCTCACTGAAAAAACAGAATTTATGAGAGCATTTGCTTTAGTTTCAACTTTGCCCTTTTTTTTCTGTACCATTACTGAGAATTGGCACAACCCCTACACTGAGACCTCAGTCACAAAATACAAGCACACACATATATCAGACACGGGAGTCTAAACCAAAGAAGCATTAAAAACCTTGTAATTGCAGCAAGAAAAGGGACAATTTTGTAGATTAGTGATAACTGGTTTTGTCTTGACATTTTGACATGTTTATTATTTGGGGAATTATATGACATTGTTTTATTTTTTGTTGTTTCATAAAGAGAGATAAATGCATCAAACATATGGTGAGCGCATGTGAAAATACAAAAACAATCAACATGCAATATACCTGCTGTTAGATTTGTAAACACTTTTCTTTCTTTCACTGTTGTAGATTGGAGCCCACTCTGTGTCAAGTATTATTACTGTAAGTGATATACGAAACAAAATCTAACGTCTAATGGTTCACTACCACAGCTTCACATCATTTCATCATCACAGCAGCCTGCTGTCACTCAACCTATTAGCCCAGAATCTCACAGGGAGAGCAAAGAAGTGGGCATGTGTGTTTGAGAAGAGAAAATCTTCATGTAAACAAAGGGTCAAGTAAGGGGTTGTAGATTTTTTGTTTAAATGTTTTATTCTTTTCATTAACAGCAAAAATGAGTACACTCACTCTCTCTCTCACACACACACACACACATACATACTGTACAATGGGTATTTAAGATGCCTGCTCAACCCTAAGCTAAGCTGTGAAATGTCACTCAGCATTACTGTCAGTAACACTTCTCTCTTATCAGTTTTTCATTCTTCTTTTTCTGCTTGTCTTTCATTTTAATGCTTCTTTCGGCTCTGCTCTGTTTGCTCCTCAACCTCCTTTTGCTCTTCATCGCTTATTATTATGCTGTCATCAGTTTCTTTCCAAAAAGTGGTATGAGGACAAATGTACACTGATCTCAGCTCTGTTTGTGGGCTCTGCATGAAAACACACATACTAACACTGACATGTAAAATCATATAGCTGCAAACCTTGATTGGAAACAAGTGTCAAAACACTGCACATTGCTGACATTGCTACTGAATAAACAATGGAAGCTGTAAAAGGTACATGGTATTATGCCTCATCAGTGTTCCACATCCACACTGCATGTGTGGATCTGCGTTCTCTCTGACATGAGAGGTTTGTTGAAAATATCCATATCTCCTCCACACACTAGCAGTCCCACGTGCAAGCCAAGTTGATGTCCCACTCTGTCACTCTGTTGCAGTGCCAGTGAGTTGTCTGTTTGGTTGCAGGAAAAAAGGTTTCATGGACTTCCAGGTGCCGTTGTGTGATGTTCTTCCAGGTCTCTGTTCCTTTTACAAGGACTGAGTAACAGTGAGGTTGCTGTTCCTGTAATCTTGCATGACTCTGAAAGTGAAAGCACACCTGGCATCTTCATTTAATGAAGCCCTTCTGCAGCAACACCAGGCAAAGGCACACTTGGGCTGAGTGATAAGAGGGATTAAAAAAGGACAAATATTTGACAATGCTGTGCTGTTTTTTAAAGGTTGGAGTGATTATTCATCTAATCCGTCACCTTATAATGCAATAAGTGTTAAGCTAAGAAATGTAGAGGTCTCCATCTGGTGGGAGGTTGGAAGCACCAGTGCTCAGGCAAATGGGAAAAGTGAATCAGTGTTAGTCTAAAATAACACACTTTTTGCCATCTATCTGCAATGTATTTTCCGTGTTTTGTAAGATGTTGCATGCCCATAGATACTCAAAGACAACCGGTAGACATACATGCATAAGGCAACGATAAATGCTGCTGCACCACAGCACATGATGCGGTGTCTATTGTGTGACATTGCCCCCAAGTGGACAAATTAAGTACCTGCCGAATGCTACTGCCAAGGACTGGCATCATTTCTGCATAAAGTATCCCATAAAAAAGTTACTGTCACCTAAAAGGTGTTTGTCACTTCAACCAGCTGTGCTGCATGTGAACTATTATTCAGGAGCAGGTCTGCTGGCTTTAATTTATTATTATACATAATTTGACTTCTAAAAACATTTCTCAGAAACACAATGACCCAGAAGAGGCTGAATGCACTGGCCATACTCTCCATGAAAAAAAAAAAAACTACTGCTGAAATCTGGCAACTTGAAGGACAGTTGGGCAAAGTTTTGTAGAAGTAAGATATTTGTACAGCCTAAGCTACAGTGTTCAGGCAAATATTGTCTAAATGCCCATTTCATGTAAATAAGCATCCATGTTTGTTGAAGATTTCTGTAGTTAGCCATGTTTAAGATTAATGTCTGCTTGCCAGTTTGAGCAACAATAAAGTATTCAAGGATTAAGTGCAAACTATGCTATGACTGATTTGTGTGTTTTATCTGACTTGTGAGGTACCTTAGATTGTTTGACCTCTGTCAGGTCCACCTGCACCCTCCCAAAAAGTTTTATCACCGGCCACCACTGCTTCAGACCACTTTGTTTTTGCATCTGGGTTTATACCCAGCTGATAACTTATACTCAATGATGTACACTGCAGGTTATTTCTATATAGCTACTCAGAGGACAAAAGGGACAAATATTCATGTTATTTGGTACTTGAATTTAATTTAATTTTGCATGTGAGTTTCACGTTGACAGTGATTTGAAATTAAATTAAAAACTGTCATTTTTTGTGGGTTTTCTACTGTAGATTGTTTTCTCCTCTGTGACTTTTCTCTGTTTCTCTATTTCATATTTGATTAAGACATATGTGATGACATTGAACATCTTTCTTTGACTATGAATAACCTTTCTATGGACTCTATTCAGTAGTGGAAGTAACTAAGTACATTTACTCAAGTACTTTAAGTACACTTTTAAGGTACTTGTACTTTACTTGATTAATTCCATTTTATGCTACTGTATACTTCTACGCCCCAACATCTCAGAGGGAAATATTGTACTTTTTACTCGAGTGTATTTATGTAATAAATGTAGCTACCAGTTACTTCACAGATTCCGATAATTAATATAAAATGCTACCAACAAAAATATTATATATTATTCCAGATCAAGCTACACACAGTGTATTAAGTAATTAAAAGTAACCCCACCTTTACGCGCTACAGCATTAAAGTGATACGCACATTATCATTATCAATGACTAGAAACCAATAAAATAGTACATGTTTTTCTGAAATGGGCCCTTCTGCACAATGATTATGTTTACTGTTGGTACCTCACCTATGTTTTCATGCCAATACCCATGTACTTTTACTTAATGCATGTTTTTTAATTGTAACAGAGTATTTCTACATTGTGGTATTGATACGTTTGCTTAAGTAAATAATCTAAGTCGTGTTTAAATGCTAATGTTGACTACCCAGTGAACTCAGTGACCTTCATCCTGAAGAAGTTTAAATATGGATTGATCTAGTTAATTTAGAATAACAAGACTGTACTGTCTCTCTCTCTCTCTCTCTCTCTCTCTCTCACTCTCTGTGTGAGAGAGAGAGAGAGAGACAGAGACAGAGAGATAGAGAGAGAGAGAGAGAGAGCGAGAGAGAGAGACTTTCTTCTGCACACCACACCCGTCTAAGGATTATCAGTCATATAATGATCTCTGGTCTGCTTCCTGTTTCACCTATGCTCTACTGTACCGAGCGTTCGATGCTCTGACGTCAGCGCGTACTCGGTGCGTACAGTCACGGTCGTTACTCGTGCCTGCCCTTCACATCCGTCCACATCCTACAACGCTCTACCCACAAGCACAGCGCGACGATGGCCCTGCTCAAGTCAAACAAGTTGATTTACTGTCTGGGGAATATTAGCCCGTCCCTGGGAGTGCTGTCCACCCGCAACAGGTAAACAGCAATAGCACGCTCAAAACTAAGTCAGAGACATTAAAATACAGTTGCCTCGGTGATATTGCTGCGTGACATACATTAGTTTTTTTTCAGCTATCTTGACCAGCAGACTAGTCGTTATTTTAAGGTTAACGTGAACAGTTGTTATCAGCCATTAAATGAATGCTGAAACTTCACTGTTCTGATAATTTTAGCCATACTAGCTGGCTAGCTAAAGATAGACAGGGGTCAAATGGTTGGTATAGGCCCCTATATGTTGTGTGAGGTTAACTTAGCTCCTATGGCGAGAGCGCAGTAGCTAACGGTACTATGCGTAACGTTACGGACTCCAGGTTTATGATTCGATAACCTCACATTTGAACGATTTGCCCAAAGTTGACCTCAGAGGGTAACTTCGTGTTGCTATCAGTGAAGCGCGCTACTGATGAAAGTCACGTTGCTGTGTCGGCAGCACAAGTTCCGATGGAGCAGTCGTTGGTGTGTGGGTGAAAATAACAGCCCAGCTAGCTTTGGTTTGGTTATAAATAACTTGTATGTAATAACGTGGCATATAGGGTGGCTGCGCTTTTGCTTGGTTTGGTTTTAAAAGGAATTTTTTGAAGGATTTACACGATCGCGATGGCTTCAGCTGTCAAATCCCACACACACAGTTTGAGCTAAGCGACTTGTCGTACTTGGTGAAGTCGTGTGACCTGATTGGCTATCGTGTTCCGCCTTTGGTCGCGATTGGCTAGTTTCCAGTGGTGAAGCTGAGAAGACACCGGTGTCCTTTCGGGATCTGCTTGGAGGACAAACTCGTTTAGACTTGCTGCTGCGCATTTATTGGCTTTAAACATTTCATAGGAAGCCTATGTAACAGTGGACGCTTTCACCGTGTGTTTTCTACGTGTCTCTTCAACTTTGTTCAGCCTCTGGGTCTGTCTCCGCAGGCGCAGCTGGGTTTCGTTTTGCTAGCCGGTGATATCATATTTCTGTCTGTGTGGGTGTGTTTCATATTGTCTCATGTTCAAGCTCATTGATCTGGTTTCAAAGAATAAATAAATGACAACATGGTCTTCAACCAGCTGCAACCAGGCGTTTCTATTGAAAGTGAGATTCTAGTATCAAGATTGGTGGGGAAGGCAAACACTTTTAAGGCCAGCACTCTGTCCTGTAACTTGCCAAAAAGGCCTTTGGTCTATCGATCACTGATAACTTGTTCGTCAGTGTGATGTTTATATAAATACTGAAGTTCAGCCGTTCAAAGGTTCTGTACACTGCAGGCACAAGAAGACCACCTGAACCCAAATGCCCCTTACTCTATGTAAGATTTGTAGCAGCTGCTGTGATTCACAATTGTGCAATATTATATAGTAAGCTAAGGCTACAGAGTAAATAATTACCTCTTCTGTTTGCACTTTGCACAAACAACATTTATTATTTTGTTGCCTTATGTATGTTCTTGCATATATATACAGTACAGTCTTTGTTAAATCTACTCTGTTAGCTGTTTACTTTATTTCACTGCACTTGTACAATGAAAATAAAGAAATCTTAACTGAACTTGAACTTCAAAAGTATATAGACTAGTACCAATAACAGCATGACAATACACTAAAAGTATACAAAAGTGGAACAGTGCTACAGTGGAAGTAATGCATCTCTGACACTGTCTGAACATTAAAAACTTCACAAATGTGATTTTCATTCAGAGCTGTTATATTTTATGGCATTGCATTGTTAAGTGTTGCTTTGATTGGATCATCTGCAGCTCATAGTGTCGGAGCTTCAGGATCAAACACCCCACTGTATTTAAACAATTGAAAGGCTGGAGTAAGCACATGCCATTTTTTCCTCAACCAGTTCATAACACTTGATTTTAATGCAATAAACATGTTTGTCAGTGGACTGTAGTCACTATTTAATAAACTGGTGTATTCTTTTTTAAAATTATTGGTGGGGGACTGGAGACCCTTGCCCTTTACAAAGTGTTCAGTCCTAAATTTAGCTGCAAAGTTTGGAGGGTTTACAATGTAGAAGAAACCTGAGACAATATCAAGCTGCAGGGCAGTAAAGGTCAAAACAAGCAACACCCCTAATTTATAATGCAGATATGTGAAAGAATGTATTTGTGTTCATGTCAGCAGCATGTGATTTTTAAGACTGTGTAAAGACAAGGTTGACATGGTTTTACACTGGGCCCTTAAATAAAATAGATATAAAAGTCTTCAGTATGTAAACCAATGTTTAATCAGTCAAGCATATTTTCACTAGAAAAAATATGAATAAGGCTAAGAGGTTAAATCAAAGAAGAAATGAATAAGCTATGTATCAGGTGAATGAAAGTTTTAAGAAGGATTGCAAATATTGCTAAAAGCACAAATAAAAGTGACAAAACCAGTCATGAAAATTAGCATGCTTTCTTGGATGACATTCATATTTTTTTCACTATGGAGTGCCGCATTGGGTGTTTATGATGGTGGGAATAGGTACAAGTAGAGTGGTTTTGGAAAACAATGTGTTTTAGACCCAGATTAAGGCTTGTTTTTGGACTCTGGACCTTCTCAATGGATTATAATGTTTGTTTCATGAAACTTGTGTCTTTCATGCGTCTCTACGTCAGTCCAGTATCCTCATGTCACATGAGGAGTTAATCTCGACCATAAGCTCCACAGTGTGTTACAGTACATGGCTAATTTGGCCATCACATTATAATGATAGCTATGTTAATAAGAAACTTTATTTGTATAGCACCTTTCATACAAGAATTAGAGCTCAAAGTGCTGTTCAACAAAGAAATCACATGCACCAAGCACTTCATATAAAAAAGACAGAATGAACATAAAAAACAGGGATGGAAAATTAATGTAAGAATAAAGAATAAAGAATAAAACCCACTTGATAATAATAATAAAAAATAGAATCACCAAAGGTCTCCAAACTCTCTCATTCATTCAATACAATGGCAGTCTGCAATTTGAGGTAATTCAGAAAGTATTACACCTTGTGTGCACACTCTATCAATCGATACCTCTGAAGCACCTATTATTTTCTTTGGGAAAGGCCTTAATTTGCACTGATGATGTCCTATAGTTTGTCAGTGCATTAAAATCTAGGTTGGGTTTCTGTAGTAATGGGTTACTGGTTTTACAGCAGCTGTTTTAAATGTGTCTGGGAAGATGCCTGTTTGAGAGATTTAGTACTGAGCAGCTGGTCAATGGAGAATAATTTGTTAGAGTTCACAGAAATCTCTGTAATAATCTTGGAAAAACAAACATATTGCTTTGTTATAGACAGTCATGTCTTCTTTTAATATATTACAGTAAACTGCTGCTCGACAGACTCTCTTAATCTCATTAACTCTGATATTGCTTAACCACTGGGTGATTCTGTCAACCAACCTGTTTTTTTTTTTTAATAATTTTTTTGGGCTTTTTAGCCTTTATGACCATGACAGCTGACAAGATGCCAGGAAATGGGGCAGAGAGAGGGGAAGACATACAACAAATGAGCCACAGGCGGGAGTCGAACCTGCGGCCACTGCAGAGGACCAACAGCCTCAATGCATGGGGCACACACCCTACCAGCTGAGCTATAGGGGTGCCCCAACCAACTTGTTTTTAACCGTTTGTGGAACAATAGTATTTAAAGCGGATGCCATGGTATTATTGAAATGTTCAACCAGGTCATTTGAAGAGCAGTCCTAGCTGGATGACTCAAATTATATATCTCACTGATAAGGTTTGGTTGGCATCAATTATTAAGATTCGGTTGGCAGTGATGGTCAGAAATAGGTCATTCAGATACTTAAACTATGTCAATGTTTAACCCTGTTGTTTATCACCAAGTCCAGCATGTTACCATGCTGATGAATGGCTTCGTTTACATGTTATGTAATTTCATAGCTGTCCAGTAAACTCCTAATCTCCATGGCTTTTTGAGTCATTCTTCTTGTTGATATGAATATTAAGGTCTCCATTCAGGATTAATCTTCATATCTAGTGAAACCAAGTGTGATCAGCTCTGAGAATTCCTGCATAAACACAGATGAATATCTTGGTGGTTAATAATGAGCACTGATATTTTGAGCACTGCCTAATAAAAATTAGAATTGGGTGGACAAGCCTCTGTCGGTGTTGCCACACCAGTAGTGTTGTTTTGCAAGGTCTCAACTAAAAACGTAAAATACAAGGCCTTCACTTAAATCATTAACCGGAAAAGATTTGTCAGTAAATGATCTGACATTGAAAAGAGCTCATTGCAGCTGTAGAGATTCTGTGACAGGAGGGGAGACCGACTGTGGCTGAACACTGACAAATTCAAGATTACTTAGACAGGTACCAGATGGTCTGTGACTGCTACCAAATGTTTTACCATGCGCCGACTGTTTGAGATCACCGGCATGGGGTCTGTCTCATTTCTGATAGACACCTGAATGATGATGTCTGTAGTTATTGTAGTTTCATTGTTCACTGATCTGAGCTTTAACTCCTAACTCCTTGATTGGTGATTGTTGTGGAGGTAGAGAAGGGGAATGTTGGGTCACTGGAGAATGCAATGGAGATGGGGACGATGGGCGTTAGATCCCCGACTGGCACAGAGACATCCTCTGAATGTCTTGAGTGATGTGAAGCAGTGAGTTGGGTGATGCTTTCTGTCTGTCTGCATTGACCTTGGTGCTTATCTGTGCACTCATGTTTTGGTGCAGCATGCCAACAGCATGATGCAGGTTGGTGCTGAGCAGTCTACAAAGATTGCCACATAAGATCATAATAAAGACAAAAACTTAAGAAATTTCATGACCTTGTAAGGACGCAAGGTCCCTCAGAAGCAGAGGGAATATTTTGAAGTAACAGTTAACAGTGCACCACACTTACAGATGAACCCGAATCAGTGATGTCTGCAATCCCTCAGTGTTTGCCTTCCCATCCATTGACCTGATGTGATGTCTTTGCAGCTCATGGTGGGGTGCAGTGCAGATGGGCCCCCCCGATCCCATCTTGGGGGTGAGCGAGGCCTTCAAGCGGGACTCCAACCCCAAGAAGATGAACCTGGGAGTGGGAGCCTACAGGGACGACCAGGGCAAGCCCTTTGTGCTCAGCTGTGTCCGCAAGGTAGAACTGTCATCAAGCCCTCCTGTGAATCTACTATGTTGCTCTCATGTCACACACATGCACACAGTGATTGTCCATCATGCATTTCAGAAGTTAGGGAGGAAAGCAGTCATATCATTGAGTCTTAATTTCATATGTGCATGAACTCAAAGAGAATACTTCACTTTTTGACTGTGACCTTTTAAGCAAGTATTTTGGAAAATGGACGGGTCAGGGGTTGGACGGGTTGGATGGTTACATTTTCACGGGGTGTTTGCATGCTTTGAAGGTTGTTGCTGGCCAGGGTCTTTCTCATTGGTGCGTTCTTGCTTTGTCATCCTGAGCTCAGCTTCTGCTGCTCTGTGGAGCATCAGCATTTCAGGGTGAAACACGTGTTAATAATTAGGAGAATGTCTGCTTTATCAGCATGAGAAAGTTTGTGTGCATTTGATTTGTGTCTCACAAAATGTTAAGTAAAGGGTAGATGTTTTATATGCATACAAAGCAGGGGAATACCAGTCAAGGAAATTATTGCAGTAGTTGTGTTTTACACCTTTTGATTTTACCACTCTCCTCTAGGCAGAGGCTATTATTGCAGCCAAACAGCTGGACAAGGAGTACCTTGCCATTGGTGGTTTGGGGGAGTTTACCAAGTCCTGCGCCCAACTTGCATTTGGTGCTGATAATGAGGTCTTGAAGAGTGGAAGGGTAAGTTGGGTGGGGCTAACTACTCCAAAATAACTTCAGATTGGTTCATTTCAAGTCAGTGCAACAGTTCTCCTCTTCCAACAGAGTATCACTGTCCAGACCATCTCAGGAACTGGATCTCTGCGCATTGGAGCCAACTTCTTGGTGAGGTCCCCTTCTATCGGTCACATGGCACAAACAAGCATGTGGCTCAGGCTTGTTATCTCACCAGGTCTTTCCTTTGTCTCAGTCTCGATTCCACGGAGGTCCACGTGATGTGTACCTGCCCAAACCATCCTGGGGAAACCACACACCCATCTTCAAAGATGCTGGCATGCAGATCAAAGCGTACAGATACTACGACCCCTCCACCTGTGGCTTTGACTTTAAAGGAGCTCTCGATGACATCTCCGTAAGACATTAATGATCCACTTGGCTGGAAGGGGCAAGGCATAGAAACTGTTCAAATCTTCCAATAATCAGCCCCACAGTGACAGTGATAGCATGATCCTGAGGGAAAATATTTGATGAACATGTCCACTTTGGCATCTTTTCATTTGTTCTCATTCAAAACATGACGACAGAGTATTTTGTTATGTTTTTTGTAGAATTCTGGTTTTTAGTCTAACTAGAATTTGTTAAGCTTGGGCCGTAAGGGTTTTTAACAGCGCCACCCTTCTGTGGTGTGTATTTTTACTTGTGTATTTGTGTAACAGCCACTATGAAGAACTTTATGTTTTTGATCCCATTTCTTTTATAACCAAGATATTATGGAGCAACTTGGTTGACAGTTAATCATATTTTGGCACCCACATGCAGAAGAATACTGTAAGAATAATGGGTTAGGGTTAGGGTTAATGTAATGAGTTGTATTTCTGGCAGCCAGTGAGAACGCTGTCGACCAAAAGAGTCTGTACTATACATGGTATTATAGTTTTACAAAATGTGGTATTTGTGTTTTTTATGTCACAGAAAATCCCAGAGCAGAGTGTCATCATGTTACATGCTTGTGCCCACAACCCCACTGGTGTGGACCCCAGGCCTGAGCAGTGGAAGGAGATTGCAGATATTGTGAAGGTGAGCATGCATCATTGTCTTGGCATTTTTGCAGTTAGGCTTTGACAAAATCTCAGCACGCATTTTCTTTTATATCAAATTAAGAGGGTCTATGACAGTTCAAAAGCCACAATTGATAAGGCCTGAACTTTATCTCGCTGTTATCACTTGAAACATTATCAACTGTTTGTCTCTGTCTGTGTCTCTCTCCTGTGTCCTTCCCCTGTCTGTTTCACTTCCATAGAAGAGGAACCTGCTCGTGTTCTTCGATATGGCCTATCAGGGCTTTGCGAGTGGAGACATCAACCGCGATGCCTGGGCTGTGCGCTACTTCATTGAGCAGGGCCACAACATTATGCTGTCCCAGTCCTTTGCCAAGAACATGGGTCTCTATGGTCAGTCAGAATTCAGATTTTCAAAGCAATGAAAATAATTCTGCTATAATGTGAGACGAATTAATAAAGTATCTGTGCTGAACAGATAAGATTAAGCTGTTCAGCACAGATACTTACTGTATGTGGTATTAAATATGCCACAACGCAGTCATCTAGTAACTGGCCTTAAAGGAAAAGTGGTTTGTTCCTTCACCAAAACAGTGTTTCATCATGTGAACACAGTGATCTCTAGTACTCTTATGACACATTCACAGTGAGATCTCATTCATCTAAATCTTACTGAGGGAAATAGTAAAAGTGTTTAGATTTTTAGCAGATTAACAATTTTCCTGTTTAACAGACATGAGGTTGGACTCGCTGTTAAGCACTTCAGCACTCAATTTGCATGTTGATATTCACAGGTGAGCGTGTGGGAGGCTTCACTGTGGTGTGTAAGGATGCAGATGAGGCAAAGAGGGTGGAGTCTCAACTTAAGATCCTCATCAGGCCCATTTACTCCAACCCACCAATGAATGGTGCCAGAATTGCAGCAACTATTCTCAACTCACCAGATCTGTACTCACTTTGGTATGTGCTTATAAATGCATACGTACACACGTATTACCTGAACCAAATGTGTATTTGGACTTTTGTAAAAGAACTTCAGGTTCAAGTCCCCATCTTCCATATGCACCGGACTGTTGAAGCTATATTCCAAAATCAGTTTCTTGATCTGTTTGACCCTGGTGTTATTCATCCCAGGCTGGAGGAAGTCCACACTATGGCTAACCGCATCATTAAGATGAGGGAGCAGCTGGTGGCTGGTTTGAAAAAGGAGGGCTCAACCCACAACTGGCAGCATGTCATCGACCAGATCGGGATGTTCTGCTTCACAGGCCTCAAACCCGAACAGGTACACGCACACTTAAGCCTTTGATCGCTGACAATGGAGAATGAAAAACATGTGGTATATAGATAAACATGGTCAAGATTAGAACTGCAGTGATTGTTTGATAAGTAATCAGTGGATTGAAAGAAAATTAGTTGCCAACTATTTTGATAATCGGTTAATCGTTTTGGTTCTAGCTTCTTAAATGTAAAGATTTGCTTCGTTTCTGTGGTATTTTTTGTCAAAGTCTGACGTGGATTCTGAGCTGTGTGTGTGTTCCTTTACATTTTCTGCAGGTTGAGCGCCTGACTAAGGAGTTTTCAGTGTACATGACCAAGGATGGCAGAATTTCCATGGCAGGCGTGTCCTCTGGGAACGTGGGCTACCTGGCAAACGCCATCCATGCGGTCACCAAGTAGAGTGGATCCTGCTTGGAGAGCTACCAAAGCAGCAGTGTTAAAGAGGAGTTTATGCGTCACTAATTCTCTGTCTCCTCCATTCCACTTTTTAGAAAAGAGCTCAATATTTACTTAGCCATTTTCTTGATTGGATTTCATCATGACTTCAACCTGGAACGGTTGCTGCTGTTAAATGGATTAGTTTCTGGTTACCTTTTTTAACATCTCACTGAACTTGCTCCCCTGCCAAATTGTAAAAGACATGTTTGCTCCCACTACTGACAGATCCTCTTTGCTTATTTATTATGTGGCATCAACGGTTGGCTGTGTATTAGTGTCCTAAAAGTACTGTATATCTGCTGTGGACTCGTTCATTATAAAACATCAAGGAACCAACATCGGGGTAATGTTAGACTGTGTGTCGGTTTCATGTTCAAGATGAGGTCTCTGTTGCTATGTGAAAGCTTGTAGAAAATGTGTTTTTTTTTTTCTTTTTGTTTTTTCTTTTTTTTAATCTTATTGGTGGACTTCTAGCACTTTATAAGCTGTAAAGCATCATTTGAGTTTCAAGCATAGGCTGCCAGTCTTTTTATTTCTCAATCAGTTCATCAATTCACTGTTAGGCAAAGTTGTAATTGTTCATCTGAACTAATCAGTCATTCAGTAATCTCCTCGTTATCTCTGTTTGGAATTTACCTATCAAGCTCCCTTGTATTCAGTACTTTTTTTTCTTTTTTGTTTGAGTTTGGTTGCAGGGCAGCAGTTTCTCAGTCCCTTTTAACCCCAGACACAAACAAACACACAAGCCAAAAACAGTTAAACTCTACAGAGAGGTGATCAAAACGTTGAATGAATTCCACAGTAGAGGATTGTTCTTCATATTGTACCATAGCCCCAAATCAAACGGTCCTTTTCTTACTTTCTTTTCAAAATGGAATCTTTGTATTTCATACAAATGTCTTTTAATGAAGATAAGTGGGGGACATGATTGGGGTGAACACTGGACAGTTCATGAAGAAATATGCACATGCTACTCATTCACTCAGATATGATGGTTCAGTGTATGGATTCTGTTTGTCACTGAGATAGTGAGACACAAATAGCATTTGGAAATGTGGGGTTTGTCCCCCGTCTGCTCATACTTCTGAAACTTCTGGCATGTCGCCTCCATGTTTTGCATTCTATCATAAAGTAATGGATCAGTGGTCATGTACCTTATTGAACAAACATTAAATGGTTATAGAGTAATAATCTGTTCTCATGTGTGTGTGTGTGTGTGTGTTTTTTTTCCCCTAACGGTCCTCAGGGCAATACTGAGCTGTGGACCCCAACACTTTAACCCTAAACTACTGAAAGATAAAGTAATAATGCACAGCTGATTTCAAAGCCATAATGGTGTTGGTAAATCTTCTGCTTTAGTAGTGTACATTCCAGGTGAGTTTGTAATCAGCCAAATCACCACTATCTTGTTGACAGCAAAGTCAGTCTGGGGCCCTAGGACAGTTTTACAGCCCTTTTATCTGTTGGTAATCTAACCTTGACCCACAATGCACTGATAATAAAGCAGCATTACTCCTGTTTCAATGTAGCATTTGGTTGTTTATTGATATTGAATTAATTCTATTCGATACTAAAGCCTCGTATGAGACCTAATATTTTATTTTCAAGCACATATTCACATAATGAATACGGGTCTGCCCGTACTAAATTGAGGAGGAGGCGTATAAATGCAGGGAACTACAATACCCAGAAATCCAAACAACAAGCGGACGCAGAATTCCAGTCACGTGACGAAATGTCACATGCTCCTCTGCTTTGTGCAGGCTGCCAAAACAGAGACCGCTCAGTCATTACCTCCGGTGGGGTCTGTTTGACATCGAAGGTACTGTTACTAATTATCAACATTTTGTCCTCTACACATCAGTAAACAGCAACGATATTACAGTGAATAGAAAGGATATAGAAATGTTTAAATACGTGGTCTGTTTGGTGAAGAAGTAGCTGACTTGTTATATTGTGTTTAGCTAGGTGTAACGTTTGCTAGCTAGCTATTGTAGGACGCAGAGTAACAAAGGGGTTGACTGCGTTGACAGAAGTTATTGTTACGTGAATGAAAAGAGAAGGAAGCAATAATCTAATCACATTAAAACGTGGGGTGTTTGACAAGTGTTCCGTGTAGGCAGCAGAAGGTGTGTCTGTGTGACATAAGCTAGCAGTAAATGAAAGAGCTGAGCTGGACATCTTCAGCACCTCCACTTCTTCCTTGTATGGTTTGATTTGTTTCTACAGGTCGACATTGTTTAAGATCACTAATTTAATGAGAGATTCACCGATATACTTTCTATGTAGGCTGAAATGGTTGTTTTGAAATTCATGTTTATTCACGAGCCCGTGGTGATATTCCATGCTATTTTTAAAGGACATGCCAACACAGCGGCATGGGAGAAGTGTCGACAACCTTGACCGCCTTCGTCTGTGTTTTATGTCTAACAAACATGTAGTGTTAATGGCGGCCTGTATTGATGGGAAAATATTGGTTTAGCCGCTTGACTTGAGGCTGTATGTCTCTGTTGCAGGTCTCTGCTGTGCAGTGGACAGACTGTAAAGTTGCCTCAAAGGCTGACATGGTTCTGCTCCAATGAAGGTCCTCACATAGTGAAATTGGTAAAGTACTGATTCAGGTCAGCTGTGCTCCTGACTGTGTACTACTTTGTGTGTTTGTCAGTAGAACAGAGGAAACAATAAAGGAACCAGCTCACCAAAATTTTGTCCTAAGGAACCACAAGTGGTCAGAAGCTCCACAAAAAACCTTTTAATGTACTCACAAAGACTATGTGGGCCAGTAGCATGCAGGTCACCTGTCAGCACAAAACAGCCTAATGATGCACAATGGACAAAAAAGTGGACTCGAACATGAAAAATGACAGAAAGACTTAACCTGCCTCAACTTTCTACATAATATCTATTAAAGTTAATTGCTGGGGAACTAACGTGCTTTCCAAGAATATAGTTCTGCACTAAAAACACCCCCCTGTGCTCGACATTTGTTGTTTGTTTGTGATCCAAACACTGAGACAAAGACATTGTGTGTTGGTGCGATTTCAGCACTGTGCATGCTCAGTTTTTAATTTACCAATGTAAGTATCACTGACTGTAAACAATATTTCATTACAGATTAATGAAAGGCTCCACCGTCATACTGATACACTGATGATAACTTTGAGAAACATCAGCGGCTTCCTGACTGACGTGGAACTTCAGACACTGGACACCAAATACTGACTGCTACTGCACAATTGCCTGTCCTGTCATTGAGATTTCATCTTCTCCTGGATCTATTGGAACCAGAACGTTGGAGACTAATTTCTGGGGTGTGTAAGGCTTGGCAGGCCGAGCTACTGTCTGTTGACTTATGGCTATTAACACTGATGTTGAGGACTGGGGCAGAGTTGGGAGCAATGACTCTGGAGAAAGGGCGTGGCTCTTGCAGAGCCCCAGCGTGGATTCCGACCGGCATCTTGAGACGGACAGGAGGAGGAGCGGGGGCGTGTCGTCTTTGGGAGCGGTCTTCATCGTTGTGAACGCAGCACTGGGAGCAGGTCTACTCAATTTCCCTGCAGCCTTCAGTATGGCAGGAGGAGTAACTGCAGGAGTGATGCTTCAAATGGTGAGGAGATGCCAGTGAGGCACATAATACTGTGTATACACCCTGTCAACAACTCCATCCTTTATTTAGTGTGTAAAATGCAAAAAAAGGCTGACAAATAGTAATCAGACACACTAGAGGCCAAATGGATGTCTTAACATTACTCACTATGTCCACCAACATATACTCAGAATGATTTTTGGCTGAATGGGGAGAAAAACGATGGCTGGTAACATCTAACGGCCTGAATATATTTTCTGTTTTCTTGTAGCCACCACAAAACTGCCAATAGACAATATTATCGGGAACTGTAGTGTGATGCTTCCTCTTTCTTTGTTTCAGTTCATGCTGATCTTCATCATCAGTGGACTGGTGATCCTGGGCTACTGCTGCCAGGTTTGTGCCACTTCAGGAGTGTTGGATCGTGACTTCCTGAAAGTCCTTATTTCAGGAATGTAATGTAATTGTCATTTCCATCTCTCACTGTTCCACTTCTTTCACTTCCTTTTTTCCTTCTCTGTTCTGCAGACTTTTAAATCTGACTAGTTTTCTTTCATGTAGTGGTGAAATAATTGGAGCAGCATCATGTGACAGCTTGGCTTTCTGGTTTTCCCGATGGCTCAGACTTTCACTTCCTGATGGCTCAGACTTCAGCTTTGAAATACAAAAATCAGCCATGGTCAATTGAAATTGTGCTTGTTTTTCAAAATTGTCAGCAATGAAGAACAGATTGAAGCTGCCGTGGACACATGCTGATGATCAGAGGACTCCTCCTGGATCTGACAAATTCTAATTTGATTTGATGTCAGAATTGTTTTTGATGCTGGTGGTGTTTAAACGTTGCTGGTGACTGGTTTCTTAGTAGTACTTTGATTCCTGTTAATGACGTAGTGTTGTATAAATGCCACAGCATATTGTCAGCTCAGCAGGTGCCATCCTGTATGTTAATATATCTTTCATCTCAAGATGCTCATAGAAACTTGACAGTGATTTGTTTTCTTCACTATAATAATGTGAAATTCACTCATCTCTTTTTTCAGACATGCAATATTCTGTAAATGGCAGAAAGGACTATTCCAATGCCTGTTACTGCTGAATCAGTGGCCACTTTTTAATTTCCTGTCTGGTTTCTTCAGGTCAGTAACGAAAGCACCTATCAGGAGGTTGTTCGAGCCACGTGTGGGAAGGTCACAGGAGTCATATGTGAAGTAGCCATAGCGGTCTACACCTTTGGGACTTGTATTGCTTTCTTTATTGTCATTGGAGACCAGCTGGATCGCTGTAAGTATACTCACAGTGATGCAGTGCATCACCCACCAGTCACCTTGTTTCTGTCTGCATTTCATCAGATTGGTTAGGCAATGATGAATATGCCACTTCTTAATGTTTTGTCACCAACATTCAGGTGGACTTTGTCATTATTGTCCTACATTTTAGCGATCTGTGTGATTGAGCAAAGGTAGACATCTTGTAGTAGTGTTGATAACCTTTTAAAAACAAGGCTGTGCCATCATTGATGAGGGCAAAGAGCGTCAAGGATGACACCACTCAGCTTTTTCACTCTGGTAGATGTGTTCCTCATGTGACCGGCTCTCACGCTTCCATGTACTGAGACGCTGACTGCGTGGAAATCCTACTCCTGCCTCTTCCTGGAAATAGATTGTGACCTTCCACCTCTTCTAGTCTTTTTTTTTTTTAAATGAGTGAATGGGATGGTTGTGACTTTAATTATCGACTTTGCTAAATCTCTAGCATGTGTATACCAGTTTACAGTTAGTTCCCACAGTGTCACTTTCGACTGTAATCCAGTCTGTCTGTCTGTCTGTCTGTCTGTCTGTCTGTCTGTCTGTCTGTCTGTCTGTCTGTCTGTCTGTCTGTCTGTTCGTCTGCTCTTCTTTTTTGGTAATTCTTCCTTTTCTTCTTTCTTTGCAGTGATAGGTGCAGTGGCTCGTGAAACAGATGGTACAATCAGGGACCACTGGTACACTGACCGCAAATTTACCATCATTGTCACTGCAGTCCTGGTTATTCTTCCTCTCTCTATCCCCAAAGAGATTGGCTTTCAGAAGTATGCCAGGTACAAACAACTCATTCATATTTTATCACCAAGAATTTCATAAAAAAAAAACATAAAAAAAAGGTTTCCCTTGCACGTTGATTATTTCTGAATTGCTGTTTTTCATTGCAGCGCACTGAGTGTGATGGGAACCTGGTATGTTACCATCGTGGTCATTATAAAGTACATTTGGCCAGATAAAGAGGTGATTCCAGGCTATGTTCCCACCAGGTGAGCTCCACTGCACACACTTCTTGAATGCTGCCCTTTAGTTTATGCAGCTGACAGCTTTTTAAAAACTTTTTACAAATCATTTTACAACCTTGATTTGAAAAAGTTGGGATGCCATGTAAAACATAAATAATTTATTAATCCTTTCTGATATACACTCAATTGGAAAACAGTACAAAGACAATATATTTAATGTTTTGCCTCATCAGCTTCAATGATTTTCAAACATGTTGGGACGGGAGCAACAGAAGACAGGGAAAGTAGTGGAATGCTCTCAAAACACCTGTTCGTTTGCATTCTGTTTTTATGGAAGTTTTACGCCCAACTTTTTTGGAATTGGGGTTGTAACATTGTCCATCTGCTCATTCAGCATCCTCGTCGTCATGCCTTGCTTGAGTTGCTAAATCGTTGTGTTTGTTACAGTTCTTCTTCCTGGACTGCAGTTTTCAATGCAATGCCCACCATATGCTTTGGTTTCCAGGTATACCTTCATTTGGTATCATTTGAGACCATAAAACTATCTGCCTTTCTTTTCAACGGTTTAATATTGCTGAATTATTTTTGGCTGACCTTCTTCCTCCTGATGTCTCTCTCCACAGTGCCATGTCAGCTGTGTGCCAGTGTTCGACAGCATGAGCAGGAGAGAGATCAAACCTTGGGGAGTTGTGGTCACTCTTAGCATGATTATCTGTCTCTTCGTTTACACAGGAACAGGTAAACCAACATGCGCACTCCTTGCTCAGTGTATACTCAATAATTTACCTAATAACCTGCCGATGAGTCCTGCATTTATTGACTCGTGATACTTTCAAATTATAGCAGAAGTCCCCTGTTGCATAGTGCTGTTAGAAGTCAGATGGCTCACGACTGGCGGTTAGTCCTTCAGTACTTGTTGTGTCTGATCAGGTGTCTGTGGCTTCCTGACGTTCGGCTCCAATGTCAGTCAGGACGTGTTGATGTCGTACCCTCTTGATGATATTGCTGTGGCCATCGCAAGAGCTTTTATTGTCATCTGTGTCATCACCTCCTACCCCATTTTACACTTCTGTGGCAGGTAGGATACAGTGATCTCCACCCTTCTGGTCTCCATGTTCAGCATACTGTTTATCATCCACTCTCGTTAAGATTGTAATGAAGACTTTTAAATTACACAAGCCTAAAAGGATTGTTGATGTATGAATATTTCTGCATGTAGTCTAGTGGTGGGTATTTACAGCCTGCACATACAAGAATGCTCCGGGTCGGCTGCATACAATGGGAGCTTTTAAATAAACAAAGGGACAAGAGGAGCACTGGTATTGGGTCACTTGGTAGCCCTGAGTGTAAGTGTTGGACACTGCGTTTCTAGGGTGTATTACAGTTTTCTGTGTTTTACGATGCAGTTAATGCAGCATTTCCTCACTGCACTCTGGTGTAATTGTGTGTCCTTCCAGGGCAGTTGTAGAAGGACTGTGGCTGCGTTTCCAAGGCGAGCAGGTGGAGGTGTGTGTCCGTCGTGAGCAGAGGAGGAGGATCCTGCAGACGCTGGTGTGGTTTGTTGTCACCCTCGTCCTCGCCCTCTTTATCCCAGATATTGGTCGGGTGATCTCGCTGATTGGAGGATTGGCAGCTTGCTTTATCTTTGTATTCCCAGGTGACACTTCCCTCATCGTTAGCAAGGTTTCAGATTGTTGTGCAGAGCAAACATCAGACTGTAATGTCTGTCCAATGTCTCTTTAACTCAACAGGTTTGTGTTTGATGCAAGTCAAGCTGTCAGAGACAGACAACCGATCTGTGAGGTGAGATGCTGCTTACTCTTAGATATCTGTCAACTTCTTTGGTATTGTCCTAAATTAGAAATAGAAAAGTCTATAAATTACAGTGTGTGGCACAGCAACAATGTCCTTGGATCTGACCTGATTAGATGCTACTTTACATGCCGTCCTTGTGCTTGTGAGGGTCTTTAACTGGAGTTGGTCCGTCCTGCATTGTAGCTGCCCTTTACTACGGTTTAGTCAGGATGGGTCAAACACAGAAGATGAATCACCTCACAGGGATTAATGAAGTATAACTCAAAGATGCATTATCACACTTTGTTCACCAGGGTGCAGAAAAAACATCAAAACAAGCTGCCACAGAATGAATAGATAGATAGATAGATAGATAGATAGATAGATAGATAGATAGATAGATAGATAGATAGATAGATAGATAGATAGATAGATAGATAGATAGTCGGTTAACTGACTAGAGAATTGTTTTCATTTCTTAAGCAAAAATGCCAACAGTCCCAGTCTATAGCTTCTCCAATGTGAGGACTGTGGACTCTTCTGTTTTATATGAAATGAGTATTTTCATATTTTGAATGATTGATAAAAGAATCTGCAGACTTGAAAGTCAGTTGCAGCCCCAAAGGAAACTTAAACTCTTAAATCTGCAGAGTTGGGTGTTATTCATCAGTGCCCCTCTCACTTGCACACATCTGATTCATCGTCAGCAATAAGAAATGTTTAACGCAGATTTGGGTGAATGTGTTTCCTTGATAAGGATTTTCTTTGCTGTCGGTCTCTTTGTTACAGCTGGCATGGATTGGTGGTCTTTGGTGTCATCATGGTTACGATCGGAGCTTTCATCTTCGGTCTCACCACGACCAACTCCATCTATCAAGACGTCGTCAGCTAAAAGGAACGTTTTTATCAGAGGCAGCGCTGTCCTCGTTGAAGACTGAGTGAGGGGAGAGGAGGGGAGGGGAGGGGGCGCTTGGTCCTTTGCTGCTATCCTGAATGACAGGAGGGGCGTCTCATGACCCTCATTTAGAAAAATCAAGACCTCTCCAGTATGTCACATCCCTGCTCCATGTTGAGTTGCAGCTCCACAGCTCTTTGCTCGGTCAGGTCGTTGTCAGAAACACCCCACAAAGCCAAGTGACTTCAGACACTTTGCCTTTTGTTTTATGTGAAGTTGAATTTGCATGTTTAATGTTTTTATGATGATTTTAACTTGCAGTGAAAACCGTTTTCGACAGATTAGCCGGGCGCAGAGCAGTTTCCTCCGTCTCTGGACCCTGTTTGGGCGACACATTCCTGTCCTGTTTACTCGAGCTGACGGATGTTGAATAGGAAGGTCTTACAATCAAATTGATTTTTATAATGAAATTGTACCAATTTGTGTATTTTAACTTGCATGTGAAAGGAACCGTTTATTGAAAATGATGGAACTCATGTGTGTGTGATTCCCAGGTCTAATTCAGGTCCAGACTTTAAGTTGGTGCTGCTGATAGTTTGTCCACAAATTGAGTTGATTGATGGGTTTGCATCATTAATGAGAGAGGTGTTGGGTACAGGGTGAGGCAGGTCATATCTTGTTTTGTTCATTTCCAGTCAGTTCCTCTAAATGAGTTGAAAAAGTGAGGTTTTCAACTGTCTTGGCAAGCCAAACGAATCCTTTTACATTTTTAAATACATTTAGCAAATCATTTATTTTTTAGTTTTGTTTCTTACATATTTTATAAAGGTAGTTATAATGATTTTTATAATTGGGTTGAGGTTAAATCATATTAAGCTATGTCCATATAAGCCTACAGGCCTTTAAAAAGGTTAGTAATTTCTGTTAACTGTTAACAGCCAGACAGGCTGATGACCACGGCAGTGTGCCTGCAAACACTGCACAGATCTGCAGGGAGTCCAGCACAAGCGGCACGTCAGGACAGGGAAAGCCTCCTCACAAGTGCTGGTTCCTCACAGGTGTGAAAATGAGACTGTCTTTGTGAATGTATTAAAAAAATGGATGTAACCTACAAACTTCAGTTTGCACGATTGACAGAGAAGCCTCAGAGTGTGAGGTCTGACTGACTTCAACCAGCTGCAGATGTCGTTTCCTCTTTTTTTTTTTACACCCTAAAACCAGAGCTGGGAGCTTTCTCTTGTTTTCATACCCCACTATTCATGATCTTATCTGTTTAACACTAATTCAAGAAGTTAACACAATTGCTGAAATGATTAAGTTGCAAGTTAAGTTCATTTCATGAAATTGGTTTTTCAACCAAACTGCAAATGCATCTGAAAGGTTTACAGTGACATGGTTATCAAGACTAAACTCAGTGGATTTAATCAAGTTTTATATTTATTTTATCAGACTGTATCACAGCCAAAAATGTTGGGTACGTTAAACATGATGTGATCCATTGTTCAAGGCTCGACTGCCTTTCCAGGCTTTACGCAGCCCAGAAATCTAGTGTTTTACTTGTGGACATGAGGGACAGAGTGTAAAAGGGATGCTGCAGTGAAAACAGTGATGCCGTCTGTGACCAGCGTCAGACTGCTTTTATTTACAGTTTCTTGCAATGATTGTTGGAACACAATGACTTTTTATGTTTTGCTGTTGAATCATTTGTGTTAAATGTGTTTTTTTTAACCTTTTGGTGCTTCAGACAAGCTTGTCTGGTCTGTGTTTTCAGGCTAAAGATGTTCACCCCCCCCCCCCAAAAGGGCATTTGTTAATTAGAAATCATGTGTCCTTGGTGTCTCACACAGAAAGTTGACTTGGTAACTTTTAATGGAAATACTTAACTACTGGTGATTATACCAATAAGTGAACTACAATCAAGGCATGTGAATAAATCTGACAGTCCATATGTTACTGGCAGTTGTTTAATAAAGAGACAAATGCAAGTGAAGTTGCAGTTTTGATCAAGACAGTTTGTGCATTTGTGTCATTTAAGTTCAGAACAATCACCTCATGTGTCTTCAACACCTTTTGCTGAAATGTCATTGAAAACCACAAACGCTGAGTCAGCTGGAAATCAGTGCCACGGCAAATGACTTCATTTGATCATGTAAAGTGCCGTTTAAGTGTGTGGAAAGGGACAATCTCTGTTTTGACTTTTTATTCATCACATTAGATAAGAAATGAACCGGTGAGGCCAAAGCTCTGACGTGTTAGCGAGGTTTTCACTTCTGTTTTGGGTGACTAGTAAACGGGCTCGTACCCTTTTACATATGTAGTTCCCTGGTTACAGGACAATCTTATATTAGATGAGAAGGCCACAATGGAGTTTTTAAGGCTAAGCAGAACTGAGCAGATGCTTTTCACTAACTGAAATCCAGACTGAAGGCACAAAACCCCAAAATGAGCCAGAATTGAAGTTGGCTGGTAACCAAATAATAAATCTGATTCTTAAATTCACATTTATTTAAGTGTCCAATTCTTTTAAGTTAAACTGATTCATTTCAAATCAAATGTGATGCAGAGCGAAGTGAACACAGCGAGTAATGTGTGCCTCTCCAAACACTTCCACTGCAGCTACCTGATGAAGAGTACACATTATAAACGCCCTCACGGTGCTTTTCCCTCCAAAATCATCCTCCCTGAGAAAAATGTATCATATGACAAGTGAAGAGTGCAGGTACATGACATTTTGACTAGTAGGAGTCATTATTTAGGAAAGACTGGAACATGGCAAAAGCTGGACCTGGAGCCCACTGTGGAACCATGTGACCTGCACCCTGAAACACAGACAGCAGCATTTCACAATAAGGCAACATATTAGCCAAGTGGAACAGGACAACTGAGCTTCATTGGCAGATACTGAAACAGACTGATGGTTACCTTGACTGTCAGGAAAGTGATATTTCCAAACTGCTGGCAGAAACCAGCAACCTGGTTGTCATGAATCCAGGTGTGGTATTTCGTGGTCGCCTGAGAACAGTTATTTATTTGTAAGAAGTGTATCTGGTTGTAGGACAAACAACCCTTATACAGATTTTTTTTCTAAAATGAAAGTTCCTACCTCCAGGCCAAGGTCTTCCACAAACCACTGGTCTCCCAGGAAGTTGCAGGCCATGTCGGTGTCTCCGTTGTAGACCAGCGCCCGCAGGCCCAGAGACAGCAGCTTCAGGTATGCGTCCTTCATCGTTGGGTATAAGGTGGTGTATTGCTCTCCAACGGCATCACTACAAGAACAGCAAAGGGATGTATGAGATCATGATCAATGTGTTCTTGCCTCCTGCCCAACTGTACCCAGACAAGAGGGGCAAACGGTTTAGTCATGCTAGCTGCAGACTCGAGGGAAGGCAGTGCTGGTCTGCCAGTCACTCCATCAGTTTGGTCCAAAGAAGAACTAATGTTCATGGTCCCCAGAGGACGAATCCCTCTGACTCTGTTGACTCCTGACTTTTCTTCTAGTGACACAATGAGGCTGAGATTTTTTTTTTGGTTTGAGTAAAATGTCTCTGCAATTATTGGATGGACTGACATGTGCAGCAAAACACAGTAAATCTAAAGGCAGCTTTGATTAGATTCACACTGATCATTTTGCTGTCACATACCTGCACAGGTCCCATGCTGGCAATATGTCTGGAATGTGTAGAGCTTTCCTCACGTCGCCTCTGTTCAGCCAGTTCCTCTGAGCTGTGCTGTTGATGCAGGGAGGGACTTCACCCAGAGACAGTGGAGAACGCACTTTATCTGAAAACTTCATGGAAATATTCAGATCATTAACACTACAAAGCCATAAGAATAACGTGATGGCCATGAGGAAGCAGCAGTTGTTCACAGAAGGATGCACACTCACCTTGTGGGTGTGTGGGTGTTTCCTGTAGTTCTTGAACAGGTGACTCATGGCCCTCTCGTAGCCTCTGTGGTATCTTCTGTCACCCTCACAATCCAAGTACAGGGCATACTCATTAAGTCCGCTATTATACACAATGTTAAAGGCCACATTCACCTGAAGGGAGACGAGGACGAAGCAAAATTTGAATGAGTCATCAGTAAGCATCAGAGAGGCCCAGCTGACTTCTGAAGACAGTGCAACATACCAGTGTCTTGCAGGTCTCTGAAGTGGAGTTGTAGAAGTTACAGCTCTCTTTGTCACAGCAATTTAAGTTGAGATCACGCCACAAACTGCACATAAAACATAGCGTCAAAATGACAATCACTGCATCAACTACATGCGAGTAATGTAGAAGTCCTGGGCTTCTCAGGACTTCAAATATCTGCATATCAAAGCAAAACAGTAGCAAAATCAACCTGGAGGTTATGCATGTTGTGTGCATCAGTGCTGAATGAACCAGGGGAACACACACAAGCATGTGGCAACATTGACTTCCTCTACAACAAACACTTACTCTTCTCCAAAGAGGCCATGATAGTAACCAAAGTAGATCAAAGTTTGGTCATTGAGCGCAAAGCTGCTGAGACCATTTCCCACTGCAAAGCCCTGAAACAAACATGTATTCAAAGGTAATATTTTTAGTTTCGCAAAAGCATCCTGAAGGGCAAAATAATCACTTTAATCATAAAACTGCATTCTGGTGCTGCTGCTGACACTGAGGCTTGCTGCATGAAGCATCTCACCTTGAAGTTGATTTTGGCCGTTCCAGTAGCGACACGCAGGCTGAGGGTCGGTACATAAATTCCACCATAACTTTCCCCAAAGATGTAGAACTCATTTTGACTGAACTCTGGAAACATGGTGAAGAAACTCTGCAAGGCTCTGTAATTATCTTCTGCAACCTAAGAGAGGAATACGTGAAATGAAACGCCGTTTCTGCTTTTTTAACCTTTAATAGGAGTTCAGTCATTGAACTCACCCGGTTATCATCGGTGGCATAGTTTCTGTCATCAGAGTAGGAATATCCCACTCCTGCTGGAGACTCTATATACAGCACATTGGCAATCTTGTTCCAGCTCAAAGGGTTGTCATCCAGTGTGGCCCCGTTATCGTTTACCTGAAAAGGAAACTCGATGCCTATTCAGAGTGACTTTTATTCGGTGCTCAGGTACAGTTATTCTCAGAGTCAGCATGCTCACGTGAAATGGGCCGTTCTCTGACAGGAATCCATCCAGCGAGCTGCAGCCTGGGCCTCCATTCAGCCACAGCACCAGAGGATCTTTGATTGGGTCCCTCTGAGAAGTCACAAACCTGCAGGAAAACATGCTGGAAGATCACACATCCCTCTACACCTGCTGCACACCACATTACAAAATCAAACAGAACCAACTTTAGACTTATTCAAAATTACTTATTCTACCTAATACAGCAGTGATCTTCTGTTAGAATTTTAAAATAAAACTTTTTTAAAAACTAGGTGACAGACCTGGGTATTTTAATATCCTGACCATAACTAACTAAACTCCTGCATTGTCTATGTGGAGGTCGAGGTTTTACACTCTGCAGGCGAACGTTTTCCTCAAAACTGACGCCATATTGAAATGGATCAACACCAGGCTCACCGAACGGCAGGACGCCAGTCGGTTACTGTTTCTTACCAATAATGGAGAAACGTTCCCGGCCGTGCCTTTAGGTATCCCGACCACTGCCGATATGTACGCCTGAACGTCATCCCTGGCAGCTGAAACACCTCATCAGGGTCGTAATAAGCCAGGCAGCCGAGAGGAAACACGGCCAGCAAACACAACCACAAACCAGCGGCGAACATCACTGAGTGAAAATCACTTCTTCCAGTTTAAGAGAAAGGGGGGGGTCTTGTTTGTTGTAGAAAGTCTCTCCAAGGCCCCCCACAGAAGCTCTGTATGAAGATGTCGTCGTCATATGACTACTGCCAAGGGTCACGTGACAGCTCCTGAGCGACTCGACGCGGAAGTTCTGCCCAAGTCGCGCAGCGTAAAGCTTCGCGAGGCGATTCGCATGTGTCCCATAGAAAATGAATGGAGGCGAACTTGGCGTCGCTTCGCTCAGCTTTCAGTAGGTCTGTCCCATCAGAAGCAGCTGTGAACTGTTTGAGACAGGTGTTTAAAGTTATCCTAAGTTTGTTATGTAACCCCAGAAACCCTAACAAAAGTTGTCGCGCATGTAAAACAACGGTCACCGACCACCGGAGCCATTTGGTACCGGGCCGCGCAGAGAGAGTGAGCAAAAAATGTTTTATTGATCACCAGAGTCTGAAAGAAGTTTTATTTTGAAAATCAGGTGCATCTGCCTATGCCTCTGTAGACATGTCTCTCTCTCTCTCTCTCTCTCTCTCTCTCTCACACACACACACACACACACACACACACACTAATAATAATAATAATAATAATACATTAATTAATGATATAAAACTTAAATATATATAATAATAATAATAATAATAATAATAATAATAATAATAATAATAATAATAATAATAATAATAATAATAATAATGATAACAACCCGGGCCGGGATCTGATCCTGGACACAGACACACTAATGATTTTATTACGGGTTTTAATAATTTGTTTTTATTTGTTTCTATGCCAGTCGGGCAAATTATTGCTTTACGTGAAACCGTGGCGCAAAAAAGGTTGATGTAAAAAGACTGGTTCCACGTTTTACTCAAAGGACTCACTAAAGTGGAACAAACATTTGAGGAAAAACAGAAATTGAAAGACAAAGTTAGAAATAAATTAAATGATATCAAGTATTTATTCTCCCAGTACAATGGACGTTTTTAATTTGTTAGGTTTTACAGGTATTGGAAATAAGATTAGCAATGGCTCTGCACTATAAAAGCGTCGCATGATGGTGAAACAGTGAGCCAGGATGATCAATGCAGGAGTGTGAAAGTGAAGCAGTTCAATGGAACTATTACTTACACTTGGGCCTTACCACCTGTGACATCTCAATATGTCATTACTTGCAAATTTGTTATGGATTAGGAAATTTCAGTTTCAACTTCAATAATAACAATGTGTCATTTATCGTTTTACTATTTAGATTTCTGTTGTTCTCACACCTGGGCACAGGTCGTGTTCCCTTTGAGAACACTGAGATCATGTCCTTCTTAAATAGCAAATAAACTGACTTTTGTATTTTAGTGTAGATTTTCAGTGTCAGAGGAGAGTTGCCCTTAGTTTAATCCAGCCATTCTCTGAAATCTTGAATGTTACTCGAGGAATGTTTAAGTGCTTAGTATAGATGACAATATCCATTAAATAAATTATTAATTCACTATCTCTTCCTGTGTGTGGTTTTAAATATAAATGATCATTTTGGTGTGATGTATTTTATTGTGGTCGGACTTTTATTGTGAAGGCACGTTTATACGACGAGCGGAAAAAATACGCGCCTTACTCCATAACAGAGAAGGGCGGTCAACAGTACAGTTGGGATATTGCCATGAACGTCGGCCCTAGACTGGGTTTAAACTGGGGATAAATTAACCCCTCTGCCTAAACTTGCATCGCAAGTTAAAGGACTATCGTCGTCGTACTTTGTGGTCACTCGGACTGCTAACATTAGCTCAGTAAGCGGACACATCCTCGGCAGCAACTCTGTAGATAAACGCTGGTTCAGACAGCTCTCCAGGTAAACATCATCGATTCTCCTGATTTTCCCGCTTGGCGCTATGGTCATGTAGTCTGTGTGCATGTGTCGTCGTTGTTGCGACCAACTCAAATTTATACAATAAATTAAACCCTTTTCATCAAAACTAGCAATGTACGAGTGAAAAGCTACACAAAACATTAGCGTTAACGTGAGTGTTTCCGGTATAAACGTTTCATAATAAACCTGTGGCGAAGAGAAACGACCCGTGGTGAAAACAGTGTTTTCACAATACTTTCTCAAATCCACTAAAAACACAGGGGGTCTAACAGGATATTCTGACAAGATTTTTATTTAGAAGTGAAATATTTCCGGTTGTGTGAAGCGGGCTTTATGCAGCTGATTCAAACAGTTCAGCGGAGGGAGGCTCCCGGCTTCATTTGTTTTCCTCTCACGTCCAGCAGCATGGATCCCGGAGGTCGCCAACACCGTTCAGAAGGAGCCACCGCCGTGCCAGACCCGAACCCGAAACATCAGAGGAGCCTGAGGAGCCTGAACGTGCTCGCCACGAGGTTTGTCAGGTTGTTGCAAGAAGCTGAAGACGGTGTGCTGGATCTCAAAGAAGTAAGTGAGCTGAGACCAGTCCATCACACACGGGTCCCAAGACCGGACATGTCTGAGCTTATTTTGTGCACAATCAATAAAACGGCACTTTCAGATTGTTGTGTGTAATGTAACTGTTCTGGACCAGGACTACACAGCCAACACAATAATTGTAAGTAACATGAATTAGAGCTCCAACATTTAATGAGTTAGCTGTCAATTATCAAACTAATTGGGAACTATTTTGTTTATCAGTTAATTAGTTTGAGTATTTTTTTAAATTTTTTTTGAGAAAAAAGAAACATTCTGATTCCACCTTTTTTAAAGGTGAGTAGTAGTTTCTTCACTCCTCTGTGGGTTGTGGGCAAAACAACAAATGACGTATTTTGCCATTTGCTGACATTTTATAGACCAAACAACTAATCAATTAATCGAGAAAATAGTCAACAACAAAAATAAGTGTTAGTTGCAGCCATAATATATGTCCAGTTAGTCATGTCTACAGAGCATTTAAAAAATAAAAATAAATGTACCTTAAAACTCTGCATCTCATTTGCATGAATGTCAGTGTTTACAGTGTGCTGTGGGGAAGAAGAGTTTTTACTGTGTTATTTTTGGGATGCCTTGAATTGTGTGTCTGCTTACTGTAACCAAATGTGAAACAAAGTGGGAAAAAAGGTTAATATGGATTTAGGTCGTTCAGGAACTAAAACCATCAGTATTCCATTCTTTTAGCTGATGCTGTTGTCTAAAGCTGCTGTCAGCCAAAGCTTTGTGTCATCAAAACTCTGCATCCATCCTAAACAAGCGTCTGAGAGAAAGTGGGTTGTGGATTTTAATATCCACTCTAAGTGATCTGTAAATATCTCAGTACAGTTAGCCAGCAGATCCCCTGAGACCCCTGGATCATAAACTGTGTGGACCATTGTGAAACAGAGGGTCTGATGGGATGAGGCCAAGGAGGCGGTGGTGGATAAATTAGTTTTTTGTCTTCTTCAGGCTGTCAGGGTCCTGGCTGTCGGACAGAAAAGGCGAATCTATGACATCACTAATGTGCTGGAGGGCATTGGTCTGATTGCGAAAATGTCCAAAAACACAGTAAAGTGGAAGTAAGTTTTCAAGCATGCCCCATGTGCATGCATGTGGACACGCATGTGTGTCAAGAGTGTGGTGCAAAGTGCTGTATGTTTTACAGTGTGATTTTTGTGGGGGGTTTTCCCTTCAAATTAAGGGGCACGCTGCCAGGAGAAAATGCACACGAGTTAACCAACAGACTGGTGGAGCTGAAGTCTGAACTGGAGGACTTGGAGGAGAAAGAACATATGTTGGACCAGCAGAAATTCTGGGTTGAACAGAGCATCAGGAACACAACAGAAGACTGCAGCAAATATCCTTTTTACAAAAAACAGGAAGAAAATGAGATGATGGGCAGCATTTTGAACATGTGTCTTTCAGGCCTGCCGCTCTCTTACTCACTGACTGAATCCTCGAGGTCTCTCCTCAGACGAACACAATATTTCAAATTGAACCTTAACTCAAATCCACTCTGACCTATGTGAATCATGAAGATATCTGCAACTGCTTCAGCGGTAATGTAGAACCACATTTGCCTCTTAAACTGTTACTCTTGTTCATTTTTGTGTCAGCATATTTTGACACAGTTAAAAATCCAATTAGAGGACCAGTTATAGACAGCAGAGTGAAATATACAGTCTAGCTCTGCTTTCTGATGAATATCTTCTCAGCACATTTCCTCCTCCCTCATCTCTGGTGCTGTAGAGTTTTCTTGATTGATGTATCTGAAGGAAAACTCAGAGATTAATGATGAGAAACCAACACTGTATCCAGCTTTTAAAATGCAAATGTACACATGTGAAACGACAAATCCACATATGGGGTAAATCTATGTTAGGAACTGTTATTCCTCACTGATTTTTCTATCTAGATACCAGAGAAATGTGTTCAGTGTATTTTTCAGCCCAGCTGAACAAACCCTGCTGTTTATATTCATGATGGCACTTACATCACCGCAGCAGCTGACGTTTTAGCAGTTAGTTCAGAGTAAAGGCAAAAAGAACCACTAACATTTCTTTGTACTTCAAATATATGAAGACCAAACTAAATGATTGTATTTTCAGTGGGAGTTTTCTCTCTCCTCTGTCTTCAGGCCACACTCTCTTAGCAGTCCGAGCACCGTCTGGCACACAGCTAGATGTTCCCATTCCTAAAGCTGTAAGTTCTGCATCACTGGAACCCACTGTAGTTTCTTCTTCTTGGATTTCTTTCATTGAGATGGGATCACTTAGCACATGCATACATGTTTCAGGTGCAGAACAGGCCAGCAAAGTACCAGATCCACCTGAAAAGCATTAATGGGCCAATAGATGTCCTGCTTCTCAACAAGCACTCTGCCAGCACTGTTCCTGTCGTGTTGCCAGTCCCACCGCCTGAAGACATTTTACGCAGTGCCAGATCAGCCATGTCCACCTCAGCTGAAAGCAGTGTTGCACCATGTCAGGCTTCAGCTGATACCAAACATAGCGCCACACCTAGAAGGATAACCCCAGAGGACATGCGGCATCTTCAGTCATTGTCCTCTATAAACGCTGAGCCGAACAGAACTGATGCGTCTGGATGTGAGTATTTTATTATGTTCAACGTCTGAAGTGTGTTTTCACATTATGTTTTTGGGTTTGTCTGGAATGCCTTGAGGGAATTTCTTCAAATTTGGCACAAATGTTCACTTGGACTCAAGGATGAACTGATTAGGTTCTGGTGGTCTAAGGTCAAAGGTCAAGTTCACTGTGACCTCAGCTGGTGACTTGACTGGTTGGCGAAGGCATACAGCTGTGAAGCAGTAATTCTGTTTGTTGATGCCACTGAAAGGGAAATCTTAACACTCCAGTTTGGCTTGGACTCGACCCCTTTCCATATTGATCCAAAGTGTAGATTGGAGAGAAGATGACTTCACCTTGAACTTTGAGGGCATGAATGCTAAGTAAGTTAATGTTAAGTAGAAGCATCACAACTGAGGTGGAGACAACAGACGTCAAGTTCCTCCCTCACTGACTGATGACCAGTTATGGATCTCAGTGGTTTCAGGTTCTTTCTGTGTCTTTTGATTATTTCTTGCATGCTAATGCAATAATGTGTCCCTGCATCATGCTTGTTTCTTTCAGTGCTTCTTCCATATTGATTTTTAAAAAATATATTTTTTCCAGTGCGAGATTTATCAAAAGAACTGGAGGACATACTCCAGCCCACCAAAGGTAGGCCCCTTGTCCTCTCTCTGAATTATTAATGTTCATTAGATTCTTATTCAGGTTCATTTGACTCTATGTGAATGTATGATTAAGTATGCTTTCCCCTCATTCTGTAGAGCTAATGAATGCAGATCTAATCACAGAGCTCCTGGCCTCTGAAGGTAAGTGCACTGTTTTCTGACTTCCTTTATATTGTATTAATATAACAGAGTTAAAAAAGTTGGGAATCTGTCGAACATAAATAAAACATTGTGATAGTTGTCCCAACTTCTTTGGAGTTGGGGTTCATCTGTCATATATTGGTATTTACTGTGTATTTGTGTTAATTGCTTGTTTACCTCTGCTCCCAGTTTTCTCTCCGCTCCTCCGTCTGTCTCCGCCCCCATCTGAACAGGAATACACTTATAATCTGGATGAGAGTGAAGGCCTCTGTGACCTCTTTGACATCCCCGTTCTCAATGTTTGACCATGACCTCCTGTGTTAACACTTCAAAAGTAAAGATGTTTCATCCAGAAATGTGCAAAGTTTTCTGTTTTTAAATAGTTATTTGATTATAACAAATAATAAACATTTTTTTTCCAATACTGTGTTCACCTCATTCATATACTGAGAACCAAACTATTACACACACCTTGCAATATAGTGCAGTCCAACACAACACCGCAAACTACAGCCTCACAGTCAAATTAAGGGCTCTTTGACAGTGTCAGCCATAATCACAAAGATTCTCACTATTTATTACAAAGCTGATGTAATGAATTGGATGAAAATATGCAGGAGTTTGAATTGTGGTCCCTTGTGAATCTTTCTTCAGCTTTATAGTGCCATTTTTGTGATGTTGCTCTTAAAAGTATATTGCACACATTCAACTTAAACTCAATTCAATTCATTTCAATATTCTTTTATTAGTCCCGCAAGGGGAAATTCCAGTTTACAACAGCACCAATAAAGCAGATAGAGTAATGTAACAAGTGCATGCAAAATAAAAACATTAAGTATATACAAAGATTAGAATAAAAAATAAACGTCATTTTAACAAATTATAAGTAGTGTTTACAGACTTATGTACAGGTTGGATTGCACAGATTACTGAACAGATAATTCACAGATTACTTGGAGCAGTTTTTGTTGTATAGTCTGACAGCTGCAGGAAGGAATGACCTGCGATACACACTTTGGATGTAGCATCCTGTCACTGATGGAGCTCCTCAGTGCAGTGAGTGTGTGTTGGAGGGCAACACTTAACTGTTGCGTGTCAAGACTGAGTCTGCAGCCATGCCAGCAGCTCTGTCAGGCTGTGCTTTCCCATAATACATCTTTGGTGCTTATAGGTGCTGTGACACTTTGAGCTAAATGCTAACATTGACACGCTAACATGTTCACAATAGCAGTGTTAACATGCAGATGTTAAGCAGATCTAATGTTTATCATGCTCATTATCTCAGGGGTGCCACAAAAAACAGCTGAGGTTGTTAGGAATATCAGCAGTTGATAGCAGTATGGCTAAGAAGCACAACACAAGTACACATTTGTTCTAGATAAGAGCGATCAGTATAGTGAGAATGTCTTGTGTGTCCTGCCAAACAGTCCTTGAGCAAGTTACTGAATGCCCAGCAGTCTAAGGAGACCTGCTCAGGGCTACAGTTCAGCCTGATCTCCTTGTTAAAGCTTAGTAGTTGTGTTTGTCCTCCTGTAGGTGTCACACTTTACCACTGCATGTACACATTCAGAAGTACAGCCCCAGATGGGGATTAGGTGCCTCAATAAGGAAAAATAATGTGAAATGACATGTATCGCATAGGACATGTAATTTTAGCAGTGTTGGATTTGCTTTTGGTCCAAGTGTTGGAGATCAGTATAATAAGATCAGGAAATCTTGCACGGTGAAATGTGAATAAGTATTATAGGCTTCCAGGAATGAACTGTTTTGTCATTGTATTGTTTTATCTGTAAGAAATGTGTTTTAACTGTTAAATTCATATCTGTTTATACACCAGCTGTAATTTATGGGTGCCCACAGGAGGACTTGTAGTTGTTGAAAAATATATCAAACATGATATCTCTTTACAACTACATTATAGTATGCTATAAACCATGTATTACGATTATGCGTATACTGTCAATAAATGCTACAAAGGGAGCCTTAAAGTAGTGCAGTTTCGGATGTAACATCTTAATCATAAAAGTAACCAGTTGTAATGGCCGTAAAATAAATATAGTAAAAATACTATAGTAAAAAGTTCTAAATTTCTCCCTGAAATTTGGTGGAGGTAGAATAAAATAGATAATAAAAAACTGTAGTCACTCAAAATTGAGCCCAACTGTATCGCAGAGGCATAAGTACTGTCTTTTCGTTGGGTGGGTTGGGTTAAATTTAGGTATAAGACTGTTGATTGGTTAGGGTTAGGGTAAGAGCAATAGGGTAACCCAATCAGACGTAGAGGAAGGCGTGTCAGGCCTCGCTATCATAGATTCGCTTCCTGGTGATATTTGATGACGACCGCGTGCTTGTGTTGCGATGGCAACACGTTTCCGTCCAATACAACAGGCTAGAAGTGAAGTGGACTTCTCTGCGTATGAGAGTTAGCAAGCTGTGTACTAGTTTCTCAAAACTATTGAAATATTGTCTGTCTCTCCCTGTTATTTGCCCAGTATATACGATGGTGAGCAAGGGTTGTTTAAAATAGTGTTATTACAACCGTTTGGGCGCATAGTGAGCGAACTACCGTCGCGTTTAGATGTTAGCTGTTAGCTGCCTAGCAGCTACCGCTTGTAAATTTCTTATTTGACTACTCGTTTGTGCTTCTTTGTTATTTGTTGTTATACATGGGAAGCGCAGACTCGGACTAGATATTTCACCAAAATAACTACGCTAACTGTTATATTAAAGACCTGTGCTAGGTTGCCAGTAGGTAGCAGTTTTAACATTTTCTATCATGTTGACTTCTGTCCAGCCACCCAAAAGCAAAGGCTCAAGCAAAAAGCCTGCAAAGGCAAGGACGCCCACACTGATAGATGGCCTTACCAAAGAGGAGATGTCCAAGGACCAGGTCAGAGCTAAAGTGGGATGTGAATGAAAAAGTGGATAATGGTTGGATGTTTTATGACAGGAGGAAAGGGCTCTTTCCTACTCTAACTGATTTGTCAGTATTTACATACAGCTGGGGGACAAGTTTGAACAACAAAGGTCAAACTCAGAGTGGTAGAGCCTGAGACATCCTGACTTTAAGTTCCCAGTATGGGTCATGGCCTCAAAACACTGGATACTAACTAGCATCTTCATTAGAGCCTCGCAGGCTGCTGAAAATGCATGTTGAGCTCCAAAACCCCAGTTTTTAATACAGAGTTTTTGCTAGAAATTTGTAGTCTGTAAGGTCATGCCCAGATAGCCTTGAAGACATCATCAGGGATATTTTCTCAGACTCAACTCCAGAGCCACTAAATACATTTTAAGTCTGTTTACACAGGCTGAGTAGTGTCCCTGTGAACACTAAATTGTCTTTGACAGTGATGCAATAAGCAACACTACTTGGTTGTTAAAATAACCAAGAGCCACTGGACATGTACATTGTCTTGCTTAGACATGCCCACACTAAAAGATCTTTTTTTATTTCAGCTGGAAGAGCACATTGTGCGCCTCAGAGAGGAGCTGGATAGAGAGAGAGAGGAGAGAAACTACTTTCAGCTGGAGAGGGACAAGATCCACACCTTTTGGGGAATCACAGACAGACAGCTAGAGGAGGTGAAGGCTGAACAAAAAAACTTAGATAAAGACATAGAAGAGGATGAGGGGCGCCATCAAGTAGAGATCAAGGTGAGGCTAATGCAAAGTTATACTGTCTCTACACCCGCAAACTGCACCCAAATATACTGGCTAGATTTTATGTAAATGAAATTAAAAAGTCAGGGAAAAAGTCTTGTGGTGGCATTGCATTTATTGGATATCAGCACGTAGTTTGTTATCATTCATTATCACTTGAGATACATCACTTTTAATATATTATTGAACTACTAGATGAAGAAAAAGTCAATTCAATATGTAAATAATGGAAGCTAGCAATAAATCCCACTGTTTTGTTCTTATCAGCATCTTTGAAACTACTGCTATACTATTATGTTGTTAAATCACTGGCTGTTAAAAATGGAGTCATGATTATGTTTATGTTGTAAATTAAGCCTCACAGCTCATACTGAAAATACAGACGTGATGTAACCTTGCCTGATGGATTTCCTGGTTTCTCTACAGGTATAATAGGATACTGAAATTCTGAATATCCCCCAAATCACAGATAATAAAAAATAAATTATTTTTAGCATTTTTTTCTGCTCTCAGATCAGTTCAAGACTTCTCTCTCTGAGATTAAATCTCCAATCTCTCTACCTCTTTGCATGTCAAAACTTGACAGATAATGTCACCAACATAAGTTCATCTGCTTAAAAGAAGACTTTTTTTATTTATTTTCATGAAAAGTTTGCATTTTATTGAGAGGGTGCCCAGCTGAAGACCTTGTAGACTTGCCTGCACGCTTACACTCACAACAGTGCAACCATCTTCTTTTCTTGTGTGAAACAAATTCAGGGACTTAATCCAGGAAAATTTCTCATATCAGAGGAAGGGGGTTGCTAATTGATGTCTATTAGTGAGTTCTGTGCAACAGGATGTAGAGTGATTGTGGCTGGACAACAGAGTGGGCCATGGCCATTTAGATGAAACTGCCTGTTCAAGGCAGTGGGACCCACAGTGGTTTAGCCTAAGCAGATACAGTACAGATATAAGGCCAGTGAGTATCTGATCCTTGCTTACCCACTGCAGGGCCTAATGATATGTCAACGCATCATTTGACAGAAATACTGCACTTCTATAGGATGCTCATCCAACGTTTGCCACGTGTTACTGTGTATTGATAACTAGTAAGCAAAGGTCATCCATGGACAGACTGAATGGCTGAATTAATTTCACATTGTGCATTATTTTTTCCCCACCAGGTGTATAAGCAGAAGATGAAGCACCTCCTGTGTGAACACCAGAACACGATCTCTGAGTTGAAAGCAGGTGGTTTAGTCTCCACTGAGGCCGTGCAGAAGGAGGAAGAACAATTAGAGACTGAGCTTCATAAGGAAATGAGGGCCATCATGGTGGACATACAGGAACTTGATAATGAAAACCTTGTCAAGGAGCTTGAACTGGTTTGTAGTACACAGCAAGTCTGTTTTATTTCTACACTTAAAGATCTGTGGATTTAATGTTTGTCCTTAACCTGATATATTTCAACAAGTAAGCATCAGTGCTACAAACACCAGTGTGGTTATCTCAACAGAAACATGATGAAGACATGACTAAAACAAGGAACAGCTTGGAGAAGCAGCTCGCTGGTAAATAATTAATCTCATTTTGAGTTGAATTCAGCATCCCATGCTGTCAAATACTAAACATGGGCCATAATTTTATGTTGCTGTTTGTGTAGAAATTAAAGCCAAGTATGAGAAAAGGATGGAGTTGCTGCCACAAGAGCTGGACAACATTAGGAAAAATGAGATGAGAGAGGCAGAGGATCAGTGGAACAGCCACATCGCTGCTCTTTTAGAAGACCACAACAAAGCTTTCAGTGACGCTAATGCACTTAATAACTGCATACAACAGGATCTGGATGAGATTGATTCACTCAAGGTATACGTGCACAAATTCAACAGAAAGACATTTTTGGATGTTTTGTTTGCAACTTCTGATTGTTTTCATAATTGATGAGTCTGCTGATTATTGTTATGATGAATTCATTGTTTAGTCTATAAAATGGCTCAAAAAGGACCATCACAATTTCCAAGATGATGTCTTTAAATTGTTTGTTTTGATTAATAGTCAGTTTGATCTCATTCATGATAATATCAGACATAGAAAAGTCTTCAAAAGTTATCGTCTGTAACCTGACAATGTTTGGGGTTTGTCAGTGACAGTTGACTAGTTGCAGTGCTCATTTTGACCCAGTTGTTTTGTTTTTCTTTTTTTTAGAGACAAATTAAAGACACTAAGATGAAACAGAAGGAGAATGAAAAGGACCTGGTCCCTGTTTCGCAGGAAAACAAACGTCTCGCAGAGCTTCTCTTAAAAGCCGAGGAGGAAAACGCTGAACATGAGAAAAAAATGAACTACCAAATGAAAAAGGTTGCGTTGATGTTGATGTTTGAGAATTTTTTAAAGCTCAGATCACTGCTACAATTGTACACTTCTGTTTGTTGCTACCATTGCTTTAGTTGGTGCCTTGTGTAGCACGTGTCTCAGTAACTGATATGTAGCAGACTATACGCAGGCACGATATTAATTTGTGACACTGTTTTTGACAGGATGTGAGTGAAAAGGTTAAGATAAAGGAGCTAAGTGATTGGAAATGGGATTATGAGGCACTGGAACAGAAATTCAGTAAGGTAAGCGCTAAGATTGAGTTGCACAATGCCATGTTGCTCAAATGTGATTCATGTGCACCTTGAATGTGATCCAAATGGTTTGTGTACTTGTGGGTATTAATGTGAATGGTTTTGCATCTGTTTTTGTGCCTGCACATCTAACACAGCTTCAGCTGGAAAGGGATGAGCTGTACAAGTCTTTCACTCAGAATATTCAGAATGTGCAACATAAAGCAGACATGAGGAGCGAGCTGCTGGAAAGGAAGCTGAAAGCTCAGACAGACAGTCTGGAGAAGACTCAGGCTCAGCTCTGCGCTGTACTCTCTGCCTCAAACATGGACCAAACGGCTCTTGGTGGGGTCACAAACAAAGTTGAGGTACTATTGCATGTCCTCCTTTGTTTGTTGTTAGCCATTCACACCTTTAGTGCTCCTAATCACTGATGTCATTCCTTACCTTGAAATATTTTACAAGATGAGGTGTGTGTTTAATGCACTTCTGTTTGTACAGGAACATTAAAGAAACGTGTTTTTGTTTGTAGGAAAATCTTGACTCCTTTAATAATTCCATCAAGAACTTGAAGATAAAAAAAGCTCAGATTTTCCAGGTGAGTTCATTTACATACTTCCTGAACATGCTGTCACACATTTCTTTAACAGATGATGATGTTTGATCTGTTCTTCTAGTTTATTTTTATATCAATATTCATCATTATGTGAAACAACTGTGATCCTGCAGGCCCGCAAGGATATGCTGCTGACCTATGGAGCAAAGCAAAGGGCTCTTGGTGTCCCTGTGGAGGAGCTTTGTGTAAAGCCCCTTGAGAGCAGTTTCACTGGGAAAAGTCTGGAAAAACACTTGGATCGTGGGTTACCCCAGAATGAGAAACAATGAAGTGCAAGACTGAACCACTTAGAGCAAATCTCTCTTTCTTTGCTTCTGATCATGTTACAATATGACATGTTTCTCATATTTTCAAAAAAATAACAAATAAATTAACATGAAACATTGTTTCCCCATCTCATTATTATGGTCTGGCATCTTCTAATTTGAGAAAACAATAGTCAGGGACTTTAGAGTAGGGGGTCCATCATGACCTTGATTCACGCTGCCCTCCAAAGGCAGAGATGAGTAACTACAGCGGCAGTGAAGTGTAGAAAAAGGGGTTTAAGATTGGCTTGCAATGACTACCAACAAATTAAATGTGTCACTTTATCTTTTTTGGCTTTTTGAAAACATCAACATTGTAATAGAAAATTTAAATACCTGATTTAAAAGAAGCTTAAACCAAATTGGACTAAATATAAATACATAAACTGAACAAATCCGTATCTTAGCTCCTGTTGAGTGCAGTGGTGGTCCTGTAGAGGTCAAAGGTTGCCATTTAAAATCATACTGTAGTGTCACCTTGCAGTTACTTTGTTTATTCAACACTATATTATTAATTTGAAAATACCTACACTTGATGTTTTTTTTTCTTTTTTCTTTTTTTTTTTAAATCTGTTGAGTAAGTGTTTGTTAAGTTTTTGACTTCAGCAACAGGACAACTGGTGTCACTGTCTACTTACTTTATGGCTTTTGTTTTGTGACTATGTGAATATAACTCCTGAAGGGGCCATTGTGGAAAAAAGACAGCTGCAGAGATACTCAACAGTAAAACATTTAAATGACTTGGAATATTGTAGCTCACATTTGCAATGTGCAGCTGTTTTATATTGTAAAAAATCAACAAAAATGTCTCAAAACAGGGTTTGGAGCAGGAAAATGTGACCAGGACATCCCTTCATTTGACCAAACTCTCTGACTTCCCAGTAAGGAATGTGAAATGACCTCAAAGAGGCACTGACTCATGGACCCCCTGACCACCAAGCTCCCTGGTTCTGTGCCAGCCAGGCTCGTTCATTAACCCATCCCTGAATAGAGACGTAGGTGCGCTTCTCCGTTGTTATCAAGTCTGTCCCCTCGGTATCAGCAGCAATATTTTAAGTTCTTGTCACATGAAGGCACTTCATGTGCTCTGTTCTGTAAACTCATTCACACAGATTCAAGAGGAAGGATGTGTGTGTGTTTGATTTCAATAATTTAATAATTTTTAATTGCTGTTTAGTTGTAGAGCACAATGGGACATTCTGTTTGCATGTGTACCCTCCTTGCCACTGTTCTTTAATATGGACATGAGAAATAAGAAATTAAGATGAAGCTAGCCTCATGGTGCTGTGGAAATGAGGCCTCTGGCTCTGAGCAGCAGCCTCAGCGTTTCCAGATCTTCCTTCTCTGAGGCTGCTCATTCTTTGGTTGGAGCACGCCTGTTTGTGCTGCTGGACAAAGCCATGTGTGAACTTTCATCTCCAACAGTTCACCAACAGTTCATGTATTTCAGTGATATGACCCATTGTTTAAACAACAACAACAACAACAACAACAACAACAACAACAACAACAACAACAACAACAACAACAACAACCTCACCACATTGATTTGTGATCTGACAGTCAAAGTGGACGATTTTTATAGAAATCTACTTAATTTTATCGGCTAAGAAGATTACTTTGTGCATAAACTGGGACTAAAATCTTAATTTTACATTTAACACCAAATGCTGGCAAAATAAAAACATGTGTCCAAAAACATTTTGCCTTTTCAGTTAATTTTTTGTATATGGGTTTGTTTTTGTTTGGTTATTATTGTAATTTGGATACTCAGTGTGAATTGCTGTAAAGGGGAGTGATGATAAAAAAAATAAAGGGTAAAAAATACCTCTGATTGCCACAAATATCAATTTGCTGCAATTAAAGAAATCCATCATGGTTAAAACAGAAAGTTTCTAAAGCCAGCGGAGGTGATTTCAGGTATTTATGCTTCTATATTTCAGTTGGAGGATGGGGCTAAAAGTTGGACTCAAACCAAGTATTCCAATCTCAACAGCTAATTTCACCAGCTGATTTCTGCCATGCCTGAGTTTCCAGCAGAGAGAGGAGGAACGAATGGGGTGGATCCAGTTTCTCATTGAATATTCCCGTGGTGAATCGAGCCCTGCTGCACTGAGTGATCGCTGTTCCCTGCGGTATCAATAATACAGGAGGAAGTTATTGTCCCTGTGCAAGCCACAGTATCATACAGCTAAAGCAAGTGGAGGGAGGAGGTGGTCCTTTCACTCAGGCCTCTAGGGTTTCAGGCCCTGCAGACAGTGGTCTGACTCTAGGGAGCCTGCTGCTGTGCCCTCGCACAGGGCTCAATTGTGAGTCCGCCTGACCGAGGGATAAATGTGTCTAAACAGTCACAGCCTGCACAGTCCTGCTGGCCCAGCCCCGTCAGTAAGACTACACCCCCAACAAACCCAGAGTCACGAGATGAGTCCCAGCTGAGAGACATCTCAATGGGGAATCAGTCAGTGGGAGACATTAGACAGTTAGAGAGTGGGATAGATATCCTGGGTGTGATTAACATGATCCAGATTTTCACCTTGTTTGAGCACCTAGTCAGGTGCTGTGACCTTCCTTTAGCCTTGTGATGCTCCACAATACTGAATTGGGAGCACAATATTTTGTACATCCAAATAAAAGCAGTGACCTGAAGGACTGAGGCAAGTCCTGTGTTAAGAGGTTATGTGCACACAAGTTTCACCACACTGCTGTCTCCTTCTTTCTGTACACTGTCATAGAAAACAGCCAACCAACATCCTGTAGCATCTCAAGATAACTCATGAAATATAAAGCCAAGCATCAACTCTTAAACCCCAGAGACAAAAAAGCAAGTGTCCCAAACAGCTAAAAGCTCTGAGAGGGATAGAGGACGTGGATGGGAGGGGTGCAGGAGGGGAGAGTGAAAGGTGTGGGAGTGATGGTGAAACGGAGAGAGGCACTCAGAAAGAGGTCAGCTCTGAGTGTGCTGACACCGCTCAGTTTGAAATGCTGGCAAAACCATGAAAGGATACTTAAAGAAATGAATGGATTGTAACTGACTGTAACTGTTGGTGAGTTCTGAATTTTTTTTTTTTTAATCTCAAATTCTCGTTTTTGTGACCACTGACATTTAAAATGCAAAAAAATGAATTAATACAGGATGTATTATTTGCCACATCTGTCAAATTAATCTCTTTGAGAGTGAGAACTGTTCATTTAACTGTGTATTTAAATGTCTTTCCTCATATTCATAACTTTCTTTGTTCGCTCTTTGCAGCATCACATGTTGACACACTTTTAATACTTCATGGTCTTGTGCCTTTTATAAGTTATGTACATTACTGATTCTTATTTTAGCAACCATGCAGTGAAAGTGGTAAGGTGATGTGGTAGCCAGTCATTAAGGTTTAATATCCTCTCTCTGCTGAGATACTTTACTCCTTGAGTCCACCCCGTCATTGACAATTTAAAAAAAGCTGTCTGAACATAAGGTGTTGTGGCCTCAATAGGAAAGACAGGCTGAAGAGAAGGATGTGACACCGCTGTGTCACTGTGCATGCTGGCATGAGATGAAGATGGCAGAGAAAGGGCCAGGGATGGCCACTCTTAGATTCACAAGCATCATAGTTTGTGCTGTTTTACTGGGACAAGGATCCCCAGAGAATACAGGTGAGTGCACCACCAAATACAAACACATACTAACTAAAATACTTGTATTTTTATTACAACGTGTGTTCATTGTATGATGCTGGCTCAGGCAGACTCTCATGGGACTTTTTCAGGAGGTGGTAAAGAAAACCAGAGAGATGCCATTCTCAAGGAGATCATTTCAAAGTGGAGCACAGGAAGTGGATGGAACCCTCAGAAAGCTCCGCCAGATACAAACAAGGACCAGACGGTGCACCCTTGGGTGAAGAATATCATGGGGAGCCTAAAAACACTTGGCCTACTTCCCAGCAAGAGCCTGCCTTCATTAAACAAGCCAATTGATAGGCACCGACTCTCTGGCTTTCTCTACAACATCTCTCTGTACCTCCAAGAGATGGGTGCTGAGCTGGAGGAGGCACCAGCAGAGCCAGATGAGGATCAGCTGTGGGAGAAGGTGCTGCATTTCTTTCTCCAGTCTGAAGGGAGCGCTGCACTGAACCAGTGGAATGGTCGGGTGCCACCACGGCCCAGCGTCAAACTGCAGGACTGGTTTTTGTCCCTGAGGGGCAGCCCTCACTGGGACTGGCTCCTGGGGCTGCTGCAGAGTCTCATCAGTCTGTCAGAGCGTCAGCCCCACAGGCCCCTCTTGACTTATTTGTCTCAGAACTGGAGGACAGTGAGTGCTGTGCTGGAGGCTGCGCTTCAGGCTCTGGTGAGTGGAACCTATGGTCAGGCCAGCGCAGGCCTGCAGGGCTTCATCTGTGCGCTAAAGGGTCGTAATGACTGTGCCTTCAATGTCAGCTGGCTTCAGCAGCTGCTGCGTTTCCTAGAAACACGCAACTGGAAGCCTGTGGTCAGTTTACACCCTGCAGGGGAAGGTGCTGAACACAGTAAGGGCTCAAGTGCATTTGGACGTTTAAAGCCCTTCAGCTTGCCTCCTGAGGCCATGAGGCAGGATGGGTGGTCTGGGAATGCATCTCTAGAGGACTCAGAGGATGATCCAGGCTCCATGCAAAGTTTACTGCTGCAGGCGTTATCACGTTCAGGTGGAGGAGAGCGAGGTGGCCACTTGGCACAGAAAAATCTAGCTCTTGTGCAGAGTTTGGATGGACTGAGGAGGGGCCTCCTGCACAGGGTGGGTAATTCTGTCTATGGTAACCTGAGGAAAAAAGTGTCACGAGTCACAATGGCACTTCTTGATGATGTCAGCAGCCTGGTGGACGTGCCACAGCCCAACGCTCAGGGCCGGTGCTCAGTTGGTGAGTATGTGGAGCAGAAGCTGAGTGTGTGTGGCCTCACAGGTTGATACGAACAGAGAAGAAGTGTTGTCGGAAATATTTAAGCATTAAATTCACACAATCTGATCATATAACCATGAGATAATTAAGAAAGGGCACCCTCCAGTTGTAGTTCACATGGCAGATGCAGCTCTGTATGTGGATGCACGCTCACATTTGGATGCTTAGCTTCTGAGGATGGTTCTGAGAAAAGCAATGATCCTACGAGTGTGCATCAATAATTCATTGATAACATATAAATCAAACATATCATAAGTAAAGAAGCAAATCATGCATTGTTCAGATTGTATTTAGTCTTCTTCATCAAAAGAAACCCCTTTGTTAAGAGCCTCATGAGTTTGGCCCTGGTTTCACCTGAAAGACACATGAGAGACAGTGACTGCCACTGCTTTAAAATCTTTGTAATCATCCTGGCAGATGAAAGCATCTGTTGTTACCCAGCTAATCTCTTTATCCTCTCACTGATGTCAGTAACATTATATCTTGGGCATTGTTAGCTGAGCTGCACTACTGCATCAGGCATAGTTTTGTACTGCGGGAGCTTCCAGTTGCTTCTTCCACAAATCACTCACTTTGATTTTCTGTTAATACTTGCTTTTTCTTTGTCTTTTTGAAGGTGACCTGAGACAGCTGATCCTATGGTAAGATCTTTCAGGAATATGACTCACTATCACAGCAGTCCACATTATATACAGTGAATTGTTGTTGAAACAGACTGACATGTCTACCGTTGTTCTGTCCATGCATATGTAGGGGAATAAGACACAATGTGACGTGGAACACTCAGGCTTTGGGTGTCAGGTCTCAGGGCCTCCCAAGCTCACTCCCATTCCTGTCCTGCCCCTCCACTGAAGGAGATGAACCAAGATCACAGCTACCACCAGCCCACTTATCTCCAAAAACAGCCCCTTCTTCAAGGACAGTCTCGAAACAAAAACACCTTCACAAACTCTCTAACGCACCTCAGCGCTCCCAGTTCAACCAGCCACAAACAGGGAGAACCAGAGCGAGCAACGACCAGCAGAAAGAGATGGAGTACTCCACCTCTATAGAAATCCTGGAGGCGGCGTGTAATGAGTCCATCCCAGGCTTGACAGGTGTCTCCAACTTCACTGTGTTCCTCTACTGTAAACTGTTCGAAGGGGAGAACGGGTCAGTAGAACCTGCAGTGACCCAGATGGGACTCGACCTGCACGCCACCTGCTCGGATGCAGCTTGGTACCTGTCTGCTGCTGAGGAGGACTTCCTTTGGGTTCATGTCTGCAGTGAGTTCTTTGTCCATGAATTCAACAACACTGTGTGTGCCAACTCCTCTTTCTGGCTGCAGAGAGCACATCAGGTAATGGATCGCATTTTTGATGAGTGAGAACTTGAGTGTTTCCTGGGAACATTTATCTTAATATCTGTGTTATGACACTGAGGACAAGCTTGTGTGTTTGTGCACTGCTTCTTTTATTACCCACAATTTGCTTTTACTTCATCTTAACTAATTGTAACTTTGATCTTTGCAGGCCACAGTGACAAAAGAATACCATTTTTTTAACCAGACATCTATAGATGACCTGTGTGTGCAGCTGTCAGGTGAGGCAATAGGAAGTCCAGGACATGACGAGAACTGTCTGGCCCAGTTGGGCAGCAGATTGCTCAGTGCTCAGGCTTTCAGACACTGCTTCCTACCCAACAACTCTGTCCTGATCTCAGCTGTGTGCGGCAGAGAGTCCCCTGACTCGCTGCGGTCCTTGCCAGAGGGCAGCTGGGCTGCAGCGTACTGCTCCAAAATACAAAACTTCTCCCATGTTGACACCATTGAGGACACTTGTCAGTACAGGGATTGGGCTGTGCATCATTTCACAAACTCCACCCTCCTAGAGCTCTGTATGCAGACACATGGATTGAGAGAGTACATTTGTCTAAACACCACACTGTACAATCAGCTGATCAGATCAATGCCACAGTTCACTGATTTCTGTAATGATCTGCAGGCAGAGCTGGAGGGCAGGAAGTGCCTCCTGCAGAGGTTTTTTGACATGCTCCCAGCACCGTATGAGTTTGACACATCACAGCTGTGTGTGGATCCGGCTCCACTGCTGGTGGAAGTTGTGCACAAGCTGAGTGTGTGTGAGGTTGAGGGAGGGGAGCGTGAAGGGTTTTTAGTGATGCTGGGATATGTGTTGAGAGTCCTGGACTTCATGGTGGGCCTCTCTTCGGGTCTGGACGAAGGGGAAATAGAGGCCAGGCAAGGTTTGGGTCAGGCCATCCTGCTTTCCAGTCTTCTGGACAACAGCTCCTGGGCCACGCTGCAGCCAGAGGCCTCCATGAGCGTCCTTCACACTGTGGGAGTCTTCCTCCGCAGGGAGCAGAACGCCACCCTCAAAGAGGACCTGCTGAGCTGCTTCAGTGTAAGCAGCTGACTGACACATTCACACACACACACACACACACACACACACACACACACACACACACACACACACAGCTGAGAGTGAATAACTTGTTTCTGCTGTTACACCAGCCTGTCTTGTGGGACCTCATCCAGCGGGACGACAACTCATCTGCTCTCAGGGTTCTGCTGCAGGTACTTGCCTGTGCAGCTACATTAACATTTAATGTTCACAACAGATCAGCCCACTGAACTTTATACTGAAGTGATTCACTTTATTTCACCAGGAGTACCTCCAGATGCCAAGAGACAGCATTCGCACTCTTGTGATGTCTGCTGAGAAAGATGCTGTGAAGAGATTTCTCTCCCATATGCATCAAAGTTGGGACCAGCTACAAGTAGAAACAGGCCAGGTTTGTTCTTAAACTTAACACTGAATGTTCTATTAGTGACACTTTTTTTTATTAAGCTAATTGTGCAGTTGAAAGCCTATTCTATCACACACTCTTGTGCTGTTTTCATTTTATTTGAATCTATGTCATGGCCCATGCATAGCTAAAGAGGGCCAAACTGAATGCACATCAGTTTCTGTGCTGCTCTTTTGTTTTCTCTGTCAGGCCTCTCAAAAAGAGCTGCAGGCCATGGAAACAATGACCGCTGCTTTCATCCACAAGTTCCCCCGAGTGACCCCAGAGCTGTTTGTGGACCTGTCTCAGTTCATTCCCTTCATGTCGGTCTCTGACATCATGAGCTTTCCAGCCTCTCTCATAGTCAACGACAGCGTGTGAGTTACTGACCCACGAAACGATTGTTTTTAGCTCGATATGTCTTACTAACAGCGTATGTGTCGCCCTTCAGGTTGACAGCCATTCGTGACCACAGCTCAGGCATGAAGTCGCTGCAGAAAAAGGCCTTTGTAAAAAGACTCTTGCAGTCGAGCGTGGTGGGTGATGTCCCTACATGGCCACCATACTTCCTCAGTTCGATCCTCCCACTTCTGCCTTATCTCCCAGTCAGTCATTTTCAGCAACTGACATCACAGCAGGTTTGAGGCCATTTCACACCTTCACAAATCTTTACATAACTGTTGTTATCTCTTTCATAGATGTTAGTCATCTCAGACACAATCAGGTGACTATTAAAGCCATTGATTGGGGATCAGTGTTTCCCCCACAATTAAAGGGAAAACATACATAAATTAGTGTAGATCTTTACATATAGGTCATAAAGATCACACAATGGTTGCATGAGTATAAAAAATATGTAAAACATATATTATGGCCCTCACAGTCACCAGATATCAACCCCTTATGGGAAAGCGCGTTCCTCAAATTTGTCACACATCTTTGTACAGCTGCATTTTTAGCACGTTTCAAATTGTAATCTGTTGTCTCCTTTAGCTCACACCTCTGGCAGAATTTCTAGGCAACGGCAGTCTGGATGGTGTCAGGGGGCGCCATGTGCTTCGGACCCTCTTCGGCAAGAATAAGAATCTGACCAGTGATAACATACTGAGGTGGGACCAAGATGTCTGCTGGTTATGTTTATGCTTATGTTTGTCTGAGAACACATTGTAGTACGTTACGTTTCTCCAGCATGGTTCATATGCAGAGAAGACATACAGGTGTTGTCCCTGTCGACATAACCCCTCAGAGAGATTATTAGTTGACATACAAGATCAAGACTGACTGGCATGACGTCGGTCATTTGTTTAGATATCGATGAGTGATCCTATACCAGGTATGGAAAAGTACATCACTTCTCTCTGTGACATCATTTCCTGCCTGTCTCTGGTCTGTCTGCTATACAATAAACACAATTCCAAAAAGATGAGTGACAGCTTATCTCTTCATGCAGGTTAGGAGTCCTTGCATGTTACCTGGATCCAGTGGACCTGCGTTCATTTATTCAGGACTCAGCTGTGTCTTTGGCTCTCTGGCAGCAGCTGGCTCAGTGCATGTCCAAAGGGTTCATAAGTGACAGCGGCAGGGTAAGCAGCACATGTTCAGTAAATCCTCAAATACGTTTTTTTCATGTTGATCCACTGAGTGTCTGACTACCTCTGTTGATCTGTGTTTGACGGGCAGCTGTCCTCTTGGTTGATACCAGCCGTTCAGAACCTGAACATTAGCAGCATGGTGTCCCCAGAGCTGTCTGCCCTCAGTGGCCTCTTGCCTCAGTTAGGAGCTTCCTTCCTGTTGTCACTCCCCTCACAAGAGATCCTGGAAATCCTCTCGCAACCAGGATTACACAGATATTCCCCAGCACAGGTCAGCAAGGAATTTGCTTCACATGTTACTTCCTGTCATTCTTAACTTGTTGAATGTTCTCCACCATTTTGTAAATTTTAGTGAACTTCTCTGGTTTCCTCCAGGCAGCAAGTTTTGAGGGAAGCTGTAAATGTCTAAAAATGTGATTGAAAAAAATGTCAAGCATGTGTATCTTAGGGTGTTTCCTCTAAGATGCATTCATCTTTTCTCAAGAAAGACAAGCTAACCTTCATAATCATAACATGGACTACTGGGATTTTTGTCTTGTTTATCAAATTTCTGAAGAAAAGAGGAGAATAAACATCGATTAAATATGTGACCTTTAAATCAGTTACAGAACTGTCTTAAAATGTGAACGCTTGTGCATTTTTGTACACCCACTTGTTAATTTTTTAATGCTTTCCTCAGGCTTTTCAAATGTTGTCCAAGATTTCAAAGGACACCACTGTAAGTAGACGTTTTTTTTAATTTGTTTGCTGGATTTCAGCCAGCTGCACTTTCACCACCGTGTCTCTCTCTCCCTGCCAGCTCACCATGGAAAAACTGTGCAGACTGAAGCCGTTACACCCTGGTCTCTCCCCTGCTGTGCTCAGAGACCTCCAGTGGCCTGAGATCAGTGAAGCTGCCCACTGTCAGTGCTGGAAAATGCTGCTAACTGATCTTAAGCCTGGCCACAGAGCCATGCTATACAATGCAATGCAGGAGGTGACGCTGCTATCTGCCTTCCATACATCACATATAACTATTGTTGTCTTTTCATCCTCCCTTATTATCTTCTGTGGCTCACCTTGTTGTCACATGAGGAGCAGATTGACGCAGTTGGATGGAGGTGGACATTGCCAGTTGATATGATTCAACATCATCTTCCTTTTTTTTTTACTCTTGAGCAAGTAGCCTAAAATTTACTGCAAGATATCTCATTAAAACAGAAAACTGTGGCCTGAGTGACATTAATCCAGCTAATCTGGCACTAGGGGTTCCAGACAGTGTTCATTTGATCCACATGTGTGAAACTGGCTTTGTGTTTTCTATTGGGCCTTTGAGGGGCCTCTAGGTTTAAATTTACATCATTCTTGTTGTTGTTGTTGTATGCCAACAGGCTCTACACAGAGACATGCAGAACATCACTCAGCAGGTTAACTGTCTATCACCATTTGTTCCTCTGAGGAAGCTGACAGAAACCTTAAATGGAGAAGCAATCCTGAGAGATATCAGCCTGCACAGAGACATACTCTGGTCGCCACAGCAGGTGCACATTCTACCTTAACCTGCCTTTTTGTTGCTCCTTAAAGCTGCATTGATATGACAACAATAGGTTGGCAGTTCTCTGACAAAAGAAAATGCTCCCAGCTTCAGTTTTCGGTCCCATTAATCTGCCCCTCATTGGATATGCTTCAGATGAGCCTTTCAGGATATTAATACTCCATACGCATCAGCCGCCATCAAACTAATTAGTTTGGATGTAGTACAATGGTGTGGAGGAGTGTAGCATAAATTAATAATGGCTACCTTAAAGGGATTTTGTCACAGCCAAGAGTCTATTTCACCCCCGTTCTTGGCCTAACAAGACCCGAGTCGAATCATTAAAGATTGCCCTTTTCAGTTAGTTGTTGCAATGAAATGTATTGTGACACTGAACACTAAACCTAAAATATTATATGTGTGTAACCCTAAAGTTAAGTGTTTCAATACCCTGTTTTATTCATGCGATTAAGCATTTATGAAAGTCCTTTTAAGGTCAGTTTGAGGAATATTTTGCCAGACTGTAATTACTGGTATAATATAACTCTAAATCCACATGTCTGTGTAATTTTAAGCTGTTCCTGAAATCAATCAACTGGACAGTTTTCAGATTTTGAATTCAACCTGATACTGATGTCGCAGCACACATTGTCAAGATAGTACATCTAATGTGCTTCAGTCATATCAGTGACAAACCACCAGTGTTGCATTTCAGAACCAGTCTGGTTCTTTTCCACTTTGTAGCTGTTGAGCTACTTTTTAAGGAGCCTAAACGCTTGAAGCGATCCTTGATGCTTTAGTGTTCATTACACACACTGAAACGAGAAACAGCTGGACAGAACAAACAAAACAATGACTATTTAGCTTTTCTTTAGAGTTTTCCATGAGTGAGTGTGATGCTCAAGGTCATGTTAATGTGCTGTTATATTCTGAGAAGTTTTGTGCTCAAAGTGGAAAGGGTTCATCCTCTCTGTACAAGCCTTAAAGGAAGAGGCGTACGATCATCAAAAGCTGAACAACAGCTTGTCTTCTGTGACAATATTCAAGATGCCAAATAACAGGAACTTTTATGGCACTCTGATCAGTCTCTGTGAAAATGTCTTGACAGTCTTTTGAGCATCAAACACTCCTCATAGACTAGAAAAGCTGACTTTCAAAAGTTTGTCATTTTATTTTAAGTGTAGTACTCCAAGTGTTCTAATAGCGAGCACTTTCTACTACAGTACTCTTAAAAAGAGCCATACCGGTGTTTTGGTAGGTTTTAGGTTAGATTTTACCTTTTGCTTTGCATACAACCACTGGTTTCAGGTGTTTTCAGGACAATGTGAAAATCAAGTTGCAATTACAAGTAAAGGGCCTGAAACATGCAAAAAATACTGGTATGCTGAGTCTAACACCTTTTTTTTGTGTCTGGACAGGCTCAGCTTTTGTTCAAAATGATCAGCCAATTTAAAAACATAACCAGCATGATGGCGAGGTAAGTTGGATGCATTTAGCAGAACATTCGGATCTATAATTTTCAATCAATTTACCAGCAAACTGAATAAAAGGCTCAAAACAGATCAAGTCACAGTCAGTTTCAGGTGAGGTTGTCACTCAATAAAAATAAATGATGTCCCTTTTCTTGCAGAAGTTTGGGTCATATTGCCAGAGGAATGAGTTGTCACTTTTTGAGGCTTTGGAGCAACGACACAGATTTTGCAGAGCTGCTTCAGTTTGTTAGTGAGCTGCCTGGAGGCATGAGACCTGCTCTGGTGAGGAATAAGCAGTGCAGCATCCATCAAACCCTTTATCACAGTCTCTGATGCCATTATTCATTAGTTTGCTGTTGTTTTGTTTCCACAACAAATTAAAAATCATGTTTAATTCTAATAAGTTCAGATGTGTTTTGGCTGTGTTACCAGCGAAAATGTATGGTAGAGGAACTGAGGAAACAACCTGAACTCGACCTCAGTGCTTTCAGCTCTGGCTTTGCTGCAACATTACCGTAAGTATCTCCTTATTGAACATGCATTTTGCTTTTTACATAAATATTTAACAGTTTATCTGAAGATGACTCCATTTACAGCTCTTTTTCTTCTTTTCCAGTGTGACGATGATAGAGAACCTCTCTAATGTATCCCTCAGAGCCGTTATGGTCCACATTCAAGCACACTTTGATGATTTCCTCAGGCTGCCACATTACAAGCAAACAAATTTAGCGGAGAAAGCCGTAACTGAGCTGGTAAAACACCAACAGTAGCTATACAAACATGATGTGCTGGAGTTTACACATTGCTATAAGATTTAGGAAGAAAAGTGTGATCAGAAACCAGTTGTGGCATGTAATTTATAAACAACATTAAGTTAAAATAGAAATCCTAAATTAATATGTGAGGGTGATTAAAATGATAAACCGGCATCATGAGCATTCAGAACAAACTGGAAGCCAGAGATGCTATTTCTGGTTAAATTCAATCAGGGCTTGCATCAGTGACTGTGAGTCATGTATTTGATTTGTATTAATACATTAATGGGGCTGAAAGAGCGATCTACATTTGTTGGTTTAGGCTTGTCATGCTAGCACGCACACACACAGTGAAACAGATGGAGAAAGAAATTCCTCATCCTCTCAACAGCTTTTCACACAAGTGAAGTCATATCAGTGTGAAATCCCTGTAATCCAGGATCACTGACTGTCCGTGGTGCTCTGCAGGGCTCCTCTCAGGCTGAGGGGGAGATTGATGGCGCCGCTCTGGATGTCCTGGGGCCTTTACTGCCTTTCTTGGACCGGGACAGTTTGGCTCTGGTGGACAGAGGAGCTCTGGCTCTGCGGCTGGAGGAGATGCAGAGTTTCTGCCTTCCTAAAGAGGCTCTGAGAGACATCGCTGCCCTGCTTACTCAGAAAGACTTGCTCGGGTAAAGGAACACATCTGCTTAAGAAAACTCATCTTGGTTATCACACCTGGGTCAATAATATGTTGAGAGATTCATTTCAAAATGCTGCCACCAGTATTTTTTATTATTACACGTATACATGCAACGAAAGAACAGCTGCTGACAAAAGCAATCATGCTAAAATGTTTTACTCACTGAATACAAATGTTGATGAACGGCTGAAAGCTGAGCACAGCTCTTAAATTCCAGGAAATGTTTCAGAGTGACTGTTCATGAACTTGTGTAACAATTTTTAAGACTAAGAGTCTGCAGGCGGCTCTGCGAGGCTGCACTTTCCAGCAGCAGTGCTTTGAGCTAAATGCTACCGTCAGCATTCTAACATGCTCACAATGACAATGGTAACTGCTGATGTTTAGTGGATATTGCATGCTAATGTTTGCTAATCAGCACTTAACAGTGAAAGTACAGCTGAGGCTGATGGGAATGTAAGTAGTGTTGTCGGCGTTTGCTCATAAAGCAAATGGACAAATTCAAATTTTGACCTCATGATGTGCGGGAGGAAAAGTTAGAAGATACCAAAGTTCTTTGAGTTCATCCTGAGGGGTACATGAATATTTGGACCAAATTTCATGCAATCCACCCAACAGTTATTGAGCTAGTTCATTGAAAACCACAAATGTGAACCTTGTGGTGATGCCAGAGGAAAAATGAAGGTCAAAAGGAATTATACTCTGAGGAGCCTGAAAATTTGGACAACATTTGATCACAGTCTATTCAACAATTGTTGAAAGTTTACATAGAAGTGAATATACAGCACAGCAACATATAATGATAAGTTGTTGAAAACACAGTACTTGTAACTTGAATAGTCTGTCTACATCCTAACTTATATGAAATGCTTGATAGGGATTTCAGCATTGTGCATGCAGTGAGACATGGATTGTATAAAACAGCAGTAATGAGAAGATATGTGTGCTTGTTTGCCAGGGAGCCGTCCAAATGGCAAGTTGAGGATGTGGAACATTTGGGCAGACTCGTGTTCTCTCTCTCAACAAAACAGATTAACTCCATCCCGCTGGTAAGTGCCCACAAGCATCAACCCATGCAAATAAGTCATTTCATTGCACTTGAACTGGCTTTCTAAGACATATCATGACAAGCATGAATGAATGAAATGTGTTTCCCCTGTGCAGATGGTGTTGAATAAAGACACAGTGGAGCAGGTCCTGGTGGGTCAGAGTCGCTGGGAGGACAGTGTGGTGGGTGGGGTCTGTGTTACTCAGTGTATGGACCAGCATCGTCAGAGAGAGCAGACTCAGAGTCTCATTCGAGGGATAGTCAGAGCACGGAGCAGGAGGGCGAAAGGTTCAATGATTATTTCCTGAAGTTTTCAGTGCTGCTTTTGTGTCTAATACTGTGTTGAATGCATTTTTTTTCTGGAGGAAAAATAGCTGTAATCTACCAGTGACTGTCACTGTGATCTGTGGAAAGTGTCTATGTGTAAGTTTTCATTTGAATTCACTGGCGTCTCTTTGAGCAGTGCCAGTTCCAAGCTGTGCAGACATCAGAGGGACCTTTCCTTCGGCTTGGACATCCACCCAGCTCAGCCGAATGTCACAGGAGGATCTGGAACAGTGTGTTGAAGTTTTTGCTCAGGACACTTCAATGAGCTCTGAGCAGCGCCGGGCATTGTGGGTGAAAGTCAGGCAGGTCAGTAAAAAATGATTTTCTTTTTAATCAGTCATTCCTACAAACATCCCTACTTTATTCTCCTCCTCATCAGTAAAAAAACATGACTATTCTCTCAAAGTCTTGCTCTGTTCTCCCTCCCAGTTAAGCTCTTATCTAAACATCTAAACACACTTGGTAAAAGCATTATCCCTTAAACTGGAAGAAAAAAAATGACCAGTGGTGTCTGAGAGCTCCTGATAAAAGATTAAAAAAATATGAACAATGAACAGAAAGTTGCCTCTCCAACCATGAGAGACGAGGACGGTTGAGTAAAACACGATGACATTTTAATATCATCATAATGTCAAACATGTTCTGGCGCTTCATTGAATGCAGTCCTTCAGTCCCGTGAGAGAGCTGAGAGCAGACCAGGTGCTGGCTCTGGGCTCAGTGGTGACTGAGATGGGAGAGAGAGAGCTTTATGACACCAGTCTCACTGATCTGGGTGTGCTGGCAAATCTGGGCACGCTGACAGGCTGGAGCCCTAAAAAGGTGAACTTTTGCATTTTTCATTCTGATTTAAAACTTCAAGTCAATGAAAGAATCTCATTGTGAGGACTTTGACATAGCGTTTAAAGTTCCTGTTTGTTTTTCAGATGAGAGCAGTGATTTCAGGTGTGATGCGGAGGCGCAAGCTAAAAGCGGAGCAGTTAACGGCTGTTGATCTGGCAACATTTGGCCATCTGATCTGTGGTCTGTACCCCTCAGAGATGAAAAGACTGAGCCCGTATGAACTCAGGTCAGCCAAACACCTCATGTGTATTTATCCAACTTCCTCGAATGCACCAACACTGAACAATAGCTGGAAAAGTTATAACAGAAGGCTCACACTCAGCAATTTAATAAGAGAGTTTTCAACCCGAGAGAACAAACAAAATTGCAGACACTGCAAAATTATCCAAAATGTCAGATAAATGGCATCAAAACAAAGATGAACATAAACAAAGATACAGTCTAAAGGGGATAATAGGCACTGCTAATTTGCATACAGAGTAGTAAGTACATTGAGCACCTACATAGTAGTAATTAGCAACGGTAAACATCGCATTGGATGCCACAACAGAATTACTTGCATGTGGTTTCATAGAGTAACTAAACTAAACATTGTGCATCCCCTCAGGGGAGGATAAAGTCCTCAATCTTTTTGCTCAAACTACAGTATGGCTGTCCCGTTTCTGCGGGAGACGTCCCTGCCTTGTACGGAACAGCAGATGGAGACACTGACAAGCTGTTTGTCCAGACCTGAGGCCTTTGGTCCAGTCAGCACTTGGGGACCAGAAGTTTTCACTGAAATTGGGACATTGGCAGGTACAGTGGAACATAATACCTCTGGGAGTATAAACTCTGTGTGATCAAATGTTTTTGAATTGTTTTTTTGAAAGAGGGAGGAGGCTGGGAGGAGGAAATGACAGCTCTTGGATGGATAGGTACAATTAAAAATATCCCTGAGTGTATAAAAGTTGAGGAAAACTTTTCCTGTGATTTGATATGAGAAACATTAATTATCTGATGACAGTGTTTGTGTTCTGTCCAGTGGGTCTGGAGGATATGGTGCTGTCAGCTCTGGTGCAAGAACAAGTGGAGGGAATCACCCCTGAGGCCATCGCCCTGATGACACCAAAAAAGATGGCAGTGAGTTTCAGCCATAATTGTCAGGCCATGTGTTCAGATTGATCTACAGAACAATGTTTAGCTTCAGCATCGATCTATAAATAACATCAATAGCAGAATCAGCTGAATTGTTACATTTTGAGATGTTATGTGTCTTTTATAACAAATACAGGCTCATACAATGTTAAAGAGAGCAGCCAATTGGCCTTTTCATGGACGACCTTCTGACATGTCACAGTAGGAACAGAACAGGTGTAGGTACTGAAATAAACGGCTGAATTCCATTTAGATGCTTCAGTTTCAGGGTCCTGATATCGTGCATGCTGGCTCACTGTCATGGCTTATGGGGACACTTGAATACAACAGAGCAATCTTTGTTATGACATGCTATATGATTTTTTTTTTTTTCCGTAACTTATTACTTAACTCTTAATGGGACCCACTTTGAAATCAACTTTGCAATGTTAAAAGTAAGCACAAAGTGCCCTGATTAAAACAGACAATCTTAATGAAGTGGAATATAAAAGTTGTATTGTATCACGTTGTACCACACACACACACACACGCACACATATTGTACTAATGCGCATATAGAAGGTATAATTAGATTTATGGAGGATATGGACAGTATACCCTGCATATGTTGTGTTGACTCGTTTGATATGTTCATATTTCATACTCTGTGACAGGAAACTCAGCTTTAATCGGTTGAGAAAAAAACAAAAGCATAAATATGTACATTTTACAGCAAATGTGCTCATTTCATAAGAAAATTAAAGAATATGTCATAAGTGGTGACAGAAGGATATTATGTCTTGAGGCAGAGCACGTCCTCTCCAAGGAGTGAGTTAGTATTCGTGTTGGCTGCGTGTCTGACAGGTGGTGTTCAGTGGCGTTCAGTTGTCGTGGCTGAGTGCGGAGCAGGCGTGGGCTGTCACAGAGGAGCAGTGGGCAGAGCTGGACACCGAGCAGAGACACGCTGTCAGCCTCGCTCGATACGAAGGAGACGTGCTGCTGGAGCTGAGAGGTGTGCCTTGAAAACATGAGGGTGATAAAATCTCATTTTAATAAGCTCCGTCATAATGAGTCTATTATAGTCATTTTATTTGACTGAGGAAGACTTTGTGAGGACATATACTTTTATTATAATAATACTGGTTTCACCAACCAATATGTTTTTATGTTGTGTTTATAAGGTGATGGTAAATGCTGTGTTTGTGTGCTTCCACAGGGAGAAACTGGGCTCCAGCGGCCCTGAATTCAGACGGCTCCACTGTGTGCTCGCTGGCTCTGTGCTTCTTGTTATGGCAACTAATTTAAACTGCTGCAACGTTTTTAATTGTTCCTTGACCTGCCTTAGTATCATCATATTTGTACTTCAAATAAATATTTTGAAATGTTCTGTTTTCCCCCTGTGTTGGTCTTTTGATTTACATTGCTTTTGATTGTGCTCTGCTGCAGATGTTTCACATTTATGTGAGCTCCAAGCTTGACAAAATGTAAATACATGTATGCAGTTGTACTATGTGTGATTTTGTTTTACTGGAACAATCAGAGCAAGCAATGTGATCATTGATGTTTATTTGACAGAAGAAAGGGCTTTCCACACTTCATAGGATGTGTGATCATGAAACAAATTTAAGGTGACATTTTATTGAATTAAATAAAATGTAAATATTGTGAATATGTGATCTGAAACTACGGACACTGGGGTCTATAAAAGGCCTTTTGAAGCTTTTTCCACTTTATTAAAAGCTCCTGTTGACTCAGTAACCTGCCAACCATCTGGCCCTGGGACCCTCATGGGAACCTTCTTATATCTGTTAGGGCCTGGTTTGCTAATTTCATTAAGAAAATGTTGTATGAATGCTTTCAAAGTACTATACCTGTCCTTTATTTGTTGAAATAATACATGTAGCAGTAAAAGGTAAACGTTAATATAAGAATGATTCATTGACTGACCTGCTGTATCTGTGCGGATTCACCATTACCCTCCTGATGCTCCTGCATGCAGGCATTGTTCATGTCTTGAAGTCGTTAGTTCCAGATGAGAGTAGAATTCAATAATTACAATCAACCCGTGCAGTGGTATTACCGAACTGGTCTACTACACAATGAAACTTCAGCTTTGCGATTTGTGGCTTTAAGGAGCAAAAGAACAAATAATCAGTACATTATGAGTCAAGTTACAACTTCAACTCAGCAGGGAAACTATGTCTGTAATGTTTAAGTGCCTTTATATGTTGGAATTGTAATTTCAAGCCTTGTGGTTATATGACTCCACCAACCAGTCAAATTGCAGTTTACGTCCAAGTCTGTCCAGACTCATATATGCCATGAAGACTTTATTCATTCATTCATTCACTTACAGACTGTTTTTCCAGAGGAGTGCAGAGGCCTGATAGAGAGCTTCATCACATGGGGGAACTACAGTCACCTGAAGCTCAATATCAGCAGAACCAATGAGCTAGTGGTGGACTACAATGCTTCAAATATGGATGTTGCTGCAAAGAAGATAAAAACTGTAATACTTGGATGCTTCACACCACCTTCAAGCCGGCAGCACAGAAGATCTAAACCATCAGCAAGGTGGACACCTAAGACTAGTGTCACCAATTCAGGATCTGTCCAAATGTCAAATGTGATCACAATCTGTTCTGTTCCTGAGTTATGGTGCTGCAAAAGACCAGAAAAATGTTTCAATGGAACATTATGATGTCACAGTGAAGCTGACCTCTGACGTTTTTCATATAAAATGTCATCATTTCAACCTGAGACATTTGTGCACAATTTGAATTGTGGCCAAAAATGTCTTTTGTGAGGACACAATGACCTTTGACTTTTGAAAACCAAATTCTAATCAGTTCATCCTCGAGTCCAAGTGGACGTTTGTGAATCAAATTCCTCCAGACGTTCCTTACATATTGTGTTCTTGAGAATGAGAACAGACAGACAACATGAAAACATCATGCTGTCTCTGGCACACTGGCACAATAAAAACAATTTAAAACTTGAGACATTCAAATCACAAATCTGAATGTGGCCCCGTTACAGGACACTAACCTTGGTCTATATTATACCTGATGGTTCTGAAATGGGATCCTCAGCAAAATATAGGAACATATATAGAAGGAAAGAAGCTGAATCAACAAACAGTGACAGGAGCAATGACCCACATGGTGTATATTTCTTTTTTTAGGTGATACCTTTTGGACCATTTTACACCCTGACCAGATAGATCCAACAGAGACATGACAGGAAATGAGTTGAGAGAGAGATGGGGAATAGACAAGAACCAGGGGCATTGTGACTCCTGTGAATCAACACTTCACATTATTACCATCTGGCTGGAGATACAGGATTGGAAAATGGAGAAGAGCTCACTTCAGCAGAGCTTCAGCAGAGTTTTGTCCCATCTCCCATAGCAGCCCTGAACCAACTGCCTCACTGACACAGTTGGAACTGGGATGTATGTATCTGTACATGCATCTATATCTGTGTGTTGTTGTGTGTTTATCTTTATGTTCCTATGATATTCTGCCTGTGAAAACAAATCTCCCTCTGGGACAATAAATCTGAATCTAACCTTAATTGCTGCCTTGGTGGCCACATGGTGCATATTTTTAATTAAACTTGGATTTATCTGTCAAATTTTCACAAACTGTCTGACACACAGAAAACCTGGGACATGATAGTATTTTACCGTTCGAGCAGGACCAGAAGCAGTCTAGTGGTTGGTCTGGTGAAATAATGAAGCTGCCATCTGTAATCTGCACTTCATTAGTGTAAAGTTGGAGGTGAGTGGGCAGGAGAAATATCAGGTCAATGGGTGCCCAAATCTCCCAAAACATGATAACCTGACTCTAAAATTTATTCATTTAATGTGTCTGTACGAGCAACAACGATTTTCTAAATCAAGATGACGTTTCTTGGCATGCTGTCGGCATTATACTGGCCAGCTGTCATGTGTTTTTAGTTAAAAAACCTCCCATCTTGGAATAAAAAGCTTGTTTGGCAGCTGCTCGCCACAGCCTCGGGATCAGGTCGGGAGTGCTATGCAGCATGTGGCCAGCAGGTGGGGGTGTAGCAGCGCTGCTGGTCGGCAAGTAGGTGTTGCTCTAACGTCCCTACTTTGTCCACGGCCGTGACGTATTTCCTGGGGCTTGTACGGACCACTCAGCGGCACACCAGAGGGGTATCATGACTATTTATAACCAGCAATTCTCTGTTATCAATTTTTCAGCCGCTTCACCGTGCTGTCGTCGGTTCTAACACCGCGGCGAGAGACAACAACAAGCCGGGTCGAGCAGGATGTAAAAGGAAGCTGGTAAGTTGAGCCTATTGTAAGTTTCCCGTCCGCTCCAGCTTGTATTTTTACTTGTTTGGGCTGCGTTGTCAGCGAGTTTGCTGTGTCCTCGGCTTTAGCACCGCCGGGACACTGACACAGGACAGGAACGGACGACGTGTTGCCTTATTGATCCCGGTTGCTGTCAGTTTGTTGTGTGTCGGCTCGAAGCGGGGGCGAGGGGAAGGTGGCGGCGGCGGCGGGGGGGCTCACTCACACGCATGCCGAGGTGACGTCGACTGCGCCGCGTCCGGTTACTGTGGTTGTTCCTGCGAAAAATTGTGGTGTTTGTGATCCACACTGCTCGGTCGGAATGAGTAGTGAAATGTAATGGAAATGTTAGTCCGCGGTGGATGAGAGAGGAGGGAGAGACAGAGGGAGGGGAGAAAAGGGGGAGGCACCTGAGAGACGCAGCAGGTCAGCCTTCCGCGGTGTCAAGTTTACGTTAATCACGGCGCGGTACAGTTTCAGACATATTTGTCAAGCGGAGGAGTCATCGTCGGACCAGCGTTACGTGCTGCTGTCACCGACTTAACGCGTGAGGTGAGTCGACCGACCGCAAACTCCCAGCGTCGCTCCATCAGCTGATGTACTTAAACCTCTTAAGTTCAGCTCAGAAACATTGAAGTATTTGACGCTGCAGGCCTGAGCGACACAAGTTTTCGTCCTTCCTGAGCTGAGACGTTACTGCACTTTATCTCTGCTCCCTGCACTAAGTGCGTGTTGCTGTTTACACATGCAGCTTATAAGAAAGTTTTACTTCTAGTGTTACAGGTTTGTGTGAAACATGAGCGGCTATGGAGGCGCTCAGATTCACGTAGGGCTGAACTTCAGGAGAGATCAGCGCAGATCTGCAGACCGCAGCTGATGTTGGCTTGACCTGCTGTGGTCTACATTTGACTCCTGTACACTCTTTATCTGATCACACGATCTGGACTGATCCGCATTTTTTGGGAGGCTTCAATTGTGCTCGAGCTGTTTCGTGTCACAGTGGATGTGGAAATAAAGGAGCTGACCTCCTTCAGTTGTTTGTGTTGTTTGCAGTACGCTATAATTTTACCTCTCCAGTGAGGCAATATTGAGCTGCTGATCATTCTGGATAAACAGGGTTGTCTGGCCCTTTGCATGCAGTTACATGTACCAAATGAAAGCAAGCAAATACGCAATGCACTGAAATTAACTGTCAGGCTGCTTGCTTCTGCGGTATAATAAGAGGTTTCACCTCTGGAGTTCAGTGAGCGCTGCTTTTGCTACACAATCACCCTCATGAAATGCATGTCCGAGTGCTTATCACAGGACAGAGTGAATTGTGGACTTACCTGTGTAGCAGGAAGTCTCATGGAAGTATTTGGGTGAAATACTTGCGAAACAAATGAACCAGGAACAGAAAGAGAGCAGACAACAGAGGTTTTGTCATTGTTTTCCAGTGCCCTAATTGGGCCTCCTAGAAGTCAAACCATTAAACCTCAAAAGGATTTTACAATAAAAATCCGATTATAAAAACTGATTTGCAAAGATGATAGTAAAACACGCTCAATACTGAAAAGCTGCAGCTGTGTCATGGTTATCTACTTTTAAAATACTGGAACTTAACAGCAGGGATACAAATAAACAAGCAAAATGGTGAAAACCTGCGCCATCAAAGAGAGGTAAAAATCCACTGCTGTTATTTAAGGCCTTCATTCGAGGGCAAACAATGTGGCAAAGGAGGTGTCAGTTGAAACGTGAAGGTATTTTTCTACTTCTCAACATCCTGAAGGAAAGCTTTTATACTCACAGTTGCTCAAAGATCTGGATTTATACAGCTCTTGCTCTCCAGAGTTGTACGTTTATTTCCGTCATTTTGGGTTTTTTTCTCACTTTCCTTTGAGCACCTGTAGACTTCCAGCAGTGGTCCCAAAGCTCTCACAGTGCCACTGATTTTTACAAAGTATTTGAATTAATTACTCATTGTAATTCCACGCAGTCTCTATCAAGGTAGAAATGTAAAAAATGTATGACTCCTGCTTTGTGTGTGGTATTCAGCTCGTAGTGAAAGCTTTGATGCTTTCTTCAATGTGCACACAAATCAGAAAATGCAGCTGTGTTTGCGCTCCTGTTTGCCTGAATCTGATATAACTGTCTTTTTTTTTTTAAAACATTGCAGCATAAATCTCTGCACAGTCTCGATGACTTGAGTGAATCTGACTGAATCCTATAGTCACCTACTCGTTTCCTGATCTGAAACAGGCTCTTTTGTAATTCCAGTTCATGCACTGTGTTTTAAACATGTTCACTGTTCATGAATAACCAGACAACATGTTGCTTGCAGAAGAGAAAGTGCCCGTGCCTGCCATAATGCAGGCTTGCATGTTATTTATTTAGATGCAGATTCAGATAACACTGCAGCTTTATGTGAGAGTAAACAAGGCAAACACGTAAAATCTAATTGGGGAACCAAAACATCAAATGTTCATACACAGTCTTTGTGATAATAATGGTGTGAATGTTGAATTACTGCTGGTAATTACTCTAAAGACCATATGTAGTGAAATAAAGGCTTGGTGCAATGTTTGCTCTTGTACACTCCAGTGATTTGCTGTACTCACACTTATGGGGGAAAACAGTCGAAGATTTGGCAGCAAACATAATGTGACATTTAGTGTTTATGGCATATTTGTGAATTAGCCTAATGCTATCAATATTTTATTGCCACACACACACACACACACACACACACACACACACACACACACACACAGCTTGTTATTTTGTAATCGTCTGTGGGAAATCTGAGCCAGACATTAGTTTCATGTTGTGTGAGAGCCGGCAGTAACAATGGGATATTTGAGTGTGAGATAAGGGTCATACGGGCTGAAAGTGTTAAAGATCATTTTTATCTCATTAGAATGTAAATAATAAACTGATGAGGTGTAAACTGTTTCCTTTTTAAAAAGTCCCGATGAGGTCGGTAATGAGGCTGCTTTTATCCTTTGGGTTTAATGATACTTGGCTAATTATAATTTGGTGTTGTTTTTTTTTTGTTTTTTTCCTGTTATAACCTCTATTATCACAGTCTGACATATGGTATCATTGACTGTGGTAACACTGGAGACCGCTCACAACGCCACGCTCGGCTTCTCCTTTGTCTCTGGCGAACAGTAAAGTAGTTGGGGCAGTTGTTATGTCATGGCGTGTGGTTTTCACGCTGACGTTAAAGAAAGTTAGTGGTTGGGCAGCCAGATGAGGTCACAGACGTCTGCAGTTAAAGTCAGTGTGTGTCTGGAAATCAAACAGAGGTTTGGAAAGGTTCACGCTCTGTGGACTTGTTGCATCAAAGGACGAAGGACTGAACTGAGTGAGTTATACTGCTAGGTCTCTTGTTTCCCTGTCTATGCTGTTGGCTCATTTTCTCTGTACGCGGTGTTTTAGAATTTGGATTAATTTAAATCTGATAAACACTTTGGCTGAAATAGCCTTCTGAGCCTTTCAGAACCAAATTCTGACAGGAAGCAGTTTGTGTTTGTCTTCAGTTTCAGTAGGAACTGAGATACAAAAAGTAAACATGCAGTTAATGGTGGGTGTGGATCCTTGCTACCTAATTAGGCTGATTTTTCTGTGTTTATAAAATAGGCTTAACTGAGCAGGAAGGAAGAATTAAAAAGGCAGCGTGAGGATCTGGGTGTTACTAAAGGTGGGCACATTTTAGAAGCACTCTACTTTGAGAGACACCTGATTTGTTCTGTGTGGTTTGACACGGAGCTTGTTTTATATATAGTTATCTCTGTTGCGAAGTCAGCAGTTATGCAGGAATTTGTTTATAAAATCTACTCTTGAAAAGCCTGGCATGGATTAGCAGCTTGTTGCACCAACTCACAGCCAGGCCAAACTGTAAGATGGCTGATCTCCACTGATACAGTCACCTGTAGCTTCACAGCACACTGAACCAAGTCTGTCTTAACCCTTCAGGCATTGACTCATCGCTTACAGTACATTGGTAATCAAGTCTTTCCAGCAGTTTTAAATGCTGTTTTTTCACTGTGCACTACTTAACTTTTCTATCAGTTCCACACATGCATCAGGTAATTGCAGGGGATTTAAATATTGATTTGAATGCTACTGAAACAGCTTCTTTTATAATTAACATTGTGGGGTTGTCTGCAGTGTGAGTGAAATATAATAACAGCATAATAAGTGATACATGGCTTTAATTCAAATTAGAGGGGATCTACATACCTGTATTTATTTTTACAATGCATGCAGAAGAGAAAGTGAGTTTTCCAGACAGCTCCTCAAACTTCTGAGTAATCATGCAGACGGGAAAATTATCTATCAAAAGGATTTTTTTACAGTAGCAAGAGCAATTCTTCTGCTAAGAGCATTAATATCAAATGAATGAATGCCAGGCGAGGATCTATGACTGAAACTTTGCTTTTCCAGGATGCTCAATTCAGTGAGCATTTTATCAAAGCTCAGTGTAAAAAACTGTTGTTATTTGAATGCAAATATAATATACAAAAACACAGAAGAGTAACTCGACTCCATCAAACAAAACACGTGTCTGACGTGGCACATATAGGACAAATGTCAGTTTGTAAACAAATGAAGCAAATATCCTTGTACATGTTACATGTGAATATTTAACCTGTTGAACAGGTTCCCAGTGGCCTTTAGGTAAATGCATACAGCTGAACCTCAAGTTTTCATTGTATGTGTCGCCATCTAAGTGAATAGATTTGGTGCCCTTATAAAACACCTGCTGTGTCCTCAAAAAGAAATATCTAATTTAATTTATTCCTTTCCAACAAAGCCACCCACAACTGAACTTTGTGAGCTTTGTAGAGAGAGATGTTATGGCAGAGCTGTTGTACTGGAATGCATTGCATTGTAGAGGTGTACCTAATAAAGTGGCCACTGAGTGTATAGGCAATTTTGATATACGAGTTAAGGAAACAGGTGTTACAGTACCCTGAGGTTGTTGATCTTGGTGAAACACAGACCGGATGCTTTAAGCAGGGTTGTTTGAGGACTACTTAGCAATGGATAGACACCAGCTGGCAGCAAGTCACGCAAATGATGAGTACCTAAAAGTCTTTCCAGAAATCAGTGTAACCATTGCCCCAATTTCCTTCGATTATAGATGTAGCTGGTCAGACAGAGCCCAGGACACAGCTGTTTAGCTGGCAACCAGCACTTTGGTAACATGCATCTAATTTGCCTCGTCATTTCTGATAGTGCAGATAAACAAAATAGAATCAAAATACTCAGTATATTCAATTATACATTACACATACATAATGTGGATTAGATGACTGTTAGAGAGCATGGCAGGATGTCCCAGCCACCTCTAACACATCATTCTTGCTTCACAACAGAATGTCCAGGGAAATTTTGAAGAGCTTTTTTGTTCGTTTGCAGTGTTGCATGTTGGCACAGTGAGCTAAATCTGAGTATTTTGTTCATTGGATGACTAATGAAGGAGAGGAGGTGAAGATAGAAGTTTGTAACACCTGCAGAAAGATGAGAAAGCCTGTCCCACAATAGACCTGACTCTTCAGCACACATGTGACTGCATACAGTAGGAACAATAGAGAATAGGAGCACTGTATTCAGTGCAGTCTGGCCAACTCAGAGGTACAATAGTGTTAGCACTTTGGATAATGATCTCTAGAGACTAAGGGCACAGCTGACACTTCAGGCTGGAAAACAGCAGTTTAGAGGCAAATCGTATCAGCAAACAGTGACACCGTGAGCCAAGATGTGTCTCTGCTCACTGTGGCTACTGTAGCTGCGCATCATGATATATTACTTTGTCTTATTTTTAAGATTGTGTTCTAGATGTTTGTGTTTTCTTATAGCTCTGTGATAACATATCAATCAGCATACTACAAAGAAATACCCGCACCGAGATCAGTATCTCGTGAATGTATGCTGCAGTCAAACATTTTCCTCTGACACTTTAAGTGTGCGCGTTCTCTCCTTGGCTGCAGCCATTCAGCGGCTGCCTCAGGCATTCAAACCCCACCCTCGACTGGCTGCTTCACCTCGTGGTGAGGCTCAGCTGTGATCCTTCAGCATCCAGGGCGTAGTCTAGCTTTCCAACCACACTTCTCCACCTCTGCTGCCAGCCCTGTATACCTAAGCATTTTCCTTTTGCAATCCACCGTATCCTCCCATGGGAGTGCAAACGCCAAATTTTGCTGCTGTGTGTCTGACCGCAACTTCAGGTCTGGCCTTGACGTCCTGCTTGCTGCTTCCTACGGGAGTATCAAACGCCTGTACTTAGCTGGGCTGTGCTACGCCTGGTCCAAAGTGCTGTTCTTCCTCATGGACAAAACAGATTAATTTATTATTTAATATGTTTTGTCTCCATTTCAACACTCCAGTGTTCGGTTACAGTACATCTGAAAACTTTCACATTCCTCCATTCCTGTTTCTCTCCCGTACTCCACTAAACATTGGAGCGACTGCAAAGGGAAGAACAAAACCTCAAATTTGGACCAAGTGTTCTTTGTTTGGACTCATGTGAACAGTTTCCATGTGGATCATAAGGAAGATTCACCGGTGGAATAACCAGGAGGATTTCAATACTTTGTGTATATACAGTATAAACTCACTTTGTTTTCTTCTTTCCTCTCGTTTCCTGCCAGGTTAGCTGCGACTGTCCCCTTCTTTGTCTCTCTCTGTGCACCTGCATGTGCCGTGGGCAGCCCCGGCCTGTCGGAGAGGCGCTGTGCTCAGAGACTGTGCTGCACTAGGAGAACCCAATGGCTTCAGGCCCTCCATCTCCCTCTGTAGGCTGCAGGCTCAGGCTCCTGGAGGTGCTGCTTGGGCCTCTGTTGGTCTTGCTGGTGTCTGGGTTGGAGCCAGTACTGTGTCAGAAGGTCTACACAAACACATGGGCTGTCCACATACCTGGAGGTCAGGAGGAAGCTGATCAAATTGCCAGCAAACATGGGTTCATCAACTATGGACATGTAAGTCATAAGCTTTTTTCCCCCTGAATTTACACAAAACACAACCACATTTTGACCATGCAAAATAGGACTCTTCAGCCTGCTGAGAGGCTGCAGAAGAGGAGGTGAGCTTGCTCTTATTTTACACCGTATGCCCTTGCTGTGTGTCTAATATCTGAGGTGCCTATTTCTGAGGTATTATATTCTATTTATATCTGTATGTGCTAATTTATGACTATTATGAGGTAGTTATGGTTCTTCAAGTTCATTATATTGTTGGCTCTGCTGTCAGAGATAATGCAGAAGGAATATATCTTCTCTGTTGTTTCCACTTTTTCCATCCAAGCATAAAACACTAGAATCATATTACAATAATTACAAATATTATTTCTCTGATTAGGCTGTTAGAAAACCAATATACAGCCAGTTGTGTGAGTGTAGTGTGTGATGTGAACACCAACTGCTGAAGACCTTGTCAGTGCTTCATTGTCATAAGAAGGTCTTTGACAGCTCTTTCAGTTGCATATACAGTGTTACTTGGCAGTGGTGCAGCAAGAAGCAGAATGCTTTTGTACACACATACATGTCACAACAAAAGATTTTTTCCCATCCTGAACACACCTGAAGATGTTGAGCAATTGAGTAAATAGTGGAGCAAACACTGAACAGTACATATAGCATGATGAGAGCTATGTCCTCATTTCTAGTGAGAAGAGCAATCCTCTCATGAGAATGGACAGCTGTCAATAAAACAATTTGCTCTCTTGATATTTGTGTGAAAAAGCTGAAAATCAGTGGGTAAAAATGCTGGATGTCTGAAATGGTGGATGGAGATGTGGCTGACATGGACGGTAAATTGTAGAGAGAGATGCAGAGTTTAAGAGTTAACTTTGGAAGAGTGAGGTGAACTTCACTGAGCTGTGGGTGTACACTAAAACCTGGATGACCTGGATTATAAAATGACCCGCTCAGTCAAGGCACAACACTTCATTTCTCTGTTTAAAAAGTTCAGACACATGTCAAATAATCAATTTGATCAAAATGATTAAAAAACCAAACACAATGCTTGGTTTTATCTCCTGACTGACATCAGCGACTTGCTCAGACTTTAATAGGCTCTGTCCAAAATGTCCCAGTTTGTCTGAGAGACGTGTGTCTCCTCAGCCAGCAGCCTTTGTGTGGAGTCAGGGCAGAAAGCAAAAATACTGTAAATCTGTAGCTGGATTATTAATGTAGAATAAGTTGTTAGCCAGTTATCTCTTCCATCTTGAGCAAGTTTAAATAATTAAGATCTTATTATGCCCATAGCTTTGCAGACACAGTAGGTGGGCGAGGTACGGATAAACATTTCCTGTGTGCTTCAGTGACGTCTTCTTCTTTTATGACTTCCTGTTTGGCCTCAGTGCAAACTAATTAGCTAAGTTATCCTTTAACATCGCCACATCCTCTCCTGAAAAAAAAAATCTACAATGTTTTTGAATAGGTTTAGTCTTCAGAAGGACCTTTTTTGTCTTTGTTAGGTATATGTAGTCTTGTTCATCTTGTGTACTATTCATAACCCAAATAGTATTGTGCGTAAGTGGTCATTTATTCTCATAGGAGCGGAGCAGGGATTTTCAGTACTGTAACAAAAGTGCTTTTGGGCTTTTTACAGCACATTTTAAGGAATGAATATCAGTTTTGGTGTTGGATGTACATACTTTGCACATAACCTTTCTCCTTTCAACCACAAACTCTTTAAATGTGTTTGCCTAGTTGACTTGATGTCTTCAGATAGATGGGAAAACTGAGCACATGCTGATGTTGTACTCAACGATGACCAGAGATCAACTACTTCAAACATAATTGCTGACATTAAGCAACATTTTAGGAAATGCATTTCAACAGTTGCACTGTAATTTGCAGCTTGCACAACATACCTTTAGACCTTTAATTATAGTAGGTGTGCCACTACGCTGAATGAAGCATGAAAATGTATGTACTGCGTATAATGTATGAATGTGAGGATAGTTTTCATTCTAAATGTGCAGTTGCACTAATAGTTGAACAAAAAGTGGCTCGTCATGCAGATGCTTCACTTCATAGTCTCACCACTTTTCCAGGGAACCGTGTGCTGTTTTGCACCATATGGTCTCACTGGTCATGACCAGGAATGTTATTTGTGCTCTGAATCACTGAGTGGAGGCTAATGAGTAATCCTACACACTTAAATCCTCAAACTATGTATTGCCTGTGGACAGCGAGGAATCCAGACAAAGCAATTACACCCATGTTCTTACAAAACGAGGCGAGGAGCTGTGTGGTTTGGCCAATCCCAGCAAGTTTTGTAATATTTTGAGGGAGGGAAAATGGACTTTTGTGTCTGACCAGAGGTAGCTTGACAAGCTAGTCTTCACACTGTTTAAGATGGGAGAGTGAGCAGGGCCCTGTCTAATGGAGCAGGCTTAGTAAAGTTAGCTGGATAAATGCTGAATCAAACGCTGATCTCTGTCAAATATGAAACGAACAAACGCTGCCGGTGTTCGTGTTAAACCTGCTTCATAAGTTAGATCCCTGATCACACGTTTTTGTGCCGGAGAAAAAGCGTGTTGAGATAACCCATTTGTGATCCACCACATCGCCAAGAAGATAAAGCCAAAAAAAAAAGCTTGATCTGACCCTGTATGTGTTCTGTAGAAATAACCATAGAATCAGTTTTATGCTGCTAAGGCATCCAGTGATGAAGAATGAATTCTAGCCTGTCAGATGTGATGCTTTGTGTGTCCGCTTTTGGGCTGTTGGTCACACAAAATAAGATATTTGAAGATTTCACTTTGGGAAGGTATGATGAGCATTTTGCGCCGTTTTCTGACGTTGTATCGACCAAGTGCTGCATTGATGATTTGGAGAAAATAATCAACAGACTAACCGATACTGAACATCATCGTTGCTAGCAACAATTATTGTGTTGACTGCTTAGACACTGGCTTCAGGAGGCGTCCTGTCCTGACAACTGACAACGTGACATGGCCATGAAGAACGTCAGAGTGAACGACACGGAATGCTCGCGTCTGTTCAGCACTCAGTGTGTTATTTATGCATTGGCTCTGTTCATTAACTTTGAAAGGTGAGGTATAACCACAAGTGATGACTGCCCAGACTGCATTCCAGTACGTCACATTGATTAAAATGAAGCTGTTACTTTAGAGCTGGGAACAAACAAATCTGTTAAGCCCTTTTTTTTTTTTATATATGTAGAACTGATGGGGGGGAAATGAGGGTTGCTTGGTGAGCTATGTGTGGCCAGGCATGGTGAGTGTGTGGCTGTGCATGTAACTCTGCTGGTGTGTGCAGGTGTTGGAATTAGGCAGGAGAGCTTGAGGGGAGGATCAAAGACTGCAGCTGGGCAGGTTTTACAGCTCTGATGATGGTTGCTTTTATTCTCCTCACACTATGGCATCCATACACCGTGTACTCTAATTACTGTACGTTCCTCCGTCATGACACATGGAGCGTGTAGTCATGAAAGTCTCTGAGTGTAAGCACATTTTAGCGAACACAATAATTACGAAAAACACTGCTTAAAACGCGCCTGTTGCAGTGTACTTTGCACCTCGCAGTACTTGAGATGATTTTGTTTTGTTGATGAAATAACTCTTTACCTCCTTTAACGCTTTAAGCTGCAGAATTCGTTTTACTGCTCTGTAATATGTGTCTTTATCTGCTTGTCAAAATGAAGGCCCTTGCTAATGATTATTATTATCTGTTAATCTGCTGTTTGCTGTTTAGTTTATCCAACGTCAGAAAATGACGATAGATGCCTGCGACAGTTCCCTAGAGAACACCTTTTTTGTCTGACCAGCTGTCTTATTGTTTAAGCTCTTGTCAAAATACTAGTAGTTTAAATAAATCCTTCAGTTATCACCTTTAATACTGATATTATCAAATGAAATTACTCTAATCTTTTACAGTGATTTTGATGGGAAGTGTCTCTTTTGTTTTCGTTGATATCACTTGTTACTGAAGGCTGGATGAGTAAAAAAGGTGTCCTGAGCTCATCGCTGAATATATTAAGATAACTTGTGACCCCTGTTGTCCGAACGCTCTGCCACATCATGCAAACAGTTGTCCTTCGGGTGCTGTTATCTGCGGCTGCCTTTTGTTTTCAGTTTTCTCAGTGCAGCTCTGGTCGGCCCTCAGGATTCTTTTGTTTTTTTGCTTAGTTATTTTCAACCCTTTAGTGTGGTTTCTCCTTATTTTTCTGCCTAACAGGAGCTGAAATGGTGCCCGTTGAAAATTTTTGACTGTTCATACAGATTCCCTCTGACGTGAAAAGGGTTTGCGAGTTCATTTTGGCTGTTGATCCATGTTTTTAGGATTAGAAACACAGAAGTTTGGCTGACGTGATGCATCTGTCTGTCTTCGTTGATGCTGCTGGTTTGGTCTGTTGGAGGCCAAAAGTGACACGAAGTCCATTCCTCTTTCTGTCACCGCTTATCAATCAAGGCGAGCTAGCCGGTGTGACGGTGGGGTTGGTCGTTCGTCAGTGAGCAAACTTAAGGCGATGTTGTCTGACAGCAGCAAATCATGTAAAACCTTGATGCACTCTTAAGTGCACCAACTGCCTCAGCTGAGTTACATCCCTTCTTAAGACTATCTCTCACTTAGTTGTCATATGGCTTTAAACTTCCTCCCTTTTTTTTCTCCTCCCCTCGTCATTGTTAAAGGAGGTGCAATAGATGATGCCAGCAAGGAATATCAATATTAATCTAATGGGGATGAAGTGGACTATCTGTTTTAAAAGTAAAAGGTTACTGTGACCAAGTGGTGTGCAAATGGATTATACCTCTCACTTTGACTCCACGTCTAGATTATAGGGCCCTTTTAGAACAAGGGGAATAATTAAAACTAAGTTAAAGTAATAAAATTAAGAAACGGCTGACTCACACAGTGGTAAATGGGTATTAACTGCCAACTTGCATCTCTGGATGGTTATTTTACATTTTAAAGACCTTTTCTTGCCCACATCATCAGACTTGATCATCAGCACTGCAGTTTTTCAAGGCAAACTCACGCTTTTTGTGCTATATCTGCTTCAATTGCACCTCCATTACACCGGTATTTAGATATCTAGTGAAATGGGATTAGAGCGATTGCTGTTAGTATTAAGAAGTGATTTGATAAGGAGGACTTAAACATGTTAAATAAACATTAAGAATCATCAAAGTATAATCGGTGAATGGGATCAAATGGCCACATGATCAAAGGCTTCATTTAAAAATGCATCAGTTGTGGTCACAGCTACAACAAAAGCACCCTTTTTTTATTTGATCTCTTAAGCTCAGCTGCTGTTGAGACTGCTTGATGGGTTTCTTTTTATATTTTTTAGGTCACTTGTGTTTTGAAACATTGTGTCTTTCTGTCTGTGGCCTCAGGCTCTCACCATCTCCTCCATCTTCTATGCAGCTCATGAAAGTTCGCTTAACAGTGACACAGTCTCAATGTTTAACTTGTTCTTTGCAATGTTGCACGACGACTTTCTGGCTCTACCCTGTGCTGACCAATTTACTGCCTTTGTACATTATAATTTGCTGTTAAAAAAAATAGCCTGTTACATTACCGTCATTGTCACACAATAAAGGTACATCTACCTGCACAGGGATTGTGTTGCATGAGAAAGTCTGTTCGTTTCCTGCTTCCTCCACCTGGAATATAAAACAGGTTGTTACCGTTTATTCATGAAAAAGATGCAAAATTTACAGGATGCTATGCTTGGAAGATGTATGTAGCTCTCTTAGTTTCCTCAGAAACCGTCTTTAATTATTGCAACTGGAGGTGGAGGAAGAAAGGTGCTAAATGAATAACTCATCTATTCCTACACTCACTTCAAAGTAGAAGCCTTCCACTTCCCTTCTTGTGAGCAGTGGTTTCTGTTGCTGGTCGCGGATGAAACTGCCGTGTTTGTACGGCTGCTCTATTTGGAGATCGGCTGCCTTCATTGCATGTGAGGGAGGATTGTTTGGCATACTGTGCCCTCACTGTACTCCATGGCACCATCTTGGCCTATTTCTTCTATCTAATGTGCTGATTTCTTCCCTCCTCTCTGAAGTGGTCAGACCCCTTTTATGAAGAGTTTTAATATTCTGTTCAGCACAAGATTAAAGAAGGAGCAAAAGAGATGGATATTATCTGTAGTTCTGATGAAGTACATGAAATGACACTCTCCTATCTGTAACTCAGGACACAGTGCTGCACTTAATGGCAGCTTCTGTGTTCAACTTTAATCTAGCCCACAGTTTTCCCAAAAGTTCAAAGATATGATGGCAGAATGAACTTCTAATCTCTTCCTTCCACATTTGGTTGGTTTTTCCTTGTGTTTTTACAGGCTCATTCAAATGAAAACTCCCCAAACAGCCTTACAGTTTCAGCCATGACAGTATCTTTTACAGAATGCCTTAATATTGACATAATGTGGCATCATTAACATGCTGTCTTTGCTGCTTTTTAGACCATATTTGCACACAAGGAAATTCAGAATTTTTCTCTTGATATTTCTCTCAGTAGTTTGAACATCAAGGAGACAGATTCATCGTTCATTTCACTGAGCTGCCACAGCCAGTAAGTCCACAAAGAGATACATGTAAGCTATATTACATTGTTAAAATATCCAGTATTTACTGTGAAGCAGGAGTACTTTGATTGATTTGTGCTGAGTTTTTCCTTCTCTCTCTGAGGTCTCCTGTCATTTCTGTTGCTCATGCTTTGCACAGTATTTGTCGTAACATCATAACGGAAGTGACACCCGACGGGCATGAGTACATTCTCTAGGTTTTATCCTTTATTAGCCTACGTTGTCAGCACTGAACAGTTCAATTTATTGTATTTGATGGGCTGAATATTGTGATTTGTGAGTGTGACTGGCTTGTTTTAGAAGTGGTGGACCTGGAAGTAGTCACATCATGCATCATGCATATTGTACAAACAAAGGTTGTCTCATCTCCATTCTCTCCATTTGTTATGAAATTTCATCTCACCTGCAACAACTCACCCTGTCATTGTAACAGTCAGATGTCTGTGGAGATATGATAGTGTAAACTGCAACACCTCAATTTCGAGGCGGTGCTAAATTGTTGGTCCTGCGCTGCCTGATAAGGGCTAAATTATTTCTGACCCATCTCTCAGTTGACGCTTCATTGCAAGGTACAAGCATTGTGAATTGGAAAACAGCATCAATGAGAGGCTGAAGGTATGGAGTCCATAATTGGACTCAAGAGAGGTGAAGCAATTAACTGTGGGGATGTGTGTGTGTGTGTGTGTGTGTGTGTGTGTGTGTGTGTGTGTGTGTGTGTGTGTGTGTGTGTGTGTGTGTGTGTGTGTGTTGGGGTGGGTTTGCTGGAAAATCTTCAGAGATGATATGATTGGTCTGGAGATGATAGGAGAAGAAGCTGCCTGCCTTTGTACAGTCCCACACAGGTACTTCCTCTTTTTAATGTGCTGCATTGCCACCACACACTTGCAAGTTGTCTGCCAGAAACAAGATGCGTTAACACCTCCATGAAGCCCCATCGGGATTAAATCCATGCCTCTTTGCTAGTAGCAAATTGCAAAATGAACTTTTGAAATGTCACAAAAGCTGTGGCTGTGTTTTTTTCCAGCAGCTACATTGAGATGACTAATCAGGCTTCCCAGACGAAAACGCAGCCGCGTCAGTAAACACGCCCACATGAAAAATGGAAATAGCCTTTCAGGAATTAATTAATATTGAGCAGGTTATTGCTCATTTATGTCAGCTAATATTTGCAAAGTTATATGCCCTGGAGGTGAAAAAAGACGTGCTTTATGATACTCTAATGTAAACACAAAGGGAGCCATAAAGGAGGGAAGCACAGCCCGTTTAATATATCTGGGAGATGTGATGAACAGATAATTTAAAGTCAGCCTTTGGATCTAACATCACTTAATCACTATGAATATGATGAATGCCTTTTTATTTTTATACTTTAAAGTCTTCCTTTATTGACAACAGCAAACATCCAGAGTGAGCCTGAAAACATTGTTTGCTCATTCCGCCCTCTCCAATTGCACTTTTTAATCATATATGATGTCATATATATTGCATGCGTATGTGTACATCTCACCCAAACTTGGATGGAAACCAGCTATTGAGCCAGCATGGCTGTCTCTATTCATCCATGATATGTTACTATACCCAGAGGGCCTTTCCAGGGTCCTTGAGTCAAACATGTGGCTCAAACACACCAGCTATATAGATTGCCACCTCTAAATATTTGATTATGCTTAAGCATGTTTTAAGCTGGTTTACTTGTGCAATACCTTCATTAATCTTTAAGGCATCACTCTGTGCACTGTGGCTCTGGCCTACTTTAGCCAATGAGAGCTGATGGCTCTAACGGAGTGTGCAGAGCCAGCATAGCATGTCCCTTTAGAGATGGTGCTGCTTTGAAGTGCAGTAATGATAACGGCACAAACACAGTTGACAGTCAGGACTGTTGGACGTGGGCCCTTGTTTGGTCCAGACCCATTAAGAGGCTGAGCTTTTCATCCAGAGAAGAATGTATCGTTTCTCATCTGCGTACGGTTGATCAGCAGCAGAGTGGTGCATCTCTGCAGGGGCCTTTGGTCCTCGTGTTGCTGTCAGTGAGAGAGCCTCCCTTTATTCCACGCTCCGTGACCCCTCTCTCACTGAGCAGACCCAGACCTCACTTCATCTCAGCTGCTCTTCTTTGGAAGTTAATGAACTGCAGAGATTGATTTATCCCGTTTGCTTTGCTGGAGACTTGTGTGTTGAAGAGAAGGACTTTAGAGCAAGTATACCTGAAATTAAATCATAAACCATCAGCACCGCAAAACATGATGGTGTTTAACAATAATTTTATTAATCAGTTAAAATATAATTATCTGAGTTGTTGATGTACACAAAATACAACTTTTGCACTCATTTATTTTTCCATTATTTTTGGTACATATGAACCTGGCTACAGCAAACATGGCAGAAAGACACAAATTGAATAAAAAGAGGAAATTGCCTTTCAGAAATCAAACCCCATTTTAGGAAGAATTGGTCTTGATTGTGGCATTTCATCATTATCCAGTTCATAAATGGGTCATAATCTCCAGAGAGCACAGCAATCTGAAGATAACAATAAATGGTGCAACTGCTTCAGACAGACATGTACGCCACATTTTATAAGACGAGTGTGTGAATATGATTCATCAGCAGCATGCTTTGTAATAACTTAGCAAAAAAAAAAGAGCTAAAGAGGGAAATGAGCACTGAGCAATACTTCTGTCATCACACTGTCAGTCTGTCATCAGCCATCAGTGGCAGCTTCATGGAGTCATGGAACAAAAAAAGAATCCCACCTACTCACTTCTTACAGCTGCGAAACACGCTGGGCAACCAGAGAATTGTCTTCAGTTCATGTAATCCACCTTTAAACTTGTTATTTTCATGCACAGAAGGTGTTAGAGGAAAAAAAAGCTGCAATCTGCTCGTGATTATGTGCATGATGGCAATGCTATGATGCTTTTCTTTTAAGTAACTGGTGTCCCAGAACCTTCCAGATGTTATGATAAAAGAGATTTGCTGGCCACTCGTTTAGGTATTTTATTAAGCAACGTTTTCAGGCAGCAGACATTTGTAGTCTTCATTACGTTAATAGTAATACAGCAACATGTTTGAGCAAAACATGACGTGGCATTTCTCTATTAAGATAATTCTGTTTTACTCCCCAAAGTTAGCAAAACAATATCTGATGCTGATAGCCCGAAACACTTTTCACTAAAGCAAGATTTGTTCTCTCAGCTCTGTTTGTCAGTACTTTCATTACAGCCGATAACATTCTGTGACCCGCTATGTGTTCATCTTTGTAGATTACGTTGTAAATCAAAACGAACACTGCATGAGGTCAAAACAATAATTGCTATTTTGTGGAGGAACTGCCAGTGTTGTGACCGCAGTGATAGCAGTAAAGGCCAACATCCTGAGAAGACAAAAGCAGTGCATGAATCAGTGTTTCTGGAGACATATCCTGAGGACGAGATAAATGACTAGATCAAGCTGCCACTGGCTTCACTCGTTCTCCGTTTAAAAAAAAAAAAAAAAAAAAAAACACATTCTGAAGACAAAGATAAAAAAAAATAACAAACTGGTCAGCAGGAGGCCATCTCCAGCCTCGAGCAAAGGAGTGAACAGCCATATTGCCAGGGGTCCTGGGAACTGCAGCAGCACTCAGTCATTACTCTGCTCTCCCGCAGAGGAGAGATGGGGGCTGGGATGGAGCAGAACCACACACAGGTCACAGGGGCTGTAACAAGAGCCAGATGTGCCGAGGGGACATGAAAATACATGGACAGGCACCTCGCTCAGCTTTTACATATGAGCGCGCTCACGTGTACACACATGCACGCACACACAGGAGGTTGAGGTATTTCAAGAATGTCAGGATGAATGGAAAGAGCGACTTTTTGTTTTGTTCCTATGTGTTAATAATAATAGCTGGAATAATAGCAGTCAGCTGTAACTTTACTCCATTTTTCTAACAAAATAAAACAAAGATTGGAGTTCAAATGTCTCCACTTGAGCACTGAAACAAGCTCTTGTGGGTGAAGTGTCTACTTCTTGAATGTTTTGTGCCTATTGTGTAGCACATGCTTAAACCTGCAGGCGAGGTGTCCTGAACTTATCAAGATGTTGTGATAAACATTTGCTAGCAAACAAGTATAGTGGAGTTGAAACGACCAGTTGAAAAATAATCAATTAATGATTGTGAAAAGTTCCCAGAGAATGAAGGACGGTCTCACATTTGAGGATTTGATATTTCTCTTTGTCATGTGCTGTGTCGCTGTGAGCTTAATATCTTTGGGTTTTGGACTTTTGGGCACAAAACGGCACACTCTGAGGTGTCACTTTGGGCTTTTTTTTGACATTTTATAGGCTCGACCATTAATTGAAAAACCGAACCAACAACTGGTAGATTTATCTCTAAAAACATCATCAGTGTGGACAAATGTTTCAGCAACAGCATGTTTAGAATATAATTTATTCAAAATGCTCACATTCAAGATCTTTTACAACAGAAGGTAATAGATATTCTAAGTCTAAGCTGAAGAGTGCCGACAATATTTTCAAATTAAGGACCGTTTAAAGTGGCGTCCTCATGTCCTGCTGGTCTTCAGATGCATATCAATGAAGTGCAGCGTCCCTGGTTCAGTTCTGGTCAGGGACCTTTGTTTTTCCACCCAGACTTCTCTCCCCTGTTTCCTGTCATTTCACCCTTATTCATCTATTGAACAAAGGCAACGTCTCAGCAAAGCCCGGAAAAGCACATTAAAAAATTGCCATTAAATTCCAAGGTGACGTGTTTACAGTTTGACCAAAACAAGAGCTGCTGGTTCAGTTCTTCACATCCTCTGTTAGGATGGTGTAGAGTGTGCTCAAGAAAGCAAAGGTTAAAGAAGCAGGTCATGAATTTGATCCCTGGACTAACAGAATAAATCTTGTTGGGGGAAAGAACACATCACTTTGAGGAAGGAAGCCAATTCACGGGGCTGTTAAACAATGCACTTACCCATCTGCTCCAGTGGCCATGAGATAAGACTGTGGTTTTACTGGGCAGCTTCCAGGTGTGGATGTCTTACTGCTGCTGGAAACCACCAGACCTGCTGAATGAACTCACACACATTTATTTTGGTCAATGCATTTGTCCTTCATTGTTTCTCTTTAAATGAATAATTTCACATGAAGCACTTCAGGTCTATTCTTCTCTTAAATTGTGAAGCTGCTGGCAGCTGAAGCGAGCCCGGTGTTCAGCGCTTTGTTCCAGGTAACTGATCTGTCTGTGGAAGCGCCTTGTGTTGTGCCTTTGACTTGTATCTCATGTCACGGGCCACATAATGAGGACCGGACGCTCCTGTCTGAAAAGGCCTCCCTCCTCATGTCGTTCACATGCTCACACACACACACACACACACACACACACACACACAAGCTGACCTGGGAGGAGGAGCAGTTGTTCGCGGTGCCGTTTGAAAAGAGTCAGGGCTTTGATCTGATAAGCCTTTGTACAGTGAAAACACTGAGGTGAACATTTAAAAGCCTGTGACTGTCCTAATGGAGGCAGCTGGGTGGGAGGAGTGCAACATCTGGGTGGAGCTATTTTTTAATGATGGCTGCAAGTGATTTTTTTTTTTCCCCTTGAGTAACAGGAGTCCTAAGTTGTAACAGATCTGCAGTTTTGAGCTGTTTGGTGGTGCTGCAGTGTAGCAGAGATGCTGGATTTAGATTTCAGATCAGGTGTCGTTATCGCCTGTAGAGTTGCTTTCGCTGCACAGGACTGGCTGGGTGGAGGAACAGGTTTCTGTATGAGGGGCCGTGTGCTGCTGAGGAGCACGTTTTAGATAATGTGTGATAATTATACTGTTGCCTTGCTGTGAGGTACACATTGTACAGCTTACAAATACATGCACAGTACGTTTTGTGTACCTGCCAGTACACTCATGTCTTTGCAGTGTTGCTAATTGAGAATGTAAGGAATGTCTTGTCTCTCTTGTCAGCTGCAGGCTTTTCTTCCTCAGCCCGAATGACCTCAAGATGTCAACACAGTTGCTTTTATTCACATGATTAATCTGCCTTGAAAGGAAAATCTTGTCAAAATATTGTTTGGCACAAAGTGACGGGTGAAAATATCAAGCAAGCAAACAAACAAACAGCTCTCTCTTGTGCTTTGTGTCGCACCTTAAATTCATTTTCAGAGCTTTTCAGCACTTCCAATCATGCAGCAGGCTGTTTCCTCCTCGCAGCGCCGCGCTCTGAGTAGGTGCTGATTTGTTTTTGAATGTTTCCAGTAATGTTTTGGTAACATGCCAACTTGGCAGAAATGGTTCCTAAATGTGCTGGAGGTAGAGTTTTGTTTTTTTTTTTTTTTTACTGATATCCTTTCTAAAAAGGAGCGTTTGTTCTTCCAGGATGTTATATCATCTGTTTTATTGATGGGACAGCCTTGTCAGGCCTCTGTGTTCTTCAGTTTCTGTGGAAGTCCTCAAAGTTTAAGGTTGAAAAGGCTCGTTTGAGCTCAGACAGTCAAGTGACACCAGCTCTCAAACACAGGATTTCTTTCTGGGTCATCTATCCATGTTGCAAAGGAAGTGGAATTTATCCCGTTTTTGTGTACAGTATCAGTTGTGCGTGCGTGGGTGCGTGTGTGCCTGCGTGCGTGCGTGCGTGCGTGCGTGCGTGGGTGCGTGTGTGTGTGTGTTCCAGTGTTCATAAATAATTTATTGCTGATGTAAGCTATGCATCAATGAGTTGCAGTCCCCCCTCCACCTCATCAGATGTTTGAAAAATTGAATCCCTGGATGCCGGCTATTGAAGACGGAGCTCATCTTCTTCATTGTGTGTGATGATTTTGCTGACTGGAGCCATGCTGACTGATTCAGGCGGTTTGTAACTGTGGGGGTTTGTTGGATTGGGATTAATACAGCATGCATAACTGTTGGCTGCTGGGAGGAATGCTGAACACTGTTTCTGTATGTTGTGCTTGGTTATGCTGTCTTTTGTTACTTACATTAAGGCAGGGTGATGTGTTATGGTTGAGGCTTTTTAATACTAATTTATATAGAATTTATGGCAAATGTAGAGCAACTCATCATTTTCATTACTGATGTATCTGTCAATATATTTTTAGTATTAGCACAATTATTGGCAAATTTCTATTGATTAACTAATCTGTTAATTGACTAATTGTTTTAGCCCTAGTTAATTATAAAATGTGTCAAAATGGTGAAAAGTGTCCAAAACTAAAGGAGACCTATTTAAATTGTTAAGCTCCCAAAGACATTCAGTTTGCCCTGATAATGTAATGAAAGCGACATTTCACATTTGGGAAACTGGAAGCGGGTAAGGTTTGCGTTTCAGCTCAATAAATTACATAAAATATTAATGGATTATCAAACTTGTTGACAATGAATTACCTTTTGATCCACCGCTCACATGTAAAATGACTTTTATTGCAATGACCTGCATTACATCAAACAAAGCAGTTTACACTGGCAAGATAAAAAACTTCAATAACTATTAGTTTTTAATACAAATTTGCTTGGAAAGATTAATTTAGACAACATAAATTAACATCATAAAATAACATTACCATACAATGCCACTGAAATTGACTAATCACTGAATTTTTTGACTAATCAGTTTCCTCTTGATGTCTGTCCACCTCCTCCAACTGTGTGTGATTTCACTGAGTTATGGTAGGTGCTGCTGCTGAACATCCTTGTGTGTTTACATCCGAACCCTTTTCCATTACATTCATTTGCATTCATTTGGAAATTTGTGACTATTTGCAAGGGAAAGCTTCATTGAAGCTACAGCAGAGTCCATACTTCCTGATGTTATTATGAGAGCTCATATTGAACCAGGCTCTCACATCCTCAAAACATCCAGATATTCACCATAATATGCCGGAAACCAACTGCACAGAAAAGACTGAAGAGGTTGTTTTGTGAGAAGTGTCCATCTGTTTGGATCGGTTTCTCTGGAGGCTGCGTCAGCTCAGGGAATGTTACCAATGTTTTGGACAGGATACTGTGGTGACTATAGTCGGTGAGCCTCAGTGACTCGCTCTCATTCTTAGGGCAGCAGTCCAGACGACTTCAGCTCTCATTCGCCTCATTGGAGGTACTCACAGGTTTCCCTGGGAGTCTGGTGCCGCTGTTCCTTGACTTTCCAATACACAAAGTAAGCCAGGAGAGCTGCAATTATGGTGCGTCGGAAAGAGCTGAGTCCTGTGCTGAGTGAAGCTCTTCCCAACAAGTGGGCTCAGTGTTTAGTCCACAGAAAGCAGTCAGCCTCCCACTGCTTTCCAGACCTATAATACTAGCTGTTTATGAAAGAACCCCCCCCACAAACACACACACACAACACAGCCTGGAACCTTTTATTATCCTTATTTTGGCACCAGGTTGGCTTGTTCATCTATTTTGGGACTGTTCTCCAATTTTCTTGTCCCAGCTTACAGTAACCTCAGAGGCTGGTGTGACTTGTTTCTTTGGGGTACAGGAAACATGCTTTGTTTTATGCATAGACACAATTACATGCTGAGAGAGAGAAATAAATGGCAACTCTACAGTGCTTTTGTCCATTCCACTGCAGTAATGAAAACATGATTTACCCCAAAGTGGATGAATTATAAACATAATTATTGATATCTACATGTTAGAAATAACAACACGTTGAGTGTTTCAGGAGCAGACATCATGTTGACAGTGTTGTCGTACTGTAGGAAATGGTTGTGGTTGGCCTTCCTGTCGTTGTCCTGGCCACCATGCAGCAGCTTGGTTTGGGCAGCCGGAGCGCTGCATCCAGCAGTCAGCTGGACACCGTCAGTGTGTTCAGAGCTTCAGAGCGGACTGGACTGCTTAAGAGAAAGGAATGTTCCCCTCTGTGGGCTAGTGTGACCTGACATGCCACCACAGGACACACACACACAAACACATTTATACTACTATCCTTATGAGAACACTCACTGGCATAATGCATTCCTTAACCTCAGCCATCTCAACGACACGCCAAACCCCAACCCTTACTGAAACCCTGACCCGAATCTTATTCTTACCTAACCCTTAAAACCAACTCTGAACCCTCAAACAGCCCTTTGAAGGTCTGTCCGAATGACAGGACCGGTCAAAATGTCCTCACTTTTCAAATATGTTCTCGCTCTCAAGGTCAAAAACACAAACTGATTCTCGCAAACAAGCACACACTCGCACACAGACCCACTCTTATCGATTAACAGGGCACAAAGAGGACAAAGAACGGGACACGGCTGTCTGTCAACATCAAGAGGGTACGAGTGAGTGACGTGTCAGAGTAGACATGATGGTTTTCATTACTCGAAGCAGTTCAGCTCTAATTACAATTTTTTTTAATTTGTAAACAAGAAAAGGCAGATTTTCTGGTTCCATACTATGTTTTTATTGTGGATCCGTTCTTGTATGTGTCACTATGGGCAGTGGTGGAAAGTAATTTATGTACATTTATTCAAGTACAAATTAGAGGCACCTGTACTTCCATCTCATTACACTTTATATTCCTCCCCCACCACTTTTTAAAGTAGAAATATTCTGCTTTTTCCTCCACTACATTTATCTGGAAACAATAGTTACAAGTTGCTGTACATTTACTTCACTGTTAGATCCTACAAAATAAAATATGAAGCAAAACATTTAACTATGTAACATTTGATCTTAAATGACAAATGCCAATTAATTAATTTATTAGTTGATTAGTCAATCATCAAAAATTGAATCTACAACTATCTTGATGACTGAAAAATTGTTTCTTTTTCATGTAAGTATGCAGAACATTTCACGCTTCAGTAAAGTGAATCATTCTGAGGTTTGCTAGGACAAAACGAGACGTGAAGATTTCAATGTCAAATGTTGCCTTTATTAATAGTGATTACGTAATTTACGCAGTGGGAGAATTTGAGTCAGAAACTTTGATTTGAGTTGTATTTGTGTGTCTATGTCGACGCTGTGACAGTCAAAACTCCCTCTGGGAAAAATAAAGTATCCACAGGATGAATTGACGGTGCTGTAAGGTCACTGCTGCCACCCAGCCGTTGTGTTATGTGTGGCTCCGTTGTTTTCACTCTCACCTGCTGTGAGTGAGATTGAGGAGGAGGCGGGGATGGAGAAATGCTCCATGTCTATGTGCTCAGATGACGTGCAGCACATCCTGTCACTGTGAGGACTGATCCAGCAGTGTGGTTGTCTCGGCCATCCCGTGCTGTTTAATGGCCATCTTTTCCCAGTGTCCCATTTAGACCTCTGCCAAACACGCTTTCGACTTTCCTCATGGTGTTATTGTGAGTTGTTTTGTCCTTCCAAGGCGTGTTTGACATAATATCTGACAGCCAGACTGTGTCTCCTGAAGAAAGAACTCGAGCATAGAGGACGGCCCAAGTTAGCAGAAGTTTACTACACTTACCTGCTGAGAGCGTGCCGTATGTCACAAGCTTTGAGACTCACTGGCGCCCAAACAGTGCTGTAATGACGGAACAGCTGGGAAAATGAGCATCTGTTCATTTTAATTGATCAAATCAGGTCAAGCACACAGCCGCCTCTCCCAAACTGTAAAAATTCATTATTTGTGCTCACTTTATGAGAACTTAAATCCCTCCGAAACAGCTGGCTCCAAAAATTGTTGGACTGAAACGTACACCAACAAGACATAGCCCAGTTCAGATGCACGCGTGCATCCTGAGTGGGCCTGTGGTCTGACATTGAAGTTAGCCAGCTGAGGGAGATGGATACTGTGCTCATAATTGCTTTTCGGTAATTCATCTTCCACGAACAGCTCTCTCACCACTCATGGTATGTTACATAAACTTTATTGATGTCGGACTTCATCATGATGTTTATTGTGCCAGGATCACATATAATATGCAAGACGATACACTGTGTGTACACTTCCACTGTCGGGAACGAGCGTCTGATTGATATCATTTTTGTGCCTCACCCAGCGCAGCTTTGTTTGACAGGGAGCTGAAATAAAGGCAGCTGTGTCATATGAGTGTAATGTTCCTTGACAAGGGACTGCTCTTCATTCTCATAATGTAGATGAGGCCTGAGTTATTTTGCTCCGTGCTGCTGTCTACTATGAATAATTCTGTGTTGTAAGTGCATTCAGTACCTTCCCCCGATTGCTGAATTATTTGGTTGGAAGCGCTCATTTGTTCATGCTGCCCAGGGAATGGAAATTATGAATAATTTTGTGATCGACATTCACCCACATAAATGAACACATCAGTTTCAGATGAGGGGGAGCAGAGTGTTGCGGCGTGTGTGGCGGGAGTGGTGGCTGCAGCTGGGACTGGTTGGCATGCGACTTCTGTGTCGATTTGCTCTCTTAAGAGTAGAAAATGATGGTGAAATAAACTGCGATGACCCACTGGAAGCCCAATCCAATCTCTCTCAAATAGACTTTATGCTTTCAGCTAATATCAGTTCTACGTTAATTGCTGTTGACAGTATTTTCACTCAGCTTCATTGTAAATAAAAGAGCGCCATACTGATTGTTTGCTCATTATTCTCGGGGCATTACTTGCATAATTCACCACGCACCCATGATTCAAGCTGCAAGGACAAGCTGCACCTTATGTTTCATTAACTCAATATCATACTTGCATAAAATTTCACTACTGTGTCCATTTTTGCAGACAGTAACTTAAAGGTACAGTGTGGAGTTTTCTTGTGAACCAACATTTTTGTTTCACATGTTTCTCACAGAAATGCATTGTGTGCATCCTCAAGGTCTTGCAAAGGTTGTGAGTGCATTTCTCTTCCCAATAAAACATTCATAAAGCTGATTTTTGTCTTACAAATTTGAGCCCTGCATTGTTTGTGTCTGTGTTTACTGGCTGGCTTCTTCCCTCTTTTTGCTTGTGTATGTTTCTGGCACATTACCGCCACCTATTGATCAGTGGAATAGTGTGAAATGATTGGCAAGACTGTGTATGGCATCACCCAGCATGCACATCTCTGCATGTGCAAAACGGGAACCCACGGGCAAATCTACATCAAAAATGTCAATGTTCCTCCTCCACACTTTCTTGAATGTCAGGATTTCCAAAAAGCGATTGCACAAATTCCCTCTCAGATCCAGCTCAGACCTCGGCGTGACATGCTTCGCCTGTGACGCCTGCTTTGATGATGACGGAGATATTCAGGGAAATGGTCCTATACTTACAGGATGTCCTTTGGTTTCTTTTAAGAGATGAATATCGAAAGTGCTTTCTGTGGCTGTTTCCTGGCAATGTTCACAGTTGTGTTGCAGTTCATTTATGGGAAACTTTGATGACAGTGCAAAGCTTAAGGGCTGTAATCTCTAGCAGATAGCTGGAAAATGGATATGCCCATAATGTGCCCCTAAATAAGGCTAAGCCACTTATAAGGAAGTGTTGTGGAAAAATATATTTAATTCACAACTTTTTTTTCCACATCCTTTTTTTCTGTGGGGTTATTTCAGACTTTTATGTGTGAGCAGTCGCAGGATCCATTTCTCGCCTACTGCCACACGTTTATCTGTGAAATTGATATTGGGACAGATTTGAGCAGCAGGAGGAGGAGAAAGAGTGTGTGTGCTTGTGTGCATGCGCGTGTGTGTAGTGGCCTATAAGGCACCAGTTACTCATTATTGGATCAAATTGACCATTAAGTCTGGAGAGAGAGCAGCAAGAGGATTTTGTCCAAATTAAGAGCTGTGCGATAACATTGTAGAAGCAGAAAGCTCCAGCTTGTAGTCTCCCCCCGAGCAAGACAATAGCAGCACAGACGAGTAATGACTGATGAGACAGCTGATCGTTTCAGCCAGAATGACGTGCGCCACAGTTTTTCCATAATCACGCGAGCTGAAGTGCGCCTATGCATACCATACCAAATCTACATCAGTTATGTCTGGTCGGTGTTGTGTTTGGAAAAGGCTGGTGACGATGTAAAGGAAGACGGGCAGAAGAGCATTTGTTTAGCCTTCCTGAGGATAATCTCTCGCACAAATCGCCCATTTTATTGCATTTTTTTTCTGACTATACCAAAATCTTATCAAAATCTCTTGCCCTCTTGCAACGCACCACATTGTCAAAACTGAACCTTGACTGATCACCATGGAAACAGCAGTAACAAACAGTCTTGGAGGGCTTCCCCTTCTCCATCTGTGCGGTGGAGCTTGTTTTGTGATCTGTCTTTCTTTCACCCCACTTCACCTACAGTGCAGAGAGGAGGAGTACAATGAGTCGGAGGCTTTTTGTAGAGTCGGGGGGATCACAGGCTGTGATGTGCCGTAGCCTCGGGCGTTGGCACCAGCGGGGGTGGGGTTGTGGCTCAATTTCATGTGAGCGGTGTGCCGGAGGACACGTTGGAATAACCAAAGCGGCAATAATGAGAGGGAGTTGTCAGAAATACAGTATTTTTTACGACGTGCAAAGTTGACAGATGAATATTATCCCGGTCAGTTTGATGGATCTCTTTGTTTTTGCTCAACAGAAATGCCAAATGAAATCCCAACTGCAATAAAAATTGAGCCAATTTTTTTCCCCTACCTGAAGGCATGTTTCACTGACGGGAAAGTCCTTCACCCACAAATATGGAGGCGTTATGTCCTCTTCTGCTGCTACTGTGCACCTCAGGGAGACCCTCGTGACAGTCCATTAAATTGAAGTGCAGATGGGTAGGCTACCTGTGGTGGGTGCAGACACAAAAGTTCCCGGTCCTCTGGAGGGAGAGGACAGTGATGGAAATGTTTCAGATGGAGAGTTGTTAGCAAATTAAGAGAGAGCAGTTTCCTCAAATGGCCCCTACGGTCCTTCATTTGGGGTCAGAAGAACCTGTTTGGTATTTCTGTCCGGCAGCAGCTCTATCAGTGTTCTGAGAGCAAAGAGGGGAGATAAAATTAGACGCCAGCTTTAAATCTTATTAGCCCTTGTCCCACTGGCAATCACCGTTTGCGCCATCTTATGTGTGTGAGAGAGAGAGACGGTGGGGTGAAACACAACAGGTTATTAATGAGATGTTATATTTGAAATGAAGTCTCTCACAGGTACGTGTGTCCTTGCCCTCTGTGCATTTATAGCCCAGGTAGTCCTTTGGCAATTTTAACACATTATTAACTTTATAGAGAAAGCCTCAGATTCGGCTGTCGAACTCTCCGTCAAGGACATGACCACCGCGCACACAGCCTAAACTGACCTTAAAAGTATGCGTCACCATCCTTTAAACCTCTCAAGTGGTCCATTTTTATAGAAATCAGGTGATGAGGCAAAAATATTTCTGCCTCATCATTTAATTCAGTGCTGTAATCTGAGCTCTGTATTTTGAGACTCACCGCAGTATTAATATCACCGCTCATGCTTATTCATCAGTGCACGCTAATTCTGTCCAGCCCAGGATTTTATGCAGCGTGCTTTCATGTCTACTTATATAATGGCGTTTATTCCAGCACTCCTGGCAGGGGGCCCCTGGGGCCTGAGAGACAAACTACCTCAGTTGAAATGCCAATGAATTCACGGTGCATCTTCTTCGTCTCTCTCATCACTGTCACTACATGGAGCAAAAATACTAAACCCAGTCCTTGGATATACTGTGTGCATTAAATATGGGCTTTCCAGGATTTTTTTATTTAAGCATCATCACCCTCGACTTAAACAGTGCTTTTCTACAGTTCCTTGAAAATTTATATGAACACGCACAAGGACAACAGATTACTGTGCATCACAATTTGAAACTTTAAATGAAAATTTGAAAATTGCTAACATGAAAAAAAAACTTTTGTATATATACTTTTTACCTTTAGACAGTGCCAAGTTAGCTATTTAACTACATCTTTCCCATGTAAGACAAGAGAGCATGTCAGTCCTCTTATCTAACACCCTGCAAGAAAGTGACTGTTTCTGTAATTGTTGAGTAATTCTTTTTGAGTGATGAGGTTGCTCTGGTGATATGTGGTCAAATGCAGTGTATATAGAGTGTATAGAGTGTTGTTTGTGTTAACTGTGATGCTCTTAAAGCCCCAGTTTGTTAACAGTACCCAAAAGGGTAATAATTGAATATTTACACTGTATGAAAAGGGGGAAGAAGTGGAAAAACTGAAGGGAAGTAAAATTTAACTTGGAGTGCAAAATGCCTCCCCAGCATCCCCGGTGTTAAAGAGTAGATTTTTCCCCCTTATGTTGGTCATTTTTGCTTTTTTTTTTTTTTTTTTTCTCAGATTAGATTTAGTATTCCCTCGTGGTGTCGAAAGCAATCATACAGTTTGCACTCCCTGGGATAGATCTGCCTCCCTTGTGATAAAAACCTGCTTCCTCCATGTCCCTCTTCCAATTTCCTCCATTTCAGTCTCTCCCTCTCTCTCTCCCTCCCTCTCCCTCTCTGTCTCCCTCTCTCCACACACACTAACTGGGTGACTAGTGATGGATACAGTTGAATTCCTCCACTAATGAGGATGAGCTCATCAGGGCATGTACATGAGCGCTGATGACGTGCTTGGAGAGATTATCTCTGAACTGTTAATATGACTCTAATAGGAGCAACCTTCATTTCCAGCATACTGATCATGAAAAGTTGTCCAACAGAATCTCTAACCAGTCTCTGTGATTAGAGATTCATCGACGTTCTGCGACACTGATCACACAGCAGACTGCTGGACCGGCTCCTTTCATTTTCCACTTATTAATGATGCATTGTCTTTGAAAGTCCATAAGTTAAAAATTCAGCTTCTCTTAATTAAAAACATCTGGAAATCTCAATAGATTTGCACAATACAACAAATAACTCTGCTGTTCTTAACTCTGTTTAAAAACGTGGAAAGTAGGGCACAGCGAGTGGAGTCGTTGCATAAATGGGGTTCAGGCTCTTTGTAGTCTTTGAAGGGTGGGATGTGTTCAAAGTGCTCATACTGCTGAGTTAACAGATATTTATCTACACTGTATGAAGTGTCATTCTTTATTTTTTCAACCCAACAAAATAGACTCAATTTCTTTTTTTTCTCCACACATGCATATGGTTAATTTAACCCCTGATTTCTATTCATTTATTTCATAATCACCATCACTTCACTTTGGTGAAGAATTTAACTTCAAACCAGTATTTAAGACTAGATGTCTAATTTTTGACACAGAGTTGGTTTTATTCGTTGTCAGTCTTTCTTTCGTGTATTCCTTTGTGCATCTGGAGCGGAAGCTTTGCTCTCTTATTTAAGGTTGAAAGGTTTAATGCATCAACTCCCTTTTGAAGACCACATGAATTAGATTTTCTGTCGTTCTCTGAACAGGTTACGCCTGAAGACTTCGCTACGTTGTGTTGGATTAGTGCAGAGGCACTGCAGAGGCTTGGGAGGTGATTACAGAAAAATAAATTAAACAGAGTTTTAAATATTAATGAAAATAAAATGTTACTTGGAGAGTGATGACCAGTGTTGCAGTACTACCACCGCCAGCTGAATTAAATAAAGTAATACACAAAGAGCGACAAGCTGTAGCACAAACATACAGATATACTGTATTTTTGACTGGGTGAGGAAAAACCTGACTTTTTCTGTTACTGCTGAAGACTGTTTGTGCACGAAAACCTTCAGCTGAGTCTCCAGATTCAGAAAGTACTTGAGCAAAAGCCTGCATCCCAAGTTCCTCCTTCAGAGGAAACATGATGAATATCAAGACCTTGAGACTAATTCTTTGAAAACTGCATCAGTTACATTTAAACCCAGACTTCCCTTTTACAAAGTCACCCATCTCATTGGACCTCCACCAAATTGCATATGGTAGCTGAGGAATTGATTCTTCCTTGGATATAGCGTCAATTATACTTGATGAAGCAACTAATTGATGGCTTGCTTTCTTCCTAACAGCTCTGTCTGAAGACACAGAAAGGATATTTCAAATGATTTAGGGCCTCAGCTTATAGAAGTGATTCAAATCCATTAGTGTAAAGTGAATAACACCACAATCAAGACTATGAAGACCTTTTTAGCTGTTTACTGTGTTGAAACAAAATCGCTGAGTATGATTCACTCCCACAAATGTGACCCAAGCAGAGCAACAACTGACTCGAGCTTTAGCATACCAGACTTTCCTCTTGGAGATGCTGCAAGAGATTGAGCCGAGTCAACTGGTGTTATTTTGACATGCTGAAGAGTTCCCCGCTGATCACAGTTGCCTCTTGTCTAAAGGAGCACGTCACTGCTCTGAGAGGTTATTCTCAGAAAGAGCGACTCGGTCAGATGACACCCTTTCAGTGCAGCACCTGCAGATTGTTACTGTGCTCTGGACCGACCGATTCTTTCAGATGCCGCCTGACTCAACCCTGAGGCTAAAGTTCACATCTCACACAGTCGGTTCTGGTCTGCTGGAGGAGTGAGAGTATTCAATCTTAGGCCTGCGGCTCACGGCCATTCTTTCCTTTTACTATGTCAATAGGCTTTTTCTTTTGTCAAAGGCAGATATGGAGAAAATAAAACATTTGAGACTAAATAGCCAAAGGGGAGATAATCCATTAATATGACCAAATATCTATGACTTGGCTAATCAGGTCACCGGCCATGTTGTCAGTGGGAAACGTCGGAGCGTATCTGCTTCCACAAATGTATTGACTTTTCTATAATTTATCACGGTCGTCGGCATGAAATCTGTACAGCTGGGTCTGTGGGGTTGTAAGGCCTACTTCACTGTGTATGTGTGCAGTCTTGTGTTCATGTGACTTTACTCTCGTAGCACCATAAAGACCTTGCTGTGAGGAGTTAGTCATCTGAGGACAGCTCTCATCGACCCGTGATCTAACAGCCCTGCAGCAGTTCTGTCATGGCACTGTAAACTTTTTTTACGCACTCATCCGCTCCATAAAGTCGAGGTGTGCTGCAGTGGACAAGTTGTTGTGCTAATGTAGAGAAACAAGGAGTATAGAATAAGCTAATATTTCTTTATTTTTTATTAGTAATTAGAAATAAGAAAAAAAATAATGGTCATCATCACTTCTCCTTGTAGTTTTGATTTTTATCACACTGTGGTCTCAGGTTTACCATAAAGATAAGCAGCAAGAATCAGTGTTTTATCTGAGTACATCAGTATATTTAGTGTTTGTCTCTGCAACACTGACATTTACTCTTTACCTACAAGTTAATAAGTATTAAAAATGTCATGGGGTTTACCAGAATTACATCACATCACAGTAAGATGTCTGTCAACAGTAAAGCTCTGTCAGTATTGCCAGTAAACATCATGTTTCCCTAAAATTATGCAGGCACCCTTTCACCAATGATTAACAAACTTCCATCCAAGTGACAGATAGTGTGGCAGCGCCGTATCCCTCACCCCACCTCACGGCACACACTTCATCATCTCAATGCCGCCACCATTCAGTTTTTTCCCACTATGGGAACTTAATGACCCGTAACCTGGGGCTTCCCATAACCTGAAGCTGTGAGGTCTAGGTTCTGCCTTGTTTTCCACTTTGTTTAACAAACCAGAATGTTTTGCATAATTCACCTGTATGCTGAAGCAAACTCCCTTACAGTGCTAATCAATATACATGTCCTGCGTTATTAATTGTGGCATTTCTTTGTTGGATTTAGTATCAGCTCCTGAGCAGTTCAGGGACTCCCCCCCTTGGAGAATGTTGCAAACAAAACCTGTGACAGTAGCCACGTGTGGAGTTTCTGAGTTCCTGTGGTTTGGGTTTAAAAATGATTTCTGAGTCCCTATTCATGGAGAAGTCAACTATTTTCTTCATTTTTTTTCTAAATGCGAGACAAGAGCGAGGTCAGATGCAGAGAGAAGTGGGAGTGAGAGGAGTGGAGCAGAAGGGTTCTGCCTGAAGAGAAAGGACTCTTCAGTCTCAATGGGGGGGGGGGGGTGTTTATTGAGGAGCCACGATCTTACAGAAATTTCGCTGGATGACTGATAGCAGGGTTGCAAAAGTGGGAAAGCTAATCATCTGCAAACAGCAGAGCACATAGCACAAGGTAATCGGATCTCAGCAGAATTTATTCGCAACAAGATGGAAGAAGAGATAGATAGAGGAAGAACATGATATTCTTAGGTGAAGGTAACACACTGAGGGATGAGTTATTGAGGAGTCCACAAATCAATGTGCAAACACATATGAAAGATGTCTTTAATGGTTTAGAATGTCTGTTTTATTATTTGGTGACAGAGACATGATTATCACATGATACACAACGATCCCCAGAAGAGACAATCATGGCTTCTGTCCGCTGTAAACCTGTATTTTTCAGTTTTTCATCCTACTCATATGCCTGTATTTCACCATCCATTTTGATCCGCTTGTTTTTATCAACACCATTAAAGCAACATTATGCTAAAATGAACATTTTTGAGATTTGGTACCCCTTCAGTTTACACCCTCAGCCTGGTTCCGTTGCTCCAGTTTTGATGCCCATACTGATTTTGAGGTGTTTTCTTTTAAATTAATTAACTCCTTCAGAATAATCAGGGTAAACAGTGCACCGTGCCAAGAGTCATAATCTGTATTTACTATATAAATAAAGTAGAGGAATGTGGCTGGCAGCTTCTTGAGAATGGATGATGTGTTGATAAACAGGGAAGCTTGAGTTTGCCTTACAAGGCTTTATAAACTTACTAGTTTATTCCTGCATGGTTTAGATGCGTTTGGACACATTTTCTGCTTTAGTTGCCACCACTTCGCCTGCATCTGTGTGTCTGCAGTGTGAAGGCTACAAGCACTGTTGATTTTGGTTTATGGTTCTTATCAAGTACATGCATAATGTAGATGCCAAATAAAACCAAAGGTTAATGAGCAGGGAAAGACAGAATGACTGCTGTAGGACAAGTGGAGGTGAGGGCGGGGGACAATGAGGAGAGAACATGTAGTGACTAAGTGTGGTAGAACGACAGACCAGCTGTGCAAACCCATTTTCAGGTGTGGGGGTAGCTCAGTCTGCTCTGCCCTGCTTTAAAAGAAACTATTGGTTATGTCCAGCTGCCACTGTGGTGCTCTGTGCCCCCATCCTGCCCCTGCACCACACTGAGTAATTAGACTCCAGCCTCATTACATAAACAAGATGCTGAGCTATTTTAGGAGTTTGCTGTCTCATTTTCTCGAGTGATCTGAACCCCCTGATGCACAAACATAGTAATGCTCTATGTCCTGATGCCGCTTAATCAAATGCAGTTAAACATCAAATGTGAGAGGGAAGGTGTCATGACTGATGTGTCCATAGTTTAAATGCATAAATGGTCTCTCCTCAAGTGGAATTACCAAAATCCACAGGCTTTGTTCTTGACATTCACGGCTCCATATGGAAAACAGTTTCGTATCATTTTACTGCAGCCTTCAAACCTCTTTCCCAATTTGTCTCCAGACATTGTTTGGCTTTTTGTAAAACATAATTGTGTCAACAGTCATGGGAGATGAGACACCAGACCTTTTTGATAAGTGCTTTCCCACAAGGTAAATTTGGCAGGCGGGGAGCAGGCAAACATGCAAACAAACCAGCAGACGGTAATTTTCCACTGTCTGTCACCGTGCATTTTAATGAGGTTGATGGATTAATGCTTCACTTTGGTAATAGGCCACTTGGAGAGCTCCAGTTAAGCCTGTTGTGCTCTATCAGTGCCCAGCTTATCGCATCAGTAATGGTCACTCACAAGTCCTGATCTGTCTGTTTTCCACATAATTTTGCCATCTAAATGTCTTTGTCGTAAATGGGCCCTTTTTCCAGTGGAAAGCAGTTAAACCCCACAGAAACAACGTGGTCCTCAGATTAAGTGGTTGAAAACATAAGCTCTTAAGTGTTGTTGGTGATTGCTGGATGATGATTGAGCTGCAGGGTGGACATTCAGCAGGAGCCGAATGGACTTCATTTGGTTGAAGTGAAGTGTGTGTGTGCCTGCGTGCATATCTTTGAAACAGTTGGTTTGTTTTTTATGTGAGGTGACCTGTGACCTCGTGTAAATGTGTTTTGGGGAGGGGTGCAACTGTTTTGAGATGTTGAAAACGTCCAATCTATTTTCTCCAAGACGTGTAGAAATTAGTTGGTCTTGAAGTTTTGACAGTTTCTAAATAAATTCCCATGAGCCCTGAACATCATTAATATGTGATGTAGAATTATTTTCTAATGAAGTGTTATCCCCATATTTTCCCATCAGGTAGTGATTTCCTACATTACCCAGCATTACTTTTGACAACCTCCAGATGTTTGTGCGCTTATCAGATGGCTATACCTAAAACCAAAGACAGCAATTAGCAGACAGAGTTTTGGTTTTCCAGTTGACAAAGAGTGAAAGTGGCACCACTGAAGAAAAAGCCAGTGTGTGCTGTGGCTGCATTACAATCTGTTGATGCTGCTGCCGTTGGACATATTGAGGTCTGTGTCTTCTGCAGGGAACTGCAGAATGTAATTGTTGTCAGGATGATGCTCTTAGAAAATGCGTTTCTCTTTTCTTTTGAATCTATGACACCAAACCTGATGTTTATCTATTAAGAAAATAAAACCTCACTCAAACTGCTTCTTTGCTGCTCTGAAAACTGGCATTATGTTGTCTACAGGGGATCATGCCTAATTGAATTGTGAGATACACCACTGACTTCTTTTTGCTTTACAAAGTAAAAGTTATCTTCAAAAACATTTGATGAATACAATCGATGAATGCTGTTTTTAGGTAAATGTTTTCATCTGCGTTAGTGTTACGCAGGGTTGCTGAATGCTCCACCCATGTCTGTGATCAGTCCCACCTCCCAGGCTCTTGTCTGGGCTAACACAATGGACCAGCTACCCGCTCGTCTTCGGAGAAGAGACCGTGGGCTCAGCTAATGCCTTTTTGGATGTCAGCATTTTATCCCGTTATATCCTGCATTTTCTCTTTTTTCTTGTTCCTTAATGGCTTTACGCACACACACACACACACACACACACACACACACACACACACACACACACTCTCTCTCTCTCTCTCTCTCTCTCTCAGACAAATACACAGGCTTGTGGTGGTGGTTCCACCTCTGTGCTGAATAACACTGTAAAGTGTGTCTTCTCTCTTGGTTATTGCCTCCCTATTGTCCACTGGCTTTGTGTGCAGGGGCTTTTTGTGTCAGCCCGGCTGGAATCGGCCTGTTTACTGTGATTAAATGGCAGCAGAGGAGGTTGGGAGACTGAACCGTGACTCTTTTAGACCAAAGGAAAGTTACAGCACACAGCAGTAGCTTAGCTATACGTTGACCTTTGGGACACAAAGCACCCCAGTCTGTTGACAAAAATGTTTTGTTTTTTTTGTTTTTTTTCATTTTTTTGCAACTACCAATAGTCACGTTTAACTCATGTAAAATCTCTAGGCTGTGGTAATTTTGATTCTGATTATGTCTAATTGCTTTTCCCCATTTTCTCTTTAGTGAAATCATTAATTAACATTTCAGAGCATATGCTGCTGTTAACACCACCTGAGTGTCTGCATAGAAGTTTGATTGGTTGGCTGCTAAACACACTTTTTAACTCTGATTGTAGAAATTTTCCTTTGGACTCGCACTGGACTCGCACTTGTACTATGTTCCATAAGTATAGATTAGAGATGCAACTAACATTTTCAATTAAATATATAATCTATAAACGAAAAAGAAAAGCAAGCTGGTCCTCCCATTAGGGAGGCTGAAACCAGCAAATATTACTGCAGCTTGATTAAAATTATGGATGGGTTATCAAATTGAATTTTTTGTCAGTGAATTGGCTAATTATTTAAGCACTTGTGTAGACTGTGTAGTTGTTCCTCTAAAACTGCTCAGCTGTGATGCAGAGCGTTTTTCTTTGTTCTGACAGCATACTCGTTGAAGTGAAGCGTATCACTGCTCAAAATTAATGACGTTGATTAAACAGTTTTAATAACTGGACTGAGCACAGAGGATTATGGGTCATGTTTGGGGTTTCCCACTTGTGGCACCAGGCATTGGAGGGGGTTGTTGGGAATGAAAATGGAAATATGCTTCTCTAATTGTGAATACAGCTATTTGACAAGACAAATAGTGCTATATTGTACTGTATTGTCAACAAAATGGTGTTTTAGTGGTAGAAAAGTACAACTAGCATGACAGAGTAATTTCATACTTCATTGAGGCTATTATTACATGTTGAGGTATTATCAGATTACAGAGAGAGATTTAACAATGGCATTTTGTGCTAACTGATCATATTTCTTTGTCTTTTTCAGGTATTTGGTGACTATTATCACTTCCGGCATCGTACAGTGGTGAAGAGGTCGCTGTCAGATCACAGGGGGACACAAGTCCGTCTAGAAAAAGATCCGAAGGTACAACCTTTATTTCTCGGACTACAGTTTATGGAGTGTGTGTTTGTGGATGTGCAGGAGGGTTATTGATATTTTGGATTGTGCGTGTGTGTGAGGCTGTTGTAATGTCATCCATGAGTGGTATCTACAGGTAACATGGTCAGAGCTCTTTGGCACTGAGACAAATGGCACTGAATCAAGTATTTGAACTGTTTGTTTTTATTTAGCAATCAACAAACAGTTTTTCAAAGCTTGTAAACACTAATTTACATATAGAGTTTTTCAAATGTAATCTCCTCATATAATCACTTGCTGTTGTTTGGTTCCAGTGTAATCATGTGAGATGCCTATAACTCACAATCTAAATGTTCATAACATCAACATAATCCTCCGTCCCATAGTCCTCGCAGTCGGTAGGCCTTTCTGCATAAGGGGCTTTTGACTGGTCATGATTCAGAAAGCCTAAATTTACTTCTGTGAGTCCACATGTGACGCTTAAACCATTTGCCTAAACATCTTCTTTTTAACTCATGTTATATTGTTTAATATTATGGCCATGCATTCATCCATGACGGCTTAGAAATGTGTTTTTGACAAGATAAGATATCAAACCTGATCTTTTTCATTGGAAAATTTAATGGGTTTGATTCTTCGTTTAAAATCTAAAAGCTGTTTTGTACAAGATAAAACTTTATCTTTTATTCCCATTTGATTGATAATTTGAGGTAAATTGTTCAGTTTGTCATTTCACTAAATGAGAGGTTATTGTGTGCAGTGCAAGCAGAGCGGCACAGTAGAAACAAAGAGGAACACTGTGAGCTAAGCAGGGCAAAGAAGCAAACCCTCAGCCGTCATGTCACCTTCTTTTTTTAATCGCTGTCTCAGACGAGCCACAGCATTCAAACTGTCTGGCTTCCTTTCACCTCTCAAAGGTGAGCTGCTGCTTCTGTGCCGATGCTCCCCAGATACAGATACTCCTCTGTAACTGTGAAACAATTTCCTCCTGCTTGACTGACAAAATTAAAATTTCACATCTCTGTATTTTCTTGCAGTTTTGCAGGAGAGTTGGAGGTTAGTTTCCTGTGTCCTCCCCTGTTGGGAAGAACAATGGAAAGAGTGTGAAATTAACATTCATAGCTGTGGGAATAGTGTGTGTGAGAGAGGGGACGTATGAGTACTTCTTGAAGACCCTTCCATCAAGAAAACCCTCCAACCTTTTAAAAATACTTTTCTAAAAACTGAGTGACTGAATATAAAAACCTTAATAAATACTGTAGGGTAGTTTGAAACGACTTTTCTTTGCTAAAAGTGTTAAATAGGTCACTCCATCAAATTAAATGCACCAATCCCGATCAGTCATGTTTCAGAAGTGCAGCGTTTTGTTTGCTGAGCTTTGTTGACTCGCTCAGATCGTATTTATCTGGCCATCATTCTGAAACAGAGGTGCTACGTGTCCAGTGGAAATGCACTTATTGACTAGAATGGCAGTAATCATATGCCTTGTGGACAGAACTGAAATTACAGGTTAGAATACAAACAAAAAGCACAAAGTAAAGCTTTTTAATTTTGAAGTAAAAACAGTTTAATTGTTTGGCCAAGAACACCAGAAAGCACGTCAAAAAGGCTTGTCATAATTTCCTAGAGCAGAAAAGTCAGTTAATCAGATGTCTATTTTGACAGACAGAAAGTCCAAAAACCACAAACTATTTAATTTACTGTAACTTAAAGACGAAGAAAAGCAGCAAATTTTCAGATTTGAGAAGTTTAAACCAGAAAATGTTTAGATCTTTGGGGAGTGAGCTGTGATGCGAGGTAGTGGTGTGACCATCCAGAGTTGTTTGTGGTTCAGTGCCTCGCCCAAAGACCCGCCAACCCTGCGATTAGTGGACGACCTCATGAGCCACAGCTGTCTTCATTCAAGCAGCTAATCGATTGATTAAGTCACATTTTGTAAGTTTATATTCTGAAAAACAATTGAATTTCTGCTCTCTGGTGGACAAACCATGTGACGCTGACACTGTTTCAATATCACAGCTTTATTTTAGTGGCTCCCATATTCTGTGAAATGCCCCTTATTGTTTTCTATAACATCTGTGGACAAGTGTTAGTCTATTGTTGTGATGGCTGGTGGGTTTGGACTGAATTCAGCCGCTTTTCATGCACAGTAAAATGAAAAGTTACAGTTGACAGCAGCACTTAAGAGCAGCTCTGTACCTGTTAGATGTCACAGAAACAAAGGTGAATCCGTCCATATAAAGTGCAACTGCAGAAACATTATATATACGTCAAAACTAATCTGCTGCCTTTAAGGAAACCTGTCTCATGGTGTCACTGGCTATGCCGACATGCTGTGCAATGACACTGTACAGGTGCACATTGGGAATAGAACGGCTTCTGCTGGGTTTGTTTGCGTACACGTTAGAAATGGTCCACCTCCCTCTTTGGGATTTCCTTTAACACTGCGCCTCCATTTCCTGTTGTTGAATTCCTTTTTTCCCACAGCACCTCAGAGAAAGTGGAAACCATCCAAGAGGGGTCAGATCAGCTTGTGACCAATAGGAATTTGCAAAATTTTGCTTTATTTCTTTGTTTGATTATGTAATTAAGCTAGGTCAAGCTTTGTAAATGCTGCAATAGCTTGCAACTTCTACCAGATGCCCTCGATTTGTATGCAGAGACTCCCTGGTATCTAAACATCGATACAGTTCTGTGACTGTGCTGCAATTAATGGTCTGATCAAAGCTTTTATATAGCTGCACATCATTGCAAATTTGATGCACATTTTCATCAGCTGCATAGTTTTTCTGAAAGGGTAAAACGTTGCAGAAATATTCCTAATTGGAGGAATTGCGAAATCCTACAGAGACTGTCCCCACAGCTTTTTAACCGTTGGAGATGAAGCCTGAACAAAAGGCTCAGTAAACTCTCTTTGAAGAGTGTCTAATTACTGAAGAAGCACCTGGACCCCTGCCAGATCTCATAGACTGGCTAACAGACCCTCGTTAATAGGGTCTATTGAAGATTTAAAGTTTTCAGTCTATCTGCCACCTCCACACCGTCTACCGTCTTCTGATTTATTCGGTTTATTTGGTTAGGGAAATAATAGGACACACATAGTAAACCATTGAGATGCGGAGAAACAATGAATTTAAGTAGCATTTGACTGTGGTCAAGGCATTTATCGTCAGTTTCATGACTATGGCAAGAATTGAAGCAGCTGTAACACGGAAAGGCTTGAGAATAAATGGAAATGGAGTGGCTGCATATCTGCACTATAACTGGTATTATGTTCCTCTGTGGTAGCAATGCTTTATTTGAGGTTTCCATTTGGCCTCAGAGGAAGGACGCTATGTTTGTATAATGAAGAGGGACAAAGCAGTGGGTGGGCAAAACGAGTCGGGTGGGGAATCTATTTGTCGGGCAGATAGGACTCTCCACCTAAACATGAGCTGAGTAGTCTGCTCCTGAGCATTAGTCCTGCACCGGATCCGTCTGGACGCGTGAGATAGACACCGCTTTCCATTTTCAAAGCTCATTTATAATGAAACCGCTGTTTGTCAACTCTAGTCTGTGTTCTGTCACAGACTATTAAAGAATTTTCAAGAGACTCAAAAGAGTGGAAAGTGGAGATGTTTGTTGTTACACTCTGTCCAATATGGAATGTGAGTTTGGTGCTGAAAAGTGTGACTTCTATTGTTTCTCGTTCCTGTTTATTCTGAATATGGAGAGGGAAGAGAACATTTTGTGGGAAATGAAGACTTTGATCTGAAGTTCACTTTAATATTTCAATAAACCTGGTTGATTTTACAGAATAGTCACTGACCTACTATATTAGATATTAAATAAGCAATCTAACGATGCTACCTGATATATTCCTCTAATGCCGAGATCAGACTACATAATATTTTTGTCCCTATCGATGGTCACTATGCCATAAACGAGGACTGGGTCCCAGATGCTGCACAACAGGTCATTTAGCATGTCAAAGTATATGGGTGGAGACTCCCGATTGCCGTTCACAATCGGTCATGTCGCTGGTAATTTGTCGGCCGTGACAAAATCGTCTCAAAACCGGGCTTTGTATAGTCTGATCTGGGCATAACTCTGTATAAAACTGATCACTGTGCTTAATGATTAATTTTTCCTCCAGTATATGGACTGAAATGATTTATTGCTTCCCACAAAGGGAACAGTGAAAGTACTAAAATGAAGATCATTATCGCACTCGTAAACAGCTTTCAGGAAGTTATCTTTCCCAAGGCTGACTGATTGAGAATCTCCGTTGTCTTGATAGTATGTAAACACGCTCAAGCCACTTATCTGTGCCATCATTTCCTCATGAGTTGGACTAAAGCAAAATCACGTCTATGCTGTATTTTGATGCACATGTCCAAGAACTGCGTGTAACATTGAAAATGACTGCACGAATTAGTGGGTGGGAAATAACTGGGGTGTCTGCAGCTAAAGGGAGCAGCCTGAAGTTACCATACCTGAGCTAATGTGAATGTTTGCCAGAAGTATGTGAGCTGTCACCAAGTTAAAAGATTTCCCTTTTGAGAAAGAAATGCATTTATAATATTGATTACTCAACTGCAGTGTAGACATTCACAGTGACACTTTTGTGGCTGCTGTAGCTGTTTATATTACTAAACACAGACTTGTGTTTTTGGTCATGTCATGACAGCACGACGTGAGCACGCTCCCAGTTTTGTCTAAGATTTATTGTACCAGTCTGTCAAGTTTGACTTGGAAGCATTTCTGCAACTTTTCCCCTATCAAGTGTGAATAGAAGCTGCCACGTTGCACAAGCGTGTAAGTTCTTACATGTGATGGTTTTGTGTTGAATGTGCAGAGAAAAAGAAAGGAATTCAAAGTTACACCATCCGCCGCTGTGATGAAGAGAGGACATCTGATGTAGTGCAACCATCTGTTCCCTTGTTCGTTAAACATAACTTCCTTTGTTGCCCCAGAGAACAAATATTGCGCAAACATTACGTCTTTTTATTTAAAAAGAACCCTGTCACATTTGAACAGCTTGTTATTTTCCACGACAGAGACCTGCCCCACATATGTGTGAAAACAAAATGGGGTTTCATACAGGATTTCATGTGTGGTGAGGAAATGGAAGAGGGGAAATCCCATACATCGCCTTATGATGCAAGAGAAAATCGCTTGTTTGTATCTGACTGAAAATCACTTAGACTCTTGTAATGAAGTTGAACTTGGTCCTTGCATACAACTGAGTCTTTGTTACCCAGACAGAATCCTTTTTCAGTCCATAACACTGCCATTTTCTTTAGAACAGAAAGCCTGACAGAGAGAAGCACGTCAACAGCTGCCTCTGTCTCTAAACCTGTCTCACGCTAATTAGATCAAGTAATAATGTCACGCAGGAGTCGGTTTGGAAGCTCTCCTTCTAAAAACGTGGTGAATTGATAAGATACATATTCATTGTTTCACATTTCACTGACATGATGTACCACCTTGATTTATCTTCTTACTGCTGTCTGCAAGAGAATACACCTGGCTAAAATGGAGAGGCAGGAGGATGCAGGCATTTCTTCTGTGAATGCGTTAGATCAGATTTCATTTCGTCCTCTAAAGGTAGGTTCACAGGCGGACAAAGCAGCACAAAGAAAAAGTTTACAGTGGCATTTCTCAACTTCTTTCTTTTTTAGACACAGTCTTCATTTACATTCTGACCATATAGAGTAAGGAGACAGATTCCCATTAGCGTGAACGAGGTGTGAAAGAATCCCTTGATAGCATGTGTGAAAGGTCTTTTCCAGTCAAACAGGTTTTGGTTTGTATTTCTGAAAATCCTACAAGCACTTCTCTCTGAGAGCTTTCCTGGTCTTCCAGACCTCAACTTGACCTCCACTTTTCCTGTTAACTGCTGTTGTGTAGACATCAGTTATTTTAATTTTGTGCTACGCAGCTGCTTAGAGGAGCCCAGGGCTGCTGACTGTTGGGACGAGGTTTGAGGAGGCAGAATATATATATATAAAGATTTGGCCTCTTGGCCTTTTCCTTACAATCTGAAAGCTCAGATCTCCTTCCTTTATGTGTGTTGGAGATCAGTCCGTCTTCTACTGCTTCACTATTCATAATAACATACATTTAGACTGGGGGCGTCCAAACCTTTTCATGCACTGGCAGCCAGTTGAATGTTGGATCAAGTCTTGGCAGCTTTTAACTGAAAACATTTGCAAACATACCCGTCTGTTTGTCAAGCAGTAGTTCTTTGACTGCATTTATCAAGGCTCATAATCCTTAAGTGCTCATATTCAGTGTGAAGATGCTGTCACCCAGTTCTTGTGTGTAATCTACCCTGGCTGCACCTCACAGGGCCGACCTCATCTTCCCAGTAAGAATCGGATGGATCCTGATAGAAAAACATTTCCCTCTCTTAGACCAGATCGAGCTTCTCACCGGTCAAGGCACCAACACTTACACGAACCCCACACATATCCTTGAAGTGAAATTATTCCATTACGCTGTTATATTATGGTAGTGTTGAATTGGCATCGCTTCAGTGTAGCAGCTAATGTGACCTTCATTACTTCTTTCCTTTTTTACTCTTATGTCTCTTGTGATCTGCAGAGGCGGGGAGAGAGAGAGAGAGAGAGAGAGAGAGAGAGAGAGAGAGAGAGAGAGAGAGAGACAGAGAGAGAGAATTAAACTGCATCATCAGAACTGTGTGGGTGTGGTTTAATTAGATCTAACTAACCTAACAGCTGATGTGGGTTGTTTGTTGCTAAATCCTGATTGATGCCTGGAAGTACATGACATTACCTTTTTTCCAACCAAGTCATGCCCCTTCAAATCAGTGAAAAGAGCAAGGGAATGTTCCGAGGGGTGGTGGTAAAACGTCAATTTATAACACGACCAACTTAATCAAGCACCTACAAAGATTTCACGCCAGGGAGTTCATTGAACTGAATAAACAAAAAGGAGGCGGAAGGGAAAAAGCAACTAAAGGACAGAAGCATATTATCCCAGAGACTTGCAGAAAAATTAAAAGTGGAAAAAAAGTGGAAAAAGACAGTNGATGTGTATAAGAGACAGGAGAGAGAGAGAGAGAGAGAGAGAGAGAGAGAGAGAGAGAGAGAGAGAGAGAGAGAGACTGTGATTTGGTTGTCCTTCACATCAGGTGCGCCGTCCTTGCGGCAGGCAGTTCTCTGTCTTCCTTGACATGTTTTTTTTTTTCCTACTCTCATCTACACGGGCGTTTTTCTGTGCAGTAAGCACGGTTGTGCAGAGGAAGTAAGATACAGGCTTATTTTCACTGTATGCATTCTGCTCCCATCAACACTTTCTGTGGAAACATTACGAAAGCCTGCTGCAGACTGAGTTACTGTTGTGTTGTTCAGTTTATAGTGAATCTGTCCGTGTGTGTGTGTGTGTGTGTGTGTGTGTGTGTGTGTGTGTGTGTGTGTGTGTGTGTGTGTGTGTGTGTGTGTGTGTGTGTACATTGTTCGTGTGCATACATGTTTAGGTGGACCCATAAGCATAACAGATCCTGGTGCATCCCATTTCACACTGATCCAGAAATTTTAATTAGTCTTGGGCTGCTGTGGAGTTCATCAGCGAGTCTCATTAGTGAGGGGTCCGTGATACCCCTGTGCCTCTAATCTCACTCTGTCTCCTGTCATCCCACTGAGAATTTGGATCTCTATTAATTCACGTGGTGACCCTTGTGTCCAGCTCATAATTATTCCTTCTGTTTTTAATATGACGCTGAGCAGTTTGCAGATGGAGTATTTATATTTGCTGAGCGTCACCTCATCGTTTTTTTTGTTTAGCTAATTTGTGTATTTCTGTTTTTGTGCACTTCTTCTTTAGGTGACTTGGGCAGAACAACAGGTGTCGAAACGGAGGAAAAAGAGAGACGTCTACCTAGAACCTTTTGATCCCAAGTTCAGAGACCAGTGGTACCTGGTGAGTATGAACGCCGCTGAACAGAAACTTCATTGAACTAAAGGATGTGTGTGTGTTTTTGTGTGTCTGTGGACATATTTCAGCTCTGCGCGCTGGTTGAGCTTTTTATCTGCCCAAAGTCAATACAGGTAATTAAATCTGGGGCTGTGATGTTTCCCCGGAGTGAGAAGACAAGCCTGTATGAATCCAATATACCGTCTTTGTGTGAAATGCTGTTGTGAGTCTTGTTCAAGCATTTAAGTCTCAGCGACTTCTCCTAAAGGATTCAACTTGAACAACATCATGCATGCCTAAACAGAGTGCCTTTTGAATTCTGAATCGCATGCTCTTCAACAATTGATGATTTACTTTAGTCCATAAAGCACAGCAACAAAGAGGAAGAGACAGAGGTGATTCACCTTGAAGCGCTCTTTGTTTTCACTTGATTGATTTTCACGTTTGACTTGAAGAATGTCACTGATACATTGGCCTGTTCAAAGCAGCAGTAACAACCCCTGAGACTCTGTGTTCGGCTCCGCTTTTCCTTCAATTACTGTGAGGATGCTTCAGGCAGGAGAAGATTCATGGTGATGCAAAACAGACTTGCATCACCAGTTGTTCAAAATGTCTGTGCTTTAACAGAGACAGACTCACTTCCCTAGTGCGGTGGAGTAGTTAGTGGCAACTTGAAAGGCAAATGAGGCAGATAAAAGCCTGCTGCCTGGTTAAATCAGTGTGACTAGATGTAGCAGATTCTGCCATACATTCACAACACTTAGAAGTCTTTCACTCAAAGTAAAAGCTGCCTGTGATACATATGGATATGGTAAAGTACAAAATGTAACAGTGCTCTTATCTTTTAGGGCTGAAACTAGTGATTGTTGTCGTTATCGATAAATCTGACTGTTGCTTCCTTGATTTCTCCTTTAGTCTCTAAAATGTCAGAAAGCAATAAAAAAAACATAATTTCCCAGAGCCAGAAGATGTTTTTAAATTATTTTGGCCCACCAATAGTCCAAAACCCGAAGATGTTTCAGTGACTATTAATACTGTTTGTATGACAAACATGGCAGCATTTGAGGAGCTTGAACCATAGAATAGTTGTAGATTAATTTTCTGTCAATCAGCAGCGTAATTAAGTGACTAATTGTTGCAGCTGTAGTATCTTTGTTGTATTATCTTATATTTGTCACATTTTCCAATAATATAACTTGATAATTGAAAATTGATAATTTCTCATGGGAAACTGGGAAAGATTATTGCTAAAACTACAATTTATGAATATGGCGTTTTCTGTGGTTCTATTTCAAGGCAAAGCTGAACCTGTATGAGTATAAAACATAAAAATATATCTGTAGGCAGCCCATTAAACTAAAGACATAAAAACTGGTGCAACACCTTTGATGTTTTCAGATCCCGTCCACTGCTGGGATCAGCTTAGCCTCGAGTAGAATAGAAATGTCACCATGTCAACATTGGCAAAGGAAAAACCATGTCAACTGTTAAGACATCAAACAATGGCCATTTTGCTCCATTCAGTTACGTTAGCATCAACATGAAGCTCATGGGAATTGGAGCATTTGTTTGAGTAGTGTTGTATAACAAAGTGAAGTGTTGGACAAGTGGAAATGTTAGTGTGTTAGTGGGGCTGGATGTAAGTAAGAGGATTACCAGGACTCATCCTTTGGGTACATGGAGTGACTGCACCAAATATAATGGCAGTCCACTCCAGTCCAGTATATCTAAAGATACTTCCCTCTGGACCCACTGACCATCTGGCTGATGTACCAGGTGCCACACCAACAGCATGACTAAAAAAGAAGAAAAATTAAATGAATGGCCAACAGCTCTGAGTAGTCTGAGTGGTAGTAAAAGTTTGCTAAGCAATTCCGTGGAGAGAAAATAGAGCAAAACAAGAAAATGCATTAAAATGTTAAAAAATTCAAATTTGCCTGGTTTACCATGAACTCCTAGACTCTGGATTAGGGCTTCAGATAATGTTGCTTTCATTCGTAGGTCCAGTCATTGATTTTACTTGCCTGTTGGTTGTTTCTGCGCTTGTGATTAATTTTCAACATGGAGCTCTTGATTGTGAACTGTCCAACCTTTGCAGAGTTATAGAAAAAAACATCTTTTTCTCTCATGGAAGTACATTCTGTGTATTAGAAATAATAAGTAATTATGTTAATATTTTTTCACAAGTGTAGCTAAGGTTGTCAGATTGTAGATATGTGCTGCCTTTCTCTCCAGCAGTTAATAAATCTGTGCTTCATTAAAGATGAACCCGGCTGGCCAGAGGAGAGTGTGGGTGGTACTGTTGGCAGGGTGTCCTTGGTGGACAGATGTTAATAGACAGGATCTGCTGTTACAATGAATACGTAATATTTTGTGATATTTATCTAAATGATGCCCTCTTATAAATCAGTAAGCAAGACTTAAAGCAGAGATTTTCCGCTGTCTCTATGCTCACATTCTCAGGTTTTCATGTGCAGAAGAAATGCTGACATTAAGGTAGAAAGAAAATGGCTTACTTGATGAGCAGTATTCAAAGTGAAACCTTGCACAAGCCTGGCTCAGATTTATTATGCACTCAGCGAGTCAGCCACAAAAGGCCTTTCTCAATCAGTCAGCCTTGCACTTTCAGCTTTCATTGACTATCTTTTTGATGGTTTACATGTCAATTGTCAATTACAAGTCTGAGGAACAAACCTCATCCTGTGTAATAGAATGCACTTAGAATGGTCTGACATTGAAGAGGAGAACATGGCGGATGACACATCAGATACACGACAATATGCTTTAAAAAGAAGAGCTTTGAACTCGAATGAATTGAATGTCAGACGTGGCTTTGGACCAAAGGTCAAGTTGAATGTCAAAAACACATCACAAAGCATCCAGAATCATTACGGTCTGCCATCATCCAGTTCACTGGTGCTTTCCTTGGTATTAATAATAAATGCAATAAATGCAAGCATGGCACCGATGTCTCAGAATAGAGATACTTTTGGAACCTTGCAAAACTGCCTTTTCCCCTCATTGAGAAACATCAGCTATTCAAAGGAAGAATGCCTGAAATCAGGGTTTCCATTAGAGTAAATTGGTGGCGGTCATATGTTTTAGAAGATTTCAAGGTCCTGTCATATGGGAGAAATTCCAGTCAAATATTATCTGTATTTATGGACCCTATTTTCCCATATTTTTTGAGAGAAATGGGTGAGTAATTTTTGAAAGTGGTCGAGTAATGAGCGAGAGCACTGTAGCCAGCAGCCACTAAACGGACTGCAATGTAATCCCTCTGTGCATTTCCGCACCGTCAAAATATGTCCTCTGAAAGTGCTCGTTATTTGTCACTGTTGTTATTCTGTGTAACAACATTATGGAAGTGATCCCTACAGAGAAAGGTTTTGTTTAAGAGTAAAATCTTTTTCGTTTCACCAGAAACAGCAGCTATATCGCTCTCGCCAAAGCCATCAGACTCCATGAACAGAAACAGTCATTTTCTCATCGGAAAACACACTTTGTTCAAATTCGACAGAAACAAAATAAAACTCACCAAAACCTTCAAGGTTTGTCTTTCCAACAATAAACACTTAATTCACAGAGTTAGACGTGAAAGTATCGGCAGAGAATCGAGAGGGAGGGCAGACATCGGAGAGGCAGCGGGGGAAATCAGTGTGGAGAGCCAGCATATTTTCACATCTAAACCGTGAATTATTTTCACGGGACATTCACCAGATATTTAAGAATGTCGGACTTCAATAGATTTTCCCGGTAAAGAAACTGCAATTACCAGAAAATGGAAGCCCTGACTGAAATTCAATAAGAGGCACCATTTTTTTCCTAGATGCTTCAGTGAAAAGCTCAGTCCCCGTCTACTGTAAATGTCTTAAATGATTGCCTTTTTTTAAAGCCCTTCCATTTTTGGTTAAAAGCACCTTCTTGTCAGTACTCAGGTGTCTCTCAGATAATTAGATTCCTTCTAAGTTATTTTCTCTCCATCCACAGTACAACAGCAACCACCGTGACTTGAATGCCAAAGCTGCGTGGCAGTTGGGCTACACAGGTAAAGGGGTGGTGGTGTCCATCCTGGATGATGGAATAGAGAAGAACCATCCAGACCTGAAGCAGAACTATGTGAGTACAACTCCCGCATGAGCTGAAACATAATGTTTTACGAGGAGAAGGTGCAGGAGCAAACAAAACGAAGACAAGAACAGAAGAAATAAAGCAGATTTTGGATGAAAGATGATCTCTTCATCGTGCTAAAATTGAGCATCTGATGGGTTTTAAGAATCTGTGCAGACAGATTTTGAGGTTTTATGTGTTGCAGATTTTTTAGTATTTGAATGAACCAAACTGTCTCTGCATCTGATGTCTTATCTGTGTTTTGTAAGGACGCGGATGCCAGCTACGACGTGAATGATGGCGACCCAGATCCTCAGCCTCGATACACGCAGCTTAATGACAACAGGTAGAACTCTACACAGATAACAACTTCATTTCCACTTTGTGTCTTTTGGCCTGCCCCGGAACCACCCACTTTTGTTTCCTAAACGCCGGCTGTGTGTGGAGGACATGTCAGGATTAAACTGCGCTTGTTCATTAATTAGTCTCCCTCACTGTCTGATAGCTGACAGCTGACATGTAAATAGGCCCATGGCTGTTTCTCATCCACTGTTGAGTCAGGGAACAAAACTAATTAAAGGCCACAGCCTATGGAGTTTGTTTTGTCCAATACATTTTAATTTTCCGGCATTCAATGCCTTTTTTCTCTCCACAAATGGGCAATTACTTCTTAACATGAGTCCTGCACCCAACTCAAGAGTCTGTGAATTTTTGACCTCTTAAATCACAGAGGCGCCACCCAGGCATCTCTATAGTCTGGGTAACTAGAGTAGATCTACACTAGGATTAAGGCAGTGTGCGAAGAAAACAGCTTTATTGCAGTGGCCTCTGCAGATGGCATTAGGAGTTGTTTACCACCACAGTGATGTCTTGCACATAATTGATTGAATTAAGTTTATCAGCATTAATGAAACAGAGCAAATCTCTTGGCTCTGGAGGGGCCATGCTTGTCCTCCTTCATTCCCACTGCCCGCCTCCCTTCTGACTTTAATTTCTGATTTGCTGTAATCTGCTGTTTGTGGGCCACTGGCCTGAGAGGCTTTTTATATATCTCGAGGCTCACCGCGATTACTGGTGATGGCAGAGAAGATTATAGTTGGAGGGATGGATGGAAGTCAAACGTCCCATCTGAGACAGGGGCCTGGAGCGGGCAAAATGAATGTGGAGGCTGGAGGGATACAGTGAGAGCTGCAGAATGGCCTGAACATGCTGTAACTAAGCTAATGCTGTATCAAGTACTTAAAGGCTTTGTGGAACATATAAGAGGTGGAGGCTGATTGTGGAAGGTGTGTAATTATTTTCAAACTCAAATTGAAATACACTACATCGGGGCAGAGCAACACTCGCGTGCACATACACACACATACACACACGCAATTATCAGTAAAAGTTTTGATAAACATAGAAACAATTCAAACATCTCTGTTGCTTTGTAATTCAGCCCGATGGAGTGTTTTGTGCCAGTGCCTAAAACTGTTTTCCCTAAATGGTGCAAATTCTTGTGGAGGAATGTGGGAGAACATCCCTCCAGTGCAGCTCCACAGATTCACAATCTATGCCAAGACACGCTTAAGCTCCTCTGGTGGCTCGTAGTGGCCCAGAGCCCAGCTGAGACACTGAGTATTGATGTTTCCTTCATTTGGGCTGCACCTCTTTCCAACCCTCGCTCACCTCAGCCCTTATCTCTTGCCACCCAGCTCTCCGTGTCTTCCTTGTGGCAGTCCTAACTGAGAGCGAGCATATTTGTGTGCGTGTGTGTGTGTGTGTATGTGTGTTTCATACTTTTACAGTGGGCTGGTGCAGATGCATGTGTAAACAACCTGTGGGCGGGCATGAAAATGCGTAAGGTTGTGTAAGACTGTAAGTGTCTGTTCCCTGCAAAAAGCCCAACTCTGTTCACCTCCATAAAGCTGTCTTTCTTTCCCAGCATACGGGAAGCAGTGAGGATGGCTCAGGAGCAATGTGACCATTCACACTCGTGTTTATCTAAGTCGGCATGTGATATAGATGGCTCCCTTTCAAGGGTTTCCTGACTCCTATCAGGATGATTTCCAAATGTGAATTTTCTGGATTCAACCTGGGTAGACTGGCATGGACTTATTGCCTCCTGATGGGGAGCAAGGCTAGCTCTTGATATAATTTAAACTATGTCAAAATCAATCTTTTCAACATGTGCAATAAACATGCAGATATTTTCTAGAAGATGATGAGGCATGCGGAAAAAAAAACAAAACATAAACTTACTTCAGAAACAAGGGGGCAGTGCAGACTGACTGCACCTGTAAATTCAGAAATATTTAATGCATAACGATGGATGAAGGGACATATTTAACAGTGCTCCAAACAGCAGCTTGATTAATTTTCACCTGATCCTACATTAATCTCTCTCTTGACATTTTCTTTATATTCCTCTCTCTACCTTGCTCTATAAACATCACTGGGCCTTTTGTCCTGAAGGCCAGCTCATTAGTAAACTGGCAGAACCATTAACAGACTTAAGAATGAGCAGCAGCAAAACAGTTGTGCAGATTTACCTTTGAGGTTGAGTGCAGACCAGAGACTAATGAACAGCAAGCAGTACTATCCACAGCCTCAAGAGCCTCAATGATTTTTTTTTCAAAGTAATTAGGATGATGCAAGGGAGAGAAAAGCAAGTGAATGAAGGATGTTGTGTTCCACACTGAGTATGGGTGAGAAGTGGAACTTTGAAGATAAAAAAAATATCAATCTGCTGTTGGTCAGGTGCATATTTCACTATACAGTTTTTTGCTCTGTGGGTTTTTCTTTTTTGTCACCTCCTTTTAGTCATCTTGTAAAAGTTTGCATGTACCACAAATTACAGGAAAGGCAGAACTTGTCAAGTATTGCTCAACACACGTGGCGTCTTTAGAGGATTGTTTTCTGTTGTTGTTGTCTGTACAGCAGTGAAAACCTGCAGCGTCAGTGACAGATCTTTATACATTAAGACAAAATGCTGCTTTTGTGCCGTTTTCTTTTTTTGTAATTCTTAAATTGTCACTATTGTTGGGTCAACACCTTTCCCATCTTGGGACTGCGTCCACAGACATAGCTTGGATACATGTGTATGACAATAGCGTGTCTCCAGAGAGAGTCGGTTTAGGCTGTGCACAGTGATAATGGTTCTGCCAGCTGTGAGTGTGAATACTGATCATGTTTTTGGTCTCGGGCCTGCAGCCAAATGTAGTTCACTGTAACCTGAGTTGGTTTCCGCGCATAGAATCTGCCGTGGGGTTTGTTCTGGCTGTAATCTGAACAAGACTTTAGTGAAATTGCTTTTTGTTCACCATAATCTCCTATTATCACTATTACGCATGACGATGGAATCTGGGATATTGCACAATGTGTTGGATACAAAAGGTGTTTTGGAGTTCCTACGAGATTCTCTTTTTTCTTTGTCTAAGAAGTGAGTGACTTTTCGCATCAAGATTTGGTCGAGACGGATTAGTGAAGGCATCAAAGTGTTTTAAATAAAAAGCAGATGTTGTCCACCCTGAAACTGCTGGTTTAAGTGTGATAAGATGAAAGCTCACAGGCATGTACCTCTGAAGTCTTTACAGTTTGCATTATGTTGGTAACGACTGTTGCGTCATTGAGTTTTGTTCTGTTTGACTGGAAGCTTGTCTAAGTTAGACTGCCGGAGTATTTGTTGTATCTTAGTGTGGTGTGTGTAGACATGAGTGGGTCAGGTTTTATGACTTAAAAGAACAATCTGATGATGCGAGTGATGAATTAAAATCCTTTTTACAGTGATATTTCATTCATGTAATTTGTATCTACCATATAACTCTTCATAGCCAGACTGCATCTAACAATACAAAATGTGTTGCGGTGGAACGACAAACACAAGCTAACCATACTACTTACCAAGTTTTATGTCCAGCGAGTGTGTTTTGTTTTAAGATTATCACATGGTCATTGCATCCAAATCAAGTAAATCTTTGAGAAATTCTAAAACATCTTGTATGACCGGTTGTGATATCTGCGTATCTGTCATAACAGCATGTTTCAGGTGGTTTAGATAATTGCTGACGAGTCATTGAACAGGTTTTTAGCATCAGAATGGAGAGCAGTAGTTTGTTTTAAGGAGTGCGAGCAGTTGGGAGTGAAGACTTCTGCGAGACTGGGCCAGTGTGTCAGGCAGATATTTACAGCACTGATAATTAATGTGTGACTTGTTCACAACTGATGGAACAACGCTGTACTTCCAGTGACAGACAGCTCTTTGTTCCTGCAGATGGCGTCTGTGGTTTCACTTCATGTGATGATCTGCTGTGCTCTGCTGTCACCTCTTTAGGCTCCTCTGTGAACCCTGGGCCTGGAGGATGAATCCAGGTTTGGTTTTGTGTGATGTCGGACTCGCCAGGATGTCAGATCAGTTGAAAAGTGTGCATACAGACAAATTGAGGACATTCAGTCCCGTCTTGCCTCATTGTCAGAGGATTGGTGGCTCCCTCAGGCGTCTCATCGTGACTGATCGTCCTGTTGACAGATGAATTCACAGAGTCGAGGTTTCTAATTAGCTGTTGTATAACTCTGCGTTTGGGGATTTGGGCTGTAAACTATTAAGATCTTTACCATGGAAATCATTTGTAATACTACACTAAGTTTAATGAGGCATTTTAATGCTTTGGGGTTGTGTGTGTATGTGTGCACCTAATGTTACTGCGATGAATAATGTCTCATTAAAGGTCAGAAGAATCAAGATTTTAGTTTAGTTTGTATAGATCACCAAATTAATTAATTTTAGGGAGTTGTTTTGTACTGGTGCTGGACTCGGTGTGCTTTAAGACCCCGTTTTAATCTTAAATTATTCCAGTATTTTGTGCCTTTTGTGTTGGAGTGTTTGTTAAGACATCCCTGAAAACTAATTAGGCTGATTGGCTGAATCATAGGTGGAGATGAAATGATTAGTCAATTAAGTCAATTTCTAAGTAAGAATGCTAGAAAAGAAAGTGTTGCCAGCTTTTTCAAATTTTTGTAAATTCTTCATTGAGTCACTTCCAGATCAATAGACCACTGCTGCTAATGTCTTATAGCTGTTCAAATAATTTTTGACCTTGAGTGTCATTTGCTGGACCAAACATTGTTGATTGGACTCACACAGAGCACTTCTGCTCACTACCTGCAAATCGATCGAGTGAAAATGTTAGAAACTCGTGTAAGTCATGCTGAAAAAGAGCAGGGAGCCAGCTGCTTGCACAAGAACATTTCACAAAAGTGTTTGACCCACAGATGCACTCTTCTTCACATTCTCATTGACCCGAACACTGAGTGGGAGCAGTAAAAGGATATCCCCTTGTATCCATTTCATCACTCCCAGGAAAATCATTCCCAAAAACCTGATTATGCAAGTACTTCTTGCCTAATCAGATTCAGAAACCGAGAGCTTCACCTCTGTTACAGCATTTGTATGCTATGAATCAGTCTGCCGTGTAAGTGACTGTAATGAATGTGTCAGAGGAAAGTTTAGGGAAAATGGCTCAGCTGAACGGTGGAGGTATAGGCCTGTGCATGCCCGGCATCCCATCGCAGACACCTGAGCTGCTTTTTATTATCAGCTGCATCACAAACACGGATGCTGTAGGACATGTGGCTCCAAAGTCAACAGACTCGTCACTTCCAGGAATGTTGCGATAAAGTCCTGTGGAAAATTGTCCACATGACTTAAATTTGTGTATTTACTTTGGTGTGGATGATGTTTTTTTTCTGCAGCAGTCCTTGTAACCTCTGGCTCCAGCTAACTGACGTCTTAGAGACACAGTAGACACACAGTGCCAGGAGAGATCTCTGGGGGATTACATTACAATACTCTGACCTTCTGTCGGTATACCTGTGTCCTTAATGAAAGCAGAAGTCTTATTAGAATTAGTCAATTAAAAACGGGTTACAGCTTCTGTGACCTCTGATCTCTCCATTGTGAACAGTTTAAATTGCAGTTTAGAAAATTAAATCTGGGGGATTAATGATTTCTTTAATACTCATTAATAACTGATAACAGTAGCCTTGGTGGGTTCCCCTCAGATTAAACTTCCATATCCTGACAGCAGATATGGTCTGCTGCGTCAGGGCAGGATGTCTACTGCTGATGTTTTGATTCTTGTGTTGTCTGGTTTGGCTGGATACCCAGAGTGCCTTAATGGAAGCCTGCTTGAGTAGATATGGCTTCAGTAGTGAATATTCGCTGTTTCTGTTGTTTCCTGGGGTGGCACAGTGCTGCCCAGGCTCCAGCATTCCTGTCTGGGAATGGCTGTGCTCCAGCGAGGTTGCGCCACAGTTTGAAGGGCATTAAGAGTGCATATCCATCTGGCAGACCAAGAGAATGCACCTGACTGGAATGTGATGATCAGTCTCTCTGTAGCGGCTTCTTGGATCTCTTAACTGCAGTGCCTGGAGCTAGATCCTACTACAGAGGCTCAGGCTTAGTGAAGGACTCATTGTGAAAACAGCAAATCTAATTCACAATTCCCCCCGTGTGACAGTAGCATGTCATCTTATTTCCCCTTTCCCCCCCAACTTTATTCAGGACCTGGCGGCATTCCAAGGTTACTGATGTTAGAAGGCCAGAGATAATGTATGGTGGCCTCCACTCATTGGCTGAATGTTTTCTTTCGGACAAATGGGAATTCAGATTTGTTTAAAGGAATCAGAGCCAAGAACCTGTCTCCATGAGTTTGTTTTGTCTCCGTCTACAGCTCGACCACGGTGCACAAGGGAGCACATTATTCGCACAAGCAAGCATTGTTACATGTACACTACCTGGGGGTATATATTCAGCAAACTGCTGTGTCATTAGGTGTAAGACAGTTACAAAGATTAACAGTTTCCCTTAAACATGCCTCTCACTTTCTCATTCTTCCCCCTCTTCAGGCATGGAACACGCTGTGCAGGAGAGGTGGCAGCAGTAGCCAACAATGGGATCTGTGGAGTCGGTGTGGCCTACAATGCTAAGATTGGAGGTATGATCAAATGAAAACAAGTAGATTGATTTGTTCTCACAGGCGTAAACCTTAGTTTCATCCCTTGTTTTCTTTTTTGACTACCAGAATAGCAGCAGCAGTCTTATTTTCAGTTCATTTCCCGGGCACAGCATGCCACTAAGTCTCCCACAGTTGTGATGTGGATTGCCAATGCGCTGTAAATGTAGTGGTTTTGTAAGAGTGTTCAAAAAACTGTCTTTGAACCTCACAAAGTACATTTGCTCAAGTATTGCAGTTAAGTACATTTTTGAGGTACTTGTACTTTATGGTAGCAATTCCATTTTATGTTACTGTATACTTCAACTTGATTACATTTTAGAGAGAAACATTATACTTTTTAGTCCACTTCATTAAAATTCAAATTAGTAGTTACTTCACACATTCAGACTGTTATACAATACAAAATATTACCAGCAAATAAAATGCTAGAGTATTATAAATTAAGCTTACACAGCAGTATATATAATCAATCAAATTAGCTGCAACTTTAAAAGCTGCAACATTAAAGTGATGCGTACATGAATACATCAATAGTCATAAGCCAATTATATAATATACTTTATTCTAAAATGGGCCATTCCTAATAGTGAGTGCTTTATGTTTGGTACTTAAGGTATACTTTTATGCTAATTCTTTTATAGTTAAGTAACGTTTTCAATGTTGGACTTTTGGACTTGTAACAGAGTATTTCTGCATTGTGATATTACTACTTTTGCCTCTGTACCTTTTCCTCCTCTGTCAAAAAGCACAGGGACATGATGAAATGGTGCAATGCTGGAGCATTAGTGGAATCTGTGTTAACTTAATTTGCTTCTCTCAGCTTGTGTTTAAGATAAACAAAAATGTTAGTAGCTTCTAACGTTTTGTCTTCTGTGTCTGCTGTAAATAGGTGCAGACAAAACATCATACACACCCTTCAACATACACTCGAGTACGAACCCACCCCTACGTGTAGCTACGACCGCGAAACATACCACAGTTGAATTAACACCTGCCCAGCAAAAACATCGCAGGCCTTGTGAGGACGGGTTTATTCCAGTGCTGCTGTGCTGGGCTGCTCTGGATTGTACAGATGTGCCTAATAAACTGCTAACTCAATTTATTCAGAGACATCTGGTTGTGCTGGTGGCATCTCAAAAGAAGTCAAAGAAAGAGATAAAGGGGGGCTCGGAGTTTCACTGTGGTTCTGCAAACTTGAAAGCGCTGTCTTTATAGTTTGTTGAAGGCGAAATGCCCACTTTAAAGTTCTTTTTTTGAAGCCATAGCAGAGACGGGCTGAAGTCAAGTACACGTTATGCAGGGGGCCCCCCCCCCCCCCCGCTGTTCCTGACCGACACACGCTTGATATTTGTGTCTCTCTGGCTAATGAAATTTCATCACCCAGTGTCTGTTAAAACCACTGTGCGCAGCGTGTTGCTGAGTTTCACCTTCCTCTCCTTTAATTTAACAAAGTCCAAACTCAAGGGGAAAAAAAAAAAATTATTCATGTTGGTTTTTGTTTGTTTCTGGTTTAACATCTCTCTCTCTCTCTCTCTCTCTCTCTCTCTCTCTCTCTCTCTCTCTCTCTGTGTGTGTGTGTGTGTGTGTGTGTGTGTGTGTGTGTGTGTGTG